>CM070818.1:31401990-32001990 GCA_036326025.1 Chrosomus eos
AATATCTCTTCTCCCGTTTATGAAAATGTTCTTAATTGTAAATCTTCTTGCGGAAATATATTGTATGAGCCGTTTAGTCAACTAGGTGACTACAGAACATTGAAACATACAGTAGATAACCAGACACTAGGTCTACCACGATATTTGAAAATGTAAGTACGTCACAAAGCTCAGTGCAAGTAATCCATTATGTCGCTAACTTCAGACATTGCGGATAAGTCGATGATGGGCATAGCGGTTTAGATTGTGGAATGTATAGTAGCTGTTGAGGACTTATTTTGTTGTGATTTGGGACTCTATGAACTTATTCAGTTAGGTCGAATCGTGGTGTCTATCTTTGAGGTCACAGCTGTCATATAAGGTCTCATAGCTTGTGATGACTTGTAGCCTGTAATCTCTTTTTGACATTTACAGGCAAGCTCCTAAGGGTAGGCGATGTAATATTAAAGCAAATCTACATTAAACAAAGATGATTTCAATGTCCGTGTCTGTGTAAAAACAGTTGCCATCCCTTTTACACCTTGTGCAGTTGCATCCTGCACAGAAAAAAAGTTGCTGAGCACAAAAAAGTCCCTTCAACAATTACAGTTTAATGGTGTCTGCCAATTAACACTTGAGCTTTTAATCAGTTTACTGACTCATTAATGGTTCACACCTTTGTTAATTTAACATTTATAACCTCCTTATGCTTTGTAATTGACTTTCAAAATGTGAAATGACAACTGTGTTTATATTACTCTCATTAAGCACAGCTGTTTGAATAATCTGTTGCTCTAAGACAGTTTTAATTAATGATACAAAGTCAATTTATTTAATTTGACTGATCATTTTTGGTTATGTTGAAAACTTCTGTGGTCTTTTGAAAAATAATCTGCCATTTTTTGGAGTGCTAAGAATCAAGCTCCGTCTAACATGTTCTTAGCAAAGGAGACCTGGGACATTGGTGGCATATAAGAACAAGGTCCAATCTAGTCTTGACATTAGGTGGCGGTGACAGGGACTATTTTACCTTGTCTAGCAAAATAAACCCTGATTTGTTAGTGTGCTCAATATAGACGAGAGAAGCTCTCTACTGTGTATTTAGATGTTACACAGACAGCATGGGATTGAGGCCAAGCGGACGTACAGACAGACAATGAATTAAGGACTGGGGGTTTTGACTTTCCAGTTGAACTATTTCTGGACAGAGAATGCCCACATTTTTGTCTCTTTTACAGAAAGGTGAAAGAGATAAACAGGGACTTTTGATCTGCAAAACCTGAGCTAAAACTAAGCAGCATATTTTCACTAAGCTTTGCAAACATCAGTGTGCACGAGTCTGTTGAGAAAAGGCTAATGTAGGTGTATGTCTGACACCTTGTGCATTTGTTCTCAATTTTCTCTTTACACAAGTTGCACAATCAGAGCGCTGGAATTTTAAACATTGGAATGCCAGACCAGGGTAAAGCAATCGTCCCCAGCCTCATCAAATGTGACTGGGGGCTTTTCTTGGCTGTGGTGCAAGGCTGCTTTGAATCATCTGTCAATGGCCTCGCCTGGATAAATGTCATATGTGGAATATCGCAGGTGGCAGCTGGGCTGCTCCAAAGCGGGGGAAGGCAGCCAGAAAACAGCCGAAAGCACCACACGTTCACCATGGCGTGCAGCCCTTTTCTCTTATTTATTTACTCTCAATGCAGGACCTCAGACCACACACATCAGCTGAGACCAAAGGGGTCTCCAAACCATTTCTCAAATTTAATCAAAAACACACAGGGGTTCCCTTTCTTCTGGCAACTCCTGCACGGTCAGAGTGTGACGGTCTACAGAGTTTCATTTGTGCCGCACATTGCACAAACTGTCTGTCCATATAGAAGACGGGGAGAAAACTGTTTGCCTCTTTTGAATATATCAAAATATCCAACTGTCAATGTGTGCCTGATGGATTTTCTTGCTAAAACTCTATAACACCCCATAGATAGTTGCCCCATAGAGATACAATGTTTAATTATTACAGTGCGTGCGCATGGATAAACATGCCCAAAACCATGTCCATATAAGGGCTTTCCGTACACCCTTTCCTTTCACGCTCTCAGCAAACATGACGCTCTCTAAAGACACGCTCTCACAAGCAAGATCCGTAGCAAGATCCTCAAGTAATGCCAGGTGTGCCATCCTCAAAATTCAAACACAAAAATGCAGGAAATTTGCAGCTCGAGGTATAACGCACCTTTTCTTACTTTTACTGTATATATACAGTTTGTGTGTGTGTGTATTTAATGTACATTTAATTTTTAAATGTTTTATTTAATTTAATATATTAAGTATATCAGTGCATCTTCATTTTCCTTATTCAAATAAAAGTTGTGTCCATGCTGAGGTTATTATATTCATTTATTTCAAGGAATGCTCTGATCATGAAAGTCTGATGAGAAAACAAGCATAGAAAATCTATTTTATTTAGACTAAGAAAACATTTTTTTTAAACAATTTGATAGCCTGCCAGAATGTTCAAATAGAAAGCATGAACGTTTTTGGCTTTCTGAAAAGCATTTCAATTCCTAAGCTATACTATAATGAATGGAAGAGAAAAACCTTTCTAGCTCAGCAAAGTTTGAATAATCGGAGTTCAGAATGAAGACTGACAGGAGATGCAAGTCTAGCATTAATATGGAATGAATCTGACAGATTGTTTATTAAGGACTTGTCATTGTTTACTATGGAGGGCAGCTTTGCCTTGACTTTGAGCGCTGTTAGAGACAGGGTTCAGAGCAGGTTCAGACAGCAGCCCTCCAGCTTTCCGCATGTTTATCACTTAAGCCCTCTAGCAAAATCCTTACTCTAAACTGTCCATCCTCATATAACCGGTCCACTGTGAAAGATCTAATCACGTCTGCAAAATATTGCACTTTTAGCCTCTGAATTATCATTGAAGTGAGGCTGACAAGAGACAAAAGCTTGAACCAAATCCCCCCTTACATGGGAATCCAATCGAACATAACAGCAGAGGGAAAAATTAACCGAGTCTTTTATTGCATCTACAGATACAGACCCTTTACAAGAGGTTAAAAATAGATTATAACTCTCTATCAACTGATTTCCGGCAGGTACCTCAGGCCAGTGCCATGTATCATTCTTTAGCAAATGTTTACGAACAAGTGTACTTCAGAAAGTGCAGCATATACTGAATCTAATAGGAGATGCCCTGAAGCGGGTGAGAACATGTGCACATGAAACTTTTAAATATATGCCAGTAGTTTCTCTACAACCCAGCACAGGTGCCAATGAAATACAATCTAGACCATAACTTGACACACTGCATCTTTCTTCTGGTTTATTTCACTAAAAATGCAACATGCAAAACCTGGAATCTTACAAATGTGCAGCACATTGTAATTCCAGGGAGAAAATCCCATAAGAGTTTTATGAGTCTAGCTCATATTAGCTGTGAGGGAGAAAGGCTCAAAGCACCTGTTTTTTTGTGTGTGTGCGTGTATTTATTCATTCCAACATCTTTCATCATATATAGCTGACAGTCATGACCATGGTGGACTGTAGACACCTGTGTTAGCAGGATCTGAGCTGAGAGGAAGAAGACCTTCGAGGCCAACAAATCATGCCAGTAAACTCAATAAAACCAAGCCTGTGAAAGATTTATCCTCCAAAACAAAGGCTGAAATGGAATTGGTATGTGCCGACAACCTTGAGGGCCATGAAGGATTGCACCAAAGAGACCACACGTTTCACCTTAGAGAAGTCTGGGGCTAGTTGTCACAAGAGGTTTATGTCTCAGTAACTGTAAGGTTTAGAGTCAGAAGTCCAAATACACAAAATAAACATTTCTAACTCTTTCCTTCAACCTAAAATTCCAATTTCATCATATCTATACTTAATTTTTTTTAAGTATTTTCTTAAATCTGTAATTAAGTGAACAGAATGCAAGACTAACATACATGCAGGAAGGGACTAGTCTATATAAATGCATCTTTACACAGCCAACTTAAGGCTGCTCTAAAGCGGTTCTGTGTCTGATCAAGATTCTGTGTAACGACGCAATGAGACTTTGACTTTGCGGTGTGCAGAGGGATAAAAAAGGAGGTTATGACTAAGCTCAAAATTCTGATAAGTTTTTACCTAAAAACAAAAGATCAAAACACCACCAGTGGAATGACTCCAAAATCGTTATCTTTTTATGATATGTGTGATACTACCAGGGGACATCGTCCCTGTGCTTTGCCGGTAAAATGCTGTTGGATGTTTGACACAGGCAGAAGAAAGAGCACAATCTATAATTGACAGCGCTACTGAAGATGGAGATGATGTAGAAGAAATTTGTCCACCAACAAGGAGTGTTTTCTGATTTCAGTCTCTTAATACTGTTAAGTTACTTTATTTACAACTGGACAAACAAACACATTTCGGGGGAAATTACACATTCTCACATTTCCACTGATTCCATTATCCTAATACATTAATGTAATTAATGCTGAGTAAATGCCATGTGCTTTCTTTTGATGTACCCCATTATTGATTACATAACCAACATTGATTCTGAATGTGAACCACTGTCTTGATTTTCTGCAGGCACACCAGAAATGACAAGTTGAGAGAATAAAAAAGTTTTAGGCAGACCATGTTCAGGCAATGAGTGCTGCATTCCTAAATCACCTCAATGAGTAGAGGGAAAGTTATTTGCCAGAGAGAAGCAACTGCTGCACATGCAGAGGGAGAACTTCAGCAAAGAGAAACAGTCTTGGAAATGACCAGGGAGATGGGGGCAATGCAACAGGAGGCTATTAGCCAGTTTGGCAACATCTTAGCAAGTATATTTCCTCCAGGTGGTGGCCAGTCAACTGTTCGCCAGCCCCTTTACTCACCAATGGAGGTCTGGAACATCATCAATTCATGTTGCCTCACGAGATGCTGCACCATCCACAGTGCCACAAAGTAATAGTGATGAGAAGCCTTATGAAAGGGCGATGGCCTACTTATAAATGCTTGATGGTTTTATTGGATAATTCACCCAAAACTTAAAATTCTGTCATAATTTACTCAACCTCATGTATGTAGTACAAAGCTGCATGACTTTGGATGAGTTTGAAACAAGATGAGGGTGAGTAACACATGTCAGATTTGCCAGTGTTGCGTTAGGCATGATTGTAATGCATTTGACTTGATGTATGCACATTCTCAGTTTAATTTTTAAATCCCCTTCTCAACTAGTTCATGCAAACAATTTATCAGCAATACATTGCGAATGGAAACCACAGATGCACTGTCCTCAATGATGTCAACTACAGGCCTTTTCCACAAATTCTTGGGGACAGTCCCAGTTGTCCAGGTATTGCTCATGGTGGATTTCACAGAAAATATGCAGAACGCAGCATGCTAGCACTACATCTGACACAGTGTTAATGTTAATGTCATTTATCTTAAGTAAGCATCTCCAACTTCCTTTAAGTCATTCAAATGCGTTCTCCACAATTATCCTTGCTAAGCTCAACCAATGGTCGAAGTGTCGCTTTGCTTCGCTGAGTGTAACACTGTTGGGGAAGGCTTTGATAAGCCATTTTTTCAAGGAATAGGCAGGGTCAACAATTACATATAGAGGAATCAATAACCAAGCTATTAATATGCCCTGAGTGCTAAAGCAAAAAATATATAATAATAATAATAATAATAATATTAATAATATAAAAAAGAAATATAGGGTATGAATATGATTAGATATTAATAATTCTAGCAAATTATTAAGACAGATAATGTGTGTTCCATTCTAGCCTATTCATCATAGTTTCCAAACTTTCACAGACAATTTTACGTGCAATTTTCTACCCTCTCTTGCGTAAAGAGAACTGCCGATGCTCTCAAGCAATCGAACTCTGGTTCGGACCAGACAATCCAAACAATTGTGAAAGCACCCAAAGAGACAAGCAAGATACATGGAGTGGATGCGTCTCTGAATGAGAGAGATGATGACAGGCAGTTGCCCCTCTCTCCGCATGACCTCCCCGGGCCTTTGAGTGTGAACGTACACTCCTGAGTCTCATCCTCACCAACAAAGCTTGTGGGGCTACTTCCCCGAAGGGCATGCCACCAACCACCCTCTGACATTCAAACATCTATACAGATGGAAAAACAAATCTAATAAATAAATAAATAAATATACAGGAGTTACAAAAGAACTGGAATAGACTTGGCCAAACCTAAGGCTAAATCTCTTCTACTTCTACTGACCTTGAGTGTGGAAAATAACCTAGAGGTGTGTGCTTTCTGACAGGGTGGTCAGTATGGAAAACAGTCTCGATGTGAACTCAACATACCTCTTCCTTTCTTCCTGATTTTTTATTTTTATTTTTGGCCCATAGTTAAAAGTGTGTTTTAACAAAAATATAACAATAATAATAATAAAAATATGATTTCAACTTTTAAAACATAACCGTTGTTATATGAAGGCTTTGTTATATGAAGGCATTACATCTTGTACTTTTAGTCATACCTGTTGTCTACTTTTGCTTAACTATAATGAGATAGAAGTGCAAAACTACCTCCTCTCCTAATCAGCTCCTAAAGTACAAGTGATTCCATTTGTTTTCTTTTGTGTGTTAAGTTTCTTACTTCTTACTCTAAAGTCCACATATATATATATATATATATATATATATATATATATATATATATATATATATATATATATATATATATATATATATATATATATATATATATATATATATATTTACAATGATATGTGCAAAATTAGGTGGTTGAACATTGTCACTCCTGTTAATAATTAAACTCTGCAGAATGGAATTAAGCACTCAAACAGACTGACAGCCATTAATGGCCATTGAGTAATAGGACATAAAGGTTACTTCTAACAAAAGCCAAATTACTAGATTAGCATTTCCAGAAAGGAAATGCCAGTGTTTTTAAGGCAGCAAAAGGAAAGTGTTAAGAGATATTGAAGTTAAGGAGATGAATGTCAGTGCGGTCCAAAATAACACAGGAATCAATTTTAAATTTGTGGACTAATACATTTTGTTTCAAAATTGTGTTGTACAAAAGAAAGACAAAAGAAGAATGTTTTGAATGACATGAGGGTGAGTAAATGATGATATAATTAAAGGGGTGATTAACTGATATCAAATTTTACTTGAGCTTTTGACATCTAAGAGGTCATCATATTATAAGAATATCCTGTAATTTTCAGAACTGAAAACGTCCTTGATAGTCCAATAAATGCTTTTATTGACACCAGGCTCAGCAAACGACTCGTTTTTCAAAGTGGGGAACTATGACGTCAAAGAGGATAAAACCCCACCCCCGCAGAAGAAGATCAACGCCTACTTCAACACGGCCGGTTTAGCCCCGCCCACCGGTTCGCGCATTACACGCATAGCTAAATAACATAGGCCTACCTTGTAATGACAAACCGGATCGCGCTACCGAGCAATAAACATGCCGTTTACAAAATATTGTGCAGTGCCTGGTTGTGGAAGAAGACAGTCGCTGCATAAGCTTCCTCTGGATTCCAATAGGAATGCTTAAACTTTATTTTTAATGATGTTCCAGCTGATGTGGGTCCGTTTGTTCGCTTCATTTCACTGAGGATTGTTTTGTAAACAAGACACAGGTCGAGACTGGATTTGCAGACCGATTAAGATTAAAAAACGGTGCTGTGCCTTCTATATTGGATCCGACAGGAATGGTGCAACACACTTATGTGAGTAAAATTTTTATTTAAAAAGTAATAATAATCTGATAGGCTAGTATTGCATTGTTACAGATCGTTTGATATCGTCTCGGTTACGTATGTAACCCTCGTTCCCTGAGTACAGGGAACAGAGACGTGTCGTCGGGGGAGTTCCCTGACGAATTGGGATCACGCTAGGGAGACCAATCGACTTCGAGTGAACTAAAACGAGCCAATGAATATTGGCATGCAAGATTTGCATTCCGCGACCCGCCTGCCAGTGCGGGTATAAAGGGCGGAAGCAAACGCATACACAATGCTTTTTCGCTGAGGAGCCGAACAGAGCCCAGTCCTCCGCGAAGGTACAGCAACATGGCGAAGGGACGACACGTCTCCGTTCCCTGTACTCAGGGAACGAGGGTTACATACGTAACCGAGACGTTCCCTTTCGTCCTGGGAACTCCGACGTGTCGTCGGGGGAGTTCCCTGACGAATTGGGATCCCTAATAAAACGCCATGATGCTGGCCCCTTCCAGCGCCCAGCTTAGCTTCCCGCTAGAACAGTTTCTTACGTTATATGGCGGGAGCTAGCTAGGAAAAATCACACTTCTGTTCCGCAAGACCCGCTCAGTGGATTGGATAACACTGGGGAAGCGTGCCCAACCCGTAGGAGGGAACGCTGTGGAGCCCCTGCCCGCCCGAAGGAAGGCACTGGAATACACGTATGTACTAACCCGTGGGGTAGTGAAACATACGACAGTCCTTGAGGTAGTCCCAGCCTGAGGGGTGGGAGCGTACTCAGCAAGGACGACAGAAAGGATCTGTCGAGGGAAAGACACGGAGCTAACCCGGAGGGTAGCTGGAACGTGGAGAAATGGGTCGCCGAAGGGACCACTGTTAAGGCCACCAGGTCTAATAGCAACTCCTACGAGAGGTAATAGACCTGGCACCGGGCGATCCGCCTCGCCTGGTGCCGGAGGGGTGATGGAGGAACTCACGAGGTTAGCCGTATGTTGGGGAACCAACAGAGTAGGAAGACGCACGTATCCGGCTCACGGGGCGGGAATGGCGTAGCAAGCCGACATAACCTAATTCCTTGCGCTACTGGCCGTAGCGAGTACATGGGAGAAAACAGGTTCAATACGAAGGCTATAAAACCTAGCGAACGTGTTAGGTGTCGCCCAGCCCGCAGCTCTATAGATGTCTGTCAGCGAGGCGCCTTGCGCCAAAGCCCAGAAGGAGGCAACACTCCTAGTAGAGTGTGCCGTCAACCTAGGTGGGCAAGGCACGTCCTGGGACTCATAAGCCCGGACGAAGCAACCACTAAACAGTGGGATAGCCTCTGCTTGGAGACAGCCTTCCCCTTCTGCTGGCCTCCGTAACAAACAAAGAGCTGATCTGAGGTCCTGAAGCTTTGCGTTCTGTCCACGTAGCAACGCAGGGCGCGGATGGGACAGAGAAAAGCTAGGGCTGGGTCTGCCTCCTCCAGGGGCAGCGCTTGCAGGTTCACTACCTGATCTACAAACGGAGTGGTAGGAACCTTGGGCACATATCCGAGCCGGGGTCTCAAACAGCGTGAGAAAGGCCCGGTCCGAACTCTAGGCACGATTCGTCGACCAAAAATGCCTGCAGATCCCCTACCCTCTTAAAAGAAGCCAAAGCCAACAGGAGAGCTGTCTTCATAGACAAGATATTAACTCGACCGAAGGCAAGGGTTCAAAAGGGGCCTCTGGAGTGCCCTAAGCACTAGAGTTAAGTCCCAAGAGGGTAAGGGGTGCACATTACGAGGAGGATTCAGCCTCCTGGCACCCTAAGGAATCTGATGACCAGGTCGTGCTTTCCCAATGACTTACCTTCTACTGCATCGTGATGAGCGGCTATAGCGGCAACATACACTTGAGGGTGGAGGGAGACAGCCTTCGCTCCAACCCATCCTGCAGGAAGAAAAGCACGACTCCGATCGGGCAAGTTCGGGGGTCTTCCCGGTGGGAAGAACACCAATCGACGAACAGGTTCCACTTCAACGCATAGAGGCGCCTCGTAGAGGGGGCTCTAGCGGAAGTGATGGTGTCTACCACCCCCTGTGGTAGGCCACCTAGAACCTCCGCGTCCTGTCCAGGGACCAGCATGAAGTCTCCATCTGGACGCGGGTGCCACAAGGTGCCCCGTCTCTGGGAAAGGAGGTCATTCCTCAGAGGAATCGGCCAAGGAGGGACTGTCGAGAGGAGCATGAGTTCCATGAACCAAGTCCGTTTGGGCCAATACGGCGCAACAAGCAGGACCTGCTCCTCGTCCTCCCTGACCTTGCACAAGGTCTGTGCAAGAAGGCTCACTGGGGGAAACGCATACTTGCGAAGACCCAGGGGCCAGCTGTGCGCCAGTGCATCCGTACCGAGAGAACCTTCGGTCAGAGAAAAGAAGCACCGGCAATGGGTCGTGTCCGGAGAGGCAAACAGATCTATCTAGTCAAGTCAAGTCAAGTCAAATATATTTATATAGCGCTTTTCACAATACAGATTGTATCAAAGCTGCTTTACAGTATCAATCAAAACAACTCAACAATGTTTGTTTATTACTGGACATCCAAAAAGTGCATCCAAGTTTGGTAGAGCTGATCAATGGTATGATTGTTTAATTAATTTGAATATCCCCAACTGAGCAAGCCAAAGGCAACAGTGGCAAGGAACCGAAAAACTCCATCAAGTGACCTAATGGTGTCCTAAAACTCCATCAGATCACCCAATGGAGAAAAAAAAAACCTTGGGAGAACCCAGGCTCAGTCGGGGCCAGTTCTCTTCTGGCGTTTATGAACTAGAGGCCGAATTTACAGTAACTGTAAGATAAAAAATTTATATGAATGCCTGGCTAAATAGATGCGTCTTTAGTCTAGTTTTAAACTGGGAGAGCGAGTCTGAGCAACGAACAATATCAGGAAGGCTATTCCAGAGCTTCGGAGCTAGATGTGAAAATGCTCTCCCTCCTTTGGTGGATCTGGATATCCTAGGAATGACCAGAAGCCTCGAATTTAGTGATCTTAAAGAGCGCGATGGATTGTAAGGCGATAGAAGATCCGTTAAATAGACTGGAGCTAAACCATTTAGAGCTTTATAGGTCAAAAGCAATACCTTGTAATTAATACGGAACTTTATAGGTAACCAATGAAGTGATGATAAAACTGGTATTATATGATCATATTTTCTTGATCTAGTAAGAACTCTAGCGGCTGCATTTTGGACTAACTGTAGCTTGTTTATTGAGGATGCAGGACAACCAGCTAATAAAGCATTACAGTAATCTAGTCTCGAGGTCATGAATGCATGAACTAATTTTTCTGCATCAGAAACAGATAGCATATTACTTAGCTTAGCAATGTTTCTAAGGTGGAAAAAGGCAGTTTTTGTAACATATGAAATATGATTTTCAAAAGACAGGTTGCAGTCTAATATAACACCCAGGTCTTTTACTGTAGCGGATAAAGTAACAGGGCATCCTACTATGTTAAAGTTGTGTTGTGAGAGGTTTTGTAGACGGTTTTTAGAACCGATAAGTATTACCTCTGTCTTATCTGGATTTAATAAGAGAAAGTTACGCGTCATCCAATCTTTTATATCTTTAACACAATCTGTCAATTTGGATAATTTAGCGTATTCATCTGGCCGTGATGAAATATATATTTGAGTGTCATCAGCATAGCAATGGAAACTAATTCCATGTTTCCTTAGAATATTACCAAGTGGCAGGATATATATTGAGAAAAATAAAGGGCCTAACACAGATCCCTGTGGCACTCCATGGTTTGCCGAAGTCATGATCGATTTTTCTCCATTTAAGTAGACGAAATTGTAGCGGTCAGATAAGTATGACCTGAACCAGCTTAATGCTTGTCCTTGAACACCAGTGTAATTTTGTAGTCGATCTAAGAGTATTGTGTGATCTATAGTATCGAACGCAGCACTAAGATCAAGTAAAACTAGTACTGAGATACAGCCTTGGTCCGAAGCTAAAAGTAGATCATTTATGATTCTAACAAGCGCAGTTTCAGTGCTATGATGTGGCCTGAATCCAGACTGAAACTTTTCATAGATGTCGTTTTCTTGCAAGAAAGAGCCGAGTTGAGCGGACACAACTTTTTCTAATATTTTTGACATAAATGGAAGATTCGAAATGGGTCTGTAATTTGCTAGGTTATTTGGATCTAATTGTGGTTTCTTAATAAGAGGTTTTATAACTGCCAGCTTGAATGTTCTTGGAACATGACCTAAAGATAAAGACGAATTAATAATATTGAGAAGAGGCTCTTCCACTATAGGTAACACTTCTTTCAGTAGTTTAGTTGGTATAGGATCTAATAAACATGTTGTTGTTTTAGATGAAGTGATAAGTTTATTTAACTCTTTTTGTTCTATGGTTGTAAAGCATTGTAATTGTTCTTGCGGGGTGATAATTGCGGCTGAATTATAAGGCGCGAGCAAAGATTGAACGTTTACGATTTTGATTCTGATGCTTTCAATTTTCTCGGTGAAAAAGTTCATGAAATCATTACTACTGAACTGTAACGAGGTATTTTGTTCAGACGACTTCTGTTTATTTGTTAGTCTAGCCACAGTATTAAATAAAAACCTTGGATTATTTTGGTTGTTTTCTATTAATTTGCTGAGGTGCTCAGCCCTGGCCGTTTTAAGGGCCTTTTTATAACGTGACATACTGTCTTTCCACGCGATTCTAAAGACCTCTAAATTAGTTTTTTTCCATTTACGCTCTAAATTACGGGTTTCTCTCTTTAAAACATACGTAGTATTATTGTACCATGGTGCTATACTTTTTTCTCTGACCTTTTTTAATCGAATGGGTGCAACAATATCCAATGTTCTAGAGAGAATGGTGCTCATAGTGCTAGTTAATTCGTCTAGTTCATCTGTTTGTTTGGGTTCAGGCAGCAGCTGAGACAGATCAGATAAGCTATTTGAGAAATTATCTATGGTGGATGGAAGAATTGTTCTACCTGGTCGATAACGTGGCGCAGCATGACATAATACAGCAGTACGTAGTATGCAAGTTACCATGTAATGGTCAGTGACATCATCAGTTAGTGGAATGATATCTATATCGGTTGGATCGGTTCCATATGATATAATTAAATCGAGTGTATGATTAAGACGATGAGTTGGTCCGGTGACGTTTTGCTTGACCCCGAAGGAGTTTAATAAATCTGTAAACGCAGCCCCTAACGCATCATTTAAATTATCTACGTGTATGTTAAAATCTCCAACAATTAATGCTTTATCGACGTTGACCAAAAGATCTGATAGAAAGTCAGCAAACTCTTTTAGAAAATCGGCGTAAGGCCCTGGAGGTCTATATACGGTAGCCAATGCTAGAGATAATAGGGATTTTTTTCTTACATCTAACAGCGTAACATTTAGCACAAGTACTTCAAACGAATTAAACATATGACAAGTTTTCTGAGTAACATTGAGAATATCTCTATAGATTGTTGCAACACCGCCGCCACGACCGATCAGACGGGGCTCATGCTTATAACAGTATCCTGGCTGAGTAGACTCATTTAGACCGAAATAATCATTTGGTTTAAGCCAGGTTGAACTTATTATCTGTGACCATTTCATTTACAATAACCGCCTTAGGTGTGAGTGATCTAATGTTTAGAAGACCTAGCTTTAGAAATTGTTTTTGTTCACTAATAGCGAGAGTTTTTGTTTTAATAACAATTAGATTTTTTCTAGATCCCGCAGTAGATTTATTATTTGATCTTAGTAAACGAGGAATAGACACAGTTTCTATGCAATGTTCTACACTAGTATTAATATCAATTAAATTGGTGCAGTAGAGACTGTGATTTGGATTTTTGGTTACTAGTCAAACGGTATTTAACATCTTGGAGATGTTATCCGACAGCGGCTCCGAAAATGTTATCCGACAGCGGCTCTGAGCGGCTCCGAAAATTCCCCATATCAGCTGGACCGCCTGGGGGTGGAGTCGCCATTCTCCCGGGAGAGGTGGCTGCCGTGAGAGCTCGTCGGCTGAACGGTAGAGCACACCAGGGATGTGAATGGCTCGAAGCGACCTCAGATGCTTCTGACTCCACAGGAGGAGATGGCGGGCGAGTCGCGACATACGACGGGAACGTAGACCACCCTGGCGGTTGATGTACGCAACGGTCGCAGTGCTGTACGAACGGACCAGTACATGCTTGTGCAAAAGCAGCCCCTTGAGGTGAGACAAGGCTAAGCGTACTGCTTGCAACTCTAGGCAGTTGATGTGCCAATGCAGTTGAGGCCCCGTCCACAGACCTGAAACTGCATGCCCGTTGTACGTGGCCCCCCATCCGTTGGCAGAGGCATCTGTGAAAACCACAGCATGCCTAGAGACCTGGACTAAGGGCACTTCGGCCCGTAGAACGCAGGGTCTGACCAAGGACTGAAGGTTTGGCGACAGTGCGGGGTAATGTTGACCCGGAACGTGCCGCTCTGCCACGCCCATCTCGGGACTCGATCGTGAAGCCAGTGCTGAAACGGTCTCATATGAAGCAGACCGAGCTGCGATACTGCGGCTGCGGCTGCCATATGCCCCAGGAGTCTCTGAAACTGTTTTAGTGGGACCGCTGACCTGCCTTGAAAGGATTTGAGGCAGTTGAGCACTGACTGGACGCGCTCCTTGGTGAGGTGCGCAGTCTGAGCGACCGAGTCCAACTCCATACCGAGATAAGAGATCCTCTGCATTGGGCAGAGTTTGCTCTTGTCCCAGTTGACCTGAAGACCCAAGCGGCTGAGGTGCTGGAGCACCAAGTCCCTGTGTTCGCACAACAGATCTCACGAGTGAGCTATTATGAGCCAGTCGTCGAGATAGTTGAGAATGCGAACGTCATGTTCTCTCATGGGAAAAATGGCCGCCTCCGCGACTTTCGTGAAGACACGGGGAGACAGGACCAGGCCGAAGGGTAGGACTTGTACTGATATGCTCGACCTTCGAACGCAAACCGAAGAAAGGGTCGTGTCAAAGGAGAATCGAGACATGAAAGTACGCGTCCTACAGGTCGATCGCTGCAAACCAATCCTGGGGATGGATGCACTCGAAGATGCGTTTCTGCGTGAGCATTTTGAACGAGGCAAAGAAAGGAGGGGAAACGAGGAACGAGGCCCGAGGGCGTCGAGTCCAGGTTTTCGCACCTCCTTGCCCAGCGGGAGATGAGAGTGATGAGGCCGTGGCGGCATCACTGACATCTGAGAAATGGAAGAGGGGGAAAGGAGTGGCAAGGCATGGGAGCGTTGCTCACTGCAGTCCGCACCCTCGTGACCCAGAGATGGAAGAAACTGCTCTAGAAAATGAGGGTACCACTGGACTCCGGGGAGCCAGCGGCGGAACAGAATGAAAAGATTCTCCACCCCGTCCTCCTCCGGGGGAGGGAGAGGTGCGTGCACCGTCTCCGAGAGAGCAATTCCCTACAACGCTGGGTCACCTGTCTCAGGGCTGCCGAGACAGGTGGCGCCGTCTTCCTGCGAAGCTAGACGTCACAGTAGAGCTAGCTGTGACAGCTTCACAGGGGACTGACACCCTTGGCGACAAACAGACTGAGGAGGAGCATGAGTGACCCGGAAGCACATCGAGTCAAGCTCGTAGTTTTCTCAGCCTGCTTCTGAACTGTGGAGAGCCGCTGGACACAGTCTCCAACAGTGTCACCGAAACAGGGCAAACCTTGAGAACTAGGAGCATCGAGAAAGAAAACTTTGGCGATATCTCGAACGTCTACAAGGTTAGCCCTGGGAAACTTCTGGACCACAGTGTGGACATCGTCTGACCGAGGGCCAGTGCTGTGACTAAAATCACGGTAGTCACTATGCACAGCTCAACCCCGACTCAGAACTACCCTTGTGCACTGCGTGTTTTTGGCCTATACTGACCATCACATGCAGGGAAGAGGTGGTCTGCCATTAGCAAACCCACCATCAAGGGTAGTGAGAGAGGAAAAACTTTCACAGATTTTGTCACCAACATGCCTCCATACTGCAAAAAGTTCTTCACACACATCCGGGCAAGCACGGGGGCGGGGCAAGGCGACACGCGTTGCACTGCGCCCCCAGAGTAGCCCGGGAAGTGTGGCTGTCAAGTCTTGACCTGATAGCATGAGCGCACACACCATTACAGTGGGAACTCAGTATCACCATAACCAGAGTGTAACAGCCCTCTCTCCGATGCAGCGATCGACATCTGATCCTTCCCTGGAGCCCCGAATGAAACACTTGGTTCTTCATGAGAACCACCAGTAATTCCATCCGTAAAGCTGCCAGGCATGCAAAAAACAGTGAACGTGGCCATCAAGCTTGATGACACACGGCACGTTGAACGCTTTTTCAAGACAAACAACGCGCCGACGTGGTCATGCTCTCATAAGAGAGCATAAACCACCCACGAACACAGTTTCAGCATGTTTGCGATGCGCTAGAGGAGTGAGGGGTTCCCTCACTGTAGTCCTCAGATCACCAATGCTATTAGCCAAAGTAGGCCTCTTCTGGTGCAGAAGAGGAACTAGATCGGGGAATATGCAAAGGGACTCCACCTCGTTTAAGGCACTTGAGTCTCGACCGCGCAACTAGCGTGCCGAATGACGCGCGCTGGGTTGCCGTGACAACCCGCGCTGTCAGCCAGCGGCTCGACGGCACACGGCACGCTGAACGGCTCAAGCCTTTACGAGAAAGGGGAGACGAACAACGCGCCGACGTGGTCATGCTCTGATGAGAGAACATGAACCACCCACGAACGCAGTCTCAACACGCTTAAGCCCAGGCATGTGAAACAGTGATCGTGGCCGTCAAATGAGGACAGGGAACGACCGCATCCAGAAACACACAAGTGAAACGTCATCCTGAAAAGGACGCGATCTTCACCCGTGTTGCTCTTTTACAGAAACACTCTCTTATTGTGCTGAAGCACACAGGGATCAACGCGGCAACACAGCGGGGAAACTGCAAGCCCGCTGTGTGCACTCAACCAAATACCAGCTGTGAGAACAGCTTTTTGTTTAAAGATGTAGATCGCGTGCAGTAACAGCCAGCGCCCGGGAGCTCGCGAAGATCACTGAAGCGCCGTCACGCCAACACAGAGAGAACTCGGGAAACAGAGACTCGTTGTCTCATTCACTCAAGAGGACACAACTGGTCGGCTCCGAAGCAAAAAGCATTGTGTATGCGTTTGCTTCCGCCCTTTATACCTGCACTGGCAGGCGGGTCGCGGAATGCAAATCTTGCATGCCAATATTCATTGGCTCGTTTTAGTTCACTCGAAGTCGATTGGTCTCCCTAGCGTGATCCCAATTCGTCAGGGAACTCCCCCGACGACACGTCGGAGTTCCCAGGACGAAAGGGAACTAATAATTATGTGTAGGCCTATGTGTATGTGTATCAGTAACAATTAGTTACTGACCAGTTGAAACTCATTATAATATGCAAAACTGTTATCCACTCACAGCAGTGGGCGTTTACTTCCAAGTCTTCAATGCGAGACGCCCATAAAAACCGAGCGTTTTTGAGCCAGGCTCAAAACTAGGGTAGAAAATAGCCTATTACTTATTCATTTCGATGTTTTTGAATGTAAAAACTAAGCGAACGTTATAAGTTGACCTCAGACTACAATATAAACAATTTTAAAAAGCCAGTTCATGACCCCTTTAAATTTAAACTCCTGATATTGGGTGAATCCCACCATACCTATGACGTTTCCAAAAACAGATAGCACATAAGGTTGAAATTCATAAAGTGGTTTGTTTTGATTTGAAAATATAAAATGAAATAATAATACTCACTTTAGAACAAACTCTTGACCAATGTCGCCACTGCATTGAGAAATATCCTTGCAAAAACTGTGAAGGATATAAGAAATGTGTTTGTTAGTGATTCATCAAGAAATTAGCTGAACCAACTAGCACATCTGCAGGAATCAGGCTAATGGATTTCCACTGGTTCTTTTTTCACTCTTCTTTCACTGTTTTAAAGTTAAAAAAAAGAAGAAGAAGAAAGAAGAACGTCTCAGGTTACTATTGTAACCATAGTTCCCTGAGAAACAGGGAACGAGACGATGCGTCGAACGACACGGTGGGAACGCCTCTTGCGTGATTGCGTCTGAAGCATCTATGCCAACTAGTCCAATGGAATGAGAGAATGAGCGTCACGGGCGGGTGACGTCATGAACCAGGAAAGGATAAGAGCACTTCCGCTGCTCGCCGGCATTTAGCTTCGACAGTTGCCGAAGCAAGCCGATCGCAGGGACGCAGGAAGTATGGCAGGGGGACGCATCGTCTCGTTCCCTGTTTCTCAGGGAACTATGGTTACAATAGTAACCTGAGACGTTCCCTTTATCGAAAAAGGGAACTTCGAGATGCGTCGAACGACACGGTGGGAACGAGAATACCCAACCCGCCATAATTACAAGTACCTGAGTGTCAGTCTGTTGATCTAAGCACTCAGCACCTGAGAACCTGGGGCAGCATCCAGGTCCAAACTGTAAAATCTCACGAATGTGAGCGGAGAGGACCAGCCCGCCGCATCACAAACATCTTGAAGAGATACCCCCTGCAATATGGCTTTAGAAGCCGCCATACTCCTGGTCGAGTGAGCTCGGACCACCAAAGGACAAGGCTGGCCCGAGTACTCGTATGCCAGTGAAATAGCCTCGACTATCCACTTACTGACTGTCTGTTTTGAAGCAGGAAGACCTTTCTTAGGTGATCCAAAGCAAATCAGTAATTGGTCGGACTTTCTGATTGAGGAAGTCCGCCGTACATAAGTGTCCAGTGCTCGCACTGGACACAAAAGGTGCAGTCTTTCCTGGTCCGCAGTTGCAAAAGGAGGAGGACAGAAAGCCTGCAGCACAATAGGCCTCGGAGTCAAGGTTGGAACCTTAGGGACGTATCCCTGTTTTGGATATAGGAACGCCTTGACCATCCCCGGTGCAAATTCAAGGCAGGTGGGGGAGACCGAAAGAGCCTGAAGGTCACCAACTCTCTTTAGGGACGAAATAGCTAGCAGAAAGATAGTCTTGAAAGTAAGGAACTTTTCTGAGACCGAATCTAAGGGCTCGAATGGAGCCCTAGACAGGCCTACTAGAACTACAGTCAAATCCCAAGCTGGCACCTTAGTGCGAATTGCAGGCCTCAGCCTCAAAGTGCCACGAAGGAAACGTGTAATCAGGGGGTCTCGACCCAAAGATATACCTCCCACCATGGTATGGTAAGCCGCAATGGCTGCCACCTAAACTTTTAGTGTGGAAGGACATAGACCTGACACAAAGCGCTCCTGCAGGAACTCGATTACTGTGTTGACAGAACAATTAACCGGATCCCACTGATGTCGGTGACACCATAAGGAGAAAACTCTCCATTTAAGCGCATACAGTTTCCTCGTAGCTGGAGCTCTGGAGCTTAGGATGGTCTCAACAGCCTCAGCTGAAATACCACTATCTATAAGTTGGGCCCCCTCAGAGGCCAAACCCAAAGATTCCACATGTCTGGTCGAGGGTGAAATATTGTGCCCCCGGCCTGAGACAGAAGGTCCCTCCTCAAAGGGATCTCCAATGGAGGCCCGTCTAGCAGAAGGATCAGGTCCGCAAACCAGATCCGACTTGGCCCTCCAGAACTCCTGGGAGCAGAGCAACAGGGGGAAAGGCGTACAGACGTAGCCTCGGCCACGTCTGCACCATGGCATCCAGCCCCAGGGGGGCTGGGTGCGTCAGAGAATACCAGAGAGGACAGTGCGTCGTGTTCTGAGACGCGAACAGATCCACCTCTGCCTGACAATATGCCTCCCAGATTTTCTCCACCGCCTCGGGGTGGAGTCTCCAATCCCCTGGCCTCAGCTCCTGCCTCGACAGGATGTCTGCTCCTATATTCTGGTCCCCAGGAATATACACTGCCCTCAGAGAGAGTACCTTCCCCAGAGACCACAGGAGGATCTGGTGCGCCAGTTTGCAAAGCGGACGCGAGCGCAGACCCCCCTGGCGGTTCAGATAAGAGACCACTGGTGTGTTGTCTGTTCGAACGAGCACATGATGGCCTCTTAGGTCCGGAAGGAAATGTCTCAACGCATTGAAGACGGCCATCATCTCCAGGCAATTTATGTGCCAAGAAAAATGATGGCTTTTCCACAGACCCTGAACCGAGCGGCCTTCCATTACCGCTCCCCAGCCGGTGAGAGAAGCATCTGTCGAGATCACTACTCGATGGCAAAGAGCTCCCAACACCGGACCCTGGGTTAAGAACCAGAATTTACATATAACTAAGGCACGAAAGCATCGCCGCGTGCCTTGATATGCAAAGTGGGTTTCCCCTCGGGGAGAACCTTCTGGTCCTGAGCCAGCACTGTAAAGGTCTCATGTACAGCATGCCAAAAGGAATTCCGTTGGACGCTGCTGCCAGTAGACCCAACAGTCTCTCGAACTGTTTTACAGTGCGTGACTGGCCTAGCCTCAGCTCTTCTGTGGCTGTTAGGATAATAAATCCCATACCACACCAAGGAAAGTGGTTCTCTGTACTGGAGAAAGTACACTCTTCTTGGCATTGAGCCTCAACCCCAACATCTCTATATGAGCGAGAACGACACCTCAGTGCCGAATCGCCAACTGCTCTGATTCCGCTAGAATCAGCCAGTCGATATAATTCAGAATGCGTATGCCCTGAAGCCTGAGAGGGGCTAAAGCTGCATCCATGCATTTCGTGAACGTGCGGGGTGACAAAGCTAGGCCGAAAGGAAGAACCCGATATTGGTATTCTTTGCCCCTGAAAGAAAACCTCAGGAACTTCCTGTGCTGAGGGAGGATGGAGATATGGAAGTATGCATCCTTTAGATCTATCGTGATGAACCAGTCCTCGGATCTGATTTGGGTCACGATCTGTTTGAGGGTCAGCTAACTTGAACTTTAGTTTCTGAACTGACCGAATAAACAGGCGAAGATCTAAAAGGGACGCAACCCTCCATCCTTTTTTGGAACAATGAAATAATGGCTGTAAAAACCCGACTCTCTGACGGGTGAGTACACCTGTTCTATAGCTTCTTTGCTAACAGGGCCTTTACTTCTTGTCCCATTACCAGAGCCTGCTCGGGATGCACCACTGTGGGCAGCACCCCGCTGTAATGAGGAGGACGAGAGCCAAACTGGATTCTGTATCCCTTCTCTACAAACTGCAGGACCCAATGAGAAATATTCGGCAGAAGCATCCACGCTGCCAGAAAATTTACTAAGGGAACCAGCCCCTCGAGGCTGGTCTCTGGTGTTACTGAGGGAGCCAAATCTGGAGCCTGAAACATAATGGCAGGAACTACCTGACCTGACTACTCAAAAGCCCCCCTCAGAGGGCGCGAAACCAATGCTGTACCGCAGCATAGCATCAGCGACTCGCTGGAGACCGCTGCGCCCTGAAGCACCGGAGGTGGCAGGGTTGGCAGGAGGGTCTCGTGAGGACCCCGAAATGGAACGGGCACCGTGAAATGAGGTGTACACCACTCTACTTCGGTCGGGGCTGTCCTCACAGGCCTGACGCCTAAACGTCAAGACCCTTGAACCGAAATTTTCTTCGCCTGAAGCACGGTCCTCAGATCCGGCTTAGGCTTAGACGACTTCGGTTGAGAGGGTTGCGTCTGTCTCCAGTATCTACATGGAGGAACACGAGACGCAGCACTCTCTTTCTGTGCACATAATATGATGAACTCGACGGCTGGGGCTGCTCACGCCCAGCAGCCCCAGGGGGGCTGGACACAGCGAGGGAGAAACCTTATTATATATATATTTTTATATATATATATATATATATATATCTTGTATCACCTAACAACGACCGCATGGAATGCGTCGCTGAAGAGACCCGAAGGCTCAAATTTCGCTATATCCAGAACCCCAGCAGATCGGCCTGATAAGCCTGGAGCATAATAATATAGATTTCTATAAACATTCTCCAGCTGACCTGCTGCCGTATAAGCTTTACCCATAAAACCAGTAGTTCTGCTTAAACCTACGCGCTGCCTCGGCAAACGCGAGATCCCAGCCACAGAATCTTATTTTTGCAAAATACACTCGAAATCTAAGCGGTGCCTCGGCAAACGCGAGATCCGAGCTAGATTCTGATTACAACATTAAACCTACACGCTGCCTCGGCAAACGCGAGATTCTTTAGTATAGGCTTATGAGCAAAGCAGAGGCTTAAATGATGATACTGGACCAGGTGAAAAAATAGCATTTTCCTATTTTTATTTCTGTTCAGCCTGGGGCATCATATCATAACCGTAGTCTTTCAACCCTCTAATCTTGAATAAACATTTAACACGAGGGCTGAAAGTAGTGATAAATACGGTTTATTCCATAATTTAAATATTCAGTGTGTAAATCAGGGAAAAATGGAAGCCTCGTGGTGGAGATAATGTGATAGAAATAAGAAAACGCTCGTCAAGTTTCTTAGGACGAGCGTTCCTTTTTCTCAGCTGGCCATTAAATATTTAATTTACTAACAGCACGGGACAAAACCTCCACCAGTTCATCATATACTGGAAAAATAGATGGCGAATCTAATTCAACAGTGTGTGTGCTTGCTTTCACTTTCAACATTCTCAAACACAAACCTCCTCGGAGGAAGAATATGAAGGAAAAAGGGCTCTCTCTCCCCGAGCGGAAGAAACCGCAGAGCGTGCTTCCAACACCGGGGAGATAGAGCTGGATCTTCCGGGCAAGGAAGAAGAAAAGGCCCTCGGACCGTTCTCCCACCCCTCCAAAAGATCCTTTTGCGATCCCCAGGAATGCATTCTCCGCGCCGCCTCGGCAAACGCGGGTCCAGCATCCCGTGAGAATCGCGAGCCTGCCACTATCATAGTGACAGGCGAGAGCAGAGCATGCAAATCTGGTAGTTTCACTTTCACAATGTTAGCACTCAGCTCTTACTCTCAAACAAAATGACACAAAGCTGTGTGTGTCCCCACCCGTTTAAATAAACGCGGGCAGGGAGGAACACACTGTTTGTACATTTGTTTCGCCATAACGTTTCCGACAATATTGTAACAGACAACAATAAATAGACAGAGACAGTTTGACACAGATCGCTTGCTGAGGCAACAGAAGCTAAATGCCGGCGAGCAGCGGAAGTGCTCTTATCCTTTCCTAGTTCATGACGTCACCCGCCCGTGACGCTCATTCTCTCATTCCATTGGACTAGTTGGCATAGATGCTTCAGACGCAATCACGCAAGAGGCGTTCCCACCGTGTCGTTCGACGCATCTCGAAGTTCCCTTTTTCGATAAAGGGAACCAGAGTAAGTGTAACCTTTCAAGATGTTAGTTTTATCAAACATTATGAAAGCAAACATTTAAAGCAGGACATATTCTAAAAATACCCTAATTAATGCACAATATGCATTTGCTTTTTTACATAATGTTCAGTTTAATTTTCTTTCTGTTTTAGTTTGAAGAGTTTATGGAGTTTAGAGAATTTAAGTTTATTTAAGGTGCTCCTGCAGAGATTTGTGAGGCACACTTACTTTATGCCCTGCCATCTGGAAATAATTTTGTCGCTTTAATTTAATATGTGCAATAGAAGAAAGTAGAAATTCAATAACTTTAAATGGAAAATACACAAAAACAGTGAGTGGCTGATTGCTATAAACTGCTCTCAATACAAGCTGAATTTCTATTTACTGTGTTTAATCAACATAATGTGCCACAAGGCCACATCACCACTCAGTTCATATTTATTCGTATAATTTCCAGATGCATGGGGGCACCATCAATCCCAGAGTGGCTGAGAGAGAGAGTCATATCCATCTATGCATCTCTCTTCTCCACAACCTTTATTCACTCTGAAAAAGGAAAAATAAAAGAATAGAAGAAAAAAAGAAGAAAGCTGAAATAAATGAGAGCAGGGCTAAATTATGCACAATGGGATATGTATTTTCCTCTTTTCTTACAAGATAAGGGCTCATTTTTCAGCCTTTGTTATTAACTGAGTTTGCCCATGGGATGATTAGTAAAGCAAATGATGAAGGAATAAATAACTGCACATAGTTCAAAACGAGTTTTTCTCTTTAAAGATGGGATCTCACTGCAGGCTTATCTGGGTCTGGCAACATCCACCCTAAAACCACCATTAACAAGGTATCCAGAATTGTTTGTGACCAATTTAATCCAATGCATTTTCTTAGTTACAGTACATGCCTGCAATCGGTTTAGTGTAGGTGGCGGTGTGTAACCGGGATTATTAGAACAGATTATTGAGTGTTGGGGGAATCAGAACTTAAACAAGGAAAACATTATTGTATTATTTTGAATTATAATTATAATTTAATCTGCTTAACATGTTCAGAAGTATTTACTACCTGATGCTTCCATTTCCTCACAAATGTAGTGTTTTTCCTATAGCCTATCACTATGGGTAAAATACTGAAAAAAATGTGTACTGTCGTGTCAAATACTATAAATACTAATACAGAATTTCACTTGAATAAAGAAAAATTGGACAGGATCGACTGCTCGTGGTGACAAAAAACAATTCTTGAGCCCTTGCCCCTTTTAATGTGTAAACGAAAGTGCCCTTTTCGGTCGCATCGCGGTGTCCCACGGAACATGATTTCTCCCCCCCGAATGGCGATTTCTATCGAAGGGGGCAACCACCCTCCCCCGGAACACAATTCCACCCCTGAAGAAGTCTGTGCACCCCACTGTATATATTATATAAAATCAAATAATTTAAATTGTACTTTTTTGTGTCAAAAATACCCAAGTGATCATCTTTGATTAATTTCAAAGTGGACGGCTTGCTATTTAAAAAACAACTAATGACATATAAAGTTGTTTGAAATGTTTTGTCCCATATCTCCAGAATTGGTGATATATTATTCATAGTTTGTGAGTTGTCATTGTTAAAGTATGAGCAATAAATATTATATGAGTCGTGGGCCTTGTAGTAGTCCAATAGATTCTCTCAGCTGGAAAAATCACAGCAGAATTATCCAACTGCTTCATACAGTATCAATGTCTTGTGCAAATGTGCATTTGAAAAAAAAAAAGCAAGAAATTACCATTAAAAAAGAATACAAAAAATGCTAAGTATTTGAATTATTGATACAGACAAGAGTGATGATTGTGTTAAAAAACCTTTAATGAATTATTAGTTAAATTCTAACTTAACTCGATAGCTGGAAACTTAAAGGTTGTCAGTTTTCCACTGCATTCTGTTAATGATGCAATGGAGAGCAACATTGTGCATGCTTTACACTTGTGTATATGAAAAGCTCTTTCATAACAGTTTAAACACGAATACACTTTTTATCATTAAAGGTAAATGCCTATTGATTTGTTACTTGTCCGTTTATTTTTCTCTCTCTATATGCACTCTCTTTTAACCTGCAGGGTTGTTTACAGCCCAATGTCCTGAGGAAACCCACAGACTTGATATTTACCCAGGATTCCCTGCTATATTAGATAAATAAAATGTAATTTTCCTGTGCAAATATGTGTGAAATTAAATACACAAAAAGGACGGCTTTACAGTCGCAGGATTTATCCTGGCCACATTTGCTTATTTTAAAGTATGTTCAGCTAGCAAGAGAGAACATAGTCAATGTTTTTAAGACGTTACATGTCTGAACGACTGTAAAGTTTTGTCAAAGTGATTGTACAGTCCATTTTTGTAAAGATGTGCTTACTTGTCAACCAAAGATAGATGGATTAGGATGCAAAACATTTAATACATTTAAACCGGCACACAAATAGAAAGAGTGTTTGCAGCTTGAAACTCTTATAAATCACAATTTACCGATGCAAACTGAGACTGTGCAACAGGCTGACATGCAGCATTTGCGTATGATGGATGTTGTAATATTGTATTGAGATTTCAGATCTCAAATAGTGAGAGTACTTCCAGTTTTGATTATAGCAGATTATCAAGGTAGTAATTGCATTGAAGTCCATCATTTTCAATGAACTTATCTTCATCTCATTCTTTTTCTTTATGTTGTTCTTTCTACTAACAGAATCACCAAACATATTATTAATAGATATGGGTGAAGAATCAGAATGGATTTAATTTAAAAAAAAAAAGAATGATGGAACTCAAAACGTATATTCTTAGATGAGTAGGAGCAGAATACACTGGATTGCAAAAGTTTGGAGTGCTCCAGTCCAGCCTCTTTCAAAAAAAAAAGTAAACATATACTGGGTGTGGAAATGATAAAGGTCCGGCCTTTATAAATGTGGTCAGATCCTCAGCTGGGTTATATATCTTATACAGATATAGACATTCTCATTCACATTAAAGCATGATTCTCTAACCTCAAACCTTCTTATGGTCACTGAAATTTACAATCTTCTAACTGTAATAATGAAACACTGTTAAGCACAGTAAATATCAGGTAAGCGGATTGTGTTTATTCATTGGTACATAAGTAATTGCTCAAACTTTATATTACATTAAAATTTAAAGCCTTTAATACAATGTATCTAATGTTATACAAAACTATCACAAGCTTTGCCATTGCTGTTACAAAGGTTAGGGTTAGTGTTAGGGGTAGAGTTACTGTGGGACTTCAAATAAACAGTGTATGAATATCACATGTAAACTACAAAAGACCTTTTGCAGAACAAGTATTTCCATCTAATAGAAGTCAAACTCAAGTCACAAAATAATGACTTGACACACTTGACAACTGACTTTTGACTTGACTAACTTAAAGATCAGTGGAAAATGCAAAGAGAAATATTTTAGCAGAATAGTGGGACTATTTAGATAAAATATTCTGTCATGAAAAATAAATTTTGGTAACACTTTATTTTACAGTGTCATTGTTACAGTGCATGTTACATGCAGTTACTATAGTAGCCTAATAATAACTATAAATTACACATAATTACATGCAACTAACCCCAAACCAAACCCTAATCCTAACACTATAGTAATACTTAATATTACTCTGTTACCCTGTAATTATACATTTAAGTACTAAAGGCCTCATTATGCTTCTGCGTCAACTCCACGACGTAGCTACATCGTCACTCCTACGGCGTCGTTGCCGTTTTATGGTTCTGCGTCAGGTTGCGTTGCATCTTGGTGCATCTGACCAATCACAGCCCTTGCGGTCTGCGTCGCCTCGACGCGTAGTTACAATTTTTTGGATGTGCACGTCGAGCTACGGCGTAGGGGTCGGAGAGGGGTCTGCGGCGACGCAGAGGGGTCTGCGGGGGTACGCCGTCGATTTGACGCAGAAGCATAAAACAGGCTTAAGACACCTTAAAAAAAGTGTAACCTAAAATTCAACTGCTTGGTATTAACAGAAAGGGAAATACTGTGATGTTTAAATCTGCCCCTGCCTTCCTGACGTAAAATGTACTGTATAATCTAATCATTTTAAAACTAAATCATAATATCACTGTATCATTGATACCATGTACAACTACACATTCTGTTATAAGTTTTCCTTTCTTTATACTTATGAACAGTGTTGGTCAAGTTACTTGGAAATAGTAATTAGTTACTGATTACTGATTACTTCACCAAGAAAGTCATCCAGTTACTTTACTGATTACTTATTTTCAAAAGTAATTAGTTACTTTACTAGTTACTTTACTAAGTTGCTTTTCAAAAACATGATGCACGACCTGAATACGCTATAAAGCAATAGACCTTTCAGCCTAATTATATTCTTTCTGCATATTCCATCATCTAAAATTTAATCAAATGAAACACTCTTTTTTTAAACTTGTTTTATTAGTTTCAATATTTTTACTTCATGCACATTGCATCAAGCAAAAATGTTATTAAATGCAACAGTCTCAGACTTGAAGAAAATTGTTGAACATTTAAACCTATTTTCTGCACATTCCACCATATTTTAATGAAACGAAGAAAGTCCTTCTTCTGTTAACTTATATTTCTGCATATTCCAGCATATAAAATAAATATATATTTTTTTTGTAAAATCCTTCATACGAATATATGTAAATAAAATACAGCAATAAAATGATTAAAATGACAGTCTCTCCTGACTGTATTCTAAATTATTAACACTAACGTATTTTAACAGTAAAGTGCAAATGAGTTTACCAAAACAGCCATGTCATGTCAGTTGGGGGTTCAGGGTTTTTTTCAGTAAGTTTCACATTCCTGTGCCGGCTTGCTAGGTGCTTGCTCAGATTTGAGGTGGGATTTTGACATTCTCCAACGGGGGTTCTGTTTCTAGATCAGGATGCTCTCTGCACACGCAAGATCTCTCGCTCTCCCTCTCTGTGCACGCGCGCTACGCGGTCTCTGTCTCGTATGCAGGCTCGCTCTAGATTCCAAGAGATTTGAACTAATTTGTGGTATAACTAGTCGTGTTATCTATAGATAAACTCATCTTTCAGGCATTTGACCGACCGGGTTGACAGTTCAGCGTGAGAAATAGAGGGTGTGATGTGTGTGAGACCAATCAAATGCGTGTCTCTCTCCGCGCTTCCGTGTTTACCACTGACGTCGTGGCGCTCATATGTCATTGTCACTCACGCACGAGACAGTCTCACGAAACAAAATGACGGTTAACTAACGCAGTAACGCAGCCTGCTTACGGTGAAGTAACAGTAATCTAATTACTGTTTTTGCAATTGTAATCCCTTACTTTACTCGTTACTTGAAAAAAGTAATTGGATTACAGTAACGCGTTACTTCTAACGCGTTACTGCCCATCACTGCTTATGAAGGGATAAAAGGAATGACAATTTGGCCTAAAAAGACTTTTGAGACTTGCCTCAGACTTTGTATTACATTAGACGTGCGAACAGACTATTATAGCCACCCACAGCCCTATTCTTCTCGCATCGTTGCCTCTCTCCTCTGTCTATATTAATAACATTTCAAAAATGCAAATAGTAATGCAAGTAGACCAAACAATTATTACTGCAACGACTCCACAGGCAGATGTAAAAAGGGATAGTGTACTCATTAGTGTTCATAACGTCTACCAATAATTAATCGAGTCAGTAACATGAAAGCAGTGCAGACGCAAGTTCTTCTCCACCAGCTGTACCCATGATGTATGAAAGTGCTAGAATTACCATATTTTAGGACCACAATTGCTACCTGAGCCAAACACTATCAAATTCTTTATTTCTCCCTGACGCCTAAACAAACACACGCAAATGCGCGTACACACGGGCCCCTCTATTTGGTGAAAATGAACGTCCACAGCAATAAAAATGATGTATTGAGCAAAGGTTACTCTCCCTTTTAAATGCTAATTGTTCTGCCAACAGTATTCATTTGCCTGGGCTCCCAAAGGGCATGCATCCATTTTGTTTCCCTTCCAAGCAGATGTGGGGTCTCGGTTTTTCTGTGTGCTTGTGTGTGCGTGAAAGAGCAAGATAGAGAGAGGGAACATTCTCGTGTTTATGCATCATAATTAGCGGCGCCTTGTTCGTCATCATAACCTACCAAATCTAAAGAGCAGAAAGATGAGACAGTGTGTACAGATGGCAGCATGAATTCTACACAAAGAACTCTTCCAATGCAACAATGGAAGCGTCACTTTAACTCTAAAGCTAAACAGTAATGAGGGTCACTTCTGCTCCCGGGCCCTGCCGCTGTACATTTCTTAAGGTTAAATGACATGACAGTGTTTAAGTAAGTCTTTCTCCTTAAAGGTCAAATGAATATTTTATCTTTGGCTGGGCTGGATGTATTGAAATGTTAATGTAAATACCACCGGTGCAGAGTCTGCAGGACAGCTTCAATAAAGGGAGGAATAGGAAAGGTCATATAATCCCCTACCAGTCTCTCATCATCGTCGCTGAACGCTGGTCCGAGCCATTGTTTGAGACAAAGATGAGTAAGCGACTCATTACCAAAATACATCAGAAACGTATTCACAGGTGGGCGATCAGACAGACTTTGTGGGTTAAAGATCTACTTGTTTGAGGTACAAAAAACTGACTAAATTTGTACGATTACCATCTACCTAGTTTTCCACTGGACCGAAATGAAGTCATCCAGTGAATTCACTACTCCAGGCATTTATATTCCCGGGGATTACTTCTAAATAATTTTATATTCAAATAATTGAATGTCCTTAAAGGCAAATAAACTGGATAATGGTACACTGGTAACAAAATGCTTACTTGGACTAAAGATTTTGACTTTTTTTTTTTTCTTCAATTTTGAAACAACTAATGGCAGATAAATTTTGGCAGTGACAATTTTGAAGACTTATGGCTGACCTTTGCAAATCTAACAAATGTTATACTTGAATAACTTTTTTTGCAATTACTCACAATTTGATTTGGACTTGACTGGAATCTGGCATATTCTTTGTAAAATGAACTTTTCTTTAACTGCTCTCTCAGAGAGGTTTTGTCAGACAGTGATTTATTAGAAAAGCATTTAAGGTGTTTGAGTAAAAATAGTACTACACTACATCATGAGTCAGTATAATTCAATAATTCAATTATTTAATGCCAAAAAAGGCTAAATGTTAAATGTTGTTAATTATTCTATATATCCTACACCTACATTTAAATATATTGCTCAAACAGGCCCTAGTGAAAAAAGGGAAACAAATAAAAACACATGATGGGCTGTAAGGAACCTACATAATAATAATATACATAAACTGTATTTTAGGGGGCTGGAAGGCCAATTTAGCTCAAAGGGAATGATTCATTTACTGTTTGCAATGAATCTTGACCAAATCACTATGGAACCGAGCAAATGACTCGTTTAGAGTTCATTTGAACGGGCCGTAATTATAACCTTGGCAACAGATATAAGTATCCAATCTATAGTGAAACACTATGTATTAGCAAGGTAACTTTAGATCGACAGTACAAGACATTAAATGTGTAAGCACAACACAAGGCAAATATCTTTTCAAATATAAACAAGACTTTATTGATTATTCTAAACACATAAAACTAAGGTCTAAACACAATCACACACACACATTCATACGAGGCGCAGAGGAAGAGAGAGGAAGAGAGAGAAAGAGTGAGTTTTCAGAGTGAGATGCACTTTGCAAGACATAAACCTGAACGAACCACCAAGCATTAAATTAAACCTGCGTTTCTTAGACAGGTTATTCAATTCAAATTAAAACACCAGTTCAGCTAAGTCTGGAGGCTACTTGCTTGTCCTTTGCGTTGCTTTTGGGGGTTCCCCTTCCTCGGGTCTGAGGGGTTTCCTGGCCGGGTCCGTGTCGCTGGTTATCTTTGGAAGTGCCTGGCTGGAAGTTTCTGAACCGCCGGTCACTTGATGTGTTGGCGGATGGATGAACAAGAGTCTTTACAGTTCGAAGTGCGTTGCAGGAGAGACGTGTAAACAAACTTTACAGCAAACTTAACTTTGAACCGAGACTTTTACGAAAAAGAAAATAAAGGAAGAAATGAAAGTGATGAGATGGCTTGAATGAGCTGTTTTAACTCCGATCTTGATGGGTTTGTCTGCTGGTCTAATTTGGGTCTGGTCGATGTAGAAGCGTACGAACACTCATGAACACTCTCTTGCTGTTTGTTCATAGAGAGAGGCACCAACTTAATTTAACACAGAACCGACTCAAAACCGAACTGAACCGAACCGAAAACTGAACTGCTCTCTGAACTGAACTGAACTGCTTTGTTCGGGTCTTTAACTTAAAGTTAGTCCGACCTCTTTTGGAGAATTCTGACCAATGAGACAATAGCCGCGTTTCCACTGCCGGGCCAGGGCCGGGCCAGAGCTAACAGCGAGCCGAGCCGAGCCAGTGGCCTCGGGCCTCAAGCACCGGGCTCGCGTTTCCACTGCCGGGCCAGTAGCCCTGAAGCGCTGCCCTAAACCCCGCCCCTAACACGCCTTTCTGGATCAAACGTCATACAATACAACCCAACCCATTTCAGCGGGTATTATGAATGTATTTATAATAGGAAGATAGCATGTATTAACTCACCGGCCGTGGCTGCAATAGTGTCCCGATTGTCTCGCGATTGTCCCGCGAGTGGACGGTGACCCAGCACACCGTACATCAAGTCGAACCATGGTCCCTTCTCTGAGTTTCGCTTTGTCCATTGTGCGTTTTAATCGCCTTGTACAATATACTGCGCCCGCGACTTTTTTTATTTTTTCCTGAACTTGAAGCATTGCTCGCTGAATGCTTAGCTTAGAAAGTTCAGCATCGATGCATTTTATAACGTCCTCGTTTCTTCACACGCCGTCATTCTTCTGCCCAAATGCTCAGAAGAGCTTTGGTATCTTCCACAGACCAGTACAGGGGATTCTCCATTTCGAGCAGCGATATAAAACAGTGAAATGTGCATCTTGCTTCAGATCATAACGTTCCATATAACAGATAAACTCCGCCTTTTACCTCGAGCACGCCTCTAGCCCGAGCTGGCCCGCTTTGGCCCAAGGTATTTGACGGGCCAGAAATCCTGGCCGTTGGCCCCGAGGAAGCCCCGCTCAAGCCCCGGAAGTGACAGTGGAAACGCGACTGGCCCTGGCACGCACCAGCACGGCTCGGCCCTGGCCCGGCAGTGGAAACGCGGCTAATGGCATCATTTTAGGAGGTGGATCTCGTTTCTTCTTATCGTAAATCATGCGTTATCTGTGATCTCCTTGCTTTCCCAGCACTAGCAGAGAACAAGAGACCACAGTTTAAACATTATAGATTATTATAATCATACAAAGCATTTTACAATTTACATTTTACATTTCACTCAAGCCATCTTTTGAATTAAGAATATATTAGCATAATGATAGGAAACACGACACACTTTCATTCAAGCATCTCATAGTTATAACATTTGCATGACTTGTATGCTATCTAGTATAATAGACACATACATAGCTAGAATATAGGATTAGGTAGTGGAACAATGTTTGATTATAAGTTCGTCAATAATTGTTTTGGGATGATTTTATGTATTTTATATGTAAAGTCTGTAAGTCTTTCTGGTCTCCGAATGAATGCGTGGTCTGTTTTGCATCTCTGTTCTGTTCAGCAGTGGTGATGCTCAGGGAGGTCAAAGGTGGTCAGGCCCCTTTGGTGGTCAGGCCTGTTTAACCATTTGTGAGGAGATTTGTCTTGCTTAAGAATGAAACAGTGACAAGTTCTTCCTGCTTTGGCTTATCTCTGGGAGCCTGGAGGCCATAAAAATCTTCTCTGGAGGGGGTGCCTAGACTAGCTGGAGCCGGGATCTTTTATGGCTGAATTAGTGATTGAGTTCTGTTTGAATGAATCAAATGGAAGATTCATTTGTGTTTGGTTCATCCTTAAATTCTCTACAGGCTATCCCAAAAGCTTACAAGAAACAAACTTAAATATATGATTAAGTATAATAATGAGTCTCCACCATATGCATCTTCTCAAAGCATAGTCTTACAAACTATCCATAAAGAAATGGTTATAAAATAATGGCTAATCCTGTTTACTTGTTCTGAAAGGTTTAATTTTGCTGAAATATGCAAATGATTAATTATACTGTTATAATGCTAATGTTAGACTGTTAAACTAACTAATTACTGTTTTTTTCTGTTCTTTTTTCCATGGACACTTGGAACAAATCGTTGAATGAAGGTTTTGGGAAGTTTTAAACAGGTAAGCACTATACACATTATTTCAATGGATGGATGGATGGATGGATGGATGGATGGATGGATGGATGGATTTGAACAAATATGTGAAGATGTCGTTAGAGATTCTCAAGCCCCCACGCGACTGCACCAGCTGCACTGCCCATTACACCAGTTATCACACACACCTAAAGAGATAGAGAAGTACCAAAAAAGATGTCCATTTACTATATGTAAGTCGTCTGAAGCCATAATATTGCTTTTTTGAGGGACATGTCCATATTTCAGTAATTACTCACGTTAAATCTTCCTCTTGACTCTGTCCGTTCAAATTGCAATACTGTTGCGAAGACGAGAACTTTGTTTACACCCGCAGCTGACATCGAAGTGTGATGTCAGAAGCCACGACTATATCCCCATCCCCGTTCCGCCTATCAGTGGGAAGTTCGGATCTTTAAATCTCGTTCAGCAAAATGAAGGAATATTTTTGCGAATCATTTTGTTCATTTCAGCAGAATATAATTAAAATGTCATGTTAAATAGCATACCACATCTAGTAGCTACTGACGAAAATGTTGATTACATTTTTGAAAAAATAAATAAACTATAGGGTAATTCAGCCAAAGCCAAATTATAAGAAACCGAAATGATTAATTAACTGATTAGTTGGGTCTTAAGTTCAGGCTATTGCAGTCTGTTAGATCACCTCACCTCCTTATCCGAGACTTTCTTTCTATTGCAACTTTATATTTATCACGTCTGTTCTCCGCCTCTCATGTCTTCGGGTTCGATCTTCGAGACATTTGTTCAGTCGACTCGTCAGTGACTGGTCTGGGCCAGTAGACACAGCCTCATATTCATATTCCTGTCAGTCCCATAGAGGCTATGCTGTCTGTACCAGAAAGAGAAATGATCAGTTAATCTCTTGAGTCTTCGGGTTCGAGTCGTTCGTTCTTCCCATCACAGCCCCATAGGCTGAATGCAGAAACATAAATTATTAGTTCAACTTTCCCGTCTTCGGGTCTGAGTCGTTTGTTTTTTTGTCCTGTGACTTTTTGTGGCAACTTGGGGCCACTGAGGCAAAATGCAACATCTGCAAGAAATTTGTTTCCACTTAAGGAGGAAGCACTTCAAATTTGAGAAGACACCTGAAAACCTCAACACAAGTTAAAACAGAGATTGGAGATGGTGGCCCTGCAGCAGCTGGAGCTGTTTCCACCACCAGCATCTTTTCAGCTTTCAAGATATTCAACAACTTTGTCTGGCACCTCATCTGCAGAATCCAGTATACCAGCAGCACCCACCACCATCCGAGCAGTTAGGTCAAGGAGGCCACAACAGAAAACCTCTATGAGCAGTTTCATAACATGATCCGTTAAGACAGAGCAAACTAGATGAGGCTCTGGTCAAAATGATTGCTTATGACTTTCAGCCCCTTTCTATAGTGGAGGATAAGGGCTTTAAGGAATACTCATATCTTCTGGACCCATCATACAGCCTACCTAGCAGAATATAACACTAAATAAAACTGTAATGCCTAGGCTGTATGATAAGTTAAGAGCTGACATCATGAACAAAATCACGAGTGCATGTGCTGTATGTCTTGCAAAAGACTGCTGGATCTCTGTGACTACCACAAGTTACAGGACAGTGTCTTGCCTTTTTATAGAGAGGACTTTCAGATGACCTCCTATCTCCTGGACAGCTTTGTCTTGACCAATCGACACACTGCTTCTCACCTGGCAAATAAGCTGACCAGGGTTACAAATGAATAGGGTGTGGTTGACAAAATTGTAGCCTGTGTCACAGACAATGCAAGCAACATTGTCTCAGCCATGAAAGACCACCTCCACTGAGATCCCGTACCCTGCTTTGCACATTTGCTGAACCTTATTGTGAGAGCTGCACTGAAAGAGGTCCAAGCAATATTGCAAAAGGTCAAGACAACTGTTGAGTTCTTCCATAGAAGCACAGTTGCTTCAGATAAGCTGAAAGCCACACAAAAAACAGATGGGTCAAGAGCAGTTGCACTTAAAACAGGATGTGGCCACAAGGTGGAATTCAACATTTTATATATTGAAAATATTTATTGACATCAAAGAGCCAATCATCTCTACAATGGCTCTCAATAATGCATCTCTGCCAACCTTGTCACCAGATGAATGGGAAATTTGCAGAGAAATCGTGGATATTATTCATCCATTTGAGGAGGTCACTACCGAAGTGAGTGCAGAAAAGTAAGTATTTTGTATTTGATTTTAGATTAACATTCATATCATAACCAAATTTAAAACACTATATCTCTTAATCATGCATATATTTCTAGATTGTTGCCTGGAATAAAAGGAAGCCCTCCAGCTTTGCACCTGTTCAAAAACTAGTGGACACACTGATGTCAGAAATGACTAGAAGGTTTGGCAGAGTGGAGCTCAATGAGAAGCTTGCTGATGCAACTTGCTTGGATCCAAGGTTTAAAAAGCAAGCCTTTGTCAACCACCAGGCAGCCGAAGACACAGTGAAAAGGGTTACAGCAGCTGCAGCAGCTATTAACCCAACTCTGAGTGAAGAGGAGAATCCTCCAGATTCTGGTGCAACTTTCAGTCAGGGGCCATGTTTTTGGAAGACTTTGATGAGAGGGTAGCAAGCTTGAGGCATTCTGCTACCACAGATGCTATGGTGGAGATGCAAGCCTACCTTGCAGAGCCACTCTTACCCCGCACATTAGACCCTTTGGCATGTTGGAGGAGATGTTCACCTGTTTATAAAAGCCTTTCTGAGGTCATGAAGGCTAGACTTCGCATTTTCACAAAACAACTTGTACAATTTTAGGTGATTTATTATGGATTAAAAACAGTGAATGACTCAAAAATATGCATGAATCCAAAATACATAATTATTATTATTTTTTTTAAACTGATTTTTATTCAGTAATAACACAAAGGACAAAACAATAAAAAATGACAAGGGGATAGCCTGTCAATAGAGAAAAATAAATTACAGCTGATTCAAATTAGTGTAGGGTATGTGGATGAATCATATTCTGGATAACCAGAATCCTAAGAGCCTTCAAAGGCCGGGAACTGGCTTCCCAACCAGCGTCCTCCCCCCAGGACTCAAAATTAACACACACACACACACACACACATTCCACCAAACACATCCCCCAGGAATGTGCGACAGGAAGTGAATGCTACAGAGAAAAGAAACTTCTCTTTTTAAAAGACATTTTAAACAGAAATATTCAATGTGTTTTATGTGTTTGTTTGTTCATGTTACATTGAAATAACTGAGTTTACCATTATGTATTTTTACATGTAACTGCGTATTCCCTAGAATTCTAACGAAGGAGAAATGAATTCTGCATTCATATATATTCTAGTATACTTCCCCTTTAGAATTGTACGAACAATGTATCTAATCTCATCTTACGATTTGTCTTTTAGGGGTTTGATCTATGTGTTGGGAAACTAATGGTATAAGGTCTTAAACTTTGCAAACTAAGTTTAACCAAATCCATTTCTGGCAAGTTTGGTCTTGATAAACTCCAATCTTCGTTCCCCATTTGTTAATTGACATTACATTTTGCTAAACTTGGTGACACACTAGTATTATAAAAATTGTGAAGATTCTTCCCTTAAACACCCAATGAAATTAGGGAGTCAAATGCCTGGTTAGAACACAATGGGCCATAAAACCTCCCTCCAAAGAGAAAGCTCCTGATTGGACCCTCTTCCAAAAGAAGGCGGAAAAGTCAGGGTTTCAAAAAGGACTGAACACCAGTAAAGCTCTCTCTTACTTCCTGATCCTAGTCGTCATCATGTAACGTCGCGCCTCCGGCGAGCTCATCGCCGTTCTTTTATTTTGTTTCTAGTTAGTTTTGTGTTTGTTTCCAGTCTAGATAAGCCCCGTGTTTAATTCCAATCGTCGAAATCCCTGCACAGGAGAAGCAAGCGCCGTTACCACGAGACGCGCCGGACCCAGAGACGCACAAGCGTTTCTTCACCAGCCATGACGTAACTCCGCGTGATTTCCCCTTTGGGATCTTTATTTCTTTTCTTTAAAGTTAGTTTTGTTTGCATATTCGACGCGGTTTACTGCCACGAAGTGAAAAGAACACCGCGTGACATATCTCTTCAGCAAAGCCAGCTGAGATTCAAACGAACGCGCGCTCTCTCTGAAGCAGAGGCGCGCGCACGTGACGCACCGGGCTGCGAGACACACACACACGCTTCTTCACAAGCCATGCAAAGACCAAACCTCTGCAAGTATCCGTGTTTGATCACGTTTTTAAGATTTGTTGAAGTCTTGTTGTCTCTCAAAGTTCCGTTTGTCTATGTGAATTTGCTAACTTATTTAGAAAGATCATCTCTCTTCCTAATCTCACTGCAACCATGCAACTCTCTAAACTCTCACCCTCTCTCTCTCTCTCCCTCTCTTACACGCTTTCGCGTGTAAGTTATCCATTGCCCAAACTTTACACATTTCTCGTTCATTGATGTTTTATTGTATTGTCTATGTCTGTGTTTGTAAATACATGTATTCCTGTAACGTAGTAAATATATAAGTAGACATGCCTTTATTAAATCATTATATTCACTTGACTGATGGACTTTCTCTTTGCTCAATTTCGAGTCTCTTAAGTGCCAAAAGATCTTGCTACGAACTTTATAACTTAAAGATAGCTTTACATATTTGTTTATAGGGCAGAAAACCCAGTTCTTCTGGCCAGAGAATTGCGTTTCCTGCAATCCTATAAAGTAAGATGATATTGGGGAAAACCCCTCAATATTCTTCTGACAATTGAGCTAAATTAATTTTGCCTGCTTTGTAAGACGTGATCTGTGTAATTGACTGCAATCAACTTGTTAAAATGAAAGGATTGCATGTATACATCCAGGTAAAATGACATTCTCCTTTAGAGGGAGATTTATTAACATGTAAGACTGATCTAATCCAAACATGTATGAATAATTATTAATTACCAATTATTAATTATGATATGCAAATTCCCCATGGATTAGACCCGCCTAAAGTCTTTACATTAGGAATAGTCTAATTGACTTATATACCGTAATTCCTCAAATAAAAACCGGTATTCAAATAAACGCCGGGCCTCTGATAGTGGCCGGGTACGTGGCCAACGCGGACAAATAAAGGCCGGTCTCAAATTAAGGCCGGGGGAAAATTAGTGTACACTCAAAGACGGACGCGTGCTGTGCTTGTCATATATCACAACTACTATTCAGTGTTTTTAACCACGTTTATTTTAGGTTTCAGACATTTAAATAGATAAGATTTATAGCAAAACAATACATTTATAGTTTGTAAAATACACAATGGTGTCTATGGAAGCAGCAATAATCCATTCAAATATATTTGGCGACGTGTTTTATTCATATCAGATACACAGTGTAAGTATAAAGTTTACTCTATTCTTCTCCCAGTTCACCGGCCACTTACTTTCATGCATTTCGGGAGAAACTGAAGAATTCACGCGCTGTGTAACGTACAAATCCAACAGACAGGAATCTCTGAACTGCGGTGCCCATCTCACGTTACAGATCAGGATCAATTATAAAGGGTTTTAAACGACAAAACAAACTCACTTACACTGAATTGAGAGTCAGAATAGAAGATAGTTGATGACATGGTAAGCAAGTTTGTTAATATTTAGAAATAAAAGCGCTACATCTGTCATACAGCGCTATTTTGGCTGTGGTGAACAGTGCCAAGCATGACGCGTCACCATGGAAACTTGGCTGACGGGCGGGCGGGGATCGCGAGAAATAAAGGCCTGCCTCTAATAAAAGCCTGCTTCAAATAAAAGCCGGCTACCATCTGCAGTTCAGGTAAATAAAGGCCCCGGTCTTTATTTGAGGAATTACGGTAGTCTAAGTTAGACTTGAATAGTCAAGTCAATATATTTCCCATATTTGTATATGCTATGATATTTACTAAAAATTATTATCCACTGTAAACAAGTCTCATCAAAGTGATTTCCCCCATAAAATTGATAAAGCTTAAAGAATTAACCAACTCTTAAATGCCACATTCAATGTTATAGAAAATAATCTTCATGACATAAATTCACAAATATATATACATATAAAAAAAGATCAAATTTGAGACCAGAAACGCATCACGTAACTGTAAAAGTACAAATAAAATAAAAAACGAACTATGCGCTTGTTTGTAAGAAGGTTGTGAATTACTAACTAGGTCAAGTATTCAATACGGCTGTCACGTGACAAAAGAATGAAGGACTCAGACCCGAAGACTCGAAAGATGAACTAATAATTTATGTTTCCAGTACAGTTTCAGAACCCATAGGATGTTGCGAAATTCGCATGCCCTGTCAACACAAAATGAATGAATCACTCTCTGAGACAACTCAGTGGTCCTGATTTATATTAAAGATTCTTTCAAAGTTAACGAATCGTTCATGACCGACCCATCACGCCCCAGAAACCTGATTTGTTGTATGTAGGTTTCAATGAAAGGATTTTAGAGTAAGGGTAGGTTTTGAGTGGGTTTTAGTGCTGTCTTTCATAAAAAGAGAAATATAATAAGTAAATAAAAATGATTTTGGTGTGATTAAGTCTTCCTGATGCTTTATCCTGTTTCAAAGTTAATGAGGAAGCTCGATTTGTTTCCCCAAACCACTTCACCAGAAACGTCACACTTGGGGTGCTTCTCAATTCTTATTTGTACATCCTCGTTTCCTTTACTAACTTAACCTCTACTCAGCTCCACCCCCCGTCGGATGCGAGGGAAGGCTGCAAGGAAAGAAAATGAGGACAGAGGAATCGAATGAAAGCTTTTTTTTTTATACATTGTAATACTTGATCACTCGAGCATCACTTCACAGCCTCATCAGCAGCGCTCAAAGGATCTGCCCTTATGTTGTTAAAGTTTGGCTTTTTAAAGAAATTCATAATAAATAATACTAAAGCAAGATACCCTGTTGAAACATGTGATATGTGTGGTTTATATAAACTGCAAAGGTAAAGTATAAATTTAAATTATTTTTAACCGTTGTGAAGGGGGAGGATAATTTAAACTTGGGTCAAGTTTAGTCGATAAAACACTTCCGCAAAGGATTCACCTGTGTATCCTTGCTCATAACTCCTTTAGGACTGAGATGTCCTTCAAGATGACTAAGCTTGATTAGTTTCCGGGTCATAGGATGAGGGACAGAGTAGCGAGGAGATGAGGAGGGATTTTGAGAAGGACCCCTGGATTTGGCCCAGGTTGGATGTCCACTAAAGACTTCAGAGAGTCGCTTCTCCGCAGCTGCGCTGTACTGCATAAGCTTCATTGGCCTTCGCCTGTGTAGTCATCATAAAACTGATGCTACGTTCACCCCATGTCATACCAGAAGGTGTGTTTGACTTGAAGTGGCGCTGCGCAGACCGTATGAAATCAAAGTACCGCAAGAGTGATTAGAGAGCAGATGGGTCTGTATACTTCAAGCAAAGCCTTCAAGCAGGGAAGGAGACCAGAGCCTTTTTTTTAAACATAACTTGTTTTTGTATTTATTTCAAAAAAAAAAAAGCTGTTTTATAAGAGAAGTCCCAGACAACTGTGCGACAGGTTGGATTCAGTTTACAATACTTCTCATTACTTGTATGGTATCCGCAAACAGTGACTGACTGTTGCACAACTCTGAGCGAAATTCAATGACGTCAAGGCTGTATTCTGACTTGTTATCAAGGCACAGGGGATCCAAGTTGGCCGTTACACTTTTTCCAATGTTAGAGCCATGGACCCTCATATCTCAAAATAATCAGACTATGGTTATGTCCGAAATAGCCCCCTATACTCATAAAATAGGGCACTATTTGAGGAGACAACTATTTGTAGTGGTGTCTGAAACCATAGTGGACGTTATCTAGTGCACTCATTCAATCCCACAATGCACCACAATAACGAATGTACAATCGATAAATGCTCAATGGCTAGAGAATACCCATTCACTGTGAGAGTTGCGCACCAAATGAATTTACGCGTCTGACCAACAGGGGCGTGTCTAGAAGGGGGGCACGGGGTGGCACTGGCCCCCCCTGGAATATGATTGGCCCCCCCGGTGCCCCCCCAACATCATTGGGCTAGATTTACTGTTAACCTGACAATGCCCAACACCATTGGATCAGAGCGCTGTCAATCACTGCTTGATTTGTGATTCGCAAAGCGGAATCACAGGTCCGCGTTTTTCAAACAGTAGGAGAGAGAGAGATACCTCGACACGTCATTGTTTATGGTACATACACACTACACACTCAATTACAGTATATATTTTGAAATATCGCACCGTATGTTAGTCTGATTACTTTCATGTGTGACTGATCAAGCCAGTAACGTTAGATCAGCTAACGTAACTTCGGCAGACTGAATAGAGATGACTTGTCAGTGTTTTTCCGCGGCAGCGCACACGACCTAAAAAATCTATTTTTATACATTTTTAATAGTTTACTTTATCTGTTGTTTTAAAGACAATGGCATTAAATATCTACAGTGGCGTAGGGTGAGGGCATGAGGTGCTTGAAAGCAGCTTTTGATGCGTTCGAATCCGCCTTTTGCCAAACTCTCTCTTCTCCCTTTTCCCAACACAGATGTAAAATGTATAGCCTATACCATAAAGGTCTCTAGCGTTATATTTTGCCAACGAACTAAAATAAAAACCGTGATATGGCTTTGTGCCTTTATAGAACAGCACAAGACTGTAATTAAGTAGCCTAGGCATTCTGTTTGTGCTGAAAAGTGTGCACTTTGCTCACGGGATCAGCATGGTGATCTGGTGTTTTCTGCAAAATAAAAACTCAAAGGTTTATTTCTTGCAAGTGAAGAAATTAGGACAAAAGTATTGTAATTTTCCTATACTATAGTGTAATGTAAAATATACTTTTGAAATATTCATTTCCATTTATACAGTACATTTATAGGCGATATGGATTTTACGTAATAGGAATAATTATATAAACCATTATTACATTATTATAATAATTGTTTGGCATCCTAAAACACCAGTGATAATGTAATGTAGACTGAGACTCTATATCATAACTAAAAAGATGTTTGAGCCCTCTTTAATGTCCAGGTACAAGTCAATGCTTTTCCTTTGTTCAATGTCACAGTTCATGGGTTGACACTCTTAATGTTGAGCTCTCAAAGTGCACCAGATTGATGCATTTAACCTTAAAATGTACAAAATGTTCTTGCAGGGGAACATGCCCCCGAACCCCCCTAGCGGGACAGAGGTCCACCCAACATATAGTTTTACAAAATCCTATGGGAAAGAACAATAATTTAAAGGCTTTAAAGCCTAGGTTAGATGCCTATTTAATAGTCTTGGGTAAAGACTATTAAAGCCTAGGTGATGTTTTTTTTACAAAACTGTGGTCCAATACATGTAAAAAAACAAAATAATTTTCAGGCTCTTGTTCAGTAGGCTACCACATTTAATACCATCTATATTAGGGCACTGGATATTGCAAAGATTTTTTAAATCGCGTTTAATATTTATAAACAAGTATTTATTTCTAGTTGAATTTTCTAGCTGATTTCCCATGGGCCCCCCGCTAACTGGTTCTTGGTCCCCCCTGTGCCCCCCCATATATAAAATCCTAGAATCGCCCCTGCTGACCAGAAGATGGCACCCGCAGCTGAATCAATCATCCATCCATTTTCCAAACCGCTGATCCAATGTGGGTACAGCATTATATCATACAGATATAACTTCCTTTTTTAAATTGATTGTTCAATTGTTTAGTTAAGGTTTATACATAGTTACCATGACAGAGTTGAAGATACATATTTTCATTTTACTACTGGAGCTGCTAGTTTGCTAATATTCAAATGATTGAAACAGCAAGCGCAAACTATGCAAAAATGTGGCGGCCCTTCCGACATACTCTGTGTCCGAATTTGCTTACTCGTTTTTATTTACTTCCTCAAGTGAACTACACTGAACAAAATTATAAACGCACCACTTTTTTTTTTGCCCCCATTTTTCATAAGCTGAATTCAAAGATCTAAGACTTTTTCTATTTACAAAAAAGGCCTATTTCTCTCAAATAGTTTTCACAAATCTGTATAAATCTGTGTTAGTGAGCACTTCTCCTTTGCCGAGATACTCCATCCATCTCACAGGTGTGGCATATCAAGATGCTGATTAGACAGCATGATTATTGCACAGGTGTGCCTTAGGCTGGCCACAATAAAAGGCCACTCTAAAATTTGCAGTTTTATCACACAGCACAATGCCACAGATGTCGTAAGTTTTGAGGAAACGTGCAATTGGCATGCTGACTGCAGGAATGTCCCAGCCTATAAATCTAGATGCACTTTGGCTTTCGAGCTGGAAAAAACAAACTCTAGTCAGGCCAATCACATCGTGTATAGAGTTGGGTGGGCGGGCTTAACATAATGACGACAGAGTTGTGACGGTTCTGCCTGATTTCCCCGTTCCTTGAAAACAAGATGACCGCTGCTGCTGGTGAACAGCGGTCTTTCAAATTGGCTTTGACCGAGACTCTGGAGGACTTGGAGTTAAGAGAACGTCACTTAAGTCATTCTTAAATAAGGAAGATGGGTTTTGACGACCGGATACCCTGGTGGAAAAACGCATGGGAATCACTCATCCACAACCGTTCGTTGCTCTGGTTGGTTGTGGCGCTATCCTCATAGTTCATCCCACCCTCGGATTGAGGTATGCCAATGGTGAGTTCCCAGACCTAACATCTTGATGTAGTGATTTAGGTCACTACTACTCGGAGCTGTTACAAGGTAAAATCTCGTAATTACGGTAAATCCAACATGGTGTGAATACACCAAGGATTTCTGCCTTATTTGTAACGTTAGAATGGGTACATTCATTTGTAACTTGAATATGCAAAGATAGTTTACTTCAGAGTCATTCAGCACAAATATTGGGCTTGGATGTCACAACTACACGTTTGTATTATTTTACAAACAACAGTCATGACCACATATTTTAGGTCAGTGGTTCCAGGGGTCGGTCGGCTCCTAACAATTGTTTTTTGTTTTGTTTTTGTTTTCTTTGAAGAAAAAGAGTTTCCACTGTCTTGAAAAACCATGATAAATGATGTAGTCTAATTTTAAAAGTCTGGTTTCAAGTCTTAAATCATATAACAACTTGTTTTTAAAAAAAATATTTGTATGAATTTACTATACATTTTACTAGTTAGGATTAACATATCTGTAGAAATAGTGAGTAATATATATATATATATATATATATATATATATATATATATATATATATATATATATATATATATATATATATATTACATTATATATATATATTGTAAAACTGCAGTAAATCACAAATAACTGGAAAAGTCATGGGGCCTTTGCATATTATTGTGGACAATTGTGGGCCTTAGAGGTCAAAAAGGTAGGGATCCACTGTTTTAGGTTATAGTGTGACGGAAGCTCTGTATTAGGTTACAAATGACATTCATGTAATAACATCCACCAATATATTTTTATTTGTTAGTATTTTGTATTATTGCTCATATATCTTTAACTTGCATAATTGTTCTTCTAAGGCAGTCGATTACCGGAATGTACACCAGTGCATGGCTGCTAATTAAATCAACATCAAAAAGTGAAGTAAGGGCACTGAGATCAGCAGCACTGTGTCATTAGTATTTAGAGCATTGGGTATGTTTCTGAGACACATTGCCAATACATCTAAGTGACTACTTTGCTACACTTTCTCAAGGACAGCATCTATCAACTTGAAATACATTATTGGAATGTTATAAGCTCAGTACAGAATGATTCACCCGATTTACTCTCCGGTCCCTTGAGGTATGGAATACATCAATGAAGCATAGCAGCTCTGTGGTGTAAAATATTCAATTTTGATACATTCCCTTGAGTGGCAGCATCAATATCCAACGTGTGATGAAATCCAGTAGGGATATTTTAATTAAAATTTGTCCAACTATTGTAACTGCATCACAGTTATTTGTCTGAAATCCTTTATTGACGTACTCAGATTTAATTTTCTCACACACACTGTTGTTTCTGAAGATTCAAATTGGAGATTAGATGTGGGGATATTCTTTATCTTCAGTAATCTTCAATCTCATCTGTCTTGCTGATCATGTAGCATTCATGTCAGCACACCATAAAAATTGGCTGGGGTACTGATGGCACTTTGCTGTTCTTAACAATGGAAATTCACTTAAAATCCTTTTTATATATATATTGATTTACTTTATTATCTCTTGGAAAATCTATTTGTGCCATGTATTCACAGCTGCAGGATTTACCATGGATTTATGCATAAATTGTGCTTAAAATGTGATCTTCAGCTAAAGTCCTATTCGGACAACACATTTTTCTCTTAGGAGCTCAGGTAAAAAAATATAAAAAATATCCACAGACATACAGTACATTGTGATTTAATCCCATCTGAGTCATACATGCCCCAACATAAATCAAAAATACTTTTTCATATTTACTGACCAGTTTGTGAACCGTTGGATTTAATAACAGGTTGACCCTCCTTTGGAAGCTATAACTTTCACCCAACACTTTTCTGTGTTTGTAAATCCAACCTGCAATATTCTTGGAATGTCTGGTGTGAATTATTCACTGTTCACAAAGCATCTCAGGTTGAGGTCAGGGCTGGTATGAGCCACTCCAGAAGGCGTATTTTGCTCTGTTGAACCCATTTTCTTGTTGAATTACTCCAGCGCTTTGGATTGTTTTCCTGTTGCATCACCCAAATTGTTGAGCTTCAACAGGCTGCACATTCTCCTGCAAAGTGTCCTGATAAACTTGGGAATTCTGTTTTCAATCACTGATAACAAGCTGTCCAGGCCCTGAAGCAAAACAAATCATCTCCAAACCATGATGGCCTGTCCACCATACTTAACAGCTGAGATGTGGTTGGTGTACTGTGCCTGTCTCGTTGTGTGTGTGTTTTTTTTTTAAAAAACTCAACGTTGGTTTAATCTGACCAAAGAATGTTTTGCCAGCAGCATCCAGGTGCTCTTTTCTGATCTTCAGACGTGCAGCATCTTTGTAGTCATCTTTGCAGGACGCCCACTCCTAGGAAGAGTAACGCAGTGTTGAACTTTCTCCATTTATAAACATTTTGTCTCACTGTGGACTGATGAACGTGAAAACTTTCAGAGATAATTCTGTGACCCTGTCTAGCTTTCTATTCAACGATTGTTAATCGTAGAAGTTATGAGGTGCATCTTGTGAATAGCAAATTTGTATTTTCGTGGGGCAGAGCATCTTTGAACAACATTCACCGATTGGACCTTAAACAGTTTTTGTTATGAGTCTAGGGATTCACATACTTTTCTTCCTTCATTGTGAATTATTACATTTGTTCAATAAAAGCAGTGTAGTAAAGAAAATGTATCATTATGTGTGTATTATTTAAGCAGACAATCAAATGTATGCAGAGATCCAATAGTAATTCCTCATACTTTTTCTTGCAACTGAATTTTGAATGCATTAATATAACTACAAGCAGAGTGACAGTGTAGTGACAAAATATATCACATTTGTCATGTAACACCAATGTTTTGTCCTCCAGTGGGAGATTATTCCAAGCCTCATCGACACACTAGAGGCAATCATTAGTTTGCACTTCTCATCCACAGCATATGCCAACAACATGGAGTCAAATGATACTTGATAAGGTTTACTCCACTTTGAGGCAAAACAAACTTATCTTCTGAAACAAGCTGTCAGATAACAAAGATTGAGATAAATATAGAAGGAGTGAAGGCAGTGGTGTTACGGGACATTTCTGAGGTTAGAAGTACTTTATATTTCACCAGGATGAAATTATTTTGCCAATGGCAATTTTATGCTTCTGTGAGTTTCTAATTCCCTCTGGCTCATGCAAAGTGTCTCAGCTGTAGCATCAATCTCTCTCCTACCTCCTTCATTTTTACCAACCCCACATTCACCTACAGTAGATGACAATGAGTTGACTATTCCTCCACCTTTCAGTTCTTTATCTATCACACAAATATAATATACACAATTAACAGGCAGCAATCCCTTTCTCAGTCATCAACATGGATGGGATCCAGGCCGGAGGTGCACATATGTGAGGTACTTAGGAAAAATGCTGACTGTAGAGAAGAACAGAGCCCTGTGGAGCACATCTGTGCTTCCTGCTCCCCAACATACAGCGATGAAATTGTGTACACTGAATATAAAATGGAGCAATTGAACATTGTGTTGTTGCAAGCAGTTTCAGTCAAAGCCACATCTTTTGAGCAGGGTGTTACCTTGCAAATTGCCTGTTGAAATGTACAGGTGCAGACCCACCTTTGGGAAAACCTATTGGAGGACAAGTACCTAAAGCACCAGCAGAAAATGCTTCTTGTAGGTTGCTGAATGCTATAGACAGTGCCTTTACTATGAGTTATATTTATATACTGTTACTAACTGGCAATTTCCACCAACTGCGGAATGGCTGCGGATCCGCTCCGGAACGGCGGCGGAGTCAATAGGTTTCCATTGAATTCAATGTCTGTATTTTTACTGACTGCGGAACGGCTGCGTTCCGACTCCGTCCCAGCTCCGTCGATCCACAGCCCTCCAGAGCAGATACACAGAGCTTCTATTTTTGACAGATGCCGGAGAGCTCTGCAGCAATTCAGCACAGGACAGATTGTTATATCGTGTGGTCATACGTGAATTTGCGAGATCTCGTGGGTCCTCGTGACTTCAGCTGTCAGTCATAGCTGCAGCCGTTTTGAAACAAATCCAGACCTGGTGGTTATTGAAGGAAGGCGGAGCACGGAGCCGACACGCAGCAGAGACGATCCTCAGCAGCTCCGCAGTTGTTGGAAATCCGTGGTGAGGGGAGCGGTTTAACCATTCAAATTATTTCTTAAAGGTGCCCTAGAATGGGGTTATTTTATTATTTTATAATGTTTTCTGGGTTGCCCTTATAATGTTAGTATTTTTTTAGATCAAAAATAGTCATTATTTAGAAATAAAAGGCATTTTTCCTAGCCTGATTTTAGCCTCTGATTTGAACACTCTGTCTGAAGGGGCGTGTCTGCTGTGGGATTCAGTGTAACCGGCCACTGCTGTGATTGGCTAATATGCTTGCATATGAAATAGCTATGTATATTACATGTGAAACTCTCTCGAATACTTTTACTACAGCTATTATACGTTTTTACTATTACAGCTATCGAGATTAACGAATCATGAGATGTTTTTAAAGTATTTAAATCTATTTCCATCATATAAAATATTGCTGTGATGAGCATTGAGCAGATGACAGTCTGTTGATCGCGAGGATGAAGATCGTATCATTGCAACGCAGTTTCTGAACTCTCTCTAATGCTTTCACCAATGCACACAATGATGTAAATACAGTAAGAGCTTCGTTGTGCAGTGTAACGAGTTTGGCAAGTGTCCAGATAAACTCGCGCTGTGTGGAAAGATTGTTATTGTGCAGTCACACTCGTTGTGTTTATTGTCTCCAGTATCTTACACTTTGATCGCTTTCTGTATATAATTTATTCACTGAGAGAAGCCTGTTTGATATTGTCCCAGGTTAGAAAATAAGTCTGTGGTGAAATGGGCAGAGCAAACTAACAACTTCGAATTAAACTGTTGCGGTATCCGATTATAGATAAACATCAACCAGGCCAGTTGACATTTCTTTTCTGTGGGAAGGGTATGAAAAGTCCTCACCTCCTCTGCACAGCCTGGCTGGAACATAACATTTATCTGCCATTTTCCCTATGATCCTCGCTTGTTTCTTCACCTGCAGAACTTCCGATGATTTGGCTGCGCAGTTCTGCCTGGCATTGAACATGGGCTGGCATATGCAAATTTTTGGAGGCGTACATATTAATGATCCCGACTGTTGCGTCACAGTCGGTGTTATGTGGACATTCGCCTATTTTTCAGGGGTGTTTCAAAAACGAGATTTAAATAAGAAGGAGAAAACAATGGTATTTGAGACTCACTGTATGTCATGTCCATGTACTGAACTCTTGTTATTTAAGTATGCCAAAATAAATTCAATTTCAAATTCTAGGGCACCTTTAAGGTTTTATTAATTTAAAAATAGTTCCCAAGTTCTCCTTTAAGTTTGGTGATATTTTTTAATGATTTTAAAAGAAGTCTCTCATGCTCACCATGGGTTAAAGTCTTTACCGTCACTTTTTGATCAGTTTAATAGCCTTGCTAAATAAAGCATCTTTATTTTCTTTCTTTCTCATTCTCTCTCTTTCACTCTCTCTCTCTTTGTTTGTTTGTTTGTTTGTTTGTTTGTTTGTTTGTTTCTTTCTTTCTTCTTTCTTTCTTTCTTTCTTTCTTTTCTTTCTTTCTTTCTTTCTTTCTTTCTTTCTTTCTTTCTTCTTCTTTCTTTCTTTCTTTCTTTCTTTCAGTCTGGACTCTGAACTCTTACTGGAAAAATGTTCATTCCACCACACTGATACTGATCAATAAGACAAATAGGGACAATTTGATGATAAAGATTGGACTGCCAAAGAACTTCATGAGCCTATTTATAACCGTTGCTATATCCTTTGGAAAAATGATTATTTTGCATTCCTGTAGGCTAAAATCCATATGTCTTTTAATGTTGTGTAAACTAGATTCAGTGAAAACGTGCTGCTGCATTTTGTTGAGTTTTTTTTTCTGAATAATCCATAAATGCTATTGTTGTTTGTTTTTTCAGTGTCCCTTAACCCTTAAACGCATACCTCAGGTCTTTAGTGACATCTTTAGTGACATCATTCACTAGCCTCCTTATTATTTTTTTGAAGTTAGATATCAACCTCTTTAGTATTCCTCAATTAATTACAATCAAAATAACAAGAAACAATACATATAAAAGTGTCACGAGGGTGGTATAAAAACACACGAAAAAAAAGGCAAATAAGTAATATTTAATAAATCCAACAGGAACTCCAACACAAACAGAGCAGCATACAACACATACAAGATAGATGATACCGGACACTAAACACCGAACATATATACAGGTGATAATGATGGTGATTCATGAGTGCACAGCTGAACATAATTCGTTTCCGTGTCAACAAATTAATGATTGAGGCAGATGATGATGATGTTTGTCGAGGAACCTCCCGGACAACTGTGCATTTGTAGCGGCGTTGAGACTGACATGCAGGAACGTGCACAGGCAGTCGTCCGGAAAGGTGGTCTGATGGGCGAGATCCAAATCCTTTATTCCACAAGGTGGTAATGTCTGATAAACAATGATTAAGTGACGTTTCACTCATAGTTACAGCTGACAGAAAACAAAAGAATAGGAAGTATCATCAGCAAAACTTGTCATGGTTCCGCGATTTACTGCAAGTACTGAACACAATCAAATATTAGTATCACTGTCACTTGATGGTGGATCTGGTGAAGAAGCTGTCAGAGATCAAAGTATTGATTTTGAAGACGTTGAAAATTATAGTTTTGAGAATATGTTTGAGATGGCAAATATGAGGCCGATGCTGAATGTACTGGGAAATGAGCTCTGATGAGGACAGTGATGATGGTATAAAACATCTGCTCAAACTGAACCCTTCCAAGCTCCAAAAGTTCACAAAATATGCTTTTTTTAATTCATCTGTAATTGTTATTGTAACTCTAATATCAATCCATCCGTGTTAGATATAGATCTGGGTCGCTAAAGACCTGAATATGTAATAATGATTTGCAAAACATTCATGCATTTAATGGATAAATATCACATACAGTAACTATGTTCATCTGCATTGTTATCCCTTTACATCCACTGTACATATGCTGTACAAGGGCTGTAAATACTACAATGTCATTTTAAGTAGTGCTGCAGTATTTTATTGCACATTGATATTTCATTCAAAAACTATAACTACGAGAAAAAACTTTTTAGAGGATTGGTGCTATATAAATATTTCACTTATAGCGACTTAATTGGGTTTTCATTGAAGACTAAGCACATAGAAATTACTAAATTAAATGCACTGTTCCTCTCTCTTTACTCCTACGAGGAACTAAATGCAGAAAATTAAATTATGTTTTGTTGGTTTTGTCTTTATTTCCATAATGTGGGATTTAATGTAATTGCTACACTAAGAGTGGGATTTATATTTACATTTATCATTTGAAATTCAGATGGGTGCCTTTGGAAACTTGCTGACATAAATGAAATTCATGGAACTGCTACACAAGGCTGTTTCACTTCATTTAATTAGAAAGAGGGGATCATATGTGTAAAAAGAGACATAGTGGCTCTTCAATGAGCCTATGGAAAATTCAATAAGCAATTGCAGATCAGTTTTTTTAAACCTCATTTTAAGGCACTAATATGTTGAACATAGTTCACATAGGGAGTGAGAAAGACAATGCAAGTTTGATCAAAGCTCTTTGATCCCAAATTTTCCAAGAAAAAAAAAACAACAACAGAAAACTGTTGTCAAACCTTAATATCAAAAATAGTTTGGACCAGAGTTTCAAGATTTCTTTTTATTTTGAGTATCACTCAAACCTTCAAAGTAACTTTTGGCATGTATCCTACCACAAATCACAGTTACACCAGTCCTCAACTCATGTACAGTAAATTAAAAGAGAAACACTACATGCAGTTCAAAAAAAACATTTCTGCACTGCATTTTTACACACACTGCACTGCAGTCTTTCATATGTTGAAACCAATTAATGGCACACTGGATGTTCGCCACTGATACATTTGAATGGTGCTGTCTTATTTGCACATATTTGGGTAAAAATATGGGTACAGTTATGTATAAAAAATATTGAAAATTTACCAAACAATCATAGAATAAATGTAAGAATACTGAGCATTCAGATTATTTGGGGAAAATGTTACTGAAAACCGTAATCTAAAAGCAAAGGAAATTAGTTTGAAATAAACCTGTTTTTAGTTCTGAATAGTAAAGAAGCTAGTTGTTATTGCTCATTCCCCCGAGTCTCTTTTCATTCCCTCTGAAGTTAAATCAGTTCTCATCATTTGTGTACCATTTCCCCCAATGTTTTTTTTCCTAAGAAGCGGTGTCATGTATCAGAATAGGGTTCTTCTTTTATTTACATAAACACCTCTCAGTGTTGCATCTCAAAAATGTTTGTTGACATTGTTTTCCTCAGAGTTTCCATGCATTGTCACTTCTGTTGTCGCATCTCATTTTGTTCCAAATCCCAGAGCTAAAATGGGTGGCACATACATTAAAATGATGCCAACTGCGTTTTTAATTGTGAACGAACATTGATTTACCAGAGCAACACCTTTTCCTAAACAATCCACTATTAGATTAAACAAATTCCACTGAATATTGTCCGTTTTTTTTTTTTTTTCTTATATTATTTCCTTTCAGGTTTCCAGATACCTAGCAAAATAATTTCAATTTGTCAAAAGAAACAGGAAGGCAGTAGTAATATTGTTTCAAATGTCTCCTATGCTTAGCCTTCAGAAAAACTATGGGATCAAATTCCCGCCAAATGTATTGCGACCACGGATCAACATATAATAAGCGTGAATAAAAAAAAATAACAAGCATGAATAAAAATTTTAAACACATTAAAAAAATATTTTTCACAAAACTTTAACTTGTGTTCATGCTTTCTTTAAAATTATGTTTTCCTTGGTTTTATTACTGTACTTTGCACTCTCTTTCATTTTCTGCTCATAGTTTATTTTTTTTGTACGCTTGTGCTGTTTTTTTCTTCGCTCTTCTTTCCATGTTCTGCACTCGCTCTTCCAAATGTTGCAGTTCGAGTTTCATGTAAATTAGGGCGGGCTTCAGCGTCACCATTGGTCCACTAGTTCAAGATTGACAACTCGTCCTCTAGCCAATCAAACGAAGAGGGGAGTTGACGTCACTCCACTGCGACTCATGCTACCGATGTTCACTCGTAGCTACAGGTGAAGAATATAACCATGAGCTCAGCTGGCAAAAATCTTTCCGTGGCAGGACACCGTTAATCTGTATGTGTGCCTGCAACTCGACCTACAGTATTACATCTACCTGGCGATCCGTTATTGTTAAATGTGTCACCCTGACGACGACCTGTCACAGCTGTCCCTGTCTGACGATCCATCATATTCACCTTTAATGCCCTGGCCTTACTTCTGGACCTTGCACTTTGAGCGTCGATCTCCTGCGAGCCACACAACAGTGTTTCATTAAAGAATTCCTGATTTCAACGAGAAGTTTGAATGAATGACTCCCTCATAAAGACAGTAACTTGCCACCACCTACTGGCCGTTTTACTTGAATATTTAATCTATAACATGGAAGGGCAATGTCCGTCCTGGGTGCAGAGTTTAGCTCCTCCAACCAATCAAACACACCTGAACCAGCTAATCATCATCTTTAGGATTATTAATACTGCTAGGTTTTTATCGGAGTTGACGCTAAACTCTGCAGGACAGCGGTACTCCAGAAACGATGTTACCTATCCCTGATCTTTTCAATCATTTTCATGTTGCTGTATTAAAAATTTAAGCTATATTTAAAACATTAATCCTAAAGTAATATGCAATTATGTAGCTATGTAAATGTACACAATAACTAGGCTATAATAAATCACTGCATATCAAATCCACCTGATTTCTGTAATCTCCTCTGTACACTATCATTTTCATTAATCTTTTGTCAAATGGTACATCTAGTCTAGAATTAATTTACCAGGCTACCTAGGCTATATGATCGCTTAACAACAACAATTAAGAAAATATTTCACAATGGCGTATTTAACTGTAACGGATTCCAGGTAGTCTGAGCGTTTTTTTTCCTTTTACAAAGGCGTTTATTTTAAATTTTAGTTGTTGTTGTTCTTTGTTTTACATACTCTAAACTGTACCACAAATGCCTTTGTATTTGTCTTGTACTTTTCGAACTCTATGTCGCACTCTTGTACTCACTCGCACTTTTCGCCTTGTCTGTAATGGGAAAAAAAAAAAAAAATATATATATATATATATATATATATATATATATATATATATATATATATATATATATATATATATATATATATATATATATATATATATATATCTATATATATATATATATATATATATATAAAGGTAGGCTGTGTGTAGCGTTGAAAGGTCAAAGTCCTAAATTCTTCAGACGGGTAAAATGGCCGTTTTTAACTTAATTTTTGCAGTTTCAAAACTGCATGATGTTTTAGAGCTGCCTTAGCATATTAACATCATGAGCCAATTATTGTTTAAACACCAATTACCAGTGTGTGCATTAAAATGTTGGCTACCTCAAAAAGAGGAATTTAATTATTTGTATATGTCCAGAGTTCAGATAGCTTTAATGCTTAAAAGTCCTAAGTTTAAAATAAACTGTTGTCTTGCCCTGTACAAGTGAGCATCAGTAGCGTGAGTCGCATTGGAGTGACGTCAACTCCCTTCTTCATTTGATTGGCTAGAGGAGGAGCTGTCAATCTAGAACTAGTGGACCAATGATGACGCTGAAGCCCGCCCTAATTTACATGTAACTCGAACTGCAACATTTGGAAGAGCAAGCGCAGAACATGGAAATAAGAGCGAAGAAAAAAACAGCACAAGCGTACAAAAAAAATAAATTATGAGCAGAAAATGAAAGAGAGCGCAAAGTACAGTAATAAAACCAAGGAAAACATCATTTTAAAGAAAGCATGATCACAAGTTAAAGCTTTGTGAAAAATATTTTTTAATGTGTTTAAAGTTTTTATTCATCCTTGTTATTTTTTGATTCACGCTTATTATATTTTGATCCGTGGTCGCAATATATTATCACCTTTTTGCCGATTATCACCGACTTATGTAGTACTAATTTGTCAAGTTTTAAAAGTTTGAAATTTGCATTCACAAGCATATTTGAAAAGTTTGGGGTAGATTGGAGATTGCATGCCTTACAGCAACTTATGCAGTTACATCAAATTCCTTTTCATTGCATACCGTCCCACAGGTGGGATGTTTGCCATTATATATTTAAAACAATAATATCTTAGTAAAAAAGTAATATTGACAAACTATATATCATTTGAAAGCTTACAATCTCTTGTTTTCATATTTGGTGGCTGTTTTCAGTAATGGAGACTGGACATACTGCACCCAGATCAAATCTTACTGAAAGCTCATTGTTTGAGATATCAACTTAAAATTTGGAACACATCTTGTTCAGATTTTTGGCTTTCATTTTCTTGCAGTTTTAGAGTAAAAAATATTTGGTAACACTTTACTTGAATGAGTGTGCATAAGACTGACATGACACCTTCATAACCATGACATGACATGTCATGAATATGAAGTAGGGTTTATGCATGTTTATGACAACTGTCATTAAGTGTCTTTCACTCAATAATGACATTTTGAAAGCAAATATGACATTGTTTAAGATGTATTTGTTATGACATCTTGACATAAATCATAACATCATAACCTGTCAGTGTCTTTGTCATGACAACTTGACATTAAATTAAGTTAAACTGTCATGAGGTTGGTTTTGACATCGGCTGTCATGAGTCCATTATAACTGTGTCATGAATATTTTTCGTGACCTCAACTACAGTGGTACACATTGAATTTGTCATTAAAAAGTTATAATGGCTTTATGACAGCCAATGTCAAAACCAACCACCAGTTTAATGTAATGTTAACCAATAAAGCTAAGTGGTGTCTTAAGTTTGATAATTAATCTGCTATGTCATGGATATGACAGATTGTGTTGTGTCATTGTAAAAATGTCATAACTGAGCGAATGACACTTAATGACAGTTGTCATAAACATGCATAAAACTTCCTTCATATTCATAACATGTGTCATGTCATGATTATGAAGGTGTCATGTTAGTCTTATGCACTTCTCAAAAACTTTTGATACAGTCAACCATCATATTTTATTGAACAAATTGCAAAAATATGGTTTTCATGATGTTACGCTTGAATGGTTAAAAAAATATGTTTCAAACAGACAACAGTTTGTTTGTATTAATGGATGCTATTCCAACAAAGCCAGACTACCTTGTGGGGTCCCACAGGGGTCCATTCTTGGACCATTATTATTTCTTATTTATATGAATGATTTATCAAATGTGTCAAACATTTTTTTTTTCCAATAATGTTTGCAGATGACACAACTTTAGTTTATTCTCATTCAAATTAAAATGTTCTGATTAAAAATGTAAATACTGGTTTAACTGCATATGCTACATGGTTCAGATTAAATAAGTTATCGCTGAATACAAAAAAAAAATCTAATTATATAATTTTTGGTGGAAACAAATCTTATTCTAAGGACCTCTCAAAAGTCAAAATAGAGACTGTGGAGATATCCCAAGTTTCATCAACAAGATTCCTTGGAATTTTTGTGATGAGAATTTAAATTGGAAAACACAAATTGACTGGGTTAGCAAGAAAATAAATAAATCTATTGATATAATTAGGAGGATTAGCAATCTTATTACCAAAAATTGTCTTCTTACACTCTATTACAGTTTAATTTATCCATATCGTTCATATTGTAATATAGTTTGGGCAAGCACCTTTCCTTCTACACTTTGGTTCTTCAGGAAGGTTTTGTCAGGATTGCAACCCGATCTGAGTCACATTCTTCATCTGTGCCTCTATTTCAGAATCTTCAGATATTTACTGTTCATGATATTAATATCACTCAAATATGTGTTTTTATTTATAAGGTACATTCTAATTATAAAAATATTCCAGAACACTTCAAGAATTATTTTAAATTTAACTCACAGGTTCACTCTTATTCAACTCGTCAATCCTTAGATCTTCATCTTCCAAAGTTTCGTACGTTCAGAGCAGGGGCGGCGTTTGCGTATGGCAGAGTATGGCCATTGCCATACCCTAGCAGTCAGAGTTCAGATAAAACATCAGCTGATGATGATGATGCTCGTTAAAGATTTTAGAAGGGCTTTTTAAACCCCCTAAATTTTCACCCCAGCCCCCCCAAAAATGTGCGTTTCGTGATCGCTCAGTCAGTCGTCACCTTTAAAAGTCATTTAAAAAAAAGCTCATCTCAACCGGCTTCTCCGCAGCGTCAGCGTCAGAACACTTCCCGTGTAGTATATACATCTGTGTAGTTCTTTGTTTGTCATAAATGCAGTTTACATTAAATGATGCTGGAGTAATTAAACACGGTTTCCCACTGTAAAATCTGGGCTTGTTTATTTATAAAATATTCATTTCATATAAACGAGTCTTAATTTCTTCACTTACAAGAAATAAAGCTTTTATTTTGGAGATCACCATGCTGATTGCTTGAGCAAAGTGCGCACTTTTCTTTAAATCACGCAGCACAAACAGAATGGCTATATAGGCTACTTAATTACAGTCTTGTGCTGTTTTATAATGGCACAAAGCCATATCACGGTTTCGGTGTTGGGAAAAGGGAGAAGAGAGTTCGGCAAAAGGTGGATTCGAACTCGGGTCGAACGCTGCTTTCAAGCACCTCACGACGCCCTCGCCCTACGCCACTGTAGATATTCAGCTTAAGGTATCTTTTTGCTAAAAAGACAGGCACGTAGTGCAAATGTACGCTCTCAACTCACGTTCATTTTACTGTATCTGGTTTTGTTGGTTGTGATGCCAATCGCCTCCGCGATTCTGTCTGGCCTAATAAGCTGTGAGCTATACCTATTTTCTTTCCCTCCTGACACAACGCATTACAAGTTAACAGTGCTTTGTGCATTTTGTTAATGTGGGGTATATCGTTCGGTAATGTCGGTAATTTAACGTTATGCCAGAGGGAATGCCATACTCTAGGTTTTTGTGAAACGCCGCCACTGCTTCAGAGGTCAATTTAAAGATTCATCAGATTTAGGGGTACCAAATTATGGAACAGCTTTTTCCACCTAGCAACAAACTCCTCCTCATTAAAATGTTACAAAAGATATTTAAAAGCCCATTTAACTGCTGTCTTAAAATTTTAATATAGAAATTATCTTACCTTTATGTTATGATCATATTTTTGTTTGTATATTTCTATCACTGTCATTGTCAGTAAAATTTGTTGATGTTATGTGTATGTATACATGTATGTGCATGTGTGTATTGTGTGTGTGTTATGGATATATGTATCACTAGTTTGTTATTACTTTTATGTAGTAAAATGTTTTTTTGTTGTTTATGTTCTTTTTGATTTTATTGTAATTATATCTATAGGTGGAGGCGTTAAATACGCCCATTTGGGTTTTTTTGCCTCTTCCTGCACATCATATAAATTGATAATATTTGTCTTATTTTGTTTATATATTTTATGTCATGTTTATTATTATTATTGTCATTTTTATGTAATTTTAAAGGTGCAAATATATATCCCTAGCCGGTAACACTTTATTTGAAGGGGTGTGCATAAGACTGACATGACACTGTCATAAACATGACATAACACCTGTCATGAACATGAAGGAGTCTTTATGAATGTTTATGACTGTTGTCATTAAGTGTCATTCGGTAAATTATGACACTTTTAATGCAAAGTTGACATCGTTTAAAATGTCTTTGTTATGACAACTTGGCATTAACAAAGACAAAAATGTCTTGATTATGACAACTTGACATTAACCAAGAAATCATAACCTGTCAACTTGTCACAAATATGTCATAACAGGTCTAATTATCAAACTTAAAGAAGTTATTTAGCTTTGCGTTAACATTACATCACCCTATCATATGTGGTTGGTTTTGACTTTGGCCGTCATGACACCATTATAACTGTGTCATGAATATTTTACTTGTCCTCAAGTAAAGTGGAACACATTGTTAGTTATAAAGATGTCATTAAGGGTTATTACACTGTCAAATGCTTTAACATATGACAAATGCTTTAATATATGACAGGGTAATGTAATGTTAACGCAAAGCTAAATAACTTCTTTAAGTTTGATAATTAGACCTGTTATGACATATTTGTGACAGGTTGACAGGTTACGATTTCTTGGTTAATGTCAAGTTGTCATAACAAAGACATTTCTGTTTTTGTTAATGTCAAGTTGTCATAATCAAGACATTTTTGTCTTGGTTAATGTGAAGTTGTCATAACAAAGACATTTTAAACGATGTCAACTTTGCATTAAAAGTGTCATAATTTACCGAATGACACTTAATGACAACAGTCATAAACATTCATAAAGACTCCTTCATGTTCATGACAGGTGTTATGTCATGTTTATGACAGTGTCATGTCAGTCTTATGCACTACCCTTCAAATAAAGTGTTACCGTTTTCAAGCATGTTCAGGATCTCAAAAATGTGATTCATTTTGGAGAAGTGTCGCTTTCAATCAGAAGTGCAAAGTACTCTAACACATCTCTCCCGTGTGTTTTTACTCACTGACGTTTGACCTTGATGGGCAGGAAATAAATGCTCTATGTCAAAAAAGGCAGAGCCCCAGAGCATACCTTCTGTACCTATTATGTAACCGAAGATGTTTACCAACCAGAGCGAACTTTTCCGAAAAGGGTTTTGAAATCCAAGAAACGAACTTCGCTTTGGCCTGATTTTGTTCATAAATACATTACACCAGTTCTTATTTCTTGAAGTATATCAGGCCCTTTAGACTAGTATTGTAAGAAGAGGTCCTGCTTGCCTGCTGAAAAAATTCCCTCTTGGCATGATTATGTCCTCTGAAACATCAGATGCAAAACATACGCTTTTACAGAATCACCATCCCACATGAAAGCAGCCCAGTGAGACATTGTATTGTCACATCTCCAAAGCAAAACATTTTTTTTTTCTTCACTCAAGACACACGACTCTTCATGTAGTGGCTCATTTATTCCATTTAATGAGTTTAGACGAGTTTAATTGTTGAGCTGTACAGACATGTTTCTGATTCTCCCCAGTGTCACGGCCTTGAATTCCAACACTTCATCTAAACCATTTCTTTTTATCCATGTGGCTTGTGCTCGTTAAGTTAAAAAGGATCACTTTGAGGTGTCATTTAGCTGAATTGTTAATATCAATGTATTAATCTTTCCAGCTGAGAGCCCCCGATTTTAATCACAAATGGAGTCCTGTGGCATTGTGAGATGTAATCAAGGTTCACCTCTGGAGTAATCATAGGGTGCTCCCTGACACCGAGCAAAGGGAAAACTAACGTTTGCAGTGGATGAATGCACATAGACTTCAATGCATGTTATTTCAGTCCTGCACATAGCATAATTTGCAGCAGTACACATGAGATGCCTGGGTTGTTAATTGTGTCTGCTTTGCCCTTTGACATGTTCTCTCAGGTTTAATTAGTTTAGCATATACTTTTCAATCAGTCGCTGTCTTTCTTAGCTGAGAGTCAGTTAGAAATAGTCTCTTTTTTTAAAGCTTACAATTTTCAGATTAAAGTATTAAAGTTTCTCTGCCTAATTAACAAGATGTGCTGGTGTGCATATGTGTTTGGACAGATCTAGCACTAGATCTAGAACTGATCCACTTGTTCTGGTCTATTCACTATGCTTGAGAGCACGAGACTAATCAACCAGAGGTCTTTTGTTAACCTCTGCGAATAAACAAAATGCAAAAACACCCATATTGTCCAGACATGCAATTTAATGTGCCCCATTTACATCAAAATAATGTAATCCACTAGGATTTGAGTTTGTCTTTGATGGCTGAGTTAAAAAGTGAGCCGACTTTCTCTGCAGTAAGCAAATCACTAATTTATCCTTATTTCAGCACAAGATTGTAAACATTTCAGCAGTTATTTGTTTGTTTGTTAGCATCATCATTTTGGTCCAGTGCATTTGTCCATCTAATACTTGTACAGTATTTTCAAATTTAGTGTTTTTTGTTTAGGTTTTTTGTGAAAGAAAATCATAGCAAAGCCTAATACAGCAAAATGCCCCTGACAAACGCTAGCTGTTTAGAGCAGAACATGTTCCTGGATCAACATCTTTGTTGATCCTGGAACAATATTCCAATCAGCCAATCAGATTTGAGGGACATGTGTACAGTTTATGTCAAGTTTAGGCTTCCAACCAGGGTTAGGTGCTTCTACATCAGTGTTAGGCTATTCACCTATCATTTCCCATTTGATTTTAGGCATAACGTAAAGGTCGGGATATGTTTAGGGGAAATAATATGGTTAGGATTCAATTTTCAAAAAGGAATGTTGTTCCAGGCACACGTCTAACTCTGCAAAATCCGGACATGCCACTTTAGAATAATTGTCCATTAGAATAATTAAAAAATGCATGAAGTAATAGAGGACAAATGAGTAGTACTACATTAACACGTCAGCTACTACTATTAAATTGTATACATAGAAACAAGATAAACGTAAGTAAAAGAAAATTTAGGACTCCTTAGGGAATCAATAATTACTGAATGAGACTGGCCTTATTAAAAACTAATATCTAACTATGAAAAAGTATAAAGAATTACCCATTAATTACTATTCACAACATTAGCATGTCTAAGATGTGAACAATTGTCTTTTTTACTCCGAACGTGGTCATTACTTAAGTGTTACCTGAGCCGCGTTTCCACAGAAATTACCAGGAACAATTTGTCCCAGGATGCCACCCCCCCCCCCCCCCCCCCCCCCCAGACATGTTGCTGTCTGCATTTCCATCACGTCTAAAGTACTGTGAAGATTAGTCAAATTAGTCCAGTGACATAGACTGCGAGTGACTTTGCTGTTCCCGCTGGATTTCGTCCTCTGCATATAGACTTAAAGCCTGAACCTCGTCGTTGGTCCATCGGTCGTATTTTGATTCGAATAGCAAACAACTCTTACTGCACACACCGCAACAGACTTTTAAAAAATGGTGGTTAAAATAAAATGCTGCATGTAGTCAACCAATCAAAATGCTGCGTGAACTCAACCAATTAGCATGTTCAGCGCCCGAGTCCACCCCCGAAAGTTCCTGAACTTTGAAAAAGTACTAAATCGTGACCAAGGACTTTCTGAGGGATTTTTACCCCGAACACATAAGTATCACCCCAAAGTCCCATGTTCCTCTGGAAAGTTTCGGCATTGAAAACACGGCTCTAGTCACTCTCAAAGAACTACTAGTGATATGGACCGTAATTTAAAGTGAAAAAAAAAATGTTTTTCACTTTAAAATAATGATCCAAATCAATAGTAATTTTTCAGAGTGACTAGGTGACTCAAGTAATTAGTGGTGCATTTTATCACCGCGTTAAGAATACAAAAAGATAATCAAGAACTTATGATCTGGATCCATAGGTTCCTGTTAATGACGAATCATTATTCTAAAGTGTTGCCAGTTAGATTCTTAGAAATACTTTTAGGGCCAACCATATTCCAGGTATCTTTTGATTAAGCTGAACAAGATTTTGCTTTCATCAAAGGTTTCAATCTGTCATGTAATGTGCTACAATATTTATGCTAGTCTGTTTCTGCTCTTCCTGGTGTCCATCCGCCCTCTTTCAGCTCTCAGGTAGATTAGTATTATACTCATTGGCATTACATTGATCATGAAAAATAGATGGTACTATCACAGATTGCAAAGAGAGAGACAGGAGGGGAGAGGGGGGTGCATCTAAACATCTCTTCCACCTTACGTTAATATATCATTGCACAATAAACCGCATAGCTTGCACATTTGGATATGGATGGGAAAAAAAACACTGGCTAATATTTATCTCTATATTTTTTATTTCATTTTTTATTTATTTATATATATAAATAAAACACTCTTCAGTGTCTATGGTGGAATGTGCTCACCTCACCGCTCTCTTTGTTGTCAGATGAAGATATGCATTCAAGGTTTATTTTTATGATTTTGAAAAAAAAGTTTTCTATGCTCATCAAGGCTACAAATAAAGATACAGAAAATTATTAAAACGGTATAGTGAAATATTATTACAATTTAAAATAACTATTTTGTATTTTTAGCATATTTTAAAATTACATTAATTTTTGTGATTGTAAAGCTGGAATTTCAGCAGGCATTACTCCAATATTCAGTCAGTGCTCATTCAGAAATCATTCCAATACACTTATTGAGTGCTGAAGAAACATGTTCTGCAAATATTTTTCACAATACAATAAATGAAACAGAAATCAATAATGTATGGCAATTTCGAAATAGTCATGAAAAGGTGGAATAAAAATACAATGAGCTGGATAGTTGTCTAAATTTAATGATCAACTGACTGTACATACGATCTTGTTTAGTATAATACAAATAATCTAAGAACTGTTAAGTGCTTTGTACTGGAAGAGAATGTTGAATTACTGTGGCATAATTCATACTAATGTCATTCCATACTACACAGACAAGGATTCTGGTAAAGACTAACTGGGCTCTGGCTCAGAAAGGCATCTAGCACTCAATTCTTGGCATTTGGTCAATACCTAATTTGATCAGCTGTGGCTGGTCTCGGGAATGTTGTGCTCTCTTTGTTCTTTGTTTGTCTGTGAGGAGACTTAGTTGACTCTAAGCTGACCCAACTTCCACAGAGGCAGAGATGTGAAATGGCTTGCGGTTGATTGTGCGCCCTCGTCTTATCATTAACAGCGCCTGAGCTCTTGAAATGGGGTAGGTACTGTGGTGAAGAGCCTCTGACCAGAACCCATTGATTTTCTACATACGGCACTAGCAAAAGAGGTTTTGCCTTCTATCTGATTCTCTGCAGGAGCACTAGCCTCGAAGTGCTTTCATATTTCTCTACTGCTGTATAATTCATCAGCTTGACATTTCTCGCCATCCAGAGCTGAGTTGTTGATGTTAATGGCTGTTTAGTCAGAGGACTGACCACAACTCTGAGCACTTGTGTTGTTCTCTTGCAAAGTTTGCATAGTAACTTTTCCTCTAGTAGTATTTAATAAAAAAAAAATATATATATATATATGAGTAGTAAACAAAAACTAAAAACGATATATCCAAGTATACCCAGACTATTTATCGTGGTAATATAAAACTCTCTTGATTTTAGGGTAACAATTACAGAAGGATAAAATAAAGCATATTTTGTTAGTTTTTGAAACTTCAGTTTGAGCAAATGTTTTATACCATCATCACTGTCCTCATCAGAGCTAATTTTCCACTACATTCCACATCTAGCTCATATTCACCATCTCAAACATATTCTCAAAACTATAATTGTTAACATTTTCAAATTTAATATTTTGATCGCTGACAGCTTCTTCACCAGATCCACCATCAAGTTAGAGTGACACTAATAGTTGTGTTTAAGTTAAGTACTTGCTGAGCCATTTCACGTTTTGCTAATGATACTTCCTATTCTTTTATTTTCTGCCTCTGACGACTTTGAGTGAAACATCAGTTCATCATTGTGTATCAGACACTGATTAACAGACAGGTGAATTGCACTTCAAAGCCATCAAAGATAACAATTTGTGTTGTGCAGAAAAAAATATACTTACACTTTTACTCACCTATGTTAGCGATCCTATACAATTTGTAAAACAAAATAATAATAATAATAATATATATGCAAAAACAGGCATTCTTTTATATGTATATTTTTTTACATTATTTATAATGCATTGATTGAGGCATACTAAGGTTGATCTAACTTAAAAAAAAAAAAAAACAAAGGAGAGTAGTGGATGAATTCTTAGGTCACTAAAGACCCGAGGCATGCGTTAAAGGGATATATGACAGATTCTTTCCCCCAAAAGTTGTCTTGTTGTTTATTACCCACCATCAACGTCTATCATAATTTGGTCATGTCCATTTAATTTTCATCAAGGTTGCTTTAATTAGAATCGTCAATGTAGAAAACCTATCTGCATTTCTGATGAATATGCATGAATATGCCACAATTGCCTTGCGGACCAGTAATGTTATTTAGTCACTTTAAATCATCATTCAGTTTTGACCTCGATAATTGTCCAAGATCCATCAAGAGTTACTGTGAACTTGCTATCACAAAGTAAAGTGTATAAAAAAAAAAAAAATTAAAAAAAAAAAAAAAATATATATATATATATATATATATATATATATATATATATATATATATATATATATATATATATATATATATATATATATATATATATATATATATATATATATATATATATTTCATAAATATGTTAAAAATATGAAGGATATGTTTTATACAAACCGGGACACTTGAAGTGTTGCTGAGTCATATCCAAGGTCTCCCAAATGAAACCATCTCTGTAGGAGGATGGAGATGAACACAGAGAAAAAGCTGTTTCAGTCCAAGAAAGATGTAGACAGAGAGAGAATTATGGAATTTTTTCTTTTCATGTCTGGATCTGGAAATAAATAGAAGAGCTGCCAAACACACAGCCCTTTTTAGAAATGTAAACCGAATACATCAGAAGAAGCAGACAGACTTTAAGTTTATGTTTGTTTTGGATTAGAAGTAAATCTAGAAATTTGAAATAATATATGATTATTACAATTATATAATATTGAATGTCATTATCTCAACTTATGAAATGAATAAAAAATTAAAGTGTGTCAAGTGCTTTAATCTTGACAAGTTTGGTCACAGAAATAAATGCTGTAATATAGGGTTAGGTTTTGGTTTAGGGTTATTTGCATTTAATTATGCATAATTTATTTTTAGTTTTTAGTGTCATTGCATGTTATATGTAGTTACTATAGTGATAACAAAGGATGCATAATTATATGAAAATAATCCTAAACTAAAACCTAACACTATAGTAACTACATGCAGTTTATTAATATTGCTCAGTGGTTAAATAGATACACTGCAACAAGGTCACCTTAAAATAAAGTGTAACCCTTTTTTTTTCTCCCTCACATTTTCTGATATTACTTGCACTTTTGAAACTTTTACCATCAAGCACTAGCTTGGATCAGCACATGGCACAAAGACATTTGCTGTAGGATCAGAGAATAAATCCTCTGGCATATCAGAAGTTTGAAAGTTGTCAACAATATTAATACACGTGTCAGGGTGGTCATATGGCGCCTGTGTATTTCCACTGCTTCAGTGATCTGTGGGAGAGGCAGAGTAATGGCCTGTTCCAACTCGCTTGACTTCTATAAAGATGTCCTTTTAATGGGGACATATGCCATTTTCCAATTTATTACCTAGTCTGCATGGAAAATGCCAATGATGAATATAGAGAGAGTACATCTGAAGTCATACAGTATTAGCCACTTAAATTAAATGATTTTTAATTGACCAGCCTGCTTCTCATGCATAGAACAGAAAATAGAGCAGAATTAAAACTTGATTGTGTGGACACTGTTTTTTCTTTTTTTTTTTTTACTTGTCTCTAACTTACTTTCTATCATATATAAAACTTAAACATGGCAGTTTTTCAATTCTAACAATTCAAGATTTTTACCGCATACTTGGCTCTCTCTCTCTCTCTTTCTCTCCTTAGCTAATTCTAATTTGGCAGATGCCCCCCCCCCCCCCCCCCAAAGAGAAATATACAGTACACTTCCAGTAAGATAGAGAAAGAGATAGTGCACCTGGAACAGCCTGCGGTTCAGTGCCATGCTCAAGGGTGCAACAGTTAAAGCCACTAGCCAACATTTTTAATGATTTCTGCACATATTATTTCATTCTTTTGATTCATTTTGATTTTAAAACTCATGCACCAAAACATTGTTTATCTTTTCTGTATTTCATCAGTGTTGCCTCAACCTTGAGGACATTGTACAACCACAGCAACAATCTAATACTTAGTTTGATGTTATTCTAACCTGGGGCATAAAAGTAGAATAATAATAAAAAATAAACCTAAAAAAAATAATCATTGCGTACAAGTAGGGGTACATATCAGTTGAGATTGTGCACAGTAATATTGTAGGGATTGTTTCAGTTGTTTTTAGTCTCAGTGTAACAAATGACAAATCCACTCCAGCACAGTAATTGACAAGATCATGAGATTTTGTTATTTCATGAAAACAATCTAATAATATCAGATAGGTTAGAGGATAAATTCAAATCTTTCAAAAGGAACAAGAGAGATGGAAGCAGATTATGACTCATAAGCCTCCACTTTGTTGAAAAACACTGTGGGGGATAGATCATTAAAATCTACAGTATCAGCATCTCTTATAAAAGGAATTCATTATAAATTATTTGATGAATAGAAAATTCAATTAACATCAATTATTTGCAAGTATCTATTACATTTATTAAATCATTTATCAAACAGAAATATGTTGTAACGTTATAAATGTACTAACTGTCACTTTTGATCAATTCAATGCATCATTGATGAGTAAAAGTATTAAAGTATTAATCTCTCTCTATTTTTTTTAAACTTACCACAAATGTTTGAATGGTTTCATTGTTTACACAAAAAGTTTAAGCAGCGAAAACTGTTTTCAACATTGATAAAAATAAGAATAAATTTTTTCTTTAGTTGCAAATTCTGATTTGCCATCACATGAATGCATTATTTTTAAATGTATTAATATTGAAAACAATTATTTAAAAATGTAAATAATATTTCTGATTAATATTAGTTTTGATCAAATAAAGTTTTCCCAAACTTTTGACTGGTACTGTAGAGGAAAGAAACTGGCAGTTTGATCAAGCACAGAAGGCAACAAATTCATAAATTCTTAGCAAAATATTCCTAACCATAGTAAAACGCTTTTTCTCATTTGTTTTAATGTAGGGCTGTCAATTTAACATATTCATTTTATACAATGTATTATTTATAAAATAGATGTACCAGATGCAGCATGCCTTGCCAAACCACACTTGACACAGACAGGACAAAATGAGTGAGAAGCCGGTCACACTGCTAAATGGAGTGCAAAGGAAAGAAACACCCAGACCTTAAGTTTTTAACTTGACACAATCTCTTAAAAGAAAACAAGCAGCTCATGGAATGAGATGCTGAAAATAACTGGCCAAAGAACTCCTTCTAATGCATGTTTTCATAGACCAACTACAAAATAATAAAGATGTAATGGAAAATATATCCTGAACAGATTTATCCTTAAGTTTAGGACACGACTGACAAACTCAACTGCATAATGGATTACCGCTGGCTGTTGGCCAGTGATGGGTTTTCTAAATCCAACAAACCACATTGACTTCTAAAGTTGTTTTTTTTTGTGATGTCTTTTCAATGCTTTGGACGTCTGCCAAACAAAAAAAAAAAATAATAATTCTCTGAAAAAATTGATAGATGCGATTCATTTGATTTATAACCATCTGATGTAATCTATTTAGTTTTAATCAACTTCCCTAGTTGTATGCTAAATGGGATAATCATTTTAATGAAAACATATAAGCAAGAAAGAGATCTGGTGTACAGGTCTCAGGACCGGTGACATACTTGGCTTAAGAAACGTTACACCCATAAGTATTTATAAAAATATATTTCACAAAGTAGGAAACAATACATGGATATCTTCGATTACAATACAGAGAGTAGCTAATTAAACATACAAGTGTATGAGCATTAAAGCACAGTAGAAAATATGATTTGCATGAAAGACTATTTTATATATACTGTCCGTCCAAGATAATCGCATCGATACAAACAGAGTATGCACGCAGCTCCAGTGCCAGATCCCAATGTGCAATAGCTAACGTGCATAGACAAAACCTATCACTTCAAAGAAAAGCTAAGAGAATCAGCAATGACTCTATGTACAGATTTTTTCTTTTTGCTCTAATATCATACAGTGCAGCACATTACGCATGTCTGTTTCTGTATTTCATACTCAGTGGTTTCTGACTTTTGATTTATAAAATGGCAGGGGGTCAAATATAAACATGAACTAAATGATTTCAGCAATTGTGCTTAGAATGATCACTGATATCACTGTATATAGTATGTGAATATATATATATATATATATATATATATATATATATATATATATATATATATATATAATATATATATATATATATATATATATATATATATATATATATATATATATAATATATATATATATATATATATATATATATATATATATATATACACACACACACACACAGTAGCAATAAACTATTGAATTGTCTTTCCTGGTCAAGAACAAATCCTCTGTGGATTTCACAGTTCAGTGTAGTTAACGAATCTCACTATGTGAATTTCAGTACATAAATTCAGTTCAGCTTTTAAAAAACAGTGATGCAGCAGAATGAAACAAAGCTGAAGAGGAAAAGCTGGAAACTTTAAATTAAAAAGTTAATAAAAAATACCAATTTCACTCAAATAAATAAAATAAAATAAAAATTACAAATATACTCAAACCTGTAGCACAAAACAGACAACTGGCGATGAATATTTATATATTTATATAAAACATACACAAGAATGAAGAAACACATCAATGTTCCAAAAAACATTGTAATACGACTGTATTTAATGCTTGCTTTTGTAAAACGAAGGCCTCATTGTTCCCACAATTCTCTTGTTGTCCTCAACTCAGTCTTACACACTCTAATCATCTTTGAGTGTAAATCACGCTTAAAGCATATGGATACAAAGGGTTGTATAAAGCAAGCCTCAAGGCTTTTCCAGTTTACTCAATAAATCTGGCCACGTAGTATCAAAGGGTCGAATCTTATCTCAGCAGGCAGATCCTAAAGCCAGTGTGATGTATTTTCATTGCGCTCGCATTTGTTAAATCACAAATACATTCATAAGTAATGTAGACAATATATTGCTATTTAGTTTACCTTCTTTTTAAATGTTCCTGTATCTGATTGGCTAAATGACGTCAAGAGATCTGTTGTCGCTGGGGAGCAGTGTCATGTTGAGGCCTCTGCAGTCCTGTTTCTCCTGCCACAGCGGGCTACAAGGTGTCCCAATTGTCCTCTTTCCATCCAGTCTTTTCAAGCGACTACCAAGAATCAAAGTTCTGATGCCTCTGGTGGTCACAGTGAACAACAAATACCCAAAATACTGCTAGACACTCAGTGACGTTAATCTAAACTCAAACTCCACAAGAATCATTGACCTCCTACTATAGACACTGTTAAGTTCTGACGTTACGATGCACGCTGATGTGGTAGATGACTAATGCTATTAGGTCTCGCTAAGAAGTTTTTTTTAAAAGGCGTCCCCCCCCTTTTAACAGCAGTGTCTAACATCCCCGTAGCATAATACACACGTTATGTGGATGAAAGCGAAAGGTCCTTAGTGCTTGGAGGTCAAGTCTCTTTGTCGCTCTCTCCCACGGAATAGAGCTCGCCCAGTCTTCTGAAGCGCGGCCCCCACTCTCTAAGGTAGTCATAGTTCTGGTCCGAGTCTGAAGAGGCCGTTTCGAGGGAACTCAGGGAGCCCGCAATAGAGCCCCTGCCCTCATAGCCGTAGATTTGAATGGAGTCATATGGTGGAGCCGTGGGATCGTTGTCTGCCTCGTGAAGCCGTACGTTGATGAATTCATCTACGTCTACTCCGTTCGGACCCGAGTGCTGACCTTGTCTGGGCATGAACTGCAGGTCAGGCTTGATGTCCTTCCTGGGCAGATAGCCGTTGATGCCATCTGGGTTCTGCAGGGTGGCGATGTCAAAGGCCTCCGTGTCCTCCTCCCCGCCTCCCTCGTCATCATAACGGATGATGTTCTCCCTCACGTCCTCATCGTCTTTGATGATTAGAGGCTCATTCTTGTGTCTCCTCAATGTCACAAACAAGACCACGATAACTGAAAGGGACAAGAACATCCACTTAGTGATCTCTACTTTTGCCTTGTGCAGTTATTTTTTTACCAAGTGCTTTTTAGATTTAGATTTTACATGCAAATCACAAAGTGAATTTTTAAATTAAAAAATAAGTAAGGAATAAAAGAGGCAGCTGAAATGACCTACCGAGAAGTAGAATTATACAAGCTAGAATGGCAATCAGAGCTCCCATGCTGAGACCAATGGGTAGAACAAAAGCCTCGACGTTACACGACTGCACAATGCCTTCCCTGCTGCAGCCGCACACTCGGATAGTTAAAGTGTTCGTGCTGCTCATTGGAGGCTCTCCGTCGTCAGACACGATGATGGGCAGGAGGTACGTCTCCTGTTTTTGACGCCGAAAGGAATCGTGCTTGGCAAGAACGCTGATCGAGTTATCTAGGGAGAGATAAAGTTTGGCTGTGATGTATGAAATCAAAGACAATCCATGGAAGTAAATGGTAGGGAAATGACACACTATTAAATTTACAAGACAAGGTCAATTCTAGAAATAAATAAACAGATGGATATAAATAACTTAATCTCTGCTGTCAATCTCTTGCAAATGCTACGGGAGTAGTGAAAGTGTATCAGGAAGGCAGACAAAGAAACTGAGCAAAGTACTGGAGCCTCCACTGGTGCTTCTTTACTGAAGTTGTAACTTCATTATCTGCCCCCTCATACCTCAACGCATATGTTGAAGCTCTCCAGAGTCTCAAGGAGCTCCTTCAGTTGATACTGTACAATATCCCCGTAAAAGTCTTTAGTTTTTATTTCAAGAAAGAAAAGAAAATCAGCTACTGAGTGAAAGGTTTAGATAATACCTCAGACGGATACAACACAATAACCAAGTTATGGAAAAAGCTTTATCATTTAATAGAGTCTTGGGAGCAACCAGGGCAATGTTAATGTATGTATTTATTTATTGCTTCTCATGAGGGTGAACAACTGGAAGTTCATCATTTAAAACTACAGAATGAAAGGACATCAAGTAACTCACTGGAACAAATATTGGTAAACTGAACAGGGTCGGAATTTAATTTCCGCTCATAAACATGCTAATGAAAAATGTAAATATGGCTTTCTTTTTGTTTCCCTGAGATCACAAAGCAATTATCTGCAAATGCTGTGAGATGATTTATCAATGTAATTAAAGTTCCATATTTTTTTTGTGTCACTATGTGTGAAGAACATTGTCCTGAACTAATGTATCTTATTTCTCCAAAGAATATTCACTGATATGCAGTCCTTATTCGTTGCTATGATTATCTGACTATATTTTAGCGTGCCCACGCAGTTATGGTCAAATTAAATATTCTTAGGTTTAAGTAGATTCGGGCATTTCATACTAGTCACATTTATAGCAAAATGAAGACTAATGCAATATTCTGACAGTATATGGGAGCTATTAAGTTGTGCTCGAGTCTTCAATCTCTTTTTTCAAGGCACAAAACCCTGAAGCACAAATTTTAAGGTCACGATAACTGCTGGTAGTTCCCAGCTCACATCGGCCTCTCCATGTCACCATCCACTGCAATTACAGTTATCATCACAAACAAACCTCCTCAGCTCAGCTCAGAGGTCTGCTTCAGACAACCTGCCTGGTGTGTGCAGGTGGGAACCATCAACGACTGCATGTGTGCCTCTGTGATGAGCATATCTAGATCATTGCACATGATCTTTGAGACGAGACTTCAGGATGGATAATCATGCAATTAACTGCTACTGAAAAAAATTTACCCGTAATTGTATGGTAAGTTCCCTGTACACAGGGAAAATATGATTTATAATGTTATGACTAAAAGAGAATGTGACTTGAAGTCTAGACTTTACCTCAGAAGGTATGTAGAGCATAGCCAAAAAAAATTTAAAAAAGTAAATGTACAGTATCTAAAAACCTTATGTATGTACAGTATGTTTGGCCACAAGGAAGAGATATCGGGGGGGGGGGTGGGGTGGAGTCTATTTTTTATTTTGTCTATACAATGAAAGTCAGTGCTGTTTTGGACTTTCATTATATGGACAGAACTTTTGAAAAAGTTTTCAAACTGTCTTCTTTTGTTTTCCACACAAAAAAGAAAGGCATACAGGTTTGGAATGAGATGTCAGTGAGTAAATTATGACAATATTTTTATTTTTGAGTGAACTTTCCTTTTAAGGGACTCTAACAACACACAATGTTGTGCTTTTTTAATCATGAATCACAAGTAATAACATATACTGTGATGAAAAGAAACAGGATATAGCACGAATTTGGACATGTTGTCAAATTGCTGTACAAGTTTTGATGCCAAGTGCGATCAAACACACATGCACACTCATACACTCACATTCGCGCACAGCAGAAGAGATGAGAAAGCGGCCTTAGTGCACCAGACGCCTCGGGCTGTGCATCAAAGCCTGGTGTCCTTACAGAGCTTTCTCCTGTCTCTGTGATGGAGTGGCCATCTTTAACCTGAACTCACTCAGGCTGACTCATAATACATGCTGCCTCTCAAGATATCACTGCGATTGTCACTAATGACATTCCGCCTGTCTGCTTCATCTTACAATTCTCAAGGTCTGTCTTTGTCTTAGTCCATTGTTCAACGCTTTGCCTATCATTGCTGGTTTCATCTTTCTTTTTAATTTTTTTTTCCTTGTAACATTTTTATTACCGTTGCTCTCTGTGGATTCATTGTTCATTCTAATAACAGACATAACATATTTACTACAATTTATTATAATAAATTATAACTATAACATTAAAATGTAATATTTTTAATAATAATATTTATTTCATATCAGTCTATTCTTAAAACTATGTTGTCTATATACATTGTATAACATCACATAAATAAACAGCAGAATAAATATAAATATGACCATAAAATTATTGACTTTGTATATGCATTATAAATCACAATTTCTCTAACCAAATTGAAATAGAAAATGAGTCTAGTGCTAATAGTTGTGTTGTTCTTAAAGTCTTACATTTAGATTTTAAAACCCTTTCCTTTAAAAAACAATAAGAAACCATAGTTTTAAGTATAAAATTGTTTAAAATTATTTTTAAAACTGTATTTCTTGAGGTTGTTTTTGTACAATTGAGACCTACAATAATTTTATTTATTTACATTTACATTTATCTATGTCTATGTATTTAACTACATAGACTATGGAGATCCACAATATATTTCCTTTTGACACTCTTTCTTACTTTCATATTAACTCAAAACATGACTGTCCCTTGGAAGGCAAAGCTCTTTTGATGTAAAGTCTGATCCGTTTGGTTCAAAAATATCACGTTTCCTCTTTTTGGTGAGCGGCCAAAACAACAGCTCCTTCAACGGTCAGCCATAAGACCACATGCCAAATGGAACTAGATCAATACAGTTCTCTCTCAAGTCTTCGAAAGCATAGTGCAATATTAGGTTGTGCAGTGAGAACAGCAGGAGCACAGTGTGAAAAGGAAGGTCAGATAGGTTATACAAAAAAGAAAGAAAAAAAATCAGTGTATTTAGCAAACAAATTTAGAATGCACAGCCTCAACTTTGAGTAAGTCACCCTACATCGAGTTGCATCGCTAAACCTCGGCTTGGATTCCGTTCATTTGCTTTCTTTCAAAATGCATTGGGGACTACAAAATAGCTGATGTCCAGACAATTGTACATCTGCTAACTTTTGGGTACACTAATTCCGCCAGATTTCCCCTTCAAACGCACGCCTCCGGACTGCACTTGACACACAATGTTTGCTCTTGCAGATGTCTCTCTCTCTCTGAGAAAAAAAAAAACTGTAATTGTGGCTTTTAAAGGACTCTGATAAAATTTAAATGCCAGTTTTAATCGCAGCTCGGCATGGAAACAGTCATTTAAAGAAACATTGTTTCCTTGTCAGTCTGACCTCTCAGACCACCAATACCCCCCCCCCCCCCCTCTCTCTCTCATAATTATTATTATTATTTCCCTGCTCTCTTTCAAGTCAAGTAAAGTCATGTCACCTTTATGTATGACACTTTATACAATAACAATTGTTTCAAAGCAGCTTTACATTATAAACACTCAAATAACATAATCAATGATGCAAACTTCTCCAAAAATGAGACAATTTTAAATTCTGCTGTAAAGCAGCTCCACAAAGACAACATTATTCAGCTCAAGTCAGTTCAGTGTTAATTCTAACTCAGGCTCAGTGGAAAACTTTTTTTTTTCTGACATTTGTGAAAAAAATTGTGGCACATTCACAACACCTCAAAAGTGAAAAGTCCAGTGAGTGGAATTGTATCCAAAACAGATGAACATGATTATGTTGGTTAATGTACCATACTGTGTACAATGTACAATGTACTGTATCATAGCAGTTTGGAAATTAAATGTCCGGTGAGTGCCGTTAAAGCTCCATTGTGTTTAAAAAAATAACTTGCCACATTCACTAAATCTGACCAATAGTGTTAAAGCAAACGAGAGATAAAAAAACAGATTTGCTGAAACACCCATGCCATTTTACCCAGTGGTGGACAGTAACAAAGTTTTTGTCATTTTTTATTTTGGGATACTTTTACTTATACTTCATTACATTCCAAAGTTCGATATTGTCCTTTTTACTCCACTAAATTTCATAAAAAAACGGGGTAGGTTTTTGGTCAAAACTAAAAATAACAATAAAATAACGCAAATTAATGCCCATTCATCTTCCCCTCTACTATAGCAGTTTCAAATGTTGTAAAAACTAGTATGTTTTCATAGCTTTCTTCTTAAAATGTTAGTACATTTTGCCTTATGTGAGGTCTGATTTTATAATTTATGTTCATATTTCTCAACACATTTATGGGGATTTTCCTCAAATGTTTTTGTTTGAACTCACCATTATGGTGATTAGTGTTCCCTTTGGTTGTGCACTTGGAACTTCATTCTTTTTATTGCAATTATCTTTCTTATTGATGCAGCGACTGCAACAATAAATCAGTTGTTTGGTTTTAAAGAAAGGGAAGTAATACATAGGTGACCTACAGCTTCTAACAAAATCAGTCTAGTCTATTTTTCATGTTGAATCATGATAAACACATTGTGCAACTTTAATTGGGTTAATACAATCCCTCTATACTTGTGACAATATCATGCAAATGACCAATGTTGAGTCACACACAGACTTCAACATTCAGCATACAAAACACAACAATGGTAACAATTAAATTGTATTAATTATTTATTATTTTTTAGTTAATAGAACTAGTAAGTGAAAATAATTAGTAAGTGAACTATACTAACCAAGCATTTGCCAGTGTAACATACTATTCCTATTTCACTTTACTTAGTTTTTTTAAGGCAATCAGTTTGGATGCTTGTTCTAAGTCTAACAAATAAGATTGTACAGTGATTGTACAGAAGACAACTGTGTCATTAGTTTCAGTTAGTGCGATATTTCACAATTCAATATCGATATTTCATCAATTACAGTCATGTATTGTCTTACCTAAATTGTTTTTGATGGTGAAATTGGGATTGTTAAGCACCTCTAGGCGGTAGTGGAAAGTGTGTCCCTGGGAAGGATTGTCTTTGTCCACAGCGCTGATGGTCTGAATCACCTGTGGACACAGAGACACAGAGAGCGACCGGCCATCCATTACTCCACTTTTGACATCATATGGGGCCAGACATTGACAGCCGACAACACGGGATGAAAAATCTGTCTCATTCACTCATAAAAGTAGAGACCCTAAGCTCAGGGGCGGGCTTTGGCAGCCCACTTTTCTGTGCCAAGTCCATCTATATATCTGCCACCCCCGTTCAAGACAAGTTATTTTTCTTCATGATTAACAGCTCCCTGAAAAGTCATCATTCCGGTCATTCTTTTCCGCACATGGATGGAGAATGTTCTCACGGTGAGTGTGTTAGAGGGCGGAGGATGAGGAAGTACATACTAATACTGTTAGTCACAGACACTGCATGTCGGCTAGAACGATGCAGGCTTTGACTGGACCTGAATGGATCTGATTGTTTTCATTTTCTGCAGTGGGAGAGAGTAGCTAAAAAGTGCCACCCAGGTGTCGCTTACTTCTCTCTCTTAAATCAATAGGCTATAATTTACCGTGGCTGACCGTTACGTAGGAGCTTTGAGAGGGAGATGCTGTTAGTGGGCCAGATTGATGCCCTCTTACCTGTCCAGGTTTGCCATTCTCACAGAGAAAGGCTTCGTACTCGGTGGCGAACTCAGGTGCGTTGTCATTTATGTCCAGCACTTTGATTGCCACTATGGCTCGGGAAATCTGGCTGTGGTTTCCTAATACAAAAAGAGACAAGCTATTAAAGCAATGAAAACAGAAGTACAGTGTCCAAATATAGAAGGGAGCTATTGCAAATCCCAGGTAAATAAAATGACCCAGTTACTGCATTTCCATTCTCATTCTGCCTCACACCAATTTCTTTCTCTCTCTTTCTCTCACCCCCCCCCCCCCCCCCCCACACCCCCATCCTCTGGGTTGATGGGGAGACAGATGAGACGCATCATCCGTTTGAGCTTTAGACATTATCAAGTATGCAAAACAGGATTACGATAGAGAGAAAAAAAAAAAAACATTCAAAGTGCTTTTGAAATCCCCTGTACAGGTGCATGTTTTATACATGAAGGTTAAAAAAATGAATATTAATAAAACGGTGGCAGATGAAGTCTAGAAGACAATAAAGGGCAATTTAATTAGATTAACTTTTCATTGGAATTATTCATTGGCAGTAATTTACAGTCCCTTTTGAGGACCCATGTAAATGATTGTATTTAATTAGGGTTGCAACCACTGACTTTTAAAGCAATTATCTATTCGTTTTGCTTTAGCGCATGACAATTCAGGGCACACTGCTGTAATGTTTGACACTTAGAACAGCACACAGCATTTGAAATGCATTTGACCTGTCCATTAATTTCCCTCATTGATCGCCCTTTAAGGAAAAAAAAAAAAGATTTGAGCCTAGAACAGAGGTTTCAACATAATGCACTAGCGCAGACTCATATTCATAGCCATGCTGTGTAGATATTTCTGTTCAATTATATTTCACCATGCAAAGGCATCAGCCAAAAAATAATACACATTTGTTGGTCATCGTGTTAAAACACTGAAAAAGACAAACATTTTTCAAACAGCCCTTAAATAATTCAGTTTATTCTACTCTTTGAGCTCTTAGACATCTTAAGTTAATTGTATATGACAACATCAGTATTTTTTTCCTCCTCCAGGGGAAGATTTTTGGCTCCAATATCCAAATAATGTAGCTGTACATGCCAATCAAAATGAATCTCGAGGTTTATGGATGGCTTGTGCAGTGTTTATTTCTGGTCCACAGCTTGTGTTTAATAAGTTCTTTATCCAGTCAACAGATGTTCTTTTATCTGTTATGTACAGCAAACAGCTCTGGCATGAGTAGAAATTACTCATTAGATGTCCATGAATTGACTGCTGTGCTGTTTAATTCAGTGAAATCTCAGTATCTTCAGTTTCTGAGAGGAAACTTTTACACCTTAAAATCTGTCGATGGTAAATTAATACCCGAGGTGTTAGGAAAAGCTTTATTTTACATTCGCTCTTATGGTTCATTTAAAGTTAGAATCCAGGTTTTGGTCTTTTTATCTTAGTGCAGTTTGATAAGTTGAATAATTGTGATAGGAAATTTTTATTGGTCTGAAGTGCCTCTACACCGATTTTAATGATCTCTGCACATTACTGTAATGATCTCTTTGATATTGTTATACAAGCATTCTGAAACACCAAACATTTATTGTTTCAATCAAGAAGATAAAGAAAGGGAAAATGAACTTACGAATTTCAGCGGCTGTCACGGTGATATTGTGCCACATATCCGTCTCTCTATCCAGAGGTTTAGCTAATGTGATCTTCCCGTCATCAACATTAATGTTAAACTGCCTCTCTAAATCTGTGTGTCTATCAATAAAATACCTGTAGAAGGAAAACAGAGAGAGAACAAAACGACATCCCTTAGTATATGAGGTAAAATGACCCCCAATATTTTGGTAAAAGCATTTCATATAATATTAAAGTCAGTGGCAAACAAACCAATACAAATGCACACAAAATATGATATTAAAATCATTTTTTTAGCATTATGTTTTTTAAATGTCAATTTATTGTTTCCTGAAGATTTGCCTTTTTGTCACGCTTACAAAAAAAAAAAAAAACTAAAATTTCACTCATAAATGTATGGCTTATTAATTTTCAACCCAGTTCATATGCACCTACAATTTACTAATCTTTGAATCATCAAGGTGGTGTCTATTTGGGCATTGTCTCGAAAACAGACAATGTGGGATATAACTGTCAAGAAAGCCCTAGTGAATGAAGAAAGGGTTGTTAAATAAATAAATAGAAATAATTCATTGGTCTGGATAGTGAACGTGAGGAAAATGTTCAGTCGTGGTAAAGATCCAGAGACTGAGGGTGGAAGTCCAGGAGGAGTGCTCTACTGCTGTGCAGGCAGCCAGACAGGATTCCCACCTGGGATCAGTCTCCAGGAGGCTGAGTGGATTTCAGTCAGGCTCTGACAGCTCCACGTACCACTGAGAGACAGACCCTGAAATGTTCTGCTATGTGTCAATCAATCTGACAAAGTTACTGTGGGGGGATGGAGTGGGGTGGGAGAAAAAAAAATCAAATCTGTAATTAATTATTCCTTGGATTTTTTTGGGGGGCGTAAAGAAAAAAAAATAAACATTTCTTCAGGGTTATCCTAAGAATGTTGCTTGGAATGTTATATATTGCATGTGCAATGTTTGTATCTCATTATTTTGTTTCAATGCGAGACATCTCACATAAAAAAAAATGTTTACAGTCCGATAAAAATGTCTTGTTTTTACTTTAAGAAATATTCACTTAATTTATATAAATATATATTTTTTTTTGTGTGTGTGTTGAGTAAAATCAGTTAAGACATTACTATATTAAGCTTTTATTTTATTTTACAGGATATACTTGACACACATGATGAACAGCATAAATCAAACATTACCACCTTCTTGTATCACCCTAAGAGCCAAACCATATTATTACATGTTAATATAATTAATTATGGTAAGGAAAAACAGCATTTAATTACAAGTCACACCAAAAAATTATAACATAAAGTGCATGTTGTTGATTAGTGTTGCTCAGGAGCTCTACTTCCTAACGTAATTATACTGTAACCTGAAGTGTGACCATTTTATGACATTACGCAAATGAAATGGCAAAAGAGAGAAAGAATGATGTAAGAAAAAATGTGTGAGTTTTTAATAGTTTTTAATATATTTAAAATGGCATCACAAACCTTTTTTCACACGCACACAAACACACATGCACGCACGCACGCACGCACGCACGCACGCACGCACGCACACACACACACACACACACACACACACACACACACACACACACACACACACACGTGTTATTATCTCTAGTAAAATAGTAATTACGTGGACTTTGACAGAAGCACAATTTATTATACTCTAATGTTTTTCAGTAGGCTGCACTCTGTAAATGGGCAGTCACCAAATAAAACGACTCTGTTTCCTCTATATAAGTAAAGCGTACATCAATATAACACAATCGTCATCAAGAGCAGTCACACCATGTGCTAGCATATGCTAGATATCAGGTGCCACAACAAGATCTGGAGCCAGAGGGACTTCTGTCAGAGAAGGTTAAAATATCCCCACTGATTACATTCACACTTATTTTGACAGATAGACAATATTTCTAACAAGGCTAATTTGAACTTGGACCCAGCTTTGCAACATTCGATGCATGCCAGTTTCAAAAGAGAAATCCTTTAAGAGAGAGAGAGAGAGAGAGAGAGAGAGAGAGAGAGAGAGAGAGAGAGAGAGAGAGAGAGAGAGAGAGAGAGAGAGAGAGAGAGAGAGAGAGAGAGGAGAGAGAGAGAGAGAGCGGAGAGAGAGAGAGAGAGAGAGAGAGAGAGAGAGAGAGAAGGTATTGGTGGTCTGAGAGGTCAGATTGTCAGATGTTTCTTTAAATGACTGATTCCATGCCGAGCTGCGATTTAAAATTACATTTGAATTTTACCAGAGTCCTTTAAAAGCCACAATTACAGTTTTTTTTCAGCTCGTTTCACCTTGATTGCTTCTATTGATGTGACATCCACACTGATGTTTTTTGAGGTGAGGTATAGTTATGTCTCTATGAAATTCGCCATGGGCATATTTGGTAGATAAAGTCAGTCATCCTTTTTCATTTGGATTTCTATTTACAAAGTGGCTTTTACCTTTTAAAATTAGTTTAACCCTTCTGGTCAACATTGTAAGACACGCAACTTTACCACTTTATGGTTCAAAATTCAGAAAAAAAGTCAACAACAAAAATCATTTGATCACATTAGAAAAGATCTTTTAATGCTTAAGTGGACCTTGTCATGTATAGCTTAACACAATCTACTCGATGGCCTCAGGATAGAAGTAATTCATCTTCCAAATAACACAAACGCATCAATACGAAAAGCCTGAATGTCAGACCAATGGGTGCACAAATGCGAATGACAGCAAGGAAAATGAATTCCAACCCAGGAAGGCGAAAAAACAAAAAAAAAACAACCTTGGGAACAGCAAATGCAACATATTTTCTTCCTAATAATGCAGTCTTAAACTCCTATCACTATGCACAGATGTCAGTGCTGTAACATTTAAATCACACAGAAATTATTATATCTCATATTGTGAAGCCAAACAGCAAAATAAAATAACTATGGGATACAAAGTACACAACAATATAAAAGAAACATTTCTTGTTCAAAAGAGAGACATCAACACTTGAGGAGGATGTGAACACTGGATTTCTTCGAATTAATAAATTAGGGCTGTACAATTCTGAACAAAAAACAGCCATTGTTATATTTTGTTTATTGCAATTAAATAAAATATATACTTGATTTGCTCTATTTGGAAAACTGAAAATCAATCTGGAATGTTTAGGATGATTTTGTAGAGTACATTATGTTTATTAAAAAAGCAAACATGAAAAATGTCTAAGCTCATAAAGACTTTTTTTTATAAAAAGACCTTTTCATAAAGACCTTTTAGTGCTGAATGATTTGGGGGGGAAATGAGTGTTCACACTTGGGTATATTACACAACAACAATAATAATAATAATAATAATATAATAATAATATCTCTCTACTTGAGTTACCGTAAACTATATTATTCTCACTTTATTTTTACCCATTCAATATGACTATACAATGGATGGATTTGTGTGGATCAGCATTTATTGCCAATTGCATGAGTTGCTTGAGTATAAAGGGACACAGTGTGAACAAACACATTTAACTTTGAAACAGGCTGCATGCGTATTATTATTTTGGTAACAATTCATTTTGATGGGCCACACTAGACATTCTATTAACCATAAGTAACTTTGCAACTACATGTGAACTAACTTTAATTAAAGTAGTAGACTGCCTGGAGAGCATCAAAATAAAGAGTTGGCAGATATTGAGCAGACAGACATTCTACTGACTATAAGCAAGTTTGCAACTGCATGTTACTACAACTTATTCTACCTACCTGAACCTTAAGACCTAACACTAGCTTAACAGTCTACTACAGTCTCTCTAATGAGCATTAGTTGACATGTTGCAAAGTTACTTAGTTTGTCTAAAGTGGACCATCAAAATAAAGTGTTACTTTAATCACAGCCTTTGTAATGTAATATTCACATTTAATTGTTTTTATTTGATTTTGATTTATTGTTAAACCTTAGAATAAATACTGTATATCACACGCATGAGAACGTTCACTTGGTGTAAACGCCATTGGACCGTTGAAACCCAATCTCTGATTTCTTCCCAGCTCCCAGTTTCCCGTGTAATTACACAACCTGTTGCGTGTTGTCCCGGAAACATCGCAAGTCACTGGAGAATTAATGGAATGCTAGGTTGGACTGAGAGAAATTGGCTGTATAACCTATACTGAAGGTGCCCTTGTAATTTTTCAAGAAGGAAGTCACAGAACTAAAATACATCAGTTGGAGGAAGGGGAGGAATCCTATTGTGTCATTGACCTATCTCTCTCCCCCCTTCTATTTCTTTCACAGTATAACAAATTGCGTGGAGGTGAGAGCTCCATTTAGTCTGAATGCAAATACACTTCTACAAGCAATTTCATCAGCAGCATTTAATGGCTGGTAGGATGCAGCGGTGAAGGAGCACTTGGATATTAGATTGATGTAGAAGCTTGAGCTTTATCTTCTCATGGTTTAATGAAGAAGATTTGGCCCTAATTTCGCCAAGGAGGACAACAGAGCACCAGAACTCTTTCGTCAAGGTCACATGGGCTAGAAATGATAGCCTTTACCTGACTTGACTGTGTGGGGCGTCCTGGTCTATGGCCACTACCGCTCCTATGACTGTGTTGATTGCAGCGTTTTCATGCACGTCGAAGAGATAATTTGACTTTGTGAAGACAGGGGGTTCATCTGCGTCCTCAATAATGATTTTGATTGTAGCCTGGTCCATGTAGGGCCCACCCGTAATCGAATCAGCACGTATGTTGGTCGCCACCACTGTTAGGTTGTAGAAATGTTTTGACTCAAAGTCCAGAGGCTGGAAAACAGAGAGAAACAGAGATGTTTATTATTACTGGGCACAAAAAAAACCCAAAGACAATCGGTTTCCTGGTTTTAGTGGACTCAGTTTGCTGGGCTTGCAGGTCTTGCTGTAATTGCACCGACCTGCACCTTGCAGTGGCTAAGATTTAAGCTGCTGCAAGCCCAATTGCAGGGTGAACAAAAAATAATATTTAGTAGCAATAACCACACTTTCACCTGGAGCGTGGGATGTGTTATTAATTTGTGGCGGAGACAGCATGTGTTTGGGATTTAAATGAGGCTGCAAATAAGGTTAATCTAATGGAAGCACAAGGACTGCATTGCAAATTGTTAAGAAATCATGAAAAATACAATTTGTATGTTTGTGTTGTCTGAAAACAAAATTAATCCTTGCCCACAATACCATGACGTTAACATTGTTAATGTATTCTCCGAGGTAATTATCCAATGGTGAGACATTATTGAAGTAGCAGTTAAAATACAATTTGGCAATTATTCTTACTCCAGGATAAATATTTGTTATTTCAGTGTATAAGGAAAGACCCAGTGTTCACCCCACCTTTGTAAACAAGCTACGACGAAGAGAACCTCACACAGACGACCATTTTATGGCCATTTTTTTCATCAATTAAAACAATGTTTTTACTCTCTCCATGACTGTGCCGTACTGATCCCACTGTTTTCTGAATCACATCTCTCTCTATCTCAGTTTAACTTGTTTAGACAGTTTAAACTGGATCTGACAGCTGGAGTACACAAAAAAAGGAACCGGCTCTATGAATTAAGAGAAGTGGTAGAATGAAGAATTTGCTTATGTTGTCAAAAAAAGCCTCTGTCCCACAGGGGAGGTCAGGCGGACACTGGAGCTGGGCCGAGAGTAGGCCCAGCTGGGAGAGGAGAGCAGCTGGATTTCCTCTATCAGCACACTTTGAAGTCAGTGCGGCTGACAGCAGGGCATGGGGAAGAGAACAGCCCATGTCTGCTGCAGTCCACAAAAGCTTTTGAAAGGATTTTATTTCATTTTATTTTCACCCTTCCCATGCTACTAAAGTGGAAAACACAAGAGGCCATTACAGTAAAAACAGTAATACTGTGAAATGTTATTACAGGGAAAGTGGAATTTTCAGCAGCCATTAGTCCAGTCTTAGTGTCACATGATTCTTCAGAAATCATTCCAATATGCTGATTTGCTGCTCAAGAAATATATCTTATTATCATCAATGTTGAGAAGAGTTGTGCTGCTTAACATTTTTGTGGACCATGATGCAAATGTTTTTTTTTTGTTTTTTTTTTTCTATGGTTGACTGGTGCACCTTTACTCAATTCTCTACTCTATAGCTCCTTCAAAGTTCAACGTTTTGAGGGATAAACATTTCAAGACACCTTGACCTCTTCCCATTTTATCCTCTCTCATCCCAATCCTCAGTCTTTTTCATTACTATTTCTATCGAACAAAAGGTTAAAAGCATCTAAATAAAACAAAGCTTTCAGTGTAAGTATATAAATAACCCGGAACTACATTTCTTTGTAGCATCTGGAACTCTGTCAAATGAGAAAATTGTTTAGGGCTGAGAATAACAGAGCACTTTCCAAGACTTTACAACCAGAGGTTTCAACGATGTAAAATTCAGAACAAGCTGCAGGCTGGCACCTTGCTTGCTTTTGGAAAAGGTCAGTGCTGTTCAAGACTATTGAATCTTGGTGACAGTTCATAGAGTTTTAGGTCTTAAATGTAAAAAAAAGGGGTAAATAAAGCAGCAACAGAAAGAAAGAAAAAACTATTCTCTTTCACCAAGCAACATGCTAGAAATGTTACCATTTAATTGTAGTTGAGATTTTTGAGGATGTGATTCAAGCGCAGCTTTGCATATTGGCAAGACTGAAACAAGCTCCTCTCATCTCAGACACTGCGAATCTGTTCCATCTAAAAATATCATGCCAACACCTCATTCTTTTGATAGTCATGCATGCCATTTGATTCTCTACAGTGAAATTGGCACTTTTTCATCCCTCTGGATCTCCATTTTGGCACTCATTGTTCAGAAAGGTCTGAATATGACTATGGCTGTCACTTGACCTCCATCATTTGCAGATGATGCAATTCCGGCTTTCATGTGTCCATTGAACACACATACTGCGCATACGTTGCGATTTAATTTTTACCACGTACATTCAAGCCTATTTTAGAGCACCTAGCTGACTCTCAAAAAAATCCCCAGCATGGTTTAAGAGTGTGTGTTTACAGGGCCATTTAGAAGCATCAAAGATCAGCAGCGGGAGAAGTACAGCATCCCTCTCCACCACCATCACCACCACCACAAAATCCTAGGGGGGCAGAGAGGAGATGAAAGCGTGCATCCCTTTACAACAAAGCAGTATCTTGATTGTCTGAGCCTGTGGCATCTCACTCAAATCAATATGTTTAACCTTGCTACAAAGGCTCATGCCCATTCAATATTTAGCAGAAGTAAAACCAAATTGTAATTGTTGGTGAGGGTTGCATCGACCGACCCACTGCAGAGGATATTTGGCGCACACTGGCTCAGCCCCAGCACCTGGGGAAAACGTGTGTCTGCGCACAGTGGCAGGTGCAAAAAAGTGAGGAAAAATAAGGGTTGTGTGCTTTACAAGCTTGTTCTGCTCTCCTGAACTCCAGCACCGTCTGGAGGTATAGAGGTTAGCAGGGAGTCTGCTGTTGATTGTCTGTTTTTCGCATGCAATGCCATCCATCATGCTATTAGTAATGCAGACAACAGATTCCAGGCCAAGTGCTATGGGATGAGAAGACGAGGAAAAACAGGCATGCCATTACACATTCAGCTGTGAGAGACTTGGGAGAAACCAAATTATTTTTTTATTCCTCACTTTGTCTCCAGATTTTTTTCTTTCTTTTGTTTCATGATTCTAATATTAAATAGGCCATTACTATGTCTATATAATTTTATTATTATTATTATTACACTTTAGTTTAAGGTGACGTTGCTACAATGTAATTACATTATAACAAAAAAGTAATGAGAAATATTAATTAAAAACATGTACTTAGTATAGGGTAAGGTTTAGGGTTAGTTACTAATGCATAATTTACTATTAATATGAAAATACGTACATGTAACATGCAACTACGTCACCTTAAATTTAAGTGATACCTTTTAAATATTGACTTTAAATCTTGCTTCTCAATGTGCTGTGCAATCTGATTGCACACAAATGTATCATGGAGAACTAGTTGAGGATGGTGTATCAAGCTGTTCAATAATGCATATTCTTTAAAGCACTCTGGTATAATGCTTGGTATTAATAGAGATCATGTCCAAGTCATCCAGACTAATCCCACATGACATACTCATCATGTTGTTTACATATGCATAATATTCACAGCTTCAAATATGTAGTGACAAATTTATTATGTACATTTTCCCATATTTTTGTCACATTGTTTGTGCTGCATTGTTGCTGCACAGTTGCACTGTAGATGTTCCTGTAAGATAAAAGGACTTCATTGTCCTCTTATCCGCTGTGAAGGGTTCTTCATTTGCATACAATGGCCATTCCATATGCAAATATACACTGTTACAAAAGGGCTGAGAATTGAGCATAGACAGTCGAGGGGTTCAGAGTTACAGTAGTTCTCAAACCTCAGAACACCTGGACTTCAGTTTTACTACCAATTTTAGGTGTACAGGGACTTTAAGGGAGGATTTTCAGTTGTGTAAAACTAAAAGTATGTCTAAGAAAATCTAGTTATTGCAGGAAAGTGATTATACAAATCAGCTGGGGTTGAACGCTTTAGGAATGTTTTACATATATTTTAGGTGTGCATTTTGGAAATATTTTAGTCCCTCGCACCTGCATGCCGCTGTAACTCTTGCACAGTCACAGTCACTCAGCCTGTTTTATTACGATTTGAGATGAATGGGAAGTTAAATACTATTTATTTACTATTTGATTGGATGATAGGCAATATTTTGTTCTGTTGTATTTGTTGTTTTCGGTTTTAGAACAATACTTGCTAAAAAAAAAAAAAAGAAGTTACTGCTTTTAACAACCAGACATACACAATACTTCCCCTTACACACACAAACCACAATGCCGGTGACTAACAACTATATAATTATAGAAAAAGACTCAACTTATCACCACATGTCACATAACTCATAGGGAACAACAAACACAACACCAGTCAGTGAAAATAATGTAGCAAACCTTGCAAAACGTAAAACACTAAACACTGAGGCAGTAATTTGCATAATTAATTAATTTGCATGATTAATTCTTTCTTTTTGGAGGGTATGGCACAGTGTTTAAAATTACTTGTAAAATGGCACGTCGTGTCAAACAGGTTCCCGACTCCTGCGATACACACTGAGAGGTTCTGTCTCTGCAATATTAGCAGTCATTTGTCATCAATAATGAGCCACTTTTCATATTTTTCACAATATGCAGCTCAGTGACAATTGTGTAACAGACAGTTTACAACTGTTAGAGAGTCCCTATGGCACATTAAGCCTACTTCTCTGGTCTTACCTTCTTGAGTCTGAGGATTCCCTCCTGAGTCTGAGCATCAGTGACAATCTCAAAGACATCCCTCTCGTCTCCACCTATGATGGTGTAAGTTGATTTAGCATTTTCCCCGATGTCTCTGTCATTCGCTTTTACTCTTCCTCCAGGCTTCCCAATACCAAGATCCTCAGGAATATTGAACTCATAAGAGCCTTTAGAGATGAGGTACAAGAAAGTAGAAGATCTGGTCTATCAGGTGAAAAATAGCACTCAGAGAAACAATAAAACAACTTAAATGCTAGACAAAAATAGCTAAACATTTATTTTATATATTTATATAGTATACAGTAGATTCTACCATTCAATAGTTTGGGGTCGATAAGGTTTTGAAACGGGTTGAAATAAGTTTATTGCACTTACCATGACTGCATTTATTTTTATCAAAAATATAGTAAAAACAGTAATGTTTTTTAAATATTACAATATATATATATTTTGTCTTTTTTAATTAGTGCTGTAAAATCGATTAATCACGATTTGCTAACATTAAAGTATATATATATATATTATATATATATATATATATATATATATATATATATATATATATTATAAACTTTATGTTAGATCGGGATAATTTGATTTGACAGCACTAATTTGAATATATTTTAAAATTTAATTATTCATGCAAAGGCAAAGCTGAATTTTCTGCTAGATCTGATTAATCGATTTGACAGCACTAATGTTAATACATTTTATAATGTAATTAATTCATGTAAAGGCAAAGCTGAATTTTCATCAGCCTTATTCTAGTCATATACTTCCAAAATCATTAATCATGTGCAGATTTTGGTGCTCAAGAAACATTTCTTATACTATCAATGTTGAAAACAATTGTGCTGCTTATTATTTTTTCTTTGATAAATGAAGGTTCAAAGAACAGCACATTTTTTGATCAATCTAAAGCATCCTTGTTGAATAAAAATAGTAATTTCTTCAAAAAAAAAAATTCTTACTGACTACAAAATTTTCCACGGTAGTGTAGATGTAGTTTGTAAAAGATGGTCCCTCTTACCCTTTGCAAACTTTGGTGGGTTATCGTTGATATCGGTTAGGGTGACTGTCACAGTGGTGGTTCCTGACAACCCACCCATGTGACCTCCCATATCTTTTGCTTGAATGACAACAAGATACTCTTCCCTCATCTCACGATCCATCCCTGCCAGAGCCACCCTAATGATTGCTATAACAATCACAATAAATATATTAATTTACATATATAATTAATTGATATTATAAAGAACACTTGTATTACACAAAGCATCAAGAAAACATCTTATTCTTTTAGATATGAAAAAATAAATAAGAATGCCACATCTTTATACTGAACAGGATCTAGATGAAGAAGCCATCGTAGATTCTGAGATGTGCCGCCTGCCAAATCTGTTAGCTCTTCCCCTGTCCTTGACACCCCGACCAGCTTAGTGTGTGCCATGCATCGCCTGTGCTGCTTTCATTTGGCATTGCAAATTAGCTTGTTTGTTTGCAGAGGACTTGTCCCAGCACCTGGAGTCATTTATATTCCGACTGAATGTGAATTATGCTGCCTGTCTCTTATAATCTTTAATATTGTATGCACTATCATTGACTCAGCCTAAAAAATAAATAATAAAAAATCCCCAATACGCCAACAGGTAATCTGCTCAAACAACAAAACCCACAGTATCATAAAAAGAAACCGCTCTGTATTAAATAAAAGGTTGTCTCAGTTTATCATGTTAATAAACCTAAAATCTTCTAGACATATTTTTTTCCCCATTTATTGTAGGTGTTTTGCCATTCATTCGCACTGCTTCATTGGTTGCATATTTTGATTTCTAACATTTAACACTATCCTTTCATCTTTACAGATGTTTCACCCCAATTCACACTGCAATCACGATTTTTACCATTGTGGAGGAGATTCCCACAGCAATTTGCGAGTCGTATGATGTTATGGTGTGTTATGAGCTTAAATCCAGGGAAATCACTATGACTCTGATGAAGTCACTTGGGGAAGTGACACAATATCTTCAAAAAATAGAAAAAAAAATTGGATGACTGAGAATCTTTAAAGACAATTCATTCTGTGTAAAGAAAGAGAAATGCTATAATAAGAAGGAACTACATTAAAGAGATTGTAAATAACATAAGTAAAGAACTAAGGAAACAAAAGCAAGGAAAGATAGGTAAGTGGGATAAGTATGACCAGCTCCAGTTCCATTACACATGAATAATTCACAGAGCGGATGTATAGTCTTCTAGACACTTTCATGCTGCACTTACATGTCTTTGTTTATTGTTCTGTCATGGAGACCAACAGACCACAATAATTTCAGTGAACTAAGGATGTGCATTTTTAGAAGTGAAGTGCTCTGTCGATATGAATATGGAAATGCAGACCGCCCTGAGTGCTGTGTGTGCGCCACGTGTGGTGAAACACTGAATCTGATGCTTTCACACACACAAGCGAACACTGCAATACTCTATTCAATTGTCTATTCAATCTCTATTCAATTGTCATCCTGATTTATCATTATCTATTCAAATGAATTCCTGATGATCACAGAAGCGAGGCAACACAAACATTAATTTCCATAGGTATTTGAAGGTTTACTTTCCTTTCACTTATTTACATATTTTTTTTTATTTTTGCAAGCCATTAACTAAGTAATGAATTGGTGCAGAATGTTTACATATTTATCAAGTGTGTCTCATTTTCTACGAGGTGTTGGAAGTGTCAAATGGTTTCTAATGGTTGTTTTCCCTTTACCTCTTATTTTTCATTAACATTCATTAAAACATCTGGCTCACTTGAATAAGCCATCTGCATGTGTTCAGTAATCACACAAACTATGCACAAGGCTCCTCAATTTGGGCTTTTGCACCTTCTCTCGACCATTTGCATTCTTAGACAAATCTGACAGTGAGTGATTGAAATGCATGGGGTTATGAACCAAAATAGGTGTACTCATAAGAAAAAAAAAAGATATTTAAAGTCTGTTCATTTATTATGCACATACAATTTGAACAGATACAGGACTTGTTTATTGTCTGTTGTTTTTCCAAATTACGAGCTGTTCATTTCCATCTCATTGCTTATTAATGTAATTTCACCATTATTTAATCATGTTGCTTACAGACACACTGTTAACAAGTCAGCTGAAAATGCAATTAGGGAAAAAACAAAGTCAAGGTTGAAAAGGAAGCAGAATGCAGATGGAATTCAAAGATAGCCCTGTCATTTAAATCAGAAGCTGCAAATTGCTTTGTGCGCTATTACAGAACAAAATCAGCATCTGCATGTGTCCTTCAGGTAAAATGATCTTGTTTATTTGGTCTTTCTCTAATATTTATTTCATGTCTCCCATAATGATGATCATAATAACAATGATTATAATAATAATAATAATAGATGATCTAACACTTAAAACTCGTCTTGGTAAACGAGGGGACCTTCATCTTACGTACATCCTGGTTTTGCATAGTTAGACGTCCATATGTTCCTGGGTCAACATATTAACATATCTGTCCGAAAATTCTATTCTAACCATATACCTACCTCTAAACCTAACCGTACCCATTAGTTATCCATAAAATCAGAGGGGAATGATAGGTGAAAAAACACTGATGTAGAATCACCTAAACCTGGTTGGAAGTATAAACTGTAAACTGGTCCATCAAATCTGATTGGTTGATTGGAATGTTGATCCAGGAACATGTTGTACTTAGTGAAATCAGGTTCTGCTTCATCTTACACCAAGCTATTCATAGGCATAATAATCAGGATGTTGAATAATTTTAATCATTCATGACCATCTAATCATTGTGGGTCGACTTTTTGGATTTAATGTAGCTAACTTACCAGTGGATTGGTCGATGGAGAAATAAGGTTGGCCTTCCAGAATGCTGTATACCAGTTTGGCACTGTTTCCATACACCGGATCATCCGCATCCGTTGCAGTTACTCTCGTTACTGATGTACCTGTGAAGTAAAAGAGAAAACAATCATCTTCAATAAACAAAAATAACTTTCAATGAACAAATAAATCAATTGTTTCCATTTACCGCACCACTGTGTCCACTTTCTGAACTTGTTTTCTTTGAGAACAAATATTTTATTCTCACCCTACCGATGTTTCAATAATACCTCTGGCCATGGTATAAGAGCTTCTCTGGAATAAACTCATAAAAGTGTGTTTTGTTGTTCAGATGTGCACAAGCGCTCGCTCATGCTGTGAGCATGAAAAAACGATGAAAAAACATCACAGCTTCAGGCCTTAACAAGATCAAAACGAAAGAAAGTCAGACAAACAAACAATCCAAGCTGCTCTCCTAACCTCTTCTTCATTAACCCATGGCTTGGATGAATTGAGAAGAAAGAGTAAAAATAAGAAGCACAAAAGAGAAAGACACACAAAAGAGAGTGCGAGAGAAACTGAGACGCTAATGCTAAACAGCTCACTGACAGTGCAGATGGTGTGGTAATTGTTTGTAAAGCATGTTCCACAGCACATTGACAGCTTGGTAAGCATCTGACCAGAAAGCGTGCCTGTGCTACTACTGCAGGTACCTGGAGCTGTCAGAAGCAGCAGAAAAAAACGTCCACTGTGAGGACTGCCATGTGCACGGCTTGATTCAGACCTAAGTGAAGGTGTATCTCCACTTCTCAACACATGTTAAGCCCTTGTGTATTTACTCCAGTGAGGAATATGATGTATTGCAACTTCTCTTTGAGAGAAAGCAGCAAAAAAAAAAAAAAAAAAAATAGTTTTAAATCAACTACAACTGGATTCGCTGAGGTTTGTAAGATTTGCGAAATTATTTTTTTAATAAATGTTTTTAATGCAAGTATACAAAGACTTGTTTAAATGATATAAAAGGGTAGCTGGATGTCAAACGATTTATGAGAAATATAGTGCTGCAGTGATGATATATTTTTGTAGGCCAACCCAGAAGTTAGCATCACCCAGATACCCTTGACAAAAACCATAGGATTGTTTCATTGGCTTTTGAATTATTGCGGATATCTGTGAATAACAAAAGCTTAAGATTCTACGTTTTGTTCACCGTGATAATCTTCAAAAAACGACACAACGTTTATGATTTTTTTTTTACTTAAATACAATCGCAATAGTTAAAAGCTAAACATAGGCTACATGAAGCTAAAAATAACTACACCATGGTCACATGATTTCACAGTACCTTCATTAAGCTTCCAAGAACTCTTTCAGTCTTTGTTTAACATTTTCTAGGAAAGGTTGAGTTAGAATAGTATGCAAGAGCGCAATTATAAACACAACGAGGCGGTGAAAGCGGACTAGTGAGTAGATGAGTTTACTGTTCGACTGATGATGTTACAATATCCCAAAAGTTCCCAAAGATGTTTAATTTCAGAGAAATTCCAATGTTAAATAATGGCTCGTCCATGTTCACTTGTCGCCTGTCAATAGCGTAATATCTGATTTATCCCTGGTTTCTGCTCGTACTGCCATAGTAACCATGGCTACAGACGTGGACAACTCTGTTACATCTAGCTGCACGCTTACATAGTTGTTGTTTTGTCCAAATATTATGGAGCATGGCAAGCAGACTTTGGGACAAAAGGAGAACTAAAACGAGGACCAATATCAGTGTGGCATTTTCGAGATGCAGAGAGCTCCACGTCCATGACAAACTTCAACTTGACAAAGACGCCGCTCTTGCATGTACTTTTTTAGAGAGGTGAGCAAATGTACACAAAACCAATCAATGTTATATAGTTCAACATGATGAAATGTTCATGTTGATCTAGCTTACTGCTAGTCTCATACAGACAAACTAACAGATAGAATAACATTATAACTTTCAAAACACTCAAATGGAGTTTAGTGTGATAGTGTAGACCAAGTGAAACAGCGCTGCGTTACCTCAAAAGTTTCATTCGTCTAATAAATTGACCTGTGTGAGTATTAATTCAGCACTTGCGGGTAGTTTGGTAGAATGAAATGTCCTTATTCCTTTTATCCCCAGGACTCGTGTGTGGCGCTGATATCTGTCTCTCATTAGCAATCGTGCCCTGCTTCATTTCACAGTCATGTTAAAAACATCAATGTATTCACTAATCCATAAACATTATTAGATCCATCAGCATGACGACAAGTTCCATAATTCCGCTTATGTGTCATCAACCTACGCCTTTGTTATTGTAAAAGGTTAGCGACGCTTAGAGGTGAAAAAAACAAACATATTGTAGCTTTAAGCATTTCTGAGCATTTCTCAATGACTGCTGACTGTTACTTACATCCCTGAGTGTGTAAAGTATGTATGCGGATGATAAAGTACGTGTGAAACATGATCACGGAAATATGAGCGATTCAACCCACAGGATATCTGTTACTAGTAATGCACTACTTCCTTTCACTCCGTAGAATCGTGACATAATGCACTGTGTTATCAAATGCTTTAATTACATTACCAATGAATATCAGTGTTTGTGTTCTCAGAATGCATGTGTATGTTGATGGCACAATAGTCTCCTTATCTCAATCCCGAACGGTGCTAACAGTATATGATCTTTTTCTCTGTTTGGCCCTGGGGAGGTACTCTATGGCTCCCTTCGCGTAAAACAGCTGATTCATGTTTTGATAAAAGCAATCCCTTTATCTTTATCCAGGACTGGAATATTTCTCTTGTTTCTCAGTGTTTCCTCTCAAAGCTGCCTTAGAGGCATAGAGATTAATAAAGACATTACTGTTGACTTGTGGAGTGCTGAAAACTGCCTGATACCACAGTTGTCTCTTCCTCTTGCTACTTTGTACTGGACAGCGTTTTAAAAAACTCAAAGTAGAAACATCAAGCACAACATCCGTACAGTCTTTAATCTGTTTTACAACTGCAGAGCGGCGGAGGCAGCCCACACTCTGTTTTGCTACGAATGGGAGGCCAACTGAAAACAATGTAATGGAATTTTGTAATGAATGTCTTTACTTTGTAATGCATATAACAGGATGAATGCTGCATTAATAAGTTTAAAGACCTCATTTTTTTTTCTATGAAAGAGCAACGGTTAACACAGTACAACTAAGGGCCAATATGCTAATTGGCAAAGGTGTCTTTCCAGTATCTCTGCACCCCTAGAGAAAAAAAAAAACACACATACAGCAAGTTTTTCACAGAATGCAGCATATGAAATAAGGCCTAAAAAAGAGAAGACAACCATTCTAAAAACACACACACACACACAAAAAAAACAGTATAGTCAGTGAGGCATGGAATAGCTCCTTTCCCCCTCTTGTGCAGAAGTGAAATTTGCCTCTACTCCTCTGATAAAAAGAATGAGGGATTAGAGGAGCCTTCCACAGGCTGAGCTCCAAATCAGTACAGATTAGCCTGTCCTTGCAATGTATTGCACCGCAAAGTCCAAGACTCGTGGGTATGGGTCAGTGACTCCCTTGGGCAGTGGAAACTTGATTTTGAGATGTTATCTGCAAAATCTAGAAAGTGAAAATGAGCGAGATTCTTTCTTTTAGTACACAACTTTATAAGGTCCCCTGACAAACCATACAAAGAGTTGTGATCGCATTGACCCAGTCGGAGATAATACTTAGCTTGATGCAATTCTGCCGTACATTAATCTAAATATTATGACATTTCTTCCATTGCATTTGGGAAATCAAGGATGCTTCATTGCTTTTCCAGCCATGGGAGATGTTTGGGGATCTCAAACAGAACAGCCATAAAAATCGTATTTGTGTCTGGAGAAATGTCAACTGCATGCTTGAAACACTGCACCGGGGCATTGGGCCTAATGAAAAAATAAAGGGAAACTGCTCTTTGTACTTACTGCATACATGGATGCCGTGAAAGAAAATCAATACCAAACCTCCTTATGAACTGGGCTTTGGGTGGGCGGTGGATAAACACTGATGTGCTGTATTGTCAGCTGTACTATGGCAGAGTTTTGGGAGAGTAGAATCTTCTCTGTTAGATAGGTGTCCATGCATGAACTTCCCTCCCCTGCATGACTGGGGTTTCATGTATATTCATGAAGTCACTGAGGAATATGGGGGAAGCATCACCCTGAGCAGGCCACCACATGTCCCCGGGCCAGGCCACTTCCAAGCTGTTTACATCTCAGTGCTTTTGCTCCTATATAGCCCTGGGCCATGCTGTGCTTCTCTGTGGTTCTGTCTGCGGTGGCATCATTATCCGCTGGCATATCCACAGTAGTTTTAGCGCGATCACACTCTGTGCCAACAGTTACTGAATGGTGTGAATCAATTCGAAGTAGGAAAATTGTATTATACTTGTCAGGTCATTTCATTTTATTGAGTGAAGGTCTTTAAATGTTGTGGTCTCTGCACGATATAGCTCAAAGCACACATATATCAATATCTGGGCTTTACTGAATTTTACTGAATTTTCAGAAAAGTATTGCTAAGTAATATTCACTTTTTTTTCAGGTGTTTGTCAAAACCAGCATATGGAAATTATTCAAATCACTGTTTATTGGAATTGTTCGACCAAATAATTTTAAATTCTGTCAACATTTACTCATCTTCATGTCTTTCCAAACCAATATGACTTTCTTCCTTCTGTGGAACTAAAAATAAGTTATTTTGATGTTTGGAAACAAACAACATTAGAGACCATTGACTTTGATTGTATCGACCTTTTTTTTCTAAAAAAATCTATTTTATATTGTATGGTCTCTCTGAATACTCAATTATATTAGGCTGGAAGGTGTGCATTAAAACCATATAAAGAGGTCATGAATTAACAAAAAAAGATATTTCCTTGATCTTAAGCCGGGTGCACACTGTGCAATTTATAATAGTCCTGTACGATTGTTGCTTGTCAGACTGTATGAACATAATCATCGCTGTAAGCCATGTGAAACTGTAGGATATCAGTTGTAATTAATGTCAGACTGTACCATAGTCAAGACGCGTTAAAAACGGATGCACACAAGAAAACTTGTCCGGAGTTTTCAATCAATGACACGTTCGGTGATGTAAACTGCATTACACATGGGATTGAGATGGTGGCTACAAAGAAATCTCTACTGTTAATTTTGGTCATGGCTTGTCTTGAAAAATGCAGACAATTTGACAGTCGTCATAGGAGAAGTCACACTGCAGGACTGTGAGTCAAATCTTCTGACACTGCCAGAATTTCATAAGTAACTTCTCTATAAGTAACTTTGCAAATCCATGTCAACTAGCAATCATTATAGTTTCTGAGAGTAGACACTAGAGTAGACTATCTGCTTCATATCTCCTTACACTTTATTTTGATGCTCCCCAACAGACATTCTGACTACAAGTAACTTTGCAAGTACATGCCTTATTAACTTATTATACTAACCCTAAACTTAACCATAATCAAACAGACTAGTCTACTACATTTTAAATACTCCAGATAGTGTTAGTGGCAGTGGCAAAGTTACTTTAGATAGCAGTATGTCTGAAGTGGACTACAAATAAAGTGTATATTTCTGCTTATTTGTCCTTCAAATGTTTGATAAGTTGTAAATAATAGCACATCCTTAATACATGTTCAGTAAAAGGGATATTTCACCCTAAAATGAATGTATGGCATTAGAACAACACAAAGGTGTTGACTTCATTTTCATTTTATGGTGAACTACTTTAATTATTACTGGTTTGTTAAAGCTTAACAAATGCATGGCTAATATGCCTTTACTATGTTCACATAATCATTTAAAATAAAGTGTTACAGAATAAACAAAGCAAAACAATTCAATTTCATTAAAAAGTGTGTTACTCAGTTGCTCTGAAACATTTTGTAGGAGAATTTTAGTCATTTTAGAAGGAATCTGTTCATTTGAGTGTCTCGTGTCAGGAAAAAAAAAAAAAAAAATAATACCAGTCTGCTCATCTAGGTAACTAAAAATATTTCAAAGATCTACAGGGATCTGCCAAAATTTGGCAGACCCAGTGATTACTTCATCCTCAAACACTTGTTGTGTCAACTTGGTACCTTGTAAACATGACTTTGTTTCCAGGTGGGGGAGAGAAAAAGTAAGCAAAAAAAAAAAAAAAAACCCTGTCTTTACTCCAGGAAATACAGAAAAGTCAGCCAATCAGATTAGAGCTTGCCAGTTTTGTGTGCATCAGACAGTCAGTTAGAGGACCGTTGGAGGTCCATAGGCATGCTGTCTGAGGCTGATACTATCAGTGCAGTGACTGAATGTGATGAAGCTGGCAAGAGCCCACGTAGGTCTTAAGAGGATTCTGGGCTTTGACTTGAGGACTCGGAATGCGGTCACACACCAACATCAGGACCTCTGGCCAATATCTAGATTCGATCAATAAACAGATTCTTAGACCTTTAAAAAACTAATTGGCATATGTTTCATGTAGCAATTCCCATATCCACAGAAATTCTTCACAGTTTCTATCATTTCAAAGCAATGTCAGGCAAAGATATTTGGGATAATGATTGGTTCTATGGCTTAAATGGGCTTGTTTTGGATGTGCAGCTGAGCTAGGCAGGAACCGTGGCTGGAAAAATGGGTATCCCATCATGGTACCACTCAGCTTCCTGCTGAAAGCTATTTACTCATGTCATCTGCTGAATCTGTGGCATTTGGAATGGGATCACAATTGGAACTTTCAGAAAAAAATGGCTTCAGAATTTGGCACCAAAAAGACTTGTATAACATTACTAAAAGGTATAGTACACTAGGCAATAATAACTTGCATTCAAAACTACAAATTAATAATATAACATGATAATAATCCTTTAAAGCTATATACTTCGCAAACTAATAATGTTGCTATGCATGTAAAAAAAAAAAAAAAAATCCACTATAGGTGCACAGTGGTGAACGGGTAAAAAATGATACTATAATCACAGAACAAACACAGCTGAAATCCTGCACTGACCATGTATTGAATCATTATTACTGAATCAGTATTAAGTACTAATATATACAGTAATAATAAAATATCAATTTCTGTGAGTACAAAATATGCAATACTATTGTTAATTGCATTTGAAAAACAATAACAATGTGACTGTTATTATTGGTTTCGTTTCATTTTTTTTAATGGCCCCCCTGCCAGTGCCACCATCTGTAGAACATGGGGAACCAGTGTTAGTCTGGAGCCCTGTTAATTATTATTCAATTATTTTAATATACAATTTTAAAAGGACAAAATTCTTGCAAAGATTGTAAAGAGCCAACGAGTCAGTTTGACTCGTGCAATACAATGTGAATGTTAAAATAACAGACCCATGCCAGCAGCTGGAATGATTGAGTCAAGTTGACCCCCGTGATACAGATATAGTCTTGAAGGCTCTCATCAAAGAGCCATCATTCTCCTCAAATTGCGGCCTAAACCAACCAGCAGGGATAATAGCTCAGGCTTGCTCAGGAACTGTGAATCACGGTACAGGAGGCAAGTCAAAATGTCCACTAGAGTCCGCTGAAACATGCAGGACTGAGGCCAATTTACGCTCATAACAGCAATGCTTGTCTCGTTGTCGATACAGGTGGACATTTACGACAAATGCTAAAAGCTATCAGCAGGAGAAGGATATCAAGGTGTGTGCATCCCCGCCTGTCATATGGAAGGGTGTAATTTTCAGGCCGCCACTCATTCCTGCATGATTTACAGCTGGAGGTATAATTGAAAAGGGTGTTTTCTCTGTGTTGTTTATCAAGGGACATGAATGTTGCTGAGAGGCTTAGTGAAGTAGACTATAAATAATAAAATAGTCTCATCAAGAACTCTGATCTGTTCTCCTTAGCAGCTATTCATTCACATTCACACTCACAACATTGGATTTTGTAAAGGGGAAAGTATTGGCACATCTGACTCACCCAAATCTTGCATTCTGTTTATAGTATGACAGGCTTTGCCAGCTAAAGGAATGACTAGTTGCTATAAAAAGGCCAGCGAGGAAGACATGAGAGACTCTACTTATGGCTGTCAATGTTTTGAAATCTGATTCCTTCATGGAAAAGAGGCCTCAGGCTGATGCAGTGTAAGTGACCATCGCTTTGGTGTACAATTAATGGCCTTTGATGAGACAGCAAGACAACCAACACTTAACACAACATGCTACCAGCCTGGGGTGAGTTAATGTGGCAGCAGGGCGGCAAGGGTTGTAAAGTATGTGTTTGTGAAAGGCATTTGAGGCAGAGAAAAAAAAAAAAAGACTTGTGTAACATGGATGCTTGAATGCAGTCCTTGACAAGCTGTTTACAAGAACCACAGGAACAAAACAATTAAGAGTGTCCTTTGGTTGCTGCTGATGGCTTTGACATATGCAGCCATTTTGAAGTGCCATGTCATTGATTCGTTTTAATTAGTTCTTAGGAAATGTGTGCGGGATTTGTGGAGGATGCTGTCAAGTAATTTCTAGACAAATTGCTACACTTCACAATTTTAATTGTCCCCTAGATAGTCAGAACAAAATGAAACAGAACAGAGTAAGTTACAAGTTACACTGAGAGGGACAATAAGCCAAGAGGACATGGTGAAGGTGGACATTTTTTCTCACATTCCAAGAGCTGTTAGTAAGAACAAGTCAAATAAAAATAAAGTTGATCTAGTTGCATTGAAAATATATAACAAGTAAGACATGAGGCCTGTCAGAACGGTGGCATGTGCTGTCAAACCAGAAAAATACCGCCAGAGAAGATTTGCCTGGAGTTCTGCTCTCTTCTGTTTCATTCTCACTTAGAAAAAAAAGCAAATGACAGAAAGGCAAGTAAACAAGTCATATACTAAAAAATAGCTATGAGAAAATATTTTTCCATATGCCTTTATACACTTTAACCACATATATGATATTGCTGCTCTGTGTAATTTAAAAAAAAAAAAAATCCTGAAAACATTTCCAACATCGATAATAATAAGAAATGTTTTTTTAAGCAGCATATCATAATGACTTCTGAATGATCATGTGACACTAAATACCGAAGTAATGGCTGCTATATCTAAAATAATTAATCACATTTTAAAAATGTATTAACATAGAAAACACTTTTTTAAAATTGTAATAGTATTTCACAATATTGTTTTTTTTTTTTTGTAACAGTTGGTTGCATGAATGTACTGTAGACAAAGATGATGGGTATAATTCCAACACAAAGTTTAATGACGATAATACACAGAAAGGAAGGGCAACAAACGCTAAATGAAACATAGACCGAAGAGAGAATGAATGAGGGATCAACTTATAAATCAAATACAAATGAGGATAGTTAATAGGACACAGCAGAAGCCAATGAACACAAATGAGGAGCAGGAAAACTGAACAAAGGAACACGATGAGAATTGAAAACAAACTAAAAGTCCATGATGATGACACTAACAGAACATAAAGGTTACAGTTTTACTGTATGTTTGATCAAATAAATGCACCCTAAACTAACCCAAACTTTTAATGGCCTGCGGCCTCGTGCCTATGACTGAATCACAGCAGTGACAGATATATAGAGCCATATCGTTATCATATTATGAAATAAATGTTTTTCTCCAAAACACATTGGGAACAAAATATTTGCCCCCTTTTATTAAGTACTTTTAGCAATCTCCTTGTTCCAAGATAACAGCTGTGAGTCTTCTCCTATAATGCATGATGAGTTTGATGAACACCTCTCTTTGGTGACAAGAGATCAGAGACCACTCCTCCATATAGAATCTCTACAGATCCTTCAGATTCCCAGATCCATGATGGCGCTTCTTCTCTTCAGTTCAGCCCACTCATTTTCTATAGGGTTCAGGTCAGGGACTAAGAATGGCCATTGCAGATGCTTGATTTTGTGCTCAGTGACCCATTTTTGTTTTGATTTTGATCTTTGTTTTTGGATCACTTTCCTGTTGGAAGATCCAAACATGGCCCATTATAAGATTTCTAGAACAGGCTGTCAGGTTTTGATTTTTTTATCTGTTGGTATTTGATCAAATCACATGGGTTACTTTTTATCCCTGCATGAACCAAACCCATATACAATGTTTGCTGCCAAAAAGCTTCTTTTTTTTGTCCATTGGCCAAAAAGCTTTTTTTTTTTTGTTGTTCATTGGCAAGGCTTATGACATTGCCACATTTCAAATAAATAAAATTAAATATCAAATTATTATACTATAAAATATTATTAAATTATTAATAATATTTATAATTACACAGACATACACACACATCTGAAAACCAGTCCGTATCTGGTGTGACCATTTGCCTCACGCAGTGCAACACATCAACCATACCAATGTGGTCGAAGGGAATATTTCTGGCCCTCCAGTTGGCTTGACGTACTGGGTGTATTACAGCTCAGTTTTTGGCTGTGTCTAGACTGAGATAAGTATTGAAGCACTCAGGAGAATAAATGACACATTGAAGTGATTGTGATCATCACAAAGCACGCCGGCCAAGTCTGCACCCCCTCACCAGAAAAAGTGAAAAGAGGAAAGGATAGGCGATAAACAGCAGCACTGAGCAGGTGGAAGAGTGTATGTGTCTCTGTGTGTGTGGTGTAAAGGTGAGGCAATGAGCTAACGGTGTGTCTGACTTCCTGTAAGCATGATGGGACCATCAAAGATGACATATAACTATCACGGTGTTCGCAGAGCAGCCAGACAGGGATGAAAAGCATCACGGTCAAAGGAGTTGGGAGGACGTGGGAGTGGACGGAGGCATTGATCTCCCTGCCATAATAACGGCACCTAACATAGCACCTCTGACATGACAATTGCATACGATATGGATGCAGTGATGGCTTCGGCTACACCCTGCCTGGTAGTATGAGGGAAAAGGGAATCTCACAAACCAAACCTTTGGCCTCAGACAAAATGGCCTGGGTGAGAAGGGTTAACACATTTGCTGAGAGCTTCTCAAAGGTAAGACCAAACCCAGCGAACGTGACTGGTGAGTAAATGTTTCAGTCAGCCATAGGAAGCGCTCCTGGTGCCTTCTGACAAGCAATCCATCAAAGGGAACACACATACTCTCAAATACACCAGTATATACACCTGCACATGCATATAACTGCAGGGATTTGTTAAAATAAATGATGGATAAAAAGAAAGGAAAAACATAGAAAATGAATGGGTTTTCTTAAATATCTGATTAAGTGTGCCATAAGTGCTTGGATTGAAATAAAAATCTGAATTCTTCAATACAACTGAATCATGCAACAGGTTTTACCACAAAAACCTGTTTTTAAATGTTTGAAATGTAGCTATTTGGGACAGGAGGGGGAGATGACAGCGTTTTTCATAAGTAGAGGAGATGTTCAGTGGAGCACAGGCCTGCTTTAATGGGCCAGTCCCCTGTGAGAACCACAAAGACTTCATGCAGTAGAGATTTACCGTTTGATCTCTCTATCTTAGCTGTTTCTTTTTCAAATGACCTTGCGGTGCACACTTTTATGCCTAGCCTTTTATTCTAAGCCATGATTGGATGCTCCTCTAAGCTTAGATCTGCGCTGTGTGATGGATGCATTTCGTTCACATTTATATCCCTCCAACCCAGACAGCCACCGATGAATCGTCTGTGGTGCGACCCCTGTAAGAAGACCTTTCATGGAGACCTTTCCTCAAACGCCTTTTTTCCTCACACATCATCCCGGTCAGCCCGAGCAACACAAATGTGTTTGAGCTCTGGTTGTCCTTCACTTGAAAAGCCTGTGTGTAATGCCACAATGAGAGATCTTGATCACATGCTTCTCTGTGGTTGTGCATTTACTCTGAATACTGCCGCTCATCAGAACATACACCAATAAAAGGACTATAAAGAGCAAATAAAAACACATTGCCCACAGGATGCAATCAGCGCTTTTAATTTGGGAGGGCAATGCTGAATGCCTATGGGGAGTACGTACTGCTGCTATGCCATTGCTTAATAACGTTCATAAAGACAGAGAGAGAGAGAGAGAGAGAGAGAGAGAGAGAGAGAGAGAGAGAGAGAGAGAGAGAGAGAGAGAGAGAGAGAGAGAGAGAGAGAGAGAGAGAGAGAGAGACTGTGGATTTATCGCTTTACTAGGAAGATGATGGAAATTAAGTGCAAAACACAGAGAAAAGTAGAAATAGGAGCACAATGAAATAAGGTCCTAGGGTGAGGAGTGAAAGAGAAAGCCTTGACGCAACATTAAATATCCACACTGTGTCTCTTGCATAATTAATAGACGAAGGAGATTTTGAACAGAGGGCCGTCTGTGAGAAAGCGGCCAGGCGTCATATCAGATATAAATAAGCAGTGCCACCGGCAAGAGTGTAGATTAGAACACTCAAGCATTCACCAAAATCTCAGCTGTCCTCTACCGAATACTGCTCATGTAAGGTAGTCTGGTCTAAAGAGGTACAGAAATTCATAGACAAATTATACAAATTTTAAATTGTTTAAATATTTGAACAGAGTGATGTAAAATAAGAAATATATAAATCTAATTAATTTAACTAATATTTTATTATAATATAATTTAACACATCTAATACAACTACATAACGAGATATTTCGAGATCACAAATCAAATAATCAATTTTGTGACCATGCAAACTTTATGAAGTCATATTTTCCTGCAATTGTCAATATCTATCTATCTATCTATCTATCTATCTATCTATCTATCTATCTATCTATCTATCTATCTATCTATCTATCTATCTATCTATCTATCTATCTATCTATCTATCTATCTATCTATCTATCTATCTATCTATCTATCAAAACAGAGCTATTTATACCGGATCTGACGAAGAGTTCTACAGTGTAACCTGGTGTAGTTATCTCAGTCATGTTAAATGAATACAGTGAAACATATTTAATGCTTTTGTTCAAGGAAACACAAACACACACGTTACATACATGCAGATCATTTCAGAATGAGAGTAAATATTTCTGCTGACCACTGCCTCCAAATACAGTCTTTTTAAAGGGGACCTATTATGCAAAATTCACTTTTATAAGGTGTTTGAAAACCGGTGTGTGTCCACAATGTGTGAGAACAACCAACCTATAATGGTAAAAATCCACTAACTAATATTTATTTATAATTCCCCTAAATCAAAAGCAGTCTCTTCAAACGAGCTGATTCAGGCCCCGCCCACAGCCAGTGATGATCTGCCCTATTAGCATAGACATAGAGTGCTTCTCATTTCTTATTTGTACATCCTTGTTTCCTTTCCTCGCTTCCTTTCCTCGTGTCTCAGCTCCACCCCCTGTCAGATGAGGGAACGCTGCAAGAAAAGAAAATGAGGAAGAAGGAATCGAAGGAAAGCTTTTTTATACATTGGAATACTTGAGCGTGCGTCACTTCACAGCGTCATCAGCAGAGCTCAAATGACTTGCCCTTATGTTGTTAAAGTTTGGTTATTTAAGAAATTCATAATAAATAATAATAAAGCAAGTTTATTTAAACTGCAAAGGTAAAGTATAAATTACAATTATTGTGACAGATGTGAAGGAGGATAATTTAAACTTGTGTCGCGTTTAGTCAAGAAAACACTTCCGCAAAGGAAGCACCTGTGTATCCTCGCTCATAACTCCTCTAGAAGCCTCCTCACTCCTCGATCCTCACCTCCTCGCGGTTCAATTAGAGAATTGAGATGTCCTTCAAGATGGCTGAGCTCGATCGGTTTCCGGGTCATAGGGTGGAGGACTGAGGAGCAAGGAATGAGGAGGGATATTGAGAAGCACCCTCAGCCCTGAGTGAGAAGCACAGTGTCCGCCATTTCTGTATCTTCGCTGTAGCAGCTGGTGTTGTGCAATGTCTGCGCCAAAGAGGCATTACAAGTGTTCTGTTTTGGGAAGTACCAATGCAGATAAGACTCCTGCCATTCTATCTCCTGAGAGTCTATCCCTCCATAGACTCTTGCCATTCGAGTCACTGAGTACATTTTGGTTACATTTAATTTTCAAAAGGAAATGTCCCAAAGAAAACCACTAAAGTCTCATAAATTTGGCGCCAATCCGTTTGTACCATACTGTTTCACAAACAAGGGTTCTTTTCAACATTGGATTTTCAAAAAGGTTGATTCTGAAAGATGGGTCAATAGCAACTATGTGTGCGCAATCTTCAGACCCAGACAAAGTATCACACGTCATATGTTGTCCTTCCAAATTGCCTTTCTAAAAGAGCTTGTTGACACTCTGTACGGCTAATGTTGCTACCATTATCTCTGGCTGTTTTCACTGATGGTGCCCTATGACGTACTATCAGAATTATCAGAAACGAATTTCCTAGTTAAAAATTGCTAATTAAAGCCCTTCGAAGACGCCCAATTGAATGCGACAAGCTACTGACAGTTTCTGACATTTTCAGTGCGTGAGATTGTTGTTGTTGTTGCCTGTAGAACATGAGCACTTGAAGCAATGCCCTCTTCTTTTTTGCTCACCCCGAAAAAGTGGCAATTTTAACGTGTAATGCACCTTATTTTTCTGGTAAGATCTGGCAAACCCATTTGTAATTTGAAAATAACATTTGAAAATTTGAAAAAATACAAACCATAGTGGGGTCTCACGAATGTGGATCCCACATATTTCTTAAAAAATGCCATGAATGTGTTTGCAATACTCAGTCAAATATTTCATTGTATAGTTCAAGCGATTTAATAGCTGAATAGAAGCTACTGCAAACATGTTAAGCTTCAACAGTTTTTGAAGGTTCTTGGCTGCATTTCATGGCTTTTGTTCCGAGATAATTTCCAATCTGCAGTAAATCAGGTCAATTAGGGCTACTGAAACTGCAACGACTACTCCATCTCATTTTGGAGCATTGAAAAATGGTGTGTATCTATCATTCAGCTCACGTTTAGGATGAGGGAGATAGGTCTGAGTGATGTGAGGTTAGCTTCACCTCCATGCTTTCCCTTATCATGAGAGACAGATAATGTCAGTGTCCACCTCAGTGCTGATTACACTGTCATATGGCATCAGTGTCATTCTCCAAGCCAACACAATACCCCCCTGGGCCCATTAGTGGTGGCCTGGGCTATTTATGGGCTCTCCTCATCGCCCAACCTCGAAAACATTCTCTCCTCTCTTTTTCATCGCCTGTTGTCTATTTCTACCCCTACTTCTTTTCTGCTGTTATCCTATGTGAAAGGGATAACTTTTGAAAAGCATACTGAATAAAAAAAAATAAAAAAAACTTTTCTTGTCCATTATTCTTTTGAGTTCTGACATAATCATAAAATTGTGCTTTCATGCTAAGCACAATGAGTGGCATAATTTACTGTGCATGTGTGGGTTTTCGAAAATACATTCTGATGTATTATGCTTAGCTCTAGTACGTGAATACAGCACTGGTTTTAGTCTAAGCAATCCTTGATGGGTAGAAATTTAGACACTAATAGCTCACTTTAAACCTTAAAAAACATGTACACTATATCTTGTCTTGGTGTTAAATTAATAATATACATGTAAAAATGTAAATGGTAGCATAAATTACAGTGAATATGTATGCTTCAAAAATGAAAAGACATATAGATGAAGTTAGCTTTTCATAAAGACCTGGTATTCATCTAAATAACCAGGACAAAAAAAAAAAAAAGAAAATCCAACAATACAAAAGGAGAGTTGATGGAAATGGATTTAACTGTCTATTGTACTTTCATCTATTTTCATGAGCAGTTGAACATGACTGCAGTAGGATAAGGGGCAGAGTCAGTGGAGTGGAGTAGGATCATTTTGTAAGCTCTTTTTTCATGATTCACATTTTCTGTATGGCACTGATGTCCAGGCAGCGAGAGAGGTGGTTTCAAAGAAAACGTGCTAAAACCAGTACTACAGTAGCTCATATACGGGAAGAATTGCTTACATCTTATTCACCAAGGCCATTTCAACTGAAAATCCATTTCACTCACACCTGTTGCAAAACCTCTGTGGATTTATAAGCCAGTAATATAAATATAATAGTAACTGACAAGAAAGCCAGGCTTTATGCAAAAAGAAGTCCAGCCCCATTTGAATAGCAACAGCTTGTTTCTGAATATCCTATGAAACGAGAGGAAAAGAAGTGAGATCTTGTCACAGAGAAAGGATCATTATAACAGAATATATCCAATCATATGATATATATATATATACTGTATAAATTCTGTGATCCTTTCTCTGTGAAAATATCTAACTTCTTTAACTGTTACAATATATATATTATATATATTATAATTGTATCCCAATAATGTAGGGTTTACCAGCCACGCACACACACACACGCATGCACACACACACACGCATGCACACACACACACACACACACACACACACACACACACACACACACACACACGCACGCACGCACGCACGCGCCACACACACACACACACACACACACACACACACACACACACATACACACACTTTCAGAGTAGATGTAGTACACATTTCTGCTGACCACTGTACCTCGTGGTCTTTTCTGAAGATGGCTGGTCGTGGTTTAGCTGCAGTGGGTTAACTCACTGACCCTCAAAACCCAGCTGAGGCCATGGGCAAACCTCAGCGTGGAGTCTGACCAGCAGATGTGCTTCCGCAGCGGCCCAGCTGCACACCATGTTAAAGGCCCAGCACCCCCTACTTCCTCCTCCATCTGCCACCGCCACAAACCACATTACATGCTCAAGTATGAAACTGTAAACCGCTAGAAACTACCAGAGAAATATCCCAGCTAACAAAAATGTGTTATGACAATATTTTGCTAATGTTCCCATTGAGCATGTAAGTAAATGTTTCTGAAATTTCTGAATGTTCTCTGAACGTTCAAAATATCCAGTTTTTTAAACGTTTTAAAAAGTTTTTTTATTTTTATTTGTGTTTATTTGTTATGCGAACGTTAAAAGGTTTCACCCAAAAAATAAATAAATATGTCATTCCAAACACGTAAGACTTTCATTCATCTTTGGAACACTAATGAAGATCTTTTTAATAAAATCTGAACGATTTCTGTCCCTCCACTGACACTTTGACGCTTCAAAAAGTTCATAAAGAGATCGTAAAACTAATCCATATGAATTGAGTGGTTTAACCCAAACGATAACTTAATATGATGAACAGATTTAATTTAGGCTTTTATTTACATAAATATTCATCAATGCACACATCAGTTATGATAAATAGAAGCTCGAACATGATTGATTGATGTGTGAGAACCAATGAGGTTCATTCACGTGTGTTACGCAGGATGTTTGAGCTTCCGCAAGAGGTTTGTTCTCACATGTCAAACAGGTTTGGTTGAGCTTCTATTAATGTTCGCTGATCAATATTCATATGTGAATAAAAGCCCAAATTAAATTTGTTCATCATATAAAGTGATTGTGTCTCTTCAGAAAATTTGGATTAAACCACTCAATTCATATGGATTAGTTTTAAGATCTCTTTTTTTATGCGCCATAGTGGTAGTTGTGGAGCTTTCAATGGAGAGTACATAACTGACAAAATAAACCAATTAAAAATAAATGAGTATGAATGAGACAGACATTCTATTACGTGAAAAATATATAAATATTTTTTTTAGAAGTGTAGAGTAGTTATTTGTTACAAATTTGTATAAAATTAAAACATTTTATCAAAAGAATTGAATTTTTCATAATAAAAACGTGTACCTTTAACTTCTACACTTATCTACACTTAACCTATGAAGCACCAGTGCTATGTGCAAACATTTTTTAACGTGCATCCCTGCCTTTACCATATATGCCAAAATGAGCTTAGCAACAAATATAGTCTACATCTGTCATGGCTTATTCAACAGAACATAACATATATGAAATTTGGCCAAGCAATCATGTATTTTCATGGTCTTGACAGGAATTAAGTCATTAGAGATACTGACAGCAAAATAGAATAATTAGAAGCTTGTAATTACTGTACAAAAACCTACGTACTGCCTATGGCTCAGACAATTTCATGTGAAAGCAGTCTCTAGTATTTGGCGTGATACTGAATGTAAAGCATGTACCTCGGTATAATTAGATCACAACTCAAGCTGCCCTAGAGTGTTAAAGAGAGGCTACAAAGGGGATGACTTTATCTGCAGAATGCTTAAACTATCAAAGCAGGGCAAACTTAGATGCAATATTAATAAAATAAGCCCTTGACATGTTGCCCTGTACATTTCTTATATAAAACTTCTTTTAGGAAACATTTTTTTTTTCAGTTGTTTGTTCAACTGTTTGTGAGCACACTCTTTATGGCCAATTCATATCAAGGCTCAACATATATTTCTTCGAGAGATTTAAGCATATCAAGAAACTTTTGAGCCAGACATAATATCTGCTTGCTCCTGGGTTGGCAGCTGATGATGTCTGCTCTGAAGGCAGCAATTTGTCAGATGCAGGGGTGAATGTAATTCAAAATGTAAATGTTTAAACCATGAGCTTCATCTATTAACCCGTTTAATCCCACCGGTCACAATTGTGACCGCAACTTTTTTCTTATTTCTGGAAGCTCTAAAAATGTTGTTATTGGCTTTGGGCATGAAATTCAACTTTTATATGAAAAAATAGATGATCTTGATTAAAATCCATTAATGTCATGTGACTAGTGTGAAAGGTCACATGACCAGATCAGTTTACTTCTTGCTTGCACATCTGGAAGTAGATGTCTTCCTCTGACTACTACAAAAAGTACTATGTAAAACATCTTAATTAACAGATAGAACTATCATATTTTGTACATATATTCTTTAAAGGGTCTACTACTGATATGTTTTGAGAATTATACTCCTGCATATATATTTTGTTCGTAAGACGTGTAAATTTGTTAACGGTCACAATTGTGACCGGTAGTATAACACAGTGACAGTACTTCAATTGAAAACACAGGTTTTGGCTTTTAATCCTTCACTGAACGAATGCCACACCTGTAAGGTGGATGGATTATCTCTTCAAAGGAGAAGTGCTCACTAACACTTGTTTAGACAGATTTGTGAACAATATTTTTGAGAAATAGGCCTTTTTTGTACATAGAAAAAGTCTTAGATCTTTGAGTTCAGCTCATGAAAAATGGGGGCAAAAACAAAAGTGTTGTGTTTATAATTTTGTTCAGTGTAGTTATCAGTATCCCAGAAACTATCAATGTGTTGGACTTTCTAGCGATATGTGACAACCCCCCAAAACCCCCCCATCCCCCACCCAAATTGAAAGTGACTGTGATAGTGAGGGCTCAGATAGGGAGTACCAGGGTGAAATGGCCCATTTGCCAGGTATTGAATGGCGATGCAGAGGTGAAATATTTGGAGGATTAGGCAGATGTTCATGAGAACCAATTGGTGTGCCCCACACATGACCCCAAACAACCCAACAACCCTTTCTACAACGTACGACCCATCTTCAGTGCACTGAATGAACACACATCTCCCTGAAACTGGCCTAGGACAGGGCCCAAGTGTAGTCATGGTCGAGCCCATAGGGGTCTAGCCGAACAAGCAGAAGTTCCTCCAGGGTGTAACTTTGTACATGACAACCTTCTCATCTCACTAAGCCTCCTTCATGAAATGAAAAAACGAGATATTGGATGTCTTGGAATGTATTGTGTAAATAGGTCTAATTGAAGAATTTGTATTAATTCTGACTATGGCGTTTCCCACCGGTCACTATTGTGACCGAGTATAAAACCTATTTTTTCACTAACTTAACCAACATAAAATCAAAAAGGGCATAATGTTTGAGTGTTAGGGAGGTCTAAGGAGTAAAATGCATGTACTCAAATTGCAAGAAAAAATTTGGGATTAAACGGGTTAAAAGCTGTACTTTTAAGTACTGAACAAGAGTTGAGCATTAAAGGAATAGTCCAAGTTAAATACAAGTTAGGCTTAATCCACAGCATTTACCACAAACATGAAGAAGCAAAACAAATTTAAAAGATTTTAGTGTGAGAAAAAAAATATATGCAATTTTACAACTTCACTGACAACATAAACATAAAACTTTGCTAATGACAATTTACAGCTTAAATAATAGACAACATGTAGCACAAGTAATGTTTTTACAGTAAATGATAAACCTTTAATTTTTGCTTTTAAATATTCAAAAAATGGCCACTTTTACCTACACTTTAAGTTTCTAAGTACGTATTTATTATTAATAAGATGACTTTTATTAGGGAATTATATAAAAAAAACATGCACAGGAATACACACCTGTAAAATAAACCCATTTAAAATATTCCAATATGTTTTAGCGTATTCAAAGCAGACTGTAAATGTACATGGGCTGATAACTTAAAATGTGTGAGCAGTATGCTGGGAAGGGGTTATATATTTCCATAAATATGCCTCAGAAAATAGCTTCCAAATCATTGTCAAAAATCCCCCTGACAAGACCTTATTTATTTTTTACCTGCCAGGAATATGGCGTGCATAATCAGAAATGTTATTAGAAGAACAGACCCCTCGCCTGTTAGTCCTGTTACCGGAGCTCGTAATAACTCTGAAAATGCAAATGAACTCTGGGTAATCTATTAACGTCACTTCAATTTTATATCAGCACTCCAATTTAGCAGATCCTGACACATTCCTGCGCACTGTGTCTCCGTACATGGGTTCATTTTGCCAGGAAAGAGCGGGCACACAGCAAGCAGGGCGGAGGAGCCATGTGCCATCTGTCTATTTCCGACTTTATTACCCGACTCCATAATGAAGCCCCCGTCGCCGAGGCCTCACACACACTCGACTTTCAGATGACAAAAACAACTTTCCCGGCTTTATTTTCCCTTGTAGCAATTATTGTCATTCACACCTTCTTTCGTGGAAGGGAGGCGGTATGGACGACTCAACGTTAATTACCCCAATAGTCACTTCAAGTAGACTTGCTAATTTTAACAATGTAACAATCCTCTTGTCAGCAGCAGAAGGCAGGGAGCTTTGTAATGCCAGCATATGGTTTGAAGACTTGAAGGGGGGATTCGCCTGCTTGTACTGGCCTTAGAGTCAAAGACCCATTAGTGAAAAAAAAAGACTCCGTAATCCATAATTTGTCCAATCCGTGCGAAAGAGTTATCATTGTCCATTGTTTACAGACCAACGTCAGCGAGAAATAGTCTTAAATTATTCAAAGATAAATTAAAAAATTTGATGATTTTTGAAATATACATACAATATTCTAGAGGGAAAACTTGCATCCATGAGCTTTCATGAAATGTTTATAGTAAGGCGAATGATTTGTCTCGCCTCACATGGCCTTTCGACTCATTTATTCTTTGGTCTCTCGAGGCTTTGATCATCTAAAGATTACACAAAGTACAGTAGTTTTCGAGTAGTATTTGTATTATTATATGTATTATATTGCATTATTTTACTTATACATACTACCCAACTAAATACATACTAGCCAACTAAAAACAACTCCATCAATCATTAGTTTGAGCGATGACTTCACACTACCATTGGTTTCTCTTTCTCTTTAAGTGGGTTTATTTTTTCATTATAAAAACACTATAACAAACTAGTGTTGTCACAACTCATAAAGTAACTTGCAAATATAAATATGCAATACTATTATATAGTATTATAAAGTAATATATTCAATACCCGATAACACAGGGACAATGCTATTTAATTTTGACCACACTCAAAGTAGATTCTGTTATAATGTCAGTCTGTGTTGCCTTGTCGTTTCATGTTAGTAGTTCCCTGTTTAGTCTATTAGTCTCCCCAGGTGTCTCAGATTAACCACACCCCCTTGTTATCCTGTTTAGATTGTTTGCCCCTGTATTTAAGCCCTGTGTTTTAGTCCAGTCTTTGTGAGTTCTTGTGTTTTGTTACTGTTGATGTTGGATGCCCTGTTCCCAGTCAGAGTCTTTGTCTAATTTTCCGTTTGTTAAATAAAGTGTGCTGCAAGTGGATCCTGCTTCCTCCTTCCTTCAACCACAATCGTGACAGAAGAACTCACCACAATGGATCCAGCAGCAGTCAGCAACCAGGCGCTAAGAAGATTTCTTGCCTCAATGTTTCAAGATAGCCAGCCAATAGAGAGGTATGTGAGGGACTTTTTGAACTGCTGCCATCTGGGATCTTTTGAAGACACTGAGCTCATGGACCTGTTCTGGAGCGGGCTGGATACGGATATCGCCAGGCTGATGCCGGATGACTATACTGGCTGGACCCTAGAGGGATATATTGACCTGGCCCTTTACTTAGGTGGTTCAGCATTTACTGTGGGCTTGGCTGATGAAGCACTCTGCCAGCTCACAGTACCCCCTGAGTCGGTTTACATCTCGCCCGTCCAGCCAGAGCCCGTCCAGCCAGAGCCTGTCCAGCCAGAGCCTGTTCAAGTCAGCCAAGTCCAGCCAGAGCCTGTTCAAGTCAGCCACGTCCAGCCAGAGCCTGTTCAAATCAGCCACGTCCAGCCAGAGCTTCACGTCAGCCACGTCCAGCCAGAGCCTCACGTCACGCCTGCCGAGCCAGAGCCTCACGTCACGCCTGCCGAGCCAGAGCCTCACGTCACGCCTGCCGAGCCAGAGCCTCACGTCACGCCTGCCGAGCCAGAGCCTCACGTCACGCCTGCCGAGCCAGAGCCTCACGTCACGCCTGCCGAGCCAGAGCCTCACGTCACGCCTGCCGAGCCAGAGCCTCACGTCACGCCTGCCGAGCCAGAGCCTCACGTCACGCCTGCCGAGCCAGAGCCTCACGTCACGCCTGCCGAGCCAGAGCCTCACGTCACGCCTGCCGAGCCAGAGCCTCACGTCACGCCTGCCGAGCCAGAGCCTCACGTCACGCCTGCCGAGCCAGAGCCTCACGTCACGCCTGCCGAGCCAGAGCCTCACGTCACGCCTGCCGAGCCAGAGCCTCACGTCACGCCTGCCGAGCCAGAGCCTCACGTCACGCCTGCTGAGCCAGAGACTGAGCTTCACGTCACTTCTGCCCAGCCAGAGACTGAGCTTCACGTCACTTCTGCCCAGCCAGAGACTGAGCTTCACGTCACTTCTGCCCAGCCAGAGACTGAGCTTCACGTCACTTCTGCCCAGCCAGAGACTGAGCTTCACGTCACTTCTGCCCAGCCAGAGACTGAGCTTCACGTCACTTCTGCCCAGCCAGAGACTGAGCTTCACGTCACTTCTGCCCAGCCAGAGACTGAGCTTCACGTCACTTCTGCCCAGCCAGAGACTGAGCTTCACGTCACTTCTGCCCAGCCAGAGACTGAGCTTCACGTCACGGCTGTTCCTGAGCCGGGGTCTGCTGTTCCCGAGCCGCCCTGGTCTGTTCCCGAGCCGCCCTGGTCTGTTCCCGAGCCGCCCTGGTCTGTTCCCGAGCCGCCTGCACTGCCTGAGCCGCCCTGGTCGCCTGCACTGCCTGAGCCGCCCTGGCAGCCCGAGGGGTCTTCGCCGCCCTGGCCGCCCGAGGGGTCTTCGCCGCCCTGGGTCCCACAGCTCCGCCCTGGACGCCCGAGGGTCCCACAGCTCCGCCCTGGTCACGCCCACAACCTGCTCCACCCTGGCCACGCCCACTGCCTGCTCCGCCCACACTTCACGGCCAAGTCCCACCATTGCCTGCTCGGACCTGGCCCTCCATCCCTCCCCCAGGACCGCCTCCGCTCCACCACCCTCCTGAACTGTCTAGTTTTTTGTTTTGATGGGCGTCGGGAGCCGCCCATAGAGGGGGGGCTATGTTATAATGTCAGTCTGTGTTGCCTTGTCGTTTCATGTTAGTAGTTCCCTGTTTAGTCTATTAGACTCCCCAGGTGTCTCAGATTAACCACACCCCCTTGTTATCCTGTTTAGATTGTTTGCCCCTGTATTTAAGCCCTGTGTTTTAGTCCAGTCTTTGTGAGTTCTTGTGTTTTGTTACTGTTGATGTTGGATGCCCTGTTCCCAGTCAGAGTCTTTGTCTAATTTTCCGTTTGTTAAATAAAGTCAAGTCAAGTCAAATATATTTATATAGCGCTTTTCACAATACAGATTGTATCAAAGCTGCTTTACAGTATCAATCAAAACAACTCAACAATGTTTGTTTATTACTGGACATCCAAAAAGGACATCCAAGTTTGGTAGAGCTGCACAGTGCAAAGTGTGCTGCAAGTGGATCCTGCTTCCTCCTTCCTTCAACCACAATCGTGACAGATTCATCATGCCCAGTAGCTCCAACGCAGTCTCATGAAAGTGCGTATCAATACCACGAATGTTATTTCTCGTGGCATTTATACGCCAAAAATGGTTTTGGCGTGTATATGCTACGCACTGAAAATCCCTTGGGTAGGATTAGGGGGAGGGGAGGATGGGGTGCGTGCGTATTACACGCCATAAAGTGCGTATCATATGCACGCGAAAACTGCGTATCATATACACGCCAAAACTGATTTTGGCGTATAAATGCCACGAGAAATAACATTCGTGGTATTCATACGCACTTTCATGAGATCGGGCTCGTAGCTCTGTCTAAAAAAATGTTGGAAATGATGTGAATGAGAAAATTAAAGAGACATGTCAACTTACAGAGAGAGCGAGAAAGCAACTGGTAACTGAGTATCAATACTCTGCAAAAAGGAGCAGTGTTGGGTTTAATTTATTACAAGTAAACACAATTTACGTAATCAGATTACTTTTGACTAGTAATCTAATGCATTACTTTTAAATTTACAACAAAATATCTGAGTTACTTTTTTAAATAAATAATGCAATTTACTTTCCCTTTTATTGACTGACAAATTTCCTGTCCCTATGTTAAATACTTATCTCACTTGCACAAACACATATTCGTTATTCAGCAAAATTAATAAAAACAATGAAATGCAACTTATTATCATTAAATATGTTAAATTACACAAATACAGTATACTTTCTATGATCTCACTTTATTAATCAGTGTATTTGCTGCTGATCTTCGATGATCCAATTTAACCATAACAAGTGTGTTTTTTGTTATTAAAAACAAACAAGCAAGACCAGCCCAGGTGAGAAAAATTAATGCAAAAGTAATGTAACATTTCTTTCAATAAAAAGTTAAGGTTTGCAAATGTAATTAGTTGTTTTTTAGGAAGTGACACAATATTGTAAAGCACTGCTTTTAAAAGGAATTTTCCCCAACACTGAAAATAAGTATTGCATATTGAAAGCAAATATTCTGAATTAAAATGTATAGAAATATCAACATTTTGACAAGACTAACGTACACACTTATAGCCAAATACTTTTGGGTAATATATTGAGTTTACTTTTCCCCACCATCGTTTATTTTAAAAGTTGGCAGTCAGATTTGTTAATTTTTTTTTTTTTTAATTTTCATTTCAATATTTTGCTGTATGAATATCTGAACATGCAATATATCAAAAGAAAGAACATACCCTCTGCTTAAAAAAATATTCTACCTTAATGCATTCTTTTTTTATTATTATTACTTGAATGTGGGTAAATTTCATAAAAAAAAGCCACATTTTGAGCAAAAAGCTGAGAAAATCACATTCTTTGTCAAAGGCTGCATCCAGATCGGATTCAGAATGATGATCAAAACATAGATGGAGTCGATCGAGTCCATCAACACCCCCAAATGTTGCACAGTCCTATACCTCGTCCTGGGTCCACATTTCATTCAAGATTAAGCAGTTTTGATTCATATGCTGTTTGATGATCATGTTATTTTACATATACATCTGCGTACATGTGCTATGTAAGCATGTAAGCACGTTTCTGCTTCTTTTTCACATGTCTTTTGATCAGGAGATTCAGTACTCTTTCAGAAGGTGCCTCATAGTGCCCTCTATAACTCATCTTCTGAACTTCAGGAACCCAAACAAACCTCACAACTTCTTCACAAAACTTATTGTCAGACCTTTATTAGAAAACAAATCATGCGACATCAGGATGAGAAGTAAACTTCTGTGATTTGTGTACATGAGACAGGAAATAAAAGAGGCTTCCTCATTTGTCTGTTTGTTGTTTTTCTCTCCCAGCCAAAGCCTTTTGATTCTCTCTATGAGTGTCTCCCACAACATAAATACTTTATAAGACCAAAACAAGTCATTGAGAATGCCTTTCAAGCAAACAAGAGAACATCAGCTAATGTTTAATTGATCAGCAGTGACAAAAGGAAAGAACAATCATATAAGAATTCAACTTCAGGCATCTTTTGCAGTATTCCCCTTCCTGCCCTCCTCCATCATCACTGTGCTTTTCACCCTCACCGTCTGCTATACCCCACACTTCACTGTCAAATCCCTCAGAAAACTACACAGAGGATTTCAATTGAGTGCATTAGTCTGAAAGCAGAACAGAGAGAAAGACTCTCACCTATAGCTCAAATTCTGTATGCTCTAAGTGCTCAGAAAATATGACAGAACAAACGCAGAAGAGAAAATGCCCATATGAAGAAGTCAAGGTTTTAAAGGAAACAAGGAAGCCCTGTGTTACACATGACTGGGTTATAATGTACCTGAAGAAGAGCGATATTCCCCCAACTGCTTTCTACACTTCAAAAAAAAAAAAGCATTGGGTCGGGAGTTAAAGAACACTTGAAGCACAGTGCAGCTTTAGTTCTGTTTTACATTAATCATTTTATTAATGGCACTTCCTGTAACTCCATGTACTCTCATCTATAATCTATATTAATGAATATAGTTATCCTGTCTGCATTACATTACTTAATGTTGTGTATAAACCATAAACAGCAAAAAAAAAAAACAAGTCATGAGTTTAGATTCTTTATACAGCCATTACTTTGCACAAGAGTTGAAAAACACACAACAACCAATTCTGTATACTTTCCTGAGAAAATGGGGTTTTTCAGCATAACACAACATGCAGTGCACATTGCAGCACAACACAGCTTTCAGAATGTCATGGGGGTTATAATGAATCCCTTAAGTGGCACTATTATGAGATTTGAGAATCCCTTCACTGCCTTACTCGTACTCAAGATCCATCTCAAGGTCAGGCACGGGATAGTATACGGAGAAAGCTCATGCAGGCTTTGTCAACTGAGTATGAGCTCTATTTAAAACTAGTCTTAAGGAGACATTCATTAGAATGCATTGCTACAAATGTGTGAGAACTTATGAATACATTACAGTATATAGCTTGAAAAACAAAAAGCTTTTTTTATGGTGAAACTGGACAATCTCAGTGGTGGACCCCATTATGCTTAAATTCTGAACTTTGTTCACTAGTTTGTAAGGTTACAATATGACTGGACACCAGCATATATTGTTGTATCAATCTTCAGACACAGTAATGAGAAATTCCTGTCACCTCCTATTTCTTTTTGTCTATTCTTAGATCATGGCGTCTATTCCTGTCACTTGTATATTTTGTCAGAGCTTTTGTCTGCTTCATTTCACTGATAAAGGGCCTCATGTCATTGTTCAGCTGAGACAACCGGAGATGATGAAAGGAGATCACTCACCCACTTGGGACATCTCTGGCACTGAACCTTTGTAAGGCCCCTCAATGAACTGTGGGGGGTTGTCATTGATGTCTTGCACTTTGATGATGAACTCTGACGGTGGTTCCAGAGGATGGTCAGAGTCTCTGTCGACGACCTGCGCCGTGAGCGTGTACTCGGCCTTCTCCTCCCGGTCTAGCCTTTTCATGGCGTGAATGTCCCCCGTCCTCTCGTTTATGGCAAAGATGGTGCCCGCCCCTTCCCCTGCCAGCACATACTTGATGTTCTTATTCCCCACGTCCAAATCCGTATGGAGCTGAAAAGAGAAACAAAGGAGGAGGTTTGAGGCTACTTCCAGATGTAGCTAATACCACTCAAGCAGGACCAGATCAATGCCTGCAATCAATTGCATAAAAGAATTAAAGCCCACCGCCAAGTGCAGAGCTGCATAGTCTCTTCGAAATTCTAGTGCTTTACTGTGATGGCTGAATTGTAAAAAAAAAAAAAAAAAAAAAAAAAAAAAAACTGGTAAAAGGACAGGCTAAGTCCTGGATTTCCAGGTAATGCTTGGGTTGTGTATCCCATCTGTCTGTCATTCACTTCTTCATACATCGCTAGTAGAGAGTGGAGGTCAAAGCGTTCTGCTCACACCTGCCTCAGGGCCCTGTTACCAACTTGAAACCAGTCATCAGGTCACAGTTCCAGAACGAGAAGGCAATTGGGCTGTGCAAAAAAAAAAAAAAGTGAGGAGGAGGGGGAGGGTGGGGGATTGACGGACAAATACCTGCCAAGCAAAAAGGAAAGATGCTTAAACAAAATATTTAATACTTTTAATTTTAGCTCACTTTATTTATTTAAATAAATAAATAAATTGTTGTTTGTAGTATTTTTTTCTTTACAATGCATTCATTTAGCATTTTTTTTATTATTATATATGACACTATAGAAATCATGTATCAGTGGAAGGTTGGTACAAACTAACAATTGAATCGCTGATCATATACTGATCATCTACTGATTATCTACTGATCATCTACAGTTCACAAATTTTACTTGTTCATGTTATGTACCACGTTCAATTCATAAATCATATTTTTTTTAAATACTAAAAAGCAGTTATTTTAAATTGTACACTGACTCATCCTTCTAAATCAGATTTTGTACACTTTATTAACTTGAGTGAAATATACAAGAATACTCTCTAAATGTGTTGCTAACAAAAGTTGTATTTTTGAGCCTACCTAAATTATCATATGTTCAAAACATTATCACATGTTGACCCAACTTTTCAAATAGAGTTATCTGAACAAACTAGTTGACATTGATCAATATTGTGCCAGTTCCCAGCATGCATTGCAGCTTGAAAAAAAAGTATTATTTAAAAATGATCATTTACTGGCTTAATTTATGCTGCTGCTGTTGTGGTCTCTGTTATTTAGCTGTCATATTTGGCAGAGTTCATGTTTGAGATTTGTGTATTGAGGTACAGTATATGCAGAGGTGGACAGTAACAAAGTACATTTACTTGAGTACTGTACTTAAGTACACTTTTTGAGTATCTGTACTTTACTTGAGTAATATTTTTTTTTCTGGAAACTTTTTACTTTAACTTCACTGCATTTGAAAGACAAATATCGTACTTTTTACTCCACTACATTTCTGTCAAGGTCCTTGAGTAGAAAGTAGTAACGTCAGTCAAGGGATGATTTTGGTTGCAGGTCGTGTGTGTGTGTGTGTGTGTGTGTGTGTGTGTGTGTGTGTTTTGTGTGTGTGTGTGTGTGTGTGGGTTGGTTTATGTGATTTATGAGGACACAAATTTGTATAATGACATGTGTATTACACTGGTATTACAACTTATGGGTGGTTTATGAGGACATTTCAAAAGTCCTCATAAATCAAATGGCATAAAAAACAATGTTTTATTAAAAAATTAAAAATGCAGCATGTCTCCTGTGATGGGTAGGTTTAGGGATAGGGGCAGTGTAGGGGGATAGAATATACAGTTTGTCCATACAAACCATTACGCCTATGGAGAGTCCCCATAATGCTGTTTCACCAACGTGTGTGTGTGTGTGTGTGTGTGTGTGTGTGTGTGTGTGTGTGTGTTTGTGTGTGTGTTTGGTTGGAAATTAAAGTCGGATTGACGTAAGAACCCAACTGATGTTGGTTTCGGACGTCAACCCGATTTTCATTTTCAACCACAATACTACGTTGGAGATCTTTACAACTTTGACTTGAAACGGAGTAATATTTGACCAGTAGTATCTGTACTTTCACTCAAGTAAATACCCCATTACATAAGGAAGTTGTGTACTTTGTCCACCTCTGAGTATATGTGTACCTTATTGCAACTTTTATATGCAAGACATTTGCATATCAGGGTGTCACAGTTGTGTTCCATTTAGTTTTTTGTCAGTGGACTTGTCTGCCTGTCATCACGTCACAAGTCGTCTTCTCTGTCATTATCAGTTCATCTGTATAACATAGGTTGTGTTAATCAGTGTCATATGTGTTTGTATTTTAAGTTCCATCTGTTCAATCAGTCTTTGTCCGATCTACATTGTAGTAAGTGTGTGTGAACCTTCTGCCTGTCTTTGATGTACCTGTATGATTTATGTTGTGAGTCAAAGTTTGCATTCTAACTTTTGATTCTTCTTCGTCTTCTTAGACCACATTGTGAACACAGAGTAAAATGTTTGCCCTTAGTTTTAAGAGACAAATAATGTTCATATCATATAGTTAGTATTGAAAATCAAACATGGAGATGAAAAAACAATTGTTGTAGCCCCTTGCATTGTTAAATGCTTTAATCTTTAGCTGCCTTGACAAGAATATTTAAAGGGTACCTATTATGGAATTTTGAAAATTGCCCTTCATGTAGTGTGTAAAATAGATCTAAGTGAACAAAAACATCCTGCAAAGTTTTAAATATGAAAGTTCACCGTATACAAAGTTATTGTCTCTCAAAAGTAAGAGTCGACTCTGAGTGGCTGATATGAATCGATAGACGAACGATGCATTTTCTCTAACTTTCGTACGTCACTTGTACAAGTTATTTGAATAAGACACGCCCACTCATTGCGCGCGCCAGAAAACAGTGAAAACAACATGTCGACGAGCTGTTCTGAAGTGCGAATCAAAAGCGAACTTTTTTTTCACTGCCCAGGGACGAGCATGTGAAGAATCTGGCGAGAGTTTATATTTACAACTATACCACACAAGTATAGCGTCGCTGTCCGATGAAAACCGCGTATGTCCATTTTGCCGATTTTGAGATTTTTCGACAGATAGAATGTCCAGGTTCATTTCCGTATACAGTATGCTTCACATGTCTAAATGACCAATGAAAAGTTGTGAAATCATGTCATCTGATTTTCACGTATATCCATTTGGTGTCAAAGCTGTCAATCACGCCACGTATCTCCCGCCCTGTGGAGGCATCTTGCAGGTCTAGCGTCTCTGGAAGCTCAGGATTGTATAGCCGAATAACTCTGTGAGGTAAACTATAAGCAAATATTTGTTTTTGACAACACTATTCAAGTTTATTATATATTCGCAATATATTCACAACTGTTATTCACCGGTAAATGATCTAGAGGAAGTAATTGTCACTGTTTATTGTGGAGATGTTAACACACGGGTCTGTTAACAATAGCCTACTTTTAAGGTAGTCTAATATTTTTCTGACTAATAAATTACTGACGCAGTAAGAGTAGATTTAAATAAAGAATAACGAATTTTAAATAAAGAAAAATACATTTAAATAAAGATAAAACGAAATTTAAATAAAGAAAAACGAAATTTAAATAAAGAAAAACGAAATTAAGTTCAATTAAAAACGAGATTAATTTAGATTGATAACGGGTAAAAAGCTAATACATGTTGGGTCGGTGTACTTTTTCGTTCATTTCAGAATGAAAGATGAAATGTAAAAAAAGGGTGCAGCTTGTTTTTTTTTGTTTAAAAGAACAAAACAGAAATGGCTGTATTTTTTGTAGGCTACATAGCATAACCCACTTTGTTATTGTTTTAGTATCATAATGATTAATAAATGCACGCACAATTATCCGTGAACATGATTTGAAGCCATTCAACTTGTGTGTGCAAAATTCAGAATTAAATGAATGTGCAGCAATTTGTACAAATAGAGTCTGTAGGTCTACTATACTGTTGTAGCCATTAAATGAGCGCATTTAGTTTCATATTTGTTAAAATATTATGTTTTTTTTTCTTCCATTTTTGTTGATTTATGAAAAGTGAACAGCACGAGTAAGGATGCACAATTTGAGACATGGAGTGTCAGACACGATTTTGTCCACTTCATTAAGTTTTATTTTGTAGAAAACCTTTCTTTAAAGTGAATTTCGTTTTGTATAAATTGTATCTTAATTTTAATCCATTTTTCATCAACCAATTGCCTGGAGTGGATTTAATAAATAAGAAGCAAATATATAGCAGACAATATAATCATGGAGGCGTCCGCGCGGTCACTTGCATTGCACGTTAACTGGAGCGCTCATCCTAACTTAACAGTGTATGCCTCACACAGACATGAGACATACATCAAATCACAAAGCTTGAAAAGTCTTTAAACGAAATAATTCAAAACGAAAAGAAAAAGGCTACTCTCTGATTATGTATGATTATATGATCATATAGCCTAGCCTATTTTGTGAATTGTTCATTCCCGGTTGGCACATATTTTGCTGCCCATACAAAAGTGCCGCTCAGGCAAGCCTAGTTCGCCTATATGGACGCGCCGGCCCTGGGTTCAGCAATGAGTGTATTGATTCATTGTCCCTTCATAGTTTGCAAGAGACATTTAATAAACTGAGCGTATTTAATAAACTGAGACGTAGGCTATTTAATAAACTGAGCGTAGCCTATTCATCTGTCAATATGAAACACAACTTGGCCATTCTAATTAATGATCGGAAGAACGCGTATCGACCACCAAGTGCTACACCCACAAAGTAGGTTTTATATACTTTAAATAGTTGTAATCTAGCTTATTTTATTAGTTTTATACTAAAAAGTATCAAAATACTTCCTCTTTACTTAAAATATAGAAGTTTTTATATAACCATATATTTTGAATAAAACCAATGCAATTTATTTAGGTAGTTATTTGTATGTGGTTATTGTGTACAATAAATGTTATAAAAGTGAGTTGACATGCACTATTTTATTTGAGCAGCTGTCGATGTGGCACGTGCGTTCACCAAACGCAATTATTTTAATTTTATTTTAAATTGGAATCCCGCTTTTTCATTGGTGCGGACTTTCCCAGGCAGATGCAGTATCTTCCTCGGCACTTCAACGGTTTCATCGCTGCAGCGGATCTGAATAACAAGGTAAGTTGTCGAGCAAATTTAGCCAAATGACTGGTGATGTAAATGCAAAATCGCTTACTCCAGGGAGCTGAGGTTAGGTTTGCATTGTACTGTAAGCTATCCTACATAGGCAAGCTAAGATGGTTGCACAGTGCGGTCGATCGGCTGACTGCGTCCGAGTCGGAGAAAAACGCCACCCGGAAAACTGTTGTAATGGTAGCACTGGCCGAGTACCAGTGTAAAAACATATTATGACTACACCTTACCAAAAGGCAGCCATTTGAACTTGAAAATGTTCACTTTATTTCATGTTTTTCATGTTAATCTTCTGTTAGCAACGCTAGCAACGTTAGTAATTGCACTCACACAACAACCGATTCCCATACCTACAGGGGACGCAGTAATACGAGTGATTATAATCGTCATTAAAAATACCAACGCGGTTCAAAAACAATGAAAACAATTCATTACAAGTCACACAGGGCGCAGCCATCTTGAATTCCGAAACGGAATTCTTGCTCGGTGTCCTCGCGGTTGTCCGACGTCCGAGAGGAGAAATCCGAGGAAAGGGGGCGTGTTGCTAGGCAACGTCTGTCTTCCGATTCGGATCTCCGAGACGGATAAATAATAGAACGCACCATTAAACTACATTTACCACTGTTTTTTGTACCTTATTCTAACATGCATTTTCCTGGTCTTTAGATACCCAAGCGCTTTTGTTACCTCACCTGGGGTCTTCAAGTTTCACATCCAGGTAAGAAAAACTTAAGAATTTATACAATTACAGCTATAGCCTAACTATTCACAGGTGAAACATAGGTAAAATTGCAAACAATAGTGTGGGCTCCATACAATTACATTTCTTTTGACGTTTTTATGTACCAACCACCAATAAAAGGCAGATATGATCACCTTTCTGTCTCCTCCCCACAACCAGTAAAAATCACCAAATAGAGCAGTTTCTTATTATCAGTCAGTCTTTATAAATTACATTGAAATAAATGTGAGTTTTAATTTAATACATCATGAGAGTGTTTATTTGATCCAGAAACAGCATAAATTGTCTAAATAAAACCTTAAATTATGTTGAAAATATGTCCACATTTTCCACAGGTCACATGAACGTTCATTACAGAACACGTCAAAAAAAGATATCAATAAAAACATTCATTCTGGCTCCTCAGTGGACGTCTTTGTAACGTACGACTTTGTGACAAAGACGTTGAAAAGACGTCTTTTGAACATAATTTTGCTTAGTGGGTGTATTACTATTGTGATGATATGGGGTAATTACGTTTGCTCTTGAAAGATATTTAAACTTTGTAGCTTAATAAACAATAATGTGATGACCAATCAGGGACAGGCAAGGACAATTGCATTGTTTCATTGTAATGCATCCTTTGAACCAGAATAAGACAACACTCATGCTACAGTAGATTATGATAGTTTAGTACCCGCACTCTATGGCATTGTCATAGACGTCACTCTGGTCACATGCTCTAGTCACAGTATCCGTCTAGTATCACCACCTTTAGTAACAAAAGTACAATTTTGACTTTCTGTCTTATGTCTTCTACCGGTCTGCTATATTCCTCTCATTACCTGTTTTTCTTGATTCTTTTTTGTCTCCACCAATAGAATCATGCTGAAACAGAGGTGCACACTGAGCTTGGCAGTTGCCCACTGAAAGTGTACATGTGCCATCATCCCAACGCGATTGGTATTATGATAGAAGGACAGCCCGTGGTCAGAGGTGTGCCAAACCTGTCTAAAGCATGCTGCCTCCTGTTTGGACTTACCTATGCTCTCGACCTTTGCAGTTCCAGTGTGATACATAAAATGTGATTTTATGGCTCACATTTACCTTTATCCAAACATTACAGATTGGGCAGTTTGGATATTTCATATTATACTGAACATATGCGGCCACATTTATTTGCTGTTTTGTAATAACTGTTAAAAGTGACACTGGTTAACACTGAATAAATGTTTTTGTCTTCAATCTATTTTCTCATCTTTTTCTTTAATTGCATTTGTAAGTTAATCACTGTAGTGCTTAAAATAGACATTTAGATTTATTTTCTGAGGTTATATCCAGGACTCGATTAAAATGTTCATTCACATATGATTAGGTTAATTTTACTAAGAAAATAAAGTTCATAAAACCTTATTTAAAATGAGTGCAGGTTACTTGTAGCAAACCATAAATACATTACCTGTACCAATAAAAGTAGGTTTATCTAACTGAGTAATACTAGTATTTATTAGTTAACTCAACTTGATTTTATTGCGTTCATATTAAGTAATGTTAAAGTGTTCAATATACTTAAAAAAGGCTGCATGTTGACTCAACCTAAAACATTCAATGCAGCCGCTTGCCTCACTTTTTATAAGTTAGATCTAGGTATTACTTTTTACAGTGCACCGTAACTGTAAAATATGCACGTATGTCCATTTAAACTCGATTTTGGTCAAATATGGATTATATTATTACACTGGCAATTATATGGTTACATTTAAAGATGCCGTACCAAGTATGACAACGCTACCTTCAACTGCTTTTGAATTACGGTGTTTTTTTTCACTTCCTGAAAAGTAACGGTTTTGGACATACGTGAGTTTCATCGGGCAGCGACGATAGCCACCTTGAGCTGTGTTCGCGTTATTTTAATGAGGATTCCTTTACAAACATAAATGCTTTCAAGTGTGGATTCGCGAGTCGGTTGATACTGAAGGAACGTTTAGTACCAAGTTTATTTGGATCGGCTTCCTCCTCCGAATCACAACCTGTAAGTACTGTTAATAATTGTTGCTTTTATGGGTTTTGTAGCAAGCTCAATAAGTGTGTGTGTGTGTGTGTCAGTTACGCTCAACGCAGCTTAGGTCTCCAAGCTGTGTGTGTGTGTGTGTGTGTGTGTGTGTGTGTGTGTGTGTGTGTGTGTGTGTGTGTGTGTGTGTGTGTGTGTGTGTGTGTGTGTGTGTGTGTGTGTGTGTGTGTGTGTGTGTGTGTGTGTCAGTTACGCTCAGCGCTTAGGTCTCCAAGCTGTGTGTGTGTTTTTTGAAATATGTAAAATGTTTGTCGTTGTTATTGGAGTTGTCATAAAGAATATAGTGTATTGTAGTACTGCAGTGCTTTATCAATATGTTTAAGCTTTGGGTTAACGCGAAAAATAACTGACTGGGTCGTCTGACCAATCACCACAGATTAACGTCACGCAAAGGCGGGGTTTGAAAAATGAGTCGTCAAACGAATCATTTGGGAATCGCTGAGCAAATCAGGTAAAAATAAATGCATATTATAAGACAACAAAAGTGTTTTTTGTCATTGCATGCATGGAAAAAACTGTTGTTGGGGACTCCCAGAACATTATTAGGAACATTTTAAATGCCATAATAGGTACCCTTTAAATTCAAAGGACTGCCTGTTACTCATCGGTTGAACAATTTTTTTAATGACTTTAAATGGAGCCAATTAGTTGAGGTAACTTATGTTGACTGTGATTGGTTGCATTATTTTTTGCAAGTTAGATCACTTTTTTTCAGTGTAATATTATTTCACAATATTGTTGTTTTACTGTATTTTTGATAAAATAACTGCAACATTGGCGAGCATCTTCTTTCAAACTTTTGAATAGCTTTCAAATTATCTTATTTTGCATTCCACAAATAATTAAAATATATGGGTTCAGATTCAGAATGACATGTGTGAGTAAATAATGAGAGAATTTTCAGTTATGGTGAACCATCGCCTTAACATGATCTTTCCTCCCAAAAAAAACATCTGTAGAGCAACTTTAGTTCCATTTATTGAGGATATATATATATATATATATATATATATATATATATATATATATATATATATATATATATATATATATATATATATATATATATATATATATATATATATATATATATATATATATATATATATATATATAAGCCTGGTGCGAGGTAGAAGTACACTTGAGAATGCAGTAACAAGGACAGCGTGAGCTTTGAAATGCAGACTTCAAGAAAAAAGAAAAAGAAAAAAAAAAGCTTAATAACTATAGTTTTATGCATATATTGTCTCAGCGGTGCCGTTTCCAGACACTGACAAAGCACACACACTTAAATTGTCACACCTTGCACTTTTGTTCTCCTAATTGTCCTATCATTCCACATGAAATATCTATCTCATTAACACATCAGCTTCACAACAGTCTTCATTCTACAAAAAACCCTAAATGAGCCCAAATTAATGATGTGCATTTTGTGATGGGAAACTTTTTTTTCTTTCCAGTGATTTTCAATTTATGCATTCAATAAAATTAACGATAATAAATATTAGTATGGATTTCCGCAATGATGTCACAGCTGCAAAACTTCACTTCCTCCATTTGTTCACCCCATGCCCTATGTATACATACAACATTGCAAGCTTGTGCTCACACCAGTACCATTCTGACGAGTGATCGCATAATCTCAATGTGCAAACAATCGACTGAAAGTACGGCTGAGGAGGGGAGGCAGTCTTTTATTATCCGGGTTGCCAAGGCAACACCAGTGCGCTAACATCTGACGGCATCCATATTTTTTCCGTCAAATCTTTTAACACACATGGTTTGGTAATGTTTTTGTGAATAGTTTTGTTTTAAAACTCCTATACAAATGAAGAAAAATCATTCCATTAAAGCTAAAAAGGTCAAAGAAGGTCAAAGAAAATAACAACATATCAATGTTATGTTAAACTCATAACAGAAGTATGACACTGAAAAATATGTAGCTAAAGAATAACAGCAAAAGTGGGATATGTAAAATCCTGGGCCATCTTAAATCTGCCAGCACACTTGTGTGGATTAGCATTCAGAGCTGCTCGACTGGAGCCTAAGAGAAACAACGGTTGGTTTTACACCCGTCTCTCTCTGTACCACTGCCGTGGAGTACAGCTTTTATTGTCAGTTCGGGAGAAAATATGTCAGTGGCTGCTGGAGATGAACCTTTATAGTAGCCTGAGGAACAATCAGCGGGTCCGTAATGAGGACCCCTCAATCCCCCTACGCCTACCGGCTGCACACTAAAGTGGAGCGTTAAGCTGGACATTGCAAATTAATGATTTTGCCTCTTGTCAGGGCAATTGGCAGAGATGACGTGAGTGGGAAGAAAAGATTCCCATCACCTACAGAGATATGGTGTCACTCAGCTTTAAAAAATGTCAGTGGAGCCCCAACCCAAGGACCATCTCAACAGTCAATTAGGCATGGTTTAAGTATAGGGCTCTGCTTCGTGCACAAACTATGCACCACAGTTTGTGCATAGTGCCAACTGAAAGGGTTTGTGGAGATCATGCATGTTGCAAGAGTAAATCCGCGTAATGGATTTCAGAAGCAATGCCATCTATATTTTAACAGCCACTAATGACATTAAATTACTTCTGCTCATTATCAGCATCGCTATAATTCATGTCAATGCTATATAGGCAATATGTAGTGCAACACGCCTTCCCTACTATATTATATTTTAATTTTGCCTAGATGACGTTACAGCCCTTGTGTTTGGCACGTGGTGCTCACGTGGGAGATCTAGGTTCAAATCTAGTTGTGTGTCACGTCCAATTCTCATTTCCCTCTTCCCCTTATTATTTCTCAACTACTTTCTCTACTTTCACCATCTGCTATGTAATTCCACAAACTGAAACTACGAATAACGGCAAGACTATATCATTCAACAACACTATATTTTGTTTATTAACTATGTTTTTTTTTATTAAAGTGTATTTCATGTTATCAGTCATTCAAAACCTGTTAATATAACTCTTTATTCAGCATTATTTATGTATAAGCATGAATGTAAGACTTGTTTCTCCTTCTCATATATAATTCATTCTGTTTCAGATATTGAAAATGGGCAGTATGGAAAAAGGTAAGTGTAGATATACTTACAAAATTAACGGATGAATGACACCTAAATCTGAATACAAATATTTTCCTTAAGAAAAATAATGCTAGCTGCCTGATTAGTCTATTTTTAAATTATTGCATTAGCCACTGAGAATTGTTTTATCAAAAGAGATGTCACCTTTACTCCTCTGCCAATAAAAAACCTGTTTCACGTTTAATAGGTTCCACCAAACAATGCGCAATTTAAACAATTATATATGCAATTAAATGCATGTATATAATATGTTTTTTTTTTTTTACGTTTCATACTAAATGCATTCAATAAAACAAGACTCCTACCTTCAGAGAAAATTAAAAAACTGCCCTGATGGAAAACAATGAGAGTAAGCATGCATGCTTGACTAATGAATACCACACGGTGCCTTGAATGGAGTGGCTTTCTCCGTAACCTTCCTAGGTACATGATTACCCTTCCCGTTCTCCTGATTTATTCCTACTGTGCTGAGAAGGAACCAAACAGAGAAATTGTTATTGCCACGCAAAGCAAATACAATCAAATCAAAAACAGATAGATTTGCATGAAGAAGATCCAGCTACAGATCAAGATACAAGACTCTGTAAAGGAGCTTTATTTGTGTCCAGATAATAGACATTGAGATTCTAATTTCATATTTCATTGTAGTCTGTTCTTTCCCCCACTTCATTTACTGAGTGGCTGAATGGACCGTGGACTGCTACAGGATGTGATTACCAATTCTCCTGTTAAAACATGCATTGATTTCACACAAGTAACACCATCACAAGCAACACGTCAGGTCTGGCCCGGGATGACTCCTGTTTAAGACTGGCTGTGACTCTGAACTTCTGGTGTGCTAAAAACTGATCTGATATTCAAAGATCTGCCAACCACTGGCACAACAACTAATAATAATAATATTAATAAGAAGAAGAAGAAGAATTATTATTATTATAAAAGTGTCTTTAAGCAGGATAATTGGTAATATACTGTACATCGTGTAGACATCCACAGTCCATAAATCAGTAAATAAGTAAACTAATCAAAGAAAAACTGACTAAATTGAAATATGAAATTAAATTGTCATCTGTATTACTAATACTTCAGTAGTACTGGAATGTCATTTTAAGGTGGGTGTGGATTAAAGGTGCATTATGTTATTTCTCATAGTCGTTGCTGAAAATTGTTGATATTAGAAATCAACCCAAACAAACACACCCCTCTTTTCATTGCTCCACCTCCAATCCTAACCGCCCTGCTCCGAGTCGGTCTCGAACCCTGACATGGCATGCGAGGCTGGTGCACTAACAAGGACGATGAGTAAACAACGCATTATCTAGCATTCATCAGTCTGCACAACTCTCACTAGCTGGCCTCCGTTGATGTCTATGTATCGTAGCAAAAGTGCATCAAAACAATTATTCATGAAAAAGAAAGCAAAAATGACGAAGGAAGCACAACAATGAACATACATACACAAAAGTAAATACAAACAAAAGTTTGTTGTTAGTAGCCAACAGCACAGCAGCTCCAAACAAACAAATACACTCAAACCCAGAGCGGAATTAAAGAAATCTCTGCGTCATTTTTCAGGCCTTCCTGCTTCGCTCTCTCCAGCGCTGGAAAGCTTTTCTAATATTAACGTGGGTCCTAAAGCTCTTTCCTGATCATAACCCTTCATTTTGAGCTGATTTGAGCTTTTCTCTTTTGAAATGTCTCTCAGCCATCTCTCTTTCTACAGTCTTTCTTCAAATCTCTCTCTTTTGTTCGTTCTCTCTCCTCCACCGTCATACGCCCCCTTATGCTGATTGGCTACACGTTTGTTGTTGTGCTTTCAAACAGCGTTTTTTTTTCAAATATTGCTTACCCCACCTTTAACAGCAGATATAATAATAATAATAATAATAATAATAATAATAATAATAATAATAATAATAATTATTATAATTATTATTATAATTATATATATTTGTATGTATACATTATTGTCATTCAAAATTTTGGGGTCAGTACATTTTTTTTTTTTATGTAAGAAATTAATAATTTTATTTAGCAAGGACACATTCATTTCCAATCAAAATGGCGGTCAAGACAATGCTATAAAAGCTTTGGTCACACTTTAGTTTAGGGTCCAATTCTGACTATTAACTAGTTGCTTATTAGCATGCATATTACTAGGATATTGGCTGTTTATTAGTACTTATAAAGCACATTTCAATGTTATTATTATGCCCATCATCCATGACCATATTCTACATCCCCAATCCTACCCAATTCCTAAACGTAACAACTACCTTACTAACTATTAACAAGTAGTAGTTAGAAGTTTATTGAGGCAAAAGTCCTAGTTAATTATTAGTTAATAAGTGAGAATTGAACTCTAATCTATAGTGTGATCAAAGTTTTATATTTAAAAAATAGCTGTCCTTTGAACTTTCTATTAATTAAAAACGAAAAAAAAAAAAATGTATGACAGTTTTCATTAAATATTAAGCAGCACAACTGCTTTCAAGTTTGTTTATGGTAATAAATGTTTCCTGAGCACCAAATCAGCATATTAGAATGATTTCTGAAGGACTGGAGTAATGATGCTGAAAATTGGGAATAAATTACATTGTAAGATATATTCAAATAGAAAACAGTAATTTTATTTAGTAATATTTGTATCAAATTGTATTTTTTTGATTAAACAAATGCAGCCTTGGTAAGCATCACACTGGCCTGAAAATGACATGCCACTATGTCATGTTCATTTTTATTTTCCAGCATTTCCCTAAGGCCATGAAGTTACTACAGAGTCATTAGACATGCAAATAACTCATCCATCTCTCCCTGGCAGAGACCAATGGACTGATAGGAGCTGCAATTATCATGTTCTTTTCTTTAAAGTGTCTATTGGATGTCCCTATAAAAGGCTTCAGGGACAGAGGGGGGTTCAGTGCTCAGGCAGCACTATCTATACTCGCTGTCTGTTCTAATGTAGAATTACAGAGAACTCTGTTTTAACATGTCACATCATGGCAGTGTAGATGTGGCAACAAGCAGTTCCTTTGTCTCACAGACTGAAGACTGCATGCAAACCGAATATGTGAGCGCCTGTTTTGTGCATGTGCACACATGCGTATGTACAACTAAGTCTCGAGTTTAGAAACCAGCAGGCAAGAGGCAAGGGGTAGTTTCATACACAGGAGTACAAAGGGTGAGCATCCTTTCTTGTTTTCCCCTTAAGGTGTAGTGTACATTTCATGAAAGCCATACTAAATGATGAAAGCATCTTACAAATTTCACAGGTCCCAAAACATCATTGTTTTGCTGCACTGTTTTAGCACCTGGATTTCTAGAATTTCTTTTTTGGTGTGTGCCGAGGGCAAAATTGAGCAGTTTACCCAGCATATAAATTCCCACAGCAGATATGTATTTTACTTTCATCTTCTTTCTTTGGAAAGACAAATATAGAGGTAATCTCTATCTTTTGAATTACTGTTGAACCCATCATCACTGTGAAAAAAAAGCCTGAAGAATATACTAAACGCAAGCAGAAATTACGAGATTGTTTAACATATACATCAATTGTGAAAAGAAACCATTACTAAATGTTACAAATTCAGATTCCTGGATGTTCAGCTGGACCTCTTGACACAATAAAGTGCTTGTTGATGGAGAGAAGACAACAAAAACATAAAAATGGACCCTTCAAAATGAACACGGTCAAATTACGCATCCATTTTTATTCTCTGTCTGAAATGCCCATTGGCAGTGTCAACAGAGATTTCACGCTGCACTGCAGGCACATCAGCTGACAGCAGCTTCCCACCCTTACCTGCAATTTACATCAGAGTGCATGCATAGTGAGATTAGCGGTACTGGTGAATGGACTGGTATGACTGAAAACTCTAACAATGTGTCATCTACTCACCACTGTGAAGAGCATTCACTGCCTTCCTGCTTTTAGGCCCAGCACCATAAAGTCAGGCTGACCATTTACAGGCTCCGGATAAAAAAAAAAAAAAAAAAAAAAAAACAGTGGGGTGGATTCAAGTATTTGTTTTTTAAGCTATATAGAAATTCATGAAAAGAATATACTGTTTTGAATTTCACTATGAGTAAAATAATTTAAAATCTCTCTTCAGTGGCTTTTCTTAGATTGGATGCACAATCAGCATAGTTGTACAACATTCAAAATTGAATATAGAACGTCCTTTCAATTCCAATTTGATTCCCAAATTTGAAATTAATTTGAATGGAAGTAGCAAACAAGATGCATAATAAAAACTTCCTTATATTGAAATCTGCATTATGTCAATTTTCAAAGTAACAGTAAATAAATACATTTATTTAATTTCATAAAACTGTTTAACTAGAAAAGCAAAGTAAGCCAAGAATAACTTTGAATGTTGGCTTGACAAAGCCTTGATATTTTCAAGCAATAAAGCTTTAGTTACACACAGACAGAAGAATAAAATGACAGAACAGAACAATGATAGATATAACAGACAGAGAGACAGATCCATTACAGGCAAGTATGTTTGGGCAGGTTGGAGCTAAACTGTGCAGGACATTGGCCCTCTAGGAGCAGGATTGGAAACCCCTTCTCTTATTAAAGGGACTAACAGCGAAGGCCACTCAAACACATGGGGCCCTTCTGCCAATGAAGGCCAACTGGAAGGAGGACGGTTGGGGGTGTCCCTGTATGCACGGCCTCTTCATGTTGCCCCTGACTGGGAGATGGATGCTGGCTGTCACACTCGCCTGCCTTTGTTCTTGCCAGATGCGAAGGGGTCTCGAGGAAAGTGCCCAAACACTCATCAATCTCACTTTTGCCCTGTGCTCCTGCCTTTGCTCTTACAGGTCCCAATAACAATTTAGTCACAACATGAGAAAAAATGCTTCCATCCACAGAACCAGGGCACTAATCCCTTGACCTGAGTAAAAGAAAAGCAAATAAGAATGTGAGAATGAGAGAGTAATAGCCAAGAAACCTTCCATGGTACTGATCTCCTATCAGGCTATGAAAAGATGCAAATGTCACGAAATGACTTTTCTCGCTCCCCATCTTTCATAATTTGTCCTCGCTCTCACTAAGAAAGATAATGTACCCAAGGGATGATGCAGATCTGGTTGCACATTTTTTTTTCCTCTTTTTTCCATCTCTGTTCTATGCCAGAATGGAAAAATCAAATCATGCATTTTCCCACACATATTTAATTACAGAAAAAACAGGATGTCAGCGAATTCCCCTCTGTACACGTTCACTTTGATTCTGTCACTCACACTGTGATGCTTTTGATTAGTGTCACTGTAACCCAGCACACTTACATCTACAGTCAAAAAGCCTTATTAAAATAGCTTACAAAAGCTCTAATAGCAACACCCCTTCTTGAAAAATGGGTCACTAAATAGACCTATAACCACCTCGCCATCGGAGTGATCTCAAACCTATAATCTTCGTCCAGCAACACAAGGAAAAAAAAATAAAAATAAACTGGTGACATGTATTGAAGCAAAAAAGATAGCTATCTTGGAACATCTGACTGAAAAACGAGGACAATCAAAAAAAAAAAAAAGAAAGAAAGAAGTAATTCTCGCATGGACTGTCATCTTGCAGTAAGATTAGTATTAATGAACTTCGCCATAGATTTGATTTGTACTTTCGTGAAGCGTGTTCAGGCATTTAATATTATTAAACGTATCATTTGCTTGAATAGAAATTATGAAAAAAATAGTGAGCAAAATTGCAAGGGCAATGTTTGAATACATTATCCTTTCAGAGAAGTTTTAGGGGATAATCTTGGACATCTATGAAGCATAAACAGGTCACTTGTAATGACATGCACAGCAGTTCATCTGTGTTTTGCATGAGGACAAGTGAATCTGCCTAGACTACACGCATATACAGCCAGTAAAATGTGAAAGCGTCAATTATCTACAAGCATCTCCTCATAGATTTAAACCCAAACTCTCAATGTTCCAACAAAATTTTGGAAACACCCCTTTGAGCATAGCAAGTTTATCCATTTACTTAAGTTCCAGAATTTATTTATCCACCCATATGCAGTCTTGATCTACTACTCTGACCTTTAGCATACAAATCCAATCTCATGGAGTTAGTCATTTAGTGGGGGCCAGCCCGGGCAGGCAGTAAATGTGATGATCCCAGATGGCCCGCCCCCACCACACGTAAATCAGCGAGGGAGCCGTGAAGGGAAGTCACAGGCAGAGTCTGTCTTCACTGTCTAAAAAGATTGGGAAGACACTCCGTTGCAAGTCATCCGTCTGTTGTGACACTGATGCCGTAAAATTTGTCCTCAGGCAAGGATTCGGAATGCACAACCAGCTTTTTTCCACTTTTTTGGAGGAGGGGGTTAACTTTTCCCTTATCGTTAATCCTCCACACGCTTAGTGATGCACAGACAATGTAAAATCTATGGAGTGGAAGGTGTCGACTCTGAGCTGTCAGTCAAGTCATTCATGGGATGTCATGCAAAGAAAAAAAAAAACACATGGAGTGAGTGCAAGGCTCTGTAGGATGATATGAGCTCGAATTGGGTATCAAATTACAGGATTTTTCTTTTATAATTTGCCAAGCAAGGCTTTAAAGTCGGCATGAAACGGAAGTTGTTACCGTCTTTTCTTTCCTACTGTGATGTATATGAAATGGCTGTATGTAGGGAGGGACTTCATTTTTTTTCCATCAGGAACTGATTGGATTGTTTGATAGATGTCGATTTCTAATTGCTGTGATCTCACGTGACTGACATATTTTCCCATCCTTGCACTTGTAAACATGTCATATACATTTAAAAAATATATGATGCACATGGATATATCAAATATAATAAACATTGCAATAATAACATTTAAAGTGGATCAAAACCTTTCATCAAAGTTATATATGAATTTTTAACAACACCCATTCTTGTCTTAGAAAAACTTTTTTGATCCACTTCAAATGTTGACTACTGTACACAAAATACAAAAATGGTCAATTATGATGTACATACATGGTTATACACGGTGGGTTTAAAATGAACAGTGCTGTGGTTTAGTACAACACACACACACACACACACACACACACACACACACACACACACACACACCACACACACACACACACACACACACACACACACACACACACACACACACACACACACACACACACACACACACACACACACACACACACACACACACACACACACACAAACCTAATGAAAAACATAGGGGAAAGGACGGTCTGGTAATGCATAAACCTGATGCCAAACCATTGAGATACATCAGTCCGAGAGCTCATAGAAAAAGGACTTGAGTCCATTCAAAATGCACTCTAACAAATTGCATTTTGAAGTTGCTAGCCAGTTTGTGAGAGAAATGAGGTGAAGGAGCAAAAATTTCAATACTGTATGCTATTAATAATGCAAAAGATCAATAATGCATTTAAAATTGCTGCCTAAAATAGTATGATAAGCATATCACAAGTGTTTCTGCTCACTAGAAGCTTTGAAACAAACACACACACACACACACACACACACACACACACACACACACACACACACACACACACACACACACACACACACACACACACACACACACACACACACACACACACACACACACACACACACACACACACACACACACACACACAACACACACACACACACACACACACAAGGCAAATATGGGCCCCAAGACAATATGCAGCTCAAAATATTCTGTAATAAAATAAATTGGGGTAAAAAAAAACATCTTGCATGGAGAATTCCAGATGCACAAATTTAACAAAAGACATCAAATCAAAGTTTTCCACCATTTTGCTCTTGTGAGGGTATCTGGGGGCCGGTTTTTCCTTCCTTTTTTTTTTTTTTGTATATCCCCCTTTGAGCCTGGAACTTTAAAAACCACCCTGAAATTAAGCTGGCTACAAACACAGCTCTATTGTAAGGAAATTAAGATATTCATCCTTTGTTAGGATGGAAGAAGAAAACAAGAAGAAAAAAAGACTGTTCCATTTATAAGCAGTCATATATTATACTGTTTACAAATCACTTTAATGCTTACGGTGAAATCTCAGTGCTCCCATAAATTTTTAAAGTCCATCTCTCTGCCTCGCAGTCGTAGACCAGCCAATACTTTTCAATTTGAGAAAAAAGAATCACTGAGGTAAAAAGCCGCTGCTCAAGACGATTACATCTATTCTACCTCATTACTTGCCTTTTGGGAGACAGAGGAGGGCAGAGAGGCAGACTGCTATCTGTTTACATTTACTGTACAAGATATCGGAATTATAATTGTGTTCTTCTTTCAGCGTGTGGCTCTGTTTAAAGGTCCTGTGGTCCCAAGGAGATGAAGAAAAATGAAATCCCTTCAAGGGATTCCACTGCACAGGCAAAAATGCTGCAACTTGTATTTCTTTATCCATCTCTTTTTTCCTCACTTATTTTCTTTTCTACATTTGGGGGATGCTCCAACTCAGAGAGATAGAGAGAGCTCAGTTGGAGCTTTTTGAAGGGGACAGAGGTCTACAGGACGGAGTCATAGAATGATATTGAAGAACAGTTCCCTCATTATGACAATTCTGACATCATTTACTTACCCTGCTGTATGACTTATTTTCTTTAATGAAATACTATACGAGTTATTTATTGCAGAATCTGCTCTTTTCCTGATCATTAGAAAGGCATGAGGGTGAGTAAATGTTGACATTCCTTTAAATGGCTTTTTATTTTCCCGTTCAAAGCAAGATGTTATGCCCACACCAATTTGTATTCCCTTTCTTTGTTGCTCTCCATTTATGGTTTGGGCATGATGATACACATGGTTTCCTAGTCCAGAAGGGGTAAAGAATGTAATATGATATACAGTAGTGGCCAAAATGATGTCTGGCCAAGGAAAATGTACATACATACTTCACCCTTTATTTAAATATTATCAAAAATGTGTTGAGAGATCCGGAATATTAATAACTGATTGTAGTCAATGTGTGCAAGCCTGTAGCTGTAGTTTGCCTTTTTTTTTTTTTTTTTTTGCCAAATATTTTTGTCAGATAAATAACTTACCCAAGTTTAGTGGCTGTTTTTTTCTTAACAATTAAAATATTTAATTTAATCAAACATGTAGGGGCATTAAACAATATATCCACTGTTGTATATGGAGGATGAAGAATCACAACATATAACACAAAACACCCTGTGTATTACAGCACTTTATAATAATACGGCTGTATTCCAAAGACTAATTCCAAATAGTATTCTCGGTATATCTGTACTACAGTACAGAGGCATTCATTTGAACATTTTTTAACATGGCATGTTTCTATCCAACGCATGGATGAGAGCACAGACATAAAGTTGTAGGGCAATAAACCGCCTGCTGTCTTTTCATTTAGTACAAGCCTACATATTTACAATACATCTGCTGGTTTATTATTCGCACATGTACAGCAGAAGATGCATCATCATATGGGTCTGCTTCAATTTGTCTTTTCCATGAGTAATTATGGGGTTTGTGTATATCTATAAGCCAATCTGATATATTTGTTTAACAAGGATTCTTAACTAATATACAATGTTTGTTTAACAGGAACTCACAGCTTGGTTTATATGGCAATCAATATGAAACTGATTATTACCTCCTGTCTTTTTTAAAGATATAATAATTCAAAATAAGGATTGATGAGTACAAATATTGAATAATCAATAAATGTCAGATAAGTTATCTGCGGTACATGTGACACAATATTATTCATCATCCACCCACTTTCATCTCTCAATCTCCATCATTCCGTTCGGCCTGAAATTGAATGTGAGTTTACCCAGTAAACACGATTATATGGTTTATGCTAAACCTACGCCATTAGCATACCAGAGGCGAGAGAACATGTCCAGGCGTGTATGACATGGTCTTATCCCTCACAGCCCTTGTCCAATTATGGATTAATCAGAACACATCAAAAGTGGTCCTGTGTGTACCTCATGTGATCTTTTCGGTGATACTGCTCCATCAACAACTAATTGCTTTGGCTGAAATTTCCTTCAAAAGAGGCCAAATCCAAGTAGAAAGATATAAGATATACAGTATGAACTATGTATAGTAGGTTTACGGTATTACTGTATATATGAACTATGTATAGTAGGTTTACGGTATTACTGTATATATGAACTATGTATAGTAGGTTTACGGTATTACTGTGTATATATATATATATATATATATATATATAATATATATATATATATATATATATATATATATATATATATATATATATATATATATATATATATATATATATATATATATATATATATATGCAATTTGCATATGCAATTAAGCAGGGCTAGTGGAAAAGCAATACAAGCAGTGTTATGAGTAAGGGATAATGTACATCCAGCTGGTTGTTATAGCAGAATAAACTCTGACATGGTGATCAGGACCCCGATGCAATGCGGAGGGGTCTTGCATCAGCCTCAAGGGTTTTACACAGCTACTTGCCACATAAGTAAATAATTAGACATGCAATATTGATCGGATTTTATAAGCGTTTTAAACGCAAAGCTTAAGCAGAAAAAAACTGTTGCTAGCAAGCGGCAAGTTAAAACTAGACAGAGATTTCAGAGATACAGTACTGTCAAACCACTTGCACAGCATTTCGCCACATCAATAATTATGGGGTTAAGATATATGATTTGAGATGAAACGGTTTATAATCATGTTTTAACAATCCTGTTTGTTATCTTATAATCTATTACAGTGTACAAACAATAGTCGCAAAATGGCAGCAGCTGTGTTTGTATGAAATAAGAGAGAGCGAGTCCGCCATACCGGATAACATAGGCCTAATTAAACAACTGTACAAAATAATATTTTTACATTTTATTAGCTCATACTTCCACTTAACATGACAGATACCCTAATAAGTCTGTGTTATTAGTTTTTAGCGGTTGTTAGTGGGGAATAACATCCCATCGGATGGTGTGATTGACCAATCAGAATCAAATATTCCACAGAGCCGTGAAAAAGTAGGGTTGCAAAGCGGTGAAAAATATCCGGTAATTTTAAAAAAAAATTCCATGGGAACTTAATCTAGGGAATTTGGAAATATTCCAAGTTGGAAACTTAACAGGATTTTATGGACATTTATGAGAAATTATGGGAATTAATTGGAAATTTGTGAAAATTTATATAAACTGTATCATATACAAAACATAAATATAAACATTTTGTTGTTAGTTTTTTTTTTTTTTTTGCATATTGATATATTTTCCAATTAATTACTTCTAATTTAATAAGTATGTAAAATGTATTTTTATAGCAGCAATTGTTATTTATGCACGTGTTATTTATTTCAGTGTCACCTGATCCTTCAGAAATCATTCTAATATGCTGATTTGATACTCAGTTATATTCAATGTTGGAAACAGTTGTGCTGCTAAATAGTTTGGTTGTTTGATTGGTTGCTGTTGCTTCAGCGTCCAATGAGCTGCGGCTCAACATGCAGCAGACTTTCAGAAACCCTCCACCTTCCCCAGCTCCACCTGTATAAATTTGCTACGGGTGTTAAACCATGTATGTTACATGTGCAACAGCAGCAGCAGCAGCAGTATGTCTTACATGCTCACAGCAATGTCAGTGAATTGGCAGTATCAATTATTGGTACTTGCTCTGCAGTAGCAGCAGCATAGCAGATCTATTCCACCAAGACCAATCTACATTAACCTCTTAAGCTCTTTGGGCTATTTTGGAATTCCGCATGAAATTGGACATACCCAAATCTGATGGCTCCCCATACCCACATACAGTGAAGTAAATGCAAAATATTGGTGTCATTTTATAGGAAACCATTTAAGCAAACAAAATCAAGTGTAAAATGTAATAAAAACTATTGTATGTGTTTAAAATATCAAAAGAAACACACAAAAAAGTAGGCGCTTTTGTGTGTTTTTTTCTTTGAATCTTTCTTTGAAAGTGTAGAACTCTGGTATTGTGTGCAACAGCTACCTATTATAAGTTCCATTTGATTCCACTCGATGTCACCAAACACTGAAAAAAATATTATGTGTCTAACATTTTGCTTTCAAAAGTTATTGCTATGAAACCAAAGGGATGCAAAGTGGCTTTTTAGTGTCTTTTTTGAGTCTCCAAGGTCCCGACAGCAAAAACAAGCTATCATAAAGAAACCTACACCAAAAATCTCACTTTTACTTTTTTCTAAAAGCACTTTTCCCATATAAATACAAACATTCCCATTAATGTTTCATGTTCTTCTCAAAAGAGACTGAAAACATGCAATAAATAAGTAATGGGGTAGACAAAAATAAGATATGCAACATGAAAATCGAACTTTTTGTTATTTATTTATTTATAATAGAATAATATGTATAAAAAAATACAGATATGCAAACAAAACTTCAAAGATGTTCAGAGCCCACGATAATGATGCACGATATCCTTCATAAATAATACACCTTCAGAGAGAAAAAAAAAATCACGATTGTAAATGAAGAAATAGACTTGCGCGTCAAAATCCGGGTCCTCTCTTTCGCAAATGCGAACCTCAAAAACTGAATCATAGCTCACTGTCCACGTCGCTGAGTCGATCCAGTTCCTCCAAAACTGCCTCAGCACCAACAAAAAGCCTCTTGGATGTCATTTTCTAACTATGTGAAAAAAAAATTATCTAATTATATCCAATATGATTACATGCATAGTGCATGCAGAGTGAGCACGTCCAAACTGCGCGCCGCTGAATAGCTCATACTCTGAGGTAAAATTGCGCACTGAATATCTCAGACTCTGGTTGGTTTAGAGGAAAGGTGTGTCCACGACATGTTCACGTAATCCTGAGATCCTTGCCTATCCAATGATGCGTGGTTCGTCATCATCCGTCGACGATAACATATCATGTGGATCGTATGAAAACAATGACTTTTTTCCTGCATTACTGGACTACATGAGACATAACGGTGGATTATTTCTCAAGCGAAACTCACATAAAGGTGAAAATGGACTCATTTTGAAGAAAACAGTCTAAGGTGAAAGTCTATGTATCTTTTTGACTACTTTTAGCTCAGACATGCTGTAATCGGAAATGAAATGCTACGTTTCTCCTAGTTTGTTTACAAAGATCAAAGATGTACTTCGCGATTAATTCTGCAATCATTTCTGTTGTATTATGTCAACTAAATAAACCATATAGCTAAAATCCTGAGAAAGAAAGCTTTTGTTTGATATATGACTTGCCTTTGTTAATCAAATTTGATCAATGCTATCAATATTCAAATTCATAATCACACTTACCTTTTATCGGTATTTCGGATGCGGGTGGATGAATTTAAACATTTAAATGATGCGATAATAAAATGAATTAAAAAATTATGGGTTTGTGTGAAAAGTAGAGGGTCTAAGCTTTGTAATGATATCACATATGACTGTAAATGTTCCATCAGGAGCTTTAAATATTAAAGATCGTAATAACGATCTTAATAACGCAATTCCAAGACGGTACCGATATACGACCTTAACAGGTTAACATTGCCATATACATTACAATAGCAATCTCTATTACCATCCCAATCTCCCGAGCAATCTCTCCTCTTTTGCAAATTCCCAGTTTATTCCAATTAACTCCTGTTAATTCCCAATGATTCCCGTTAATTCCCATGGAAAGTTTCCAGCCTTGAAAATTCCCGGAATTTTACAACCCTAGTAATAAGGAAAGTGGTGTGTGTGTGGTAGATCCGAGGATGTGTGGTGTTTGCGGTGGGATGGGGAGGTGGTTCAATTTTTGATATTATCTGTAAGTGGTTCCGTATATGCGGGCTCACATTAGCTCAGGATGAACTCTGTGCTGCTCCATTAGTCTTCCCCAGATAATGCTACACTTCTCAGTCCCGTTTACTTAACATGCTGGATCCGGCCTCCTCGATTTGCACTAATCAACTGATAAGGCGAAAGCCCTTTCACCAATCCCTGGAGGGTGAAAACTGAACTCCTAATGGTCATTAGTAGTAATTATGTTCCCTAACAGACACATCCAGCTCAGCCCCTCTCACACGTAAGTAGTTAGTTTCCATCGGCATCCACCCTCTTTGGGTCCAGATTGTACTCCTGCACACAGGATGTGTCCTTATCATCAAGCACTGATATCACTCACACATGTGATACAATAAAAGTTAGTTTCCATTATAAAGTGTTGCCAATCATAATATATTGAGAGGCAGTAAACCAATATGATTATATTTTCTTAATATAGAAAATCTCTATCATTGCTAGGTGAGCATAGTATGTGCATAGTATATCTCTCTCTCTCTCTCTCTCTCTCTCTCTCTCTCTCTCTCTCTCTCTCTCTCTCTCTCTCTCTCTCTCTCTCTCTCTCTCTCTCTCTCTCTCTCTCTCTCTCTCTCTCTCTCTCTCTCTCTCCTCTCTCTCTCTCTCTCTCTCTCTCCACTCCTTTCCCTCCCTCAGTTCGTTCAGATCAAACCACATTGTGACCTATTCCCCAGAGTCTGACCTATAGAGTGTGATCTGTATTGACAAGGACAAAATCCTGGCAAGAGATCCCAAAAAATCCAATAACAGTGTACAGGCCCTTCCAACAGCCTGAGCATCACTATTGTAATCTCCTTTTCCTCCTCGTCATTTCTCCATCATGTGCACCTGATAGGCTTATTACAGATTCAAGCATATAGGCAAGGACAGACCATATAGAGTAATGCTACAGGGGTGTCCGATAAAGATACAAGGAGCAAAAAGGAAGAAACAAAATATTTCTAAAATTGAATATTCTTTTTCTAAACAACATACTTTTTCATTTTGCTGGAAAAAAAAAGTATTAAATATTATCATTTCTCCTTGCTAAAAAAAAAAATCAAGGGGGAGTGTGTTTTTTTTGGCCCTGCAGCGATGTAGCCCATTGTCAGGAAACTAATAAAGAGGCCGGGAGTGAAGGAACACAGTAATTATCAAGTATGCGATATCAGCACGGTATTTATGAAAACACTATGCGTTAACAAAAGAACAAGGTCATGCAAACGGGCGGGTCGTCTCTAAGATAGATTTCTGGCAAGCAGACACGGCACATCCACAACCGACTGATAAGCAAAACTTACATTCCCATTTAACTGCAGTCCACTGTTAAGGTTTGGAGGAAAAACAAACAACACACCGCAATGCCTTCTTGAACTGGAGAAACATGCCCTGGAACGTTTATAAAAGTATCTGAGAGACACAGACAAATGGGCTGAAACATGGCAATGTGAGATTGCATCGATCTGCAGGAGCGCAATTGGCTAGCCTGGTCATCCCCTTTGACTAAGTGTTCTTAGTTTCAGGATTTGTGAAAATATTGAGCCACACAGCTAGCCGAGCATGAGAAAGACTACCTGACATGTTGTTTTCAGCTTCCTCCACATAGATAAAAATACACAGCGGCAGCACGACAATGACCTTGCATTTGTAATGTGAGCACCTGTAATGTTTGGCATGACATCACAGATGTGTTATTGGCCAAGAATTTCCGGCACACAGTCTGTCTCCACTTATGTGTTCATGTTCCTATGTGATTGCACGTCAGGCTATACGTATGTGTTTGTGTTTGCCTGAGAGCAAGCTATAATAAAAAAGGAAGGCAGTCAAAGAACATGAGAATTTAAACATTTGCACTCTGAACACATGAATTTCCTGTTGCAAGGACATACAACAGATACCCAATATCATTTTGAAAATGCCGATAGCTCTCTAACACTGAGGAAATCATACACCATCTGGAGAAATTGCACAATGTGTCTCAACGCCATGCTATGTGTTGTGTTCTTTCAGTTCTTTCAATTTGGCAACTCAATAGAAAATGTGATTCTTGGAAAGTCCTAAATAACAGTAATCATATACTAATGATTTTGACATCTCTGTTTTTTGACACATTAGTGTAGGAGGTGAGAGAGAGAAAGAGAGACCACACTTCCTTTATATACATCTTTTCACACCATCATACACGTCCACTACAGCAGCACAAGCTAATGAACTTTAAAGGTACAATATGTATTTTGCCGCTAAGGGACGCTAACCTCTTCAAAGGCATAAATTGATGACTTAGTGAATGAGCGTGGAATCATGGAACTTTTCGTCATGCCGATGGATCTTATAATAATAATGGGGAAATAAAGTCCCTAAAACAGAACTGTGGTATGAAGCAGGGCACGGCGAGTCCTGGGAATATAAAGGAATGAGGACATTTCATTCTACGAACTACCCGCAAGTGCTGAAATACTATATACAGGTCAGTTTATTTGACTAATTAAAATTGTGAGATAACCAGCACTGTTTCACTTGATCTATCATACTAAACTGCATTTGAGTGTGTTGTTATAATGTTATTCTATGTGTTATTTTGTTTGTCTGTTTGAGACTAGGGGTAAACTAGATCAACATTCTAATATCAAACCGATCATATTCTAACATTAAATCATGTTGAACTATATCACATGTTTTTTTTACATCTGCTCACCTGTCTAATAAAACACGTGCAAGAGTGGCATCTCTGTCAAGACAAAGTTTGTTGGGAAGCCAATATTTATCCTCGTTTTATTTATCCTTTTCCCCCAAAGTCTGCTTTCCATGTTCTGGGGTTTGAACGAAACAACAACAGTGTGCCAATAGACATTACGCAGTTGTCCACATATGTTGCCATGGTTACTATGGCAGTACAAGTGGAAACCAGGGATAACGCAGATATTACGTCATTGACAGACGACCAGTGACAAGGGACGGGCACTATTTAAAATTGTGAATTTCTCTGAATTTACAAATTCTTGGAAACATTTAGGATAATGTAAGTACGCAATTGAACAAAATATATAACACTGTGCAAGTGGTTTTTTTTTTTGTATATTTTAATACAAAAATCTTACATATTGCACCTTTTCGACAAAACCCGACACATGTGGAGTAGTGTGTCTCCAATCCTTTTCTCTTTCTCTATAGCATGCAGGTGTAAGCTCACATCTGCATGAACGACACAACAGAGGTCCTTGTTCTGTTCTACAATACTCCTCACACACATATATACAAAGACACAGGCAACTGACCCAGTACAAAGAAAGTCATCATTCTTTGAGTGTAATTCCAGAGGCCGGCCTATACAAGCCTGATAGCCATTAAGGATTCATGATTCATCTGGATCTCATATTATAACGGCTTGAATTTTTCATGCAACCCCTCAATGCCAAGAAGAGGAAAAGAGGAATTGAAATTAGATGAAATGTTGTCTGCAACACCCACCCAGCACATTAACATGTTAAAACCTTTTACTATTACATCAGGACCTGTGACGAGATTTGCTTCGTTTTGTTGGATTTAATCAGTATTTTTTAGGATGGCTGGACTAGAATGGATCATGTTTGGACATTGTCGGGATGGAGATGTGAGAAAAGTCATTTGAGACTGATATGTGTGTGAATGAGCGCGTGTATGTGTGCATAATGGCATATGGCCTGATTATATGCAGCGTTATGAGACTATTTTATTGTCAAAGGGATGGTCCAACCAAAAAATTTACATTTTTCATCATTTACTCGTCCTCATGTTGATACAAACCTGCATGCATTTAACAATTTCTGTAGAACCAAACCAAGACCACCCATTGCCCACAACAATATTCAATAGCTCCCTGGCCCGAGTTTTGATTTCAAAACATATTAATTTATGGGCCTAGTTTCTTTAAATTAATTTAATAATTAAAATAACTATAACTACAAATAAATAAATAACATTTCTTTAAGAGCTGCATGTTCTTCAGGGTTCCCACTCTTCTTTACGGATTAATTTATGACTCTTCCAGTCACTCATGATTTGGAAGATTCATATTAACAATAACAATTTTTACAAATATTTTACTCACAATTTTTAATTTAAATTTTTAATTTTTTTATTTTTTATTATAGAGCTTTGCATAAATAGTAAATGATAAAAATGCACATGACATTTTAAGATTTTAAGTAACCATTATATAACTGAAATAAGACCCTCTGTGGTATAAATCAAAATGTTTATGTTGTTTATGTCTGTTGTGTTTTTAATATGCTTTAAGACTAGCCATGTGGTAATTAATTTGATATTATCGAGTATTTTCTCCTTAAAACTCCAGTGAACCAAAGACAGTCTTAAAATATATAGTCTCTACGTCACAAATACTGTATGTTGTAACCTATCATGTCAAGTGCGGGCGGGCTTTAGCACATCATTACTGTGCTGCAAAGCAGGAGAGTCTCAAGAGTTATCCCTGTATATTTTTCTGTTGATATGAAAAATCATGTACATTCAGAAATATAGTGGGTGAATTATGTATATGATGTGTTATGATGAACTATATGGCTTTATCCAGTGACACTTCACTGACATTCTAAGTTGTTCAAAGTGTTTCTAAGTATGTTGATTTTTAGAAAGCAGCTGTCTGACTGAGATGGCAAATGGTAACATGGTTTGTGTAACATTATTGGCTATTTGATAAAGTAGTCAAGCAAAAGGCTGATCATATTAATTACTGTAATGTGTCCAACGTTGTAAAGTGCGATATATAAAACACATTACCATTCTGAAACATCGACTTGATGACCCTGTATAATTCACTCTTCTACTTCTTCTGAATCAGTTTCTGTATCAAACATATATGGCTGAATAAAACATACTCGGTTATTAACGTAACCTCTGTTCTCTCTAGAGAGGGAACGAGTACTGTGTAATATCTTACGCTATGGGGAAAACCTCTTTTCCACGAGATATTGAAGCCAAAAATTATCCTTAATTTTTTAATCAATGTAAAACGCTTTGCGGCAGCATGCAGACATAGGCGAGGCAGCTCGTGCGGCTATTGGCTGCCCTGCGGCAAAAGCAGCAGCCTATCGAGAGCGGCTCTGCGTGACGTCATGACCAATGGGGGCACTTCGCGCCCACTTCGTCACGTCCCGCCAGAAAGGGTGTGGTCTCGCCCTATAAAAGCAAGTCGATAGGCTGATACAAACTGGTTTTCATCGTCGAAGCGAACCAGAGCGTATTTTAAGCACAGCAAGAGATGCAGTACTCGTTCCCTCTCTAGAGAGAACAGAGGTTACGTTAGTATCCGAGTACGTTCTCTTACGAGAGTATCTCTCGTACTGCGTAATATCTTACGCTATGGGGAACACAGTGTAAAACGCCGTGCATACAGGGATCCAACACCAAAGTCCCAAGGGCAGAAGCCCGGGGCGCATGTAGTGCATAATCACCATAGACTCACAGAGAGTGAAGGAAGAGGGGCTAGAAGCGTCATTCCTTATAAAGTAGCATCCAGAGGAGCTAATCATATAAATATTATACCACGCAGCCAGGGTGAAAGCTTTTAGCCTAAACTGGGTGGCCATACGTGTGTCAACACTCGTGGAGCTGCTGTATCGGTCAGTGAGCGATACGCAGGCCAAACTCAGCATCTGGGCCGGCACAGCGGGGCAGATAGCACTGAGTTCTAGACCGCCAAAAGCTTTGCTTGTAAGGCGGGAACCTCCAGGTTATAGTATTTTATAAATGTAGACGGCGAGGCCCAGCCCGCGGCCGTACAGATATCGTGCAGGGTAATCCCACTAGACCATGCCCACGAAGAGACCACGCCTCTCGTGGAGTGCGCTCTGACACCCAAGGGGCACCACAGGCCCTTAGAGGTGTAAGCCAGCGCTATGGCATCGACTATCCATCTGGATAGGCTCTGTTTTGAAGCGGCAAATCCCTTAGAACGTCCGCCAAACAAAACGAAAAGCTGCTCAGTCTGTCTAAAACCAAGCGAGCGGGACACATAAGCTCTTAGTGCCCTGACAGGGCAAAGGAGACTCTCGTCCTTCTCCTAATTGAGAACCGGAAGGACAGACAGGGAAATCACCTGGGCCCTAAACGATGTGTTGAGGGATTTTGGCACGTACCTAAGTGCCTAGGTTTGAGTATGACCTTTGAGTCATTAGGCCCAAACTCCATACACGACGCGCTTACCGAAAGCGCTTGTAAGTCCCCTACGCACTTCACTGAAGCGAGAGCCATAAGAAACACGGTTTTGAAAGACAGATGTTTCATGTCTGACAAATGGATTAGCTCGAATGGGGCACCTTTCATGGCTTCCAAAACTGTGGAAAGGTCCCACATCGGGACTGAAGGGGGCCTAGGATGGTTCAATCTCCAAGCTCCCCTGAGGAAACGCACGACTAAGTCGTTCTTCCCCAGTGACTGGCCAGACACCAGTTTTGCAAACGTTGCTATGGCCACCACGTATACTTTGAGCGTGGATGGGGTTCTGCCCTTATCCAGCAGCTCTTGAAGGAAGGAAAGCACTTACGTAACCTAGCAGTCTACGGGTGAAAAGCCCTGAGCTTGACACCAAGCAGAGAACACAGACCATTTCGAGGAGTAGAGCCGTCTAGTACAGTGGTTCCCAACCCTGTTCCTCGTGCCCCCCCAACACTGCGCGTATTCTTTTTCTCCCTAATCAAACACACCTGATTCAACTCATTAGCTCATAATCACATGGGTTAATGAGCTGATGAGTTGAATCAGGTGTGTTTGATTGGGGAGACAAAGAAAATGCGCAGTGTTGGGGGGGCGCGAGGAACAGGGTTGGGAACCACTGGTCTAGTAGACGGAGCTCTAGCCTGCGTGATTGTGTTTAACACTCCCTCTGGGAGGTTAGCGGGTACCCGTTGATGGCCCATGTGTGCAGGGACCACAGATCCGGGCGAGGATGCCAAATCGAACCCCCTGCCTGAGAAAGGAGGTCTCTCATCAGTGGTACAGGCCACGGGGCAGTGCTGGTCAGCTGCATCAGGACTGGGAACCAAGTCTGGTTTGTCCAGAGCGGAGCCACGAGCAGCACTGGGCATCCGTTTTCCCTGATTCGTTCCAACACTTGAGGCAGGAGCGAGACAGGGGGAAAAGGATATAGGGGACAGCGGGGCCAGACGTGGGCCAGCACGTCTTTGCTTTTCGAGAAAAAGTTCGGACAATGAGCGTTTTCGTGGGACGCGAACAGGTCCACCTGCGCTCTGCCGAACGTTTCCCACAGCAGTTGGACCGTCTGCAGGTGCAGCGACCATTCCCCTGCTGGGACATTGTTTCTGGACAGTCTGTCTGGTCCCACATTCAGGTGACCAGGCACATGCGCTGCTCTCAGCGAGAGCAGATGTGCTGAGCCCAGACCAGGAGGTATTCCGCCAGCCTGTAAAGGTTTCGGGACCTGATGCCGCCCTGATGCCGCCCTGTTGTCCGACCGGACCAAGACGTGGTGACCTCTTATCTGGGGACAGAAGCGCCGTAGCACTTTGTCGACTGCTATCATTTCCAAGCAGTTTGTGAAGGAACTTTTCCCATTCTGACCACAGGCCAGCGAACGGTCTGCCCTCGAGCAGCGCTCCCCATCCCGAGGTGGAGGCGTCTGTAGACACCACCTTCACACTCGAGGCGGTCCCCAGACTCACACCTGACTGATGCCAGTCGGTTACTTTCCAAGGTTTCAGAGCTGAAACGCACTTTAGATCGACCCTGAGGCGAAACAGACCAGCGGTCCATGCCCGGGGCGGAACTCACGTTTTCAGCCACATCTGCAGTGGGGGCATGCGAAGCAGGCCCAGCTGGAGTACAGAGGCTGCTGAGGCCATTAGGGCCAGCATTTTCTGAAACCTTTTGAGCGGGACTATAGAGCCGTGGCGGAAAGATTTCACGACGCGCTGAATGTCTAGTCCGCGCTCCGGTGACAGGCGTGCTGTCATGGATAGCGAGTCCAGCACTGTTCCCAGAAGAGAAATTTTCTGACTGGGAGACAGCGAGCTTTTCGCCCAATTGACTGTGAGGTCCAGATTCTCGAGGTGCTCGAGTAATGTGGCCCTGTGTTATATGAGCTCTGAGTGTGATCGAGCTAGAATCAGCCAATCGTCCAAGTAGTTCAAAACTTGCATGCACCGGAGTCTCAGGGGTGCAAGAGCCGCGTCCATGCACTTCGTGAATGTACGGGGTGCTAGGGACAGGCCGAACGGCAGGACTGTGTATTGATATGCCTGGCCCTCGTAGGCGAATCTCAAGAATCGCCTGTGATGGGACGCTATTTGTATTTGGAAATAGGCGTCTTTCAGATCTATTGTCATAAACCAGTCCTCTTGGCGAACTTGCGCAATGATTTTCCTGGTTGTAAGCATTTTGAACTGGCGCTTCACAAGTGCTCTATTCAGCTGTCGCAGATCTAAAATGGGTCTGAGATCTCCATCTTTTTTCGGTACCAGAAAATATCTGCTGTATAGGCCCCCTTCGCTCTGAGCCTGAGATAAAGGTTCTTTAGCACCTTTGCTCAGTAGTTTCGCTATCATGGCTCGAAGTAGATGAGATATTTCGTTTTTCACTGTAGTTTCAACACGCACAAATAGCCTCTCTTTATAGTGTTCAGCACTCATTCTGATACCCCGGGGTGCTTTGACCACGCATCTGCGTGAATAGCTAGAGGTAGAATGAAATCTGGGCTCTGGCCGCGGCATAACGGCGGCTCGAGAGCCCCGGTGTGCTGAGAACTCAACGCTGTGTTTACAGCGTGCGAGGCGGGGGGCACGCTGATCACAGCGGGCAGCCTGGCCGCGTTCAGCTTCTCTATGACGGGTTGTGCAGAGAAAGCGAGCGGGGCGAATCCCGTGGCATCCGGCGTGTCTGTGAGAGAATGCGGGCGCGGGACAGCGGGCACATTTACTGCACTGAGAACACTGTCGGCTCGCGCCGACTGAATGTGTGTTAGTTTCGTTTTTACAGAAACCACAACATGACATCATGACTTTATGAAACATACACGCCACTTTCAAGTCAAGTGGCGTGTTATCTATACGCATTTTGAGCTATCCGCGTGTATGCGTGTATGTCTACGCCATTAAATGTCCGAGTGATTCCGCGTGTATGTACACGCCGTTAAATGTCAGAGCGAAACGAAGCAAAATGTAGATCTACATCTGGGGAGCGATATTTTTTTTCCTAGGATGGTAGGGAAAGACTCATAAATGGTATTAACCCCAGTGACGGGTAGGTTTAGGGACGGGTTGGGGTAGGTCATATATTTATACAGTAATGTAACGTTAAGTCAATGGCATTCATAAACACGCTGAAAAGCGATTATGCGTGTTGATAGCACACCAAAAATGGAAATACGAATTGGCATGTCATACATATGCAATTTCATGAGATCAGTCTGGAAACCAAGGGACACGCATCGTGTAGTGTAAGCGGGCACTGTGATATGGGCGCGTTGACTACATTTTCTGCACAATCGACATGAGTTGATTTTATTTGTGCTAGCCCTGCACCGTGGCGGGCTGTGTCTGGGTGTGGGAATGGGCACTGGGACGTGGGCATTTTTACAACACTCATAACACCATCGGCCGTGGCCGAAACACCAGAAAATGCACTCTTTATTGGATTTATGTGGGTAGCCGAAAAAACGGCCTTTGTGCGCAGGCAAGCGGGCTGTGGAACCAGCTTGCTCACTGCGAAATACACTGGAACAGTCACATTGCTTGGAACTGAACGAGCGAGAAGTTTTGGTGAAAATCCGACCGCAGCGGGATTTGAACACCGTCACTTTCCTAGAGAGGCTAGGAAGGCTTTGAGACCTCGGGGCGGCGTCCGGCAGAGCGAGAGCGCGGTCTTTGGTCTCTGGCCTGGCGGCGCTGTGAAGTGGCGGCGGCGGGTGGTGCAGGCTGCGGCTGAGAGCTTCGGCCAGATGGCTGCTTCATAGCCTGTGACGTTTTCTGCACCTCGACGAATCTGTCCGCGAAATCTTTGACGGCAGATTCAAAGAGCGACATGGGCGCGTCGAGGAACACAGAGCGCTCAGCTTCCATCATCTCGGATAGTGTCAGCCACAAATGTCTCTCAGCCACGGTGAGAGAGTGTAAGCGCGACCGTGCATGGCTGATGTCACTCGGCAGGCTTTGGATGGTAGCGCCGTCTGAGCGCGCCGTCAAGCGGAGGGCTGGCAAAGATGGGATGCTACAGCTGCTTCCACAGGAGGAATAGAAAGGTATCTTCTATCTTGTGCACCGTCCACAGTGGAGAATGCAGCAGAGACGTAGGTACGCAGCTTGGCGAAGAAGGGAGCGTTCCACGATTTTCCAACTTCCTCGTGAAGTTCAGGGAGGAAGGGCGCGGGTCTCGACTGTGACGGAGCTTCGTCTTTCCTGAGAAAGCGTCCGTCCAGCCTGTTGCGCGTTGGTTGCGCGGGCGCCTCCCAGTCGAGGCCGATGTTATCCACGGCTTGAGAGAGCAGACGCATTAGCTCAGTTTCAATGCCAGCTCGTCTCCCAGAGGGCTGGCGGGTAGCGGGGGGAGGTCCACAGAGCTCGCCCAATCCTCACTGTCCGATGCCAGGAGAGAACATGCCTCGGTAGGTTCGTCGAGCTCAAGTGCGGACGACGGCGCGGCTTCTCACTCCGGATCCAGCGATGCGTGAGCTTCGCTGAAAAGATGAAAATCAGTATCAGCCTATCGACTTGCGTTTATAGGGCCAGACCACGCCCTTTCAGGCGGAACGTGACGAAGTGGGCGAGAAGTGCCCCCATTGGTCATGACGTCACACAGAGCCGCTCTCGATAGGCTGCTGCTTTTGCCGCAGGGCAGCCAATAGGCGCGCGAGCTGCCTCGCCTATGTCTGCATGCTGCCGCAAAGCGTTTTACATTGATTAAAAACTAAGGATAATTTTTGGCTTCAATATCTTGTGGAAAAGAGGTTTTCCCCATAGCGTAAGATATTACGCAGTAGAGATACTCTCGTAAGAGAACCAGTATTCCCACTTGCAATTTTGCCGCATTTTCTACAGTAAAGTTAAGTGAGTGGATCTCTAAGCTCATTTCGTTGAGTGTAGGGGGAGCTCGTTTGCATTTTCATGAATCCACGTATACATGAAAAAAGGGTTTAGACTTACATTTAAGCTATTTTAAAGCGTGAATAAAATAAAGCGTGAAAATTTCTTCACAGTAAAAAAAAAAAAAAAAAACTTTTCTTGTTCGTGTTGATCGAAGATGAGTCTTAAGGGACAAAATTATTGACTAGAGGGGGACTTTAAGTCATCTTGAGGCCCACTTGGAAGTTTGCTAAGGCCCCTATAGTGGGTCCTGGACCCCTGGTTGAGAAGCGCTGATCTACATCCTGTACAAACTGCATAAAAGCAGGAAAATATACTGTGTTTACACAGACTTTTTAATGCAGCACAAAGAAGGCTTAATTTACACAGAATCACAATGGCATGAAACAATATATCACATGCTGATTATTGATTCAAGTGCACAAGCACGTCACACAAGGTCTTTGCTTACTTTCTGGGTTATTTTCAAGCTCTCTCCAGCTGTATCATTAAACAAAAATAGTTAATTTTCAATAAAGGTCAGTGCCACACTTCACTGGCTCCCAGACAATCTTGCAGGTGTGTCACTGAGAAAACCGGGGGCAATCGATTCTCCGTGGTTACTTTTTGTTCTTCTTAAAATGGCTGGCAAGCAGTAACTGACATCGACAACGGGATGTCCAACAATGCCAGAATGCACCGGAAGAAGGGGTTTACTTCCTCTTTTGTTGTTATTTTGGAGCTCTGGCAGGCAGCAGTGAATGGTGGCTGTTTATAAAGATCTCGAAATAGGCCTCTCCTCCCACCCGCTCCCATTGTCTACGCCTCGCCTGCCCATGTTTGCTCCCAGTTAACCATGCGGCCAACTACACATCAAAAATCACAATAGCGACATCCATTCTCAAGAAGATTACTCTATCTTCCCAGTTTGGCTCCTAGGCTTTTCATGGGATGAGGGAGTCTGGGATAAGCCCTTCTGCCTGCAGTTCCCCTGACGCAGGGAGCCGTCTGCAGAAGCGAGCTGCTCAGGCCTGCCAAGCATCCACTGACTCACTGGATGACGACTTAGCAGCCCACAATGACTATACCAGTGAGCAATTAGAAGGTTTAAATAATTATAATCAAGTGTTAAAGTAATCAGGATTGAATAATTGCAATCCAAAAATGATGGAGAAATTAGCCTAGCTGCCAGAGCTTAAACTAAACCACGTGCTCTCAGCCAGAGCGCAGTAAGTTCGGTTTTCTTCTGGTCAGATATAATCCACCAGAACTGAGTGGGAAAAACAATTAAATATATTGTGAAATGCTCATAGAATTAAAGCTATAACTAGTGGGGGTCTTTTTTCTGTCTCTTAATGAAAAAGCCTCATACAATTTAGTCATTATTTAAGTGCTATTCATTAATTATAGTCCATTTTATTCTGACAGATATTACATATAATTTTAGTCTATGAAAATAGCACTTTAGCAAGCAATAATGTTCTGTAACAGATGAAACATGGCATTTAATTAACATTTAAATGATAGCCTATATAAAATATACTAAAGATACAAAGTGCTGCTGAAATGAAAACATTAAGTGTGCAATATAAAATTTAAATGGATATTTTTATGATAAACTGATCAAAAGTGACAATAAAAAATCTATAATGTTATAAAACATTTATATTTCAAATAAATGCTGTTCTTCTTTTGAACGTTCTATTAATCAAAGAATCCTGAACAAAATGTATCACAGTTTCTGCAAAAAATATCAAAAAGCAACATTGAACATTAATAACAAAAATACAAATTTTCAACATTGAAAACACAGATTTCTTGAGCAGCAAATCAGCATATTAGAATTATTTCTGACAATGATCATGTGGCACTGAAGACTGGAGTAATGATGCTGAAAATTCAGATTTGCAATCCTGGGATTTTTTATTTTGAAATAAAAAACAGTTGTATTAAAAAAAATCACAATATTATTGATTTGATGTTTTCATTTGCTTTGGTAAACACAAGAGACTTTCAAAAATCTTAAAAATCTTACCGACACCAAAACTTTTGAATGGCAGTGTTAAGTCGCCAGTGAGTGATAAGACTGTTTAGGAATCATGCAACCATGTATTTAACCATGTATTTATGACATTCTGACTAGAATTTGCTTTCTAGAATCCTCCCTCTAGATGTGAGTTATAAGTTGTGTTCTGCTTCATTCAGTTCATTCCATTAAATATGTCATTAATTAAAATCATTATCACCTTGTTGCCCCCCCCCCCCCCTGTTTGTAATCAAAGATGAGACATCAACAAACAATATTAGCAATTTCATTGAACAGATTAACACTGACTCCTGTGTGTCACTACTGCTGACCAAAACTCTGTCCAGCAGTGACTTAGATAAATAAATAAATAAATAAGAAGAACAAACTAAATAAATAACCACTCATAATACCTTCAGTCAGTTTGTATAGCGAGTTGACTACAGTAAACACAGTGTGATACAGAGGTTCTCACAGCGCTGAGTGAAAGGGCCATATAACACGCTTTAGCAGTGAAAGATTGAGCCCAGGCGACACAGTAAAGGTTAACTACTTAATTCCAGTGATTAGTCCACGCAGAGTTCAAGGCGCTCTGCCAAAAGCCTTCATTTAGCAGCTACATGCACCACCTCCACGTTCTCTCAACAGCCAAAACCCAGAGACTGCTGGCAAACAAAGGTAACATCAGGTATGTGAAGAACCCAGGTGGGTATAGGCCGTCTCCAACATCCTGTCCAAGCCCAGATTACGATCAGTGTCTCATAACTCCTCTAAAGGAGGCTATAATACTTCACCTAAGATGTTTTGTTCATACTTGAGCATGCACAAATTTAATCAAACAGCAGAAATGAGATAGAATCCACCACAACCTCTTAGGTTAAAGCAAGGCATCAAAAAGCATGTGACTATCTGGCCCACAGAGAAAGACGGTTATAAAAGGTTTGTCGATGTATGGATTTTCATCCTCGCCTGTAAGAATCGAGGTGGGCGGCCTTTGTACAGATGATATCTTTTCACTTAATGAACAGAGATGAGCAGAAAAGATGGCTGTGGATATTCAGTACTACGCGCTGCCATTACCTGACAGCGTGAATGAAATTGACTCCATGTACAGTTGGTTGAGTCCGGATTTTTTTCGCCAGTGTAATCTCACTCTTCCTCATTGGCGTGACTATAAGACCGCGCTTGCTCCTGCCTCTTCCACGCAGCAGGGGGAAAAAAAAACGGTTTACACAGCATTCATTGTGGATTCCCACAACGCCCCGAGGAGGACAGATGAGGACGGCATGCAGATTCCTCATCCCAAGCCCTGGTGTCACTTAGGAAGAGGATTCAGAGTAGAGGGACAAAGTGTGCCTGTTTGTTTGTGTTCTTGTTACCACCAAGGGATGTGGGATTTACACCTCAAACAACTCTCGCCACGACCAGACCCTATAAGTCACTGCAAAGGTGCTCTGGTGTTGTCACATCTCTGCCACACTGGCTCATTACACCTCCTGGAGCTGTATATCATATGTTCTCTGTGTGTGTGTGTGTGTGTGTGTGTGTGTGTGTGTGTGTGTGTGTGTGTGTGTGTGTGTGTGTGTGTGTGTGTGTGTGTGTGTGAGAGAGAGAGAGAGAGAGAGAGAGAGAGAGAGAGAGAGAGAGAGAGAGAGAGAGAGAGAGAGAGAGAGAGGAGAGAGAGAGAGAGAGAGAGAGAGAGAGGAGAGAGAGAGGAGAGAGAGAGAGAGAGAGAGAAGCTGCGAGGGGTATTAAGACATGGCAATCGGAGAGAGAAATAAAATGCCAGCAGTTATTTATTTAAATGCTGGCCAGTATACATATTTAATGATTCAAGAGCACCTGCTGAAAGGCAGATGGAAAAGCCCTTTTGTCTGTAATTGCGATTGTACAGTGACCTCTATGTTGTAATGGAAATATGCTTAGCTCAGGAAATGCTCTTCTGTCAAGTTAAAACTTTTCACACACATGTAGCAATAACACGCACACACACATATACAAGCAGACCTTATTTATGGGGACGAAGACAACAACACAGAGCTATAGACAAGCTGTCGGGCGGTCCGAGAGGTGTTAATGTGATCCCACAGATCCCCTCGCTGTGCAGGGTCCTGGTGTTTTATTACAGCACTGTGCGGAAGAGAGAGAGAGAGAGAGAGAGAGAGAGAGAGAGAGAGAGAGAGAGGAGAGAGAGGAGAGAGAGAGAGAGGAGAGAGAGAGAGGAGAGAGAGAGAGAGAGGAGAGAGAGAGAGAGAGAGAGAGAGGAGAGAGAGAGAGGAGGAGAGAGAGAGAGAGAGAGAGAGGAGAGAGAGATACTATGCTCACCTAGCAATGGTTTTAAAGGCTCACAGGACCCACAGCTCTGGGTGAAATAACACAATGAATAAGAGGCATGAAATAGAAAGGAAATAACAAAATGTGCTGAATTTAATGGTGAGGCAGTGAGATCAAGAGGAGCACTGATTTATTCTGAAGAATTCTTGGATGTTTATTGATAATATTGCACTGATATGTAAACCACTTTGAGATTTTGTTTTTTTTGGATTTTTTTTTTGAGGAGTTGGTCAGTGGTTAAGCTCATGCAAACATTATGAATTTGTATCAAGGCTTTCATTTTTATTTCATTTCATTTCATTGTCCAATCCTGCTGCCCCCATTATTTACAGCTTGATCTAATTAGTATTTGTAGGTATTTGTACCATTTACACATACATGTTTATACAAATGGATATACAGTGATATACTGGACATATTGACAGCATCTAAGAATAAGAGTATTAGAAACAAACTGTAGAAACAAAACATTTAAAAAAACAAAATGTGTGAATCAATTATTTTAGTCTTTTTTTAAAATAAATGTATATTTTTATTCAGCAACAATTAAATTGTTTAAAGTAACAGCAAAGAAATTGATTGCACCGGAGACAAAAAAAGATTGCTATTTCAAAATAAATGCAGTTTTTTAAACATTCTATTTATCATAGAATCCGGGGGGAAAAAGTACTACTGTTTTCACAACAATATTAAGTAACTGTTTTCAACATCGATAACAAAAGAAATTGAGCAAATTAGAATGATTTCTGAAGGATTATGTGACACTGAAGACTGGAGTAATGGCTGCTAAAAAATCTTGCTTTGCCAACACAGGAATGAAATATAGTAAAATAGAAAACTGTTATTTAATAATATTTCATTATATTTAAGTTGTGTATTATGATCATATACATCCTTGGTGAGCATAAGATTTGTAAGAAAAACCTAAAATAAATAACCAAATAAAATCTATTCATTCGATAAGTTCAATATTCTATGAACCAAAAAGTATTTGCAAACATTTGTACTTCAAATGTTGTAGTTTCCATGCTGTCAAAATGCTATTATTTACATTGCAGTGTCTATGGAATGTCAATACCTGTGATTACTAATGAGATCATGTTGTCATTACCTGTCCTATCTTCACCAGCCCTATCCATAAAAGCGGTACAAAGTTCAAAAAGGAAGACAGTCCATTCATCTCTCCTTCTGGATCACCAATGACACAATCCCAATCACAGGTCAGCTCAAGAGCTTCAGATGGATGCAGTGGCCAGTGGTGATGATCAGCATCTCATTACTTCGGTTACTGATAAGTCCACTAATACCCTCGTTAGTGCCCACTCGCCGGGCCTTCAATCACACGCAACTACTCGATATCCATTACAACCTGCGCTGCCTCCTTCCTAACCTGAGCAAATGCAGATTAACGCACAAGACTGCCTCAGATCAGACTGTGTGTTGCCAGGGGTACATCGTGAGGGGATCAGGAGGTGGACCTTTGATCTGCTAAAAATCCGATAGCAGCAAGGAACACAGTTGTGTGATGCACAATATGCATGTGATGGAATGGAAGGACCGGCTCATACTTCACAGCTGTATCCTGGACCCACTGGTTATAATCTTGTAGCATACAGTATATAATCACTTGAACCAAACATTAAAGATAGAAGCTATACGAATACGGACACATCCCAAATTAAACAGATAGCTCACACAAAAATTAAAATGGTGTCATAATTGACTCACCCTCATGTCATTCCAACCTTGTATGACTTTCTTTCTACTGAGAAACATGGAAGAACACAATTTCCATGCAATGAAAGTATTTTTCAAAATATCTTCTTTTGTGTTCTGCAGAACAAAAGATAAAAAAAATCATACAGGTTTGGAATGACATGAAGATGAGACAATGACAGTTTTATTTTTTGTGGTGAACAATACTGTGGCGAGCAGGAGGAGATTGCATGATTGATAATGAGTGACACCTGCGTGACGCACCGGTCTCGTATCTCACACGGAGGAGCGGAGGCATAAAGGAGGAGCGACGACAGTGAAGATCGAGAGAGGAACAGGCCTGAACTTATGTTTTGTTTCTGTTTTGTGTGGCAAGCAGTCGTCCGTGAGGGGTTGCTGGCTTTTACTTTTGTTTCTGTATTTGTTTATTTATTTTAACAAAAGTCTTAAATGTACGCCGGTTCCCGCCTCCTTCTTCCCATAACATCAGAACATCGTTACAAATACATTCAATAATAAAAAAGGCAAGAGCCAAAAAGGACTTAAAAGATGAAGTTAGTCAAACTCATGAATAGCTATCTATAACCACAACATAATATAAATACTTTGTAGTAATTTTCAATATATACAAATTTTCCAAATGCTAGTCTAATACTGTACATATGCCAGGGCAGAATATGTAGTTTCAAGTGTGAATGTCTATTTTAAATGTCCCATGATATATTTGTATGCATTTGTTTCCAAAATAACTGATTAAAACACACACACACACACACACACACACACACACACACACACACACACACACACACACACACACACACACACACACACACACACACACACACACACACACACACACACACACACACACACACACACACACACACACACACACACATACATGTTGGTGCAACAGCATTATGAGGACTCTCCACAGGCGTAATGGTTTTTATACCGTACAAACTTCTATCCCCTTACACTGCCCCTCTCCCTAAACCTACCCATCACAGGAGACATGCTGCATTTTAATTTTTTTAATAAAACCTAGTTTTTTATGTTTTTTAAGCCACTTTTGAAATGTCCTCATAAACCACCCATAAGTTGTAATACCAGTGTAATACACATGTCATTACACAAATTTGTGTCCTCATAAATCACATAAACCAACCGACACACACACACACACACACACACACACACACACACACACACACACACACACACACACACACACACACACACACACACACACACACACACACACACACACAACACACACCACACACACACACACACACACACACACAGTACACCTCTGTGACCTTACTCTCACAAGTTGTGTAAAATCATCCAATCAGGATATAATTTACTTGATAAAGTGCTTTCCAGATTTGTATTCAACATGCATCAGATGGAAAATGTCTGTGGGTGGTTCGTAGGCATACAGTCTGAGGCTAGGTGACTGGTAAACAGGTTCAGTTACCTGAAAGTGAGAAGCTGTAGCATTTTTCAGAGCACCAGAAACACGGAGCAAAACAGCTGAGAGTTAGAGCTGTAACTCTCCAGAGTGGATCAGTGGGAGGAATATAGATAATTCATGAGGTGTCAAGAAGGTTGAACAGGGCAAGTACTGTTCTGTGGTCTAACTTGCACCACTCAGTACAGACTGTGACCAGGAGCGAATGAACCAGAGAACTGCTCATTGTGCGCATATATTACGATTGTAGCAATATAAAAGGTCGTACTTGCTGTGTTCAACCATAGCTTCATCAATAAATCTTCTGAAACAATCATTGAGATATTGTTTTCCACAAAGATTATCTCTCCTTGAAAAATAAGGAGTAGAACAGTTGGGACAGTTTCAGTGGATTCCCAGCAATGTGTAATTTTAGCAAAAAACAAAAACAAAGTGGCAGTTAACAGCAAACCCCATCACAGGCAGCACAGAGAACATGAATCGATTGTCCGTTTCAGGGATTCACTGCACCTTACATTCAAACTGTCACAATATTTTTCTTTTCTCCATAGCTACAGGGCACACTTACAAATGCCACAAAAGCATTTTTAGGAACCAGCATTTCTGCAGTGTCCCTTGACTGTAAAACAGCTATTTTATTTTGGAATTAGGGAAGTGTAGCTTTAACGCGGACCGACGTTAGATTTATATCCCTTCTCAGCTCCAGTCATTGTGCTCAGTGAAACTAATCCACTCTGGCTTTCATTACAAAATGACAGAGCGCTACTAATTAATATTTGATAGCAAAGTTATTCATATTTAATATTGTAATGTAATTAATAATAACATAATGAATATTTCAGGGTTAAGTTGTAGGCTCGCATTTAATGAAGCGTTGGAGAATAATACTGTGCTCACACGCTTATTTACATGGATGCATTATTGCATAATTTGTGTTGAATGGAGAAAATGAGAGATAATAATATGGGTTTACACTCAAAATGGAGTCATGTCTTTATGTAGGCCAAATCTGTGCTGGTAAATGTCCCTTTAATTTCCTCCCCTCCCCTCCCCTCCCCCTTAAAAAAAATATGTTCCAAAAGCATAGAATGAGCAGTTATTCTGGCTTTAATGCTGAAATCAGCTTCACAGCACACTGGACATCAGCATAAAGAAGACATGTGTCAAATCAACTTTGCTTGAGCAAAACACAATTTCTTGATATATCTTTCTATAATAAAAGTAACAGGGAATGTCTAAAGTCAAGCAAGCTGATGGCTTTCCAGTTCATGCACACTATCTATCAAGTGTTGTCATTCCCTCCTTTAAAGCAAACAAATGTCCACAGACACATTTTCTTTTGAGAATAAAGAATCAATGCCATTCTCTTGTATTCATTTCCAGTGATCTTGTTATTTAGCTCGGATTGCTAAATACGAATCGCATATTATCCATTCTCTTTATGCTACAAACACACATAATCCCATTACTGATAAGAGCACATCATGGTAAGACAAGACATCACACAGCAGTGCTATTCATTTTTGTAGAGTATATCTGCACTCCAAAGAAAATAATGATGTCCATTGTGATTAGCCATCAAAACACGTTGCAGCTAAAAGAGGGGGAACAAAGCCATGTGTGAGATAGCATCTAACTGACATATGCTGTAATAAAACTGACAATACTTTTAAGTAAACACATCCATGTCGCTCTTTGTTGGGCAAAGAATACAATTTGTTCTGTTCTGCCCATCACTGTTATGAGTGTTTATATATATATATATATATATATATATATATATATATATATATAAAAAATCCTGCATTCAAATGTAATACAACTACTACTTAGTTAGAAATCCCATGTGCATTAAGGATATAATGGATTTATAGCTAAATAATACAGTGGTCATTTTGTTCCAAGTCCGAAATCATTTATTTGTGGTAAAAGCTTATGAATGCAACACTCATAACACAATTATTTGTGAGAACATATCATACAGGAGACTGGGGCTAGTTGTTACACTGGGATGCAGTGTTATTTCTCAGTAAGGTTTTGACTTAATAGTCCAATTACGCAAAATAGATAACAGATCATTTTTGCTAATTGTATCCTAAAAACCAAAATTCATACGAATAAATGTGTTTTAAAAGTGAAAAATATTAGAATTTGTTTTTGATGGCCAAAAACATTAGGCTATATTTTAGATTTATTACATTTGAACTGTTTCTGATTCATTTTACTAAAACGTTGGTTTAATCGAAGGTTGTTAAAACTTACCCAGTGTACTAATGTGTATTACCAACGCAAGGTGTACCATAATTAGACTAGGTACACTTACTTTTACACAAACTTTTATTGAGCAATGTGACAATATATTGTCAAAAGTGACAGACTGGTTAGAAAATGTCTACTGCAATTGCAAATAAATGCTGTTTTCTATATACAGTATCAAACAATTATTTTAGAAAAATTGACCACGGTTTCTGAAACATTACTTTCTTGAGCAAATCAGCATATTAGAATGATCTCTGAAGGATCATGTGACATTGAAGAATAGAGTAATGGCTACTGAAAATTCAGCTTTCCAATCACATGAATAAATATAAAAATGTTATTATACTTATTGTAATAAACTTTCACAATATTACTGTTTTTTTTTCACCAAATAAAGGCAGACTTAGAAGACGTCTTTCAAAAACATGTTAAAAATATTACCGACGACAAACATTTGAACGGTAGTGTAAGTGTCTACACAGAAATTGACTTTAAAACAAACCCTTAGAATTACTATTAGAGTAGGCTAAAGAGTGTGACAGCTAGCCCTGGATTCGCCTATAATTCCACAACCACAGTCTTGTTAAAGGAGTGTGCCTTGCGTTTGACGCACCTTTTAGAACCAGGTGACGGTGGGCTGCATTTACAGCCCAGTGAGTCAGACCACCGAGACCATGTGAAACAGTGAGAAGCGTGCTGTCATCTACCGTTGCTAACTCTTCCTCTCTCACTCTCTCTCTACTGTCCCTCTTAGCCCTGCCATGCCCACTTCTACACGTATGCTAATCGTCTCCTCCGACTGGCAGCTGGTGCTCAAGGGGAGTTCGGGCACTGACAAGACAGGAGCCGGGTGTATAATTAAACATCAGACCGACACGTAATAAAAGCTAAAGGATGAAATGAGTGTAATCTCGGCCTGAGGTTCCTCGGTAATCAGCCCACAACCACATGCCTGGCAGAGATGGCAGGAAAAGGGAGAAAAAAAAAAAAACTTGTGATTCGAATGACCCATTTGAATCACACACCTCCCACTCTTTATTTGATTCATTTTTTAATTAGAGAGACAGAGTGAGGGAGGATTGCAGATCTTAGGTGATGGAGTGAGGCGGTGAGAGAGAGGAGCAGCGTTCAATCTCTTCTAACAGCATGGCTTCCTATCTCGCTGCAACATAGAACTTATCTGAGCTCTGCAAAGCCATTCTCTTGAGCACTTAACCTTGTGGTTTGTAAAAAAAAATACAATAAAAAAATAAATAAACAGCAATAAAAATCAAGCTCAATCAATACTGGCCCAAACAATGAAGCAGAGTAGAGTCTGCACCCCTTATGTTTAACCATACACCTGCACTCTCCATGCATTGTCCTCCTACAGACAATCATTCTGCTCACCGGCACAAATACAGTATTCCATGACCTTAAAAACAGCACAACACATTAGAGAAGAGCAGAACGGCACATCACCGTTTGAGCGCTCCCAGCTGTCTCCATCACACACAGAGAGCCCTATAGCATTGTGAATGTGTCAGCCTGAAAGCATCATATTCATTTGCCCTTATACCTTGGAGATCATCACGGGGGGCCCATTTGTTGTGTTTGTTTATGCATTTCTGCTGATCAAAAGCTACGGCAGAATCACACAAAGGATGCTTAATTGCAGCTCTTGAAAAATTGATGCTGCTCTTAAGGACTTTTTTGTGTCACGCAGATTTTGGGAAAAAACAGGTGTAAAGGCCACATGAGAGCGTATGTTTTATTCACATGCCTGAGTGACAAGAGGGGGGAAAGCAGAAACAGTAGAGAATTCAACCGAGAGGTCTTAATTAGCTGAGGCCCTGCCAAATTTTGGACACACAAGGATGTTAATTTCCACCTCACTGATGGTGGAGATGGTGTTCATTTGGTACAGTGAAGCTAATGCAACCTTAAAAAAAAAACTTTTTTTAATTAGACAAATAAAAAAATAAAAATGATAACAATATATAAATATAACTATATGTATAAAGTTAGTTGTCAATAAGAGGTAGTAATATGAAAGATTCATCTTGTTTGAAGAAACAACTAAATTATACATTGAGGAACGAGCATTGTCTTGTTGGCTACGGTAATGTGCTATTGGACAAGCATAGTGCCAGGTTGGGCTCCCGAGGTTCACGCTTGCAGTGATCTGTGAACAAGCTGCTTTGGCCTGCTCATACTACAGTCCTCTCAGGACCGAGAGCTCTCTGCACAGGTCCGGTGCCAGGTCACTCTCCTATCCCCTAATTATCTCCATCCACCTCACCTCTCTGCATACACATATGCATGCAGCACATTGCACATTACACCTGTAAAATTATATTTGGGGCAACCCTACATACTATATGTGTTGCAGAACTTTCTCAGACTCTGTGAAATACAACACCATGCATAAATTAGCATCCAGGGCTGTATTTTCCTAATTGAACTGTAAAAGATGGAAAGTGTGCGAGAGTCAGCAATGCCAACCTTGCCCTCTTCTTCACGGCAATTATTGCTCCTTCACAAAATGTCAAACGAAAAAGGCATTGAGGCAGCAGAATTAATGTTTCCACATGATAAGTAAGCTTAATATTCAGCCGACAATTAGACTACTCACCCTGCCAACCAGAATTGGATCGGGTCCAGAGAACTCCTCCAACACAAACATTTGATTCCAAACCCATCCTCTCTTGGCACGACTGAGGATTCTTTGTCCTTCGCTTGGCCGGTTTCGCAGGATCATGGCTGATGCCGTTTGTAAACTTTGTGACTGATTGTTTAACGAAGCCATGGAAGAGTACGGCACACAAGTAATCCAGACTAGCAGGAGAGAAGTCCATAGATCTCGCTGCATCTCCTCTCCTCGTTTTAGCATTTTTGTAATTTTATTTTTGCCTTTTTTTTTTTTTTCTTTTGCTTCCCCTCCAAAATTCAGGGGTTGACCAGCTGACAGACAGCTGAATGGTTACTCTTTTGTTCTACGTATCCCCCAGGTTGAGTTCATGTTGTGAGGAGGGTCACGGATGTACTCTGATCTGTCTCCAGAACACAGAGAAGGAAGGCGCGCTGTAAAATGTGACATCCATTAGTTGGTTCATCAATGTAAGAGATCTAGAGGGGAGAGACAAATGCAGACTTACAGGAAGTGCATGTAAATAAAACTGACAAGCTTGAGGAGTGAAGTCTCAAGGTCAGTTTGATATGACATCAGAATGCCAAATAAACAAGTCAGAGCACATTTGTCTTATATAGGAGTATATAGCACAGCGCAAATATTTTTACTCTCTAAGCTTTTGGAAACATATAGGCACTATAAAATCAAGCCAATTAATGTTTCAGATTGCAATGCTTGTTATCTGAAAACAGTCATCCTACAGTTATTTTGAGGTAAAAAATAATAATAATTTCTGACACATGACTGCAGCATAAAGTATAAATGCAGCAAACTTGAAAATCACAGGGTAGATAAGAAAAACAGTATCTCATCATGCTCATGAGCTGCTTTCATTTCCCAAAACCAATTGCTTTCAATGCCCTTGACATATTATCACAATACGGTATAATTTAGAGTTTGCAAAATGATAAAGAAACATGATTTATATATCTGAAAACATAACATACATGATATAACTAAGTGTAATGATTTACTCTGCAATGCTTATACGAAGAAAGTCTGTACTAACATTTTTTTTTTGCAATTTGTTCATGCACTTGATTTTAATTCAAATACAAATAGCAAGTCCTTTTTTTCTTGGTTGGCCATACAACAATCATAATCTGCATTTCACTAAACCGGATTATTTAGCTGAATGGTTTCAAGCAGCACCCTCCGGAGAACTCTGTTATCTATTATTTCATATGGTCCCAGACATCAATAGGTAGCAGTAAGAAGGTTAAGAGAAATTCAGTCTTTTAATCTTTTTAATGCAGTACACAGCAGACAAGTACATGTTTGTTTTCTGAAAGATTTGTGCGCACAATTCATTTAAATAATTGCCCTGTTAGTTAGTAAGCAAACCACACATTTGAAACATGCCCCGCTTAATCTTCCTTCCACAGTGTAACTTCTGCGAGCAGTAAAGCTTTGTTGCACTCTAACACCATATAGAGACTCGGCGAATGCTTAAAGACGACGCTTAAATCACTGGCGATTTCAGCACCACCACGAGTGGACAGCTCTTCACAAAAAAAGTCGCTTATTTCTTATTTCACTCTTTCGAATGAGTAAGAGAAGCAGGATTTCGATACTTAAAGGCATACAATGATACTCTAGATGCAGTAGAGAACTGCAAAACATACATGGCACGACGAGTTGACCAAGTTGATTAACCAAGACGTTCGCAGACCACGTTCTTTTGTAAAGTGAACACAATTAATTCGATGCACGACATTCCTGAACGATGCAAAACAAATGATGGACAACGGGTGCTTATGGTCTGCAGGCTGTCAATCTGTCTCGCTTTCGGATCAATCACTGTAGCGCAAACAGCATCAAACGAAACATCCAATATTTCAGGCGAGCAAAAATACACGCGCCTTCCGCCAAACGACATATACTGTGTAAAACCTATCCTCCGCCTGTTAATAAGTCTTTAGTACTTACTGTATATCATCCGGACGTCCGTTCCATGTCATTCACAGGGGATATAACATATCAGAGAAGGAAAGGAAACATACGTGACTTGTTTCGCAATATTGCTGGTACTTGTCTTTTTTTGTCAATTATCTGTCAACTGAATATAGTCAAGAAAATAATGAGGAGAATAAGTTGACAGACGCGATTGGGAACAATTAGGATCCGTAGAGTTTAGTGGCTTGGCGTTGACAGGGTGTCGGTGAGCTCCGGCAAGCCCGCTCGCTGAGTGGAGGAGTGAGGAGAGATGGACGAGAGGTGTTTGGTGGGAAGAGCCTCCCCTCTGTCGCGCTCATTGGGCTGATAAAGAGGCAGGTCCTCAGCCCTGGCAATGAATGCACGCGCCCTACCTTGGGAATACTGAACTTTTATGTCATTGCGTTGGTGTTTTTCCCTACCTTAATCAAACGCATTCGGCTAATAAAGCATACGTGTGACGCGTCTCGACACTTGTGCGACGGTCCTCTTTTTCCGTCTCATTCCGGCTCGTGCATGGAATGCAATGAGATTTTACATAACTAGTACTGTTTAAGCATCTAAGCGCCACAACTAATTTTGACCAGGTGAGCAAATAAAAAGAAAAAAATCCACTTGGAAGTTATTTTCGGATTGTACAATCATTTTAAATGCACATTCTTAAATTTAAATTCAAATGTTTTCGTGATTACATATTTTTATGTGGTGCAAATATGCTCTGAATTACGCAATGCTCATTGCAATTCGGTGCCACTGCAGTCAGTTATACCTATTTAAGACTTCTTTAAAATACTAAAACAAACAATGTTTTTTTTTTTTTTTTTTCTTCTAAGACACGTTTATACAATATACTTAAATGTCCTAATTGAACTAAGGCCTAATCCTGGCTTAATATACGCCTTGTCTGTGAAACCAGGCCTGTATGAAAATTAGCCAATACATTCTTATCATGATTTCAGTCTGAGTCAGATCCTTTGTTTTCCAAAAGTCTAGATTGAGATCTTCTTTTATTTCAGAATGTGTAATACTTTGAGAGATTCACTGTGGCAATAAGGAATGAAATCCAAAGCTTTTTTGGCACAGATCATGTATCGGAGTGTATCGAATTGATCTCTAAAGGAATAAAAATGAGTCGACTAATCTAAAACAAAAGACTCCAAATTGTGGCATTCGGCACTCAATCTGACGATTTCATGTTTAAACATACAACTACACAGCTAAATGTTCTGATCACACTAGATAAATAAACAATAACATGCTGTTTTAGTTTCACATGAGACCCTGAATTGATGCTGTGAGGTGCTTAAATATCAACTCCTAATAAGCTGAATGCATTATTTGCAAACATTCAGCCTACTTTACTCAAAGAGAAAATGCACTGAAATAAACCCATCATCTCCTCAGCTCAGCATTCATTAGTGCACACAGGATTTATCTTGACACGTGTCTTGTCCACATGAATTGAAGACTCTTCAGGTAGAGATACAGACAACGCACCGCTTCAGCTGGCTCCCTCTAGTGGTCAAACATCAAGCAGACATTAGGAGTTTTCTGGACTGAGGTCAGTTAAACCTCAGAGATTTGCAGATACAGATGTTCAATACATTCTTAGCCTCACTGCAAGATATTGAGACATCTGTATTAAAACAATATTAAATACATATAAATAATTCACACCAATAAGTCACACCAGTCTTCCCAGATAAATAAAACAAGATTTTGATCATAAAAATCTTGAAGATGGTGACGATAATGCTTGAGAACCAAAAACTTTTGTTATCTACATATTATCTAAATTTTACTCAAACATGTAGTAATATTATAGAGCATAAAGAGAGAGAGAGAGAGAGAGAGAGAGAGAGAGAGAGAGAGAGAGAGAGAGAGAGAGAGAGAGAGAGAGAGAGAGAGAGAGAGAGAGAGAGATTTCTCACTCTTACATGGATCACAATGAGCACCACAATATCACCATTATCAATCACAATCCAAACAATGTCATTTATATCCCTGTTTTTTCTTTACTTATATTATAGTTTACTTGTGGTTGTCACCTCATAAAATGATCATGGGTATAAAACTGCTCACATTTGCATCCTGCCCGACATCCTATTTAACTCTATTTCAGTTTTGCTGTGCAGTTTGTCAAGCTGCTCTCCAGTGGTTCTTTCTCTCTGTCATTGATTAATTCCACTGACACAGCCTTTACCGGTGATCAAAATATCAGACGTCTTCTGAAAAAGGCAAAGTAAGTGAAGGGGAAACGGTCTTTACAGCCCAAGCTTCCTCAATCGATCATTGGTTACTACATTGTCAGTGGAATTAATCACAGGCCTGGTGCGCCGTGAACTGCTGGCACCCTTCTCCACACACCTCAGCCCTGTCATTTGCAAATGGCGACAACAGCCTCTGCAAACAAACAGGAAACAAGTCGTGATTTATTCATTTGTCTCTAAATTTACATCAAATCATTTAGAGAGGCAATTACTTGGGGATTTTCCCAGCTGTTTCACATAGATGTGAGGCTATGTTTAAAACAATTGCCTTTCTTACTGAAGACTTGTGCCTGCCATGTATTCCAATCTCTTGTGATTCATAAATCATAGTGTTGGCATGTCTCAATATTTTGTACCATCATGCTTCTTCCAATATGGCATATTGGAAGCAATTTATAGCACTCTTCAAAAATGCTAAAAATGCATGCAAGGATTCTAAATAAATACACATGGAATGTATAAACGCCCTTTTTCATATCTGAGATTGAACTGTGAAATGTCTGATGGCCATGTTCAAGCATGTGCAGTATTTAATGGCATGTGCAGATGTGCAACTATTAACTTTTCCACAGCTCTGCTGGTAAATAAGCATCACCGTTGGACTCTCCATTCAAAACACAATCCTACAAGACAAAAAGATAATGGACTGTGTTTATCGATTTCACCTCAACCAAAGCAAGAAAGAGGCACTATTCTTTAAAGAGCAGTCTCAACTGTATAATAACGGTTTCAGGTGGATGACTCTCCGTCCTTGCAAAGTGAGTGTTCATTCAGTGTAATAGAATCTCCATGACACAAATAACAAATAAAGTTACGCGGTCTGACACTAGAAAGAACCTACAGCAACCTCTTTCTGTCTCCATCCTAACTTATTGAAGGGGATGAGTAAAACTAGATTTGAATTTCCTAAAATAAATGCAAGTGCTTGCAAAGCAGCAAAAGATCAGTGTTCAAGTTTTATGTAAGATTACATTTCATTGGCTTTGGTTCTGTGTAAACAATTTTATGTAAATGAAATACCAAATCAGAGCTGCTTTGCCATTATCATGACACTAAGCAAATGTCTTGTTTTCTGTCAGCTGTGCACAAGGATCTACAATGCAACTGTGCCTCATAATGGCAGGTTTAAACAGATAAAGGATGGGTAAGAAATATTTGAAAACACTGTTTGAATGTTGGTCGGACAGACACAACAACAAACAAGCAGCCAATCAGCATCAGGGGGCATGTGACGGTGGAAGAGAGAGAACGAGCAAAAGGGAGATTTGAAGAAAGACTGTAGAAAGAGAGACTGTAGAAAGAGAGATGGCTGAGAGACATTACAAAAAAAGAGACATTTTTTTGAGAAATAACACATGGCACCATACGCATATGCAAATTGTTCAGTGATCATTTAGAACATGCAAAATTGCTCATTACGTCACCTGTGATGTTTATATCCTCGATCGGTCAAGTGTCCTTTAGCTATGCAAATTTGTAGGTCAGCTCACACCAAACAAAACTTCTTCATGCGCTTATGTTTCTGATCTCTCACATTCAAATCAGTGGAAAAAAAGTTATGTATGACCTAGACTCAGCCTCAGACGTCAGACCCACGGAATGCTGGCTGAAAATCTGATGCATAAGGCACACACAATTGGAAACACTTGTCATCTGATTCTTTAACGGTTTGGAAACAAAGATGTCATGATGCCAAACCCCGTTATGGAAGAAGAAAAAGAAGAAAGTTGTAAAAAATGTTTACAACTGTGACAATGAGCACTTATCAGGATAAAATAACTGCTGGATTGAAGTTCACAGCACTCTTTAAAATACATCCAAGTGTTTATTGTAGGGACATCAACATTATATTTCCTTGCCCCTAAACATGATTCTAAACAAAACAAACAGTGATTAGTAGTTTTTCATGTCAGTCAGACGGCCTATGGGTGGTCCTTAGCTAATGAAAGCTGCTATGGAGGCCATATTATGACCCCCTTCTGCAGTCAGTCTAATGGTCTGGCTACGTTAGACTAAGTATGACCATACCCTTTATAACATGTTCAGCATTTAAAATCTAAGTTAATAGGTAGTTTTCAAACATACTCTATAATTACTTAAGTTTTTTTTTTTTTTTTTTTTTTACAAAAAATAGGTAGCACCCTAAGATGACATTATCTACAAACAAGCTTAAATGCAGTATGTTAAGTGGTTTTGGCTCAACACAAATAAATACTGGATTGCAATGCATTGCAAGCACTGTGATCACTTACATATTCACTGTCATAAAAGTCCCACAATATGTTGACTGTTTTCTCCATGTTATTTTGGAAAATCTAGTCTTACAGCCATCAAGTGTACACTCATAACATCTGCTCACCAGAATTCCAAAGGTCGATCACCAATGCAGCAAAGGAATTAAATAGTCAAAGTTCACTCCAAATGCATGAATAATGATTCACAAATTTATGACAAGACTTCCCACCATCGCTTCCCCATCTTTCTGTGCTGACACACAAACACACACACATGCTTCCATTCATGGCCTCGGGGGCCTGTGATGTGTAAACAGTTTCCAGCATAGGTTTAGTGCCATGATTAGCATATTAACACTCCTAAAAGTCAAATTTTAATTGGTAGCAAATTAAAGTTAATTGGTTTTTACGTTGATGATTTTAAAGCTCTGCAGATAATTAAGTGCAGTGCTCAGAATTTTGATATGTTGACATTTTGAGAATGAACAACCTGGATTTTAAACGCAACACTACTAAGATCTTAATCACGCAAATTGAAAAACACACCAGATTTGATTATCATGGGTTTCATATTGGCCCTCCTATTAATTACACTTAACTTATTTATTTATTTACATCCACTTACATTTATTGAGATTATTCCCCACTTGCATTTACCCAAATTGTCCTCCAATAATTACAAAACTTAAAGCACACAAATGGACCCGTGTCAAATAGGTTGCTGGGGATACCAGGTACAATCTTGTATTTTGCACATCTTAGTGGTGAACTTTTTTCACTAAGAAGGTATGATGTGAACAGAATTAGTATGAGCATATGGTGGGCAACAAGCCTCACTCACATTTAGCGATGAGCCAAGTGCTCATTCTTTGGCACAGAGATTCATAAACTGTCATGCGGCTGAATGAAGCGCTCCTCGGGGCAAAGCTGCTCTGTCTACCTGTCTTAATAAGTTGTACAAGTTGATTAGAATAGGATACAGTAGCAGATCTCCCATCATGAGAGGAAGCAACTGGACATGAAAAACCGTTTAACATGATCCAATTTGAGCTGGGCTTCTAAAAGTAGGCTCTGATGATTGCCATAAATAACATTTATGTCACGAGGTGGCGTGATAATGGCACAAGTTACCTTTAATAGCGCTCATTAAGACTGGCACCTTCTCCATTTGGGAGGAGATGAGAGGAGGCTCATTATGATCACTCCGCATACACACTCCGGTGTGTGTGTGTGTGTGTGTGTGTGTGTGTGTGTGTGTGTGTGTGTGTGTGTGTGTGAGTATGGGTGTGTTTGTTTGGGCAAGTATTGCAAGACAACTAACAAGACGATTGCAGTGGCATGTGTTAAAACAAAGGAATAAACTTGTCTAGCAAAGAGATTAGCAGAGACTATTTTTTAGATCAGACATTCATTGATGTGTGTGTCATTAAAAATGGCAAGCTTTATGAAATATGCACTTCCCCTGATATGAAATTAGAATGTTTTAAATAACTGAAGTCAATTAATAAATTGTATCATTATAAAAAACAACAACAACATGATTTTAACAACAATAAACTTTTACCAGATGCACAGACAAACAAAATTGCACTGTGGACCTTTCTAATATTAAATGATAAGTGTTTTATTGCACAAGTTATTGCAATGAGTCCTCCAACAGAAAATGGCAAATAAAACACGGCAGAAACTGTTTTTCGCTACGCTACTTGTTTTGGAACATCAACGAACACCACTAACCACTCGGTGAGTTGCACAGTTTTGAAAACGAACGTTAAGGGTTGTTTTAAAGACATGTTTGAGTATGCTCGTATACAGCCACTCTGAAGCGCGTCAGAGGCGATTCTAAAATAGTCAAAAAGTCGAGACAGGACCCATCGTTAAAATTTCTGTGTCCACCACTGTAGTTCATCCAAAACAAACTAGAAAATAGACTCAAAGTGCTAAATACCGGAATTATCCTTTCAAACAGAATTTAAAAAGATAATGATCTCTGTATATGATCATACAATTAACATAAATATTAATATTAATACAGTAAAATAAGGTTCAATCATATATAATCTAATGTGAATGTATACAATTAAAAGGTATATAAATAAATTAATATTAACGAGGGATAAATAAACAAGGATAGGTGATATAGTGTTCATTAATACCTAATGCATTAATGTTAAAATGAACCTTACATTAACGTGTTAGCATGTTTATTTATATACATGCTAGGGATTAATAGTATGTCATAATACTTACATGGAGACCTGACTTTGAATTATATTGCAAGTGCAAAAAGCCTTGGCACTTAGTTTATTTTAGTTACTTTTTATCAAATGTCATTGTTCGGCTGAAGCCACAAACACATCAAACTGACGTGCTCAAAGACAGTTTTTCATCTGACAGTGTAAACAGTGTTGTCGCCTCCTTCTCATTTTTTTTTTCTTTTGGAAGTTTTATTTTTGACAGACACAGACTATGAGCTGTTATTTTGTAACAGAGACTGGAGTGGATCTATCAATCTTTCTCTGTGCTGAATATTAACATATTTAGATCAACTCTGCTGGACAGCTCAGCCATTTATAAACATTTTAAAAAAAAGTAAAAAATCCTTAAGACATGCTCTGTAGGACTGCAGATTTGCAGAAAACAAACGACTACCTCGGAAACACTGCAGTGCCACCATTTTGAACATCTAATCCTCTATGACAGTCACCCTGAGAATATTACCCTGTGAACCCCCCACACTGAGGATTCAGCCATGTGCGGAGATTGCTTGCTGTGCTTACACAAAGCTTTAAGCAGGACTTTTCCGTGCAGATGGGGATTGAGGCTCCTCACATGTTCACTGATAAAAAAAAGTCCACAGTGGGATTCCTATCTTCTAATTAATAAGTGGTTTATGTGGTCTACACCCAATAAGATTGATACAAAATACGTTAGAACAGCCTCTTCTAACATTGCAACCAAGGATCTCGGGACGCCTCTGGGAATGCACCACTGCACCAAAAGCGTTTTGTTCTAGAAATTTAATTGCACAGTCTACAGACGTGTTCCTGTGAGCATTACAACATAATGACTCAGTTTGAACATGAAATTAAAAGGAAAGAACTTTTCTATGAGTGGAGATAATCTTAACGGAACAATATTATTGTCAAGCAAGGAGTCCTGCTCAGCTTTAAAGTACATTGCAATTGTTTGGTGATTAAAACTCCCATTGGTTTACATTGTCAGACACATCCAGATACTCCAGATATATTCAGTGCCACCATCCATAGGGAGATTCCATAAACCTTTTCTCTGAAGGAATGTGTAGGCCGTTCTGCAGAGACAACCAATTCCCTTTATACTCTACGTGGGATGAACATTCAAAAGTGTGATTTCTATTTATGACATACACTTTCTGTCGGTTTGCAGACACATATTTTTCTTCCATCTGAATCAATTCAATCCATTTGCAGATTCCAAAAGCACCATTTATGTGTATCCTAAATTCAGCAATCAGACAAAAACAGTTTATATGTGCATTGCATACATTCTAAACACAATTTCAGCTCAAGCAAATAACAGCATTACTGTTACCATAACAACTATCTTCTCTGTCTGCCTATAAGTTTGTCAAGAATGAAAATGTCTTTAAAAAGGTGAGAATTATAATTGCCATATTTTCCCGCAATAACTAAACATCTCTGAATTAATGCAAAATGTGTGGGAAAAAATCCTGCAGGAATGCATATATTTGGAAAGGGATATTTTAGAATGACACTCATTTGGTTGTGTGTCATAAGGTTGTATGCAAGAAAATAGTAAAGTAAGAAAACCAAGAACAATACAACAATTACATTAAGAGCTTCTCTTACTAATGGATGTGGCATTTGGTTTATAATATGCCTTTGAATTCATTTATTTATTCTCCAAAGAAACACATTGTAATATGCCAGGTTTTTCTGAGTCTGAAGATGAAAGTCATTAGGAAACAAGTCTAGATTATTAGGCTGCATGAAAATAGTTATTGTGTTAATTCACCCATACATTTTATAATGATATGGATGAAGTAATAATTAGCATGTGCTAAACATCAAAATGTACTTGTTTATTTTAACTTCAGCAACAGTCTCAATTACATAATAAAATGGTAAGTGTATATGCTGTGAATTATCACTAGACAAAGTGAGAGAGAAATAGGATGGGGGAGAGAGAGGAGAGAGAAAGACAGATACGCAGAAAGAGGGTGAGAGAGGAATATAAAGCACTGGGACAAACAAATGTGAGTTATTGATTTATTGGGGGGAATAGTATTTGTGACAGGTGCAAGATTGATCAAATGGAAGGTTATCCTTACTCACAAAAGCAAGCTGTTTGTCAATATCCATCAGTGCAGATTCAAAATGCCTGCAACAACCCTTGACATTCAAACACAGTGCAACAATTTGTGTAAAAGGCCACATAACCAGATGAGAGGCTGATGCTTAAACGACACTCGGTTACTAACGTAACCTCGGTTCTCTCTAGAAGAGGGAACGAGTGTTGCGTAAGCTAGCTTAAGCTACAGGAAAATCCCTTTTCTCGAGAATACTGAATTTTAAAACGCATTACTGCACAGAGCAGACCTAGACTAGGCAGCTCAAGCGCCTATTGGCTGCTCTTCTAGAGAGAACCGAGGTTACGTTAGTAACCGAGTGTCGTTCTCTTACAAGAGTACTCTCGTGTTGCGTAAGCTAGCTTACGCTACGGGAACCCAGTTTAAAGCGCCGTGTACATAGCCCCAAGGGCAGGTGCCCGGGGAACACATAATAGTGAAAGATATCCGGGCCAACACAGAGTGGCCCCGAGAATACATAATGACTATATAGGGAGTGTGTCACATCATATGTATTATTGAGTGCTTAACACAGCATAACAGTCAGCGTGGATGAAGTCAGACTGAGCTGTACAAGAGCAGAACTTAACCAGTTCGCTAGATAAAAAATAGTCTCAGACAGAGAATAATTTGGCCTGCAAAGCAGAAACCTCCAGGTTGTAAAACCTTATAAATGTAGACGGAGAGGCCCAGCCTGCCTCTCTACAAATATCCTGGAGTGAAACACCACTAGTCCAAGCCCAAGACAAGGCCATGCTTCTAGTGGAATGGGTTCAAACACCTAAAGGGCATTGAATGCCTTTAGACTTATAAGCCAAAGCGATAGCATCAACTATCCATCTGGAAATGCTCTGTTTCGAGGTAGCTAGCCCTTTAGTGCGGCCACCGAACGAAACAAAAAGCTGTTCTGACAGCCTGAAGGCAGCAGTTTGTTGAACGTAAATCCTTAACGCCCTGACCGGACAAAGGAGATTTACATCATTCGCACCGTCAGTTCCCAGAAGAGCTGACAAGGAATGACTTGCGCTCTGAAAGGAGTGGAGAGCACTTTGCGGACATAGCCGTGTCTCGGTTTGAGCTAACACAGTCTCATCCCAAGAAGTCATATATTGACGTCTTGGGACGTCTTTTGACCATACGTCAATATCCGCCTTTTTAGGGTACCCTTAAACGTCGGTTATATGATGATCCTGGGACGTCATACAACTGACGCTTTACCTTTAACGTCAGTTAGGTGACGGGGTATGTTTAGGGGTAGGTTTAGGTCTGGGGTAGAGTTAGGATCCGATAACGTCATCTAACCGACGTTTAAGGGTACCCTAAAAAGGCGGATATTGACGTATGGTCAAAAGACGTCCCAAGACGTCAATATATGACTTCTTGGGATGAGACTGCGCTGTTTGAGCATAACTTTAGAGTCATTAGGCCCAAATTCCATGCACGACGCGCTCACGGAGAGTGCGTGTAAGTCACCCACTCGCTTCACTGAAGCGAGAGCCAAGAGAAAAATAGTTTTGAATGAGAGACACCGTAAGTCCACCGACTGAAGTGGCTCGAAAGGGTCACTCTTCATAGCCTCTAGGACCATGGAAAGGTCCCAGGCCGGAACCATAGGGGGCCAAGGAGGGTTTTGGCCTTCTCGCTCCTCTAAGGAAACGGATGACAAGATCGTTCCTTCCCAGTGACTGGCCATGCAGAGGTTCTGAGAACGCTACTATGGCTGTAACATATACTTTGAGCGTGGAAGGGGATCTGCCCTCGTCCAAAAGCTCTTGAAGGAAGGAGAGAACCTCCATAACGCCATAGCGCTGTGGGTCTAGGTTTTGGGCCGAACACCAACCACAAAACACTGACCATTTAGAAGCATAGAGCCCTCTAGTAGGGGGCGCTCTTACTTGTGTAATCGTACTCAGCACTCCGACTGGGAGGTCAGCGGGTATCCATTGACCGTCCACACATGCAGTGCCCATAAGTCGGGGCGTAGGTACCAAATCGCACCCCTGGCCTGAGAGAGAACCCCTGGCCACGGAGCTGTGCTCGTGAGCTGCATCAGTTCTGAGAACCATACGTGGTTTCTCCAGAACGGCGCCACGAGAAGCACAGAGCACTTACACTCCCTCACTCGCTTGATCACCTAAGGTAATAGTGCGATCGGGGGAAACGCATAAAGCGGGCAGCTGGGCCAGTTGCGAGCCAGCGCGTGCCTGCTTTTCGTGAAGAATACTGGACAGTGCGCGTTCTCTGCTGATGCAAAGAGATCGATGTCCGCTCTGCCAAAAGTGTCCCACAGTAACTGGACTGTTTGAGGATGCAGAGACCACTCCCCTGGGGGAACATTGTCTCTGAACAGCCTGTCCGAGCCCACATTCTGGAGTCCAGGCACATGCGCTGCCGTGAGGGAGCAGAGATTGTGATAGGACCCCACTTGGAGGCATTCTGCCAGCGTATGCAGGCGTTGTGACCTGAGACCGCCCTGGTGATTTATGTAGGACACCACCGCCATGTTGTCTGTATGGACTAGGACATCCTGGCCCTTTAATAAAGGGAGAACATGTTCCAAGGCGTTCACGACCACTATCATCTCCAGACAGTTTGTGTAAATGGCTCTCTTGGGCCGTCGAGCGGCCGAAGACTGGCCTGAGTTGGAGGCGTCTGTCGAGATAACTTTTTGTGACGAAGTCGTTCCCAGAACGATACTTGACTGGTACCAGTCTGACACCTTCCAAGGACCCAGTGCTCTGTGACAAAGGTCTGGGTTACCCCGAGGCGAAAACGACCGGAAGTGCATGCTCGCAGCAGGACTCTTGTTTTCAGCCAGCGTTGGAGGGGGAGCATGCGAAGCAGACTCAACCGAAGCACTGCCGAGGCTGAGGCCATAAGGCCTAGCATCCTCTGAAAATCTTTGAGAGGAGAAACACTGCTGATTTTGAAGGACGCCGCTGAACGCTGTATCTGCAGCGCGCGCTGTGATGTCAGCCGTGCTGTCATGGACATGGAGTCTAAATCTGTCCCCAGAAAGGAAATTTTCTGGTTGGGAGACAGCGAGCTCTTGGTCCAGTTGACTTGAAGACCTAAATCTTCAATCAGTTCTGTTTCTGACTAGGCTAGAATAAGCCAGTCGTCCAGATAGTTCAGTATGCACATCCCCTGAAGTCTGATAGCTCTGTAAACTGATAGCTCTGTCCCTCGAAGGCAAATCGCAAGAAAGGTCTGTGACAGGGTATTATTTGAATCTGAAAATAAGCATCTTTCAGATCCAGTGAAATAAACCAGTCCCTCGGGCGAATTTGCGCGAGGATTTTTCTGGTCGTGAGCATTTTGGACAATCTCAACAGTGCTTTGTTCAAGCGCCTGAGATCTAGGATGGGTCTGAGACCGCCATCCTTTTTGGGGAAAAGGAAATACCTGCTGTAGAAACCTGACTGGCTCTGAATCAAAGGAACGTGTTTCTATAGCCCTTTCTGTAGCAGTTTCGCTTTTTCGGCACAATGTCAATGTCAATTTTATTTCTATAGCACTATTAATCACAACCGTGGTTGTCCAATGTGCTGCACAATGGTAACAGAACAAGGCAAGAACAATAAAGTTAAAAACAATAAACACACAATACAATACACCTTCTTCATTGATTATATGCCAAATTAAACAAATGAGTTTTTAGCATAGATTTAAAAACAGACAGTGAAGATGCAGAGCGAATACTGAGAGGCAGAGCATTCCACCAGCCAGTGCAAAGAACGTAATACTGGCGTGATATGGTCCCGTTTTTTGGTACTGGTTAAAAGTCTAGCGGCCGCATTTTGTACTATCTGCAACCGGGATAGAGCTGACTGGCTGATCCCAAGATAAAGTGAGTTGCAGTAATCCAATCTCGAAGTAATAAAAGCATGAATTAATTTTCCGAAATTATTTCTTGACAGAATTGGTTTTACTTTTACTAGTAGTCGAAGCTGAAAGAAGCATGATTTGACCACTGTATTTATGTGTTTGTCAAATTTCAGCCCCTCATCAAAGACAACCCCAAGATTTTTGACCCAAGGCTTAACAAACGGGGATAACTCCCCCAAGTATATTTTGGGTATACTCCGAGAATCTGAAGGACTAAAAACTATTATTTCAGTTTTACTTTCATTAAAATTAAGAAAGTTTAAAGACAACCAGGCCTTAACATCAGACAAACAGGTCATAAGTGCCTCCAAGCCATTTGAACTCTGTTTTAATGGCAAATAGATTTAAGTATCATCTGCATAGCAGTGAAACAACAGACCATGCTTCCTAAAAATAGAACCCAATGGGAGCATATATAATTTAAAAAGAATAGGTGCTAAGATGGAACCCTGAGGGACACCACATGATAGGTGAGCTGCCTCAGATGAATGTTCACCCATATTAACTTTAAAATTTCGATTACAAAGGTATGATTTAAACCATTCAAGAGCACTTCCTTTTATGCCAACACAGTGCTCCAAACGAGCAAGAAGGACAGCATGGTCCACTGTGTCAAACGCAGCGCTTAAGTCCAGGAGCATAAGCACAGCATAGTCCCCAGAGTCGCCAGTTAGTAAAATATCATTTAAAACCTTCAACAGTGCAGTCTCTGTTGAGTGATGTTTTCTAAAACCTGATTGAAAGATCTCGAATATATTATTTTCATCTAAGAAACTCTGCAATTGCTTAAGAACTATTTTCTCTAGGATCTTTGTAACAAAAGACAAATTCGAAATGGGCCTATAATTGTCTAAAACAGTAGGGTCCAGATTCGGTCTTTTAAGCAAAGGGTGAACTATGGCATGTTTTAACACATCTGGTACCGTACTAGTTTCAATACTACGGTTTATCATAGTCACAAAGTAGGGACCTACTACATCAAAAACTTGTTTCAGGAAATATGGAGGCATAGCATCAATAGAAGAGCCTGATGGCTTTAACTGGCACACTATTTCTTGAAGTTGTATAAAAGAAATAGGTTCAAACCGACTGAACTCTGCAATACAAACAGAGTGAATGGATGGATCAAAAGCAGGGGGAGATATCCCTAATCTGATATCATTAACCTTATTTATAAAAAATTTAAGAAAATCGTTACACACTGATTGTGAGACAACCGGAAACTCAGAGACAGGTGGATTTACAACAGTGTTGAAAACAGTGAAAAGAGTTTTGGGTCTATGATAATTACTATTGATAAGTTCCGTGAAATACCTAGTTTTCGCTCCTTTCACTGCCTTCTGAAATTTGGATAAAGAATCACTTAATATTTCAAAAGAAATTTGGAGCCTGTCCTTTTTCCACTTGCGCTCCGCTCGTCTACAGCTCTGCTTCAACGAGCGAATATGATCATCAATCCAGGGCTCTGATCTTGGTTTGATTTTTAAGGTCTTTACAGGAGCCACTGCATCCAAGACATTTATAAATGTGGAGTTAAGTCTGAGTAGGAGCTCCTCTGCACTCAGATCATACTGACAGACATCCACAGATTGAATAGCATCACAGAAGGCTAGTGAAAAGGATTTGCTTGTAGATGAGGTAATTAATCGAGATTTACGGACATATTTAGAGGTTTTAGAGTAATTTGGTACACAGGGAACAGAAAACATAACAGCTTTATGGTCAGAAAACCCATTTTCAACTACCTCAAGATCATAGAGCGAACAACCATATGATAGTACAAGGTCAAGTGTATGTCCCAACTGATGAGTAGGGACATTCACATGCTGTTTGAGATCAAATACATTCAACAAAGTAGTAAATTCTTTAGTCAAGGAGTCCGTTGTGCAACACACATGAATGTTAAAATCGCCAAGAATTAACAATTTATCATATTTGGGTATAACTTCCCCCAAGAAGTCTGCAAACTCATTTAAAAAATGTTTGTTGTGCTTAGGAGGGCGGTAAATCAGAGCAATCAAAAGTGGGCCATTTAGTTCTAACGTTAATGTAAGCAACTGCAGCTCAAAACTCCGATATTCATACAGCATGGTTTGGCAACAGGAGAATGTGTCTTTAAAAATAGAGATCAGACCTCCACCGCGGCCCGTTTTACGAGGTGAATTAAAAAACAGACAGTTTTGAGGTAAAAGTTCAGAAAACGGGCTTAAGTCCCCAGTAGTAAGCCAACTTTCAGTAATAAATAAAAAATCAAGTTCACGGGAGGAGAAGAAGTCATTAACAATAACAGTCTTGTTCACTGTTGTCTTGTTCACCACTGATCTGGCATTTAATAACGCCATCTTCAGCTGGGGTGGATTTTCAGTCGACTCCTGCCGAACCTGAGAAAATCGTCTAAGATTGCTCGAACAAAGTCCAGCCCGGGAGATTCGGGGCGAGCCGTAGACAGGGAATGGAGCAGCTGCAGCCGGAATCACTGAAGTAATCCATTCATACAGTATACTGGATCCAGAGAGCGCCAGAGAATGGAGAAATTGCCTGTTAAACCCTTCACCGGGAGATCCGAATAAAGACGCGACTCTCGCAGTTGGGCCAGGAAATGCTTCAGTTTAACGGCAAAGCCACCCCGTCTTCCGCGTTTTCTCTTCCCCGGTAGCGAACACGGCCAGCGACGCAGGTAGCCAGGTATCAACATCAGAAAAGAAGATGAGTGAGAGCCATTTTGCCCTTGATATAGCAGATCGTTTGTATTTGGTTGCAAACTTAGAAGCGTAAATTTGTCATATACCAATATCGAGGAAGAACATTGAGTAAAATACGAAATAAAATGGAGTAAAACAAACAAACTAACGACTAGACCATGAGTCCGACGGCAAGCCACAAACAACGGCGCCATCTTGTTCCGTGTGTGACGTCCAGTGTGCATAAGCTGTAGATGTAGATGTGCTACGTCGTTTTGCACCATAGTTTCGACCCAGGCTCGGAAGCGCGGGGGTCTGTGGGCGAACTGCAGCGAATAGCCTCGCATTATAGTGTTCAGCACACACTCTGACACGCTCTGGTCCATTTCCCCAGCTTTCAAACGCAAAGCTAGAGGGAGAATGACACCCGGGCTCTGGTCGCTGTGTGTATGTGGCACACAGCTCGCAGAGCGCTCTCTGCACACAGAACACACTCTGGTTTATTGGTGAAAACTGTGTGTAGCGTGTCAAAAAGTATTTATGAGTAGGAGTGAGCACTGTACAGTGGGCACAATTCCTACATTTTAAAACGCACGGCGTGAGCCGATTGTACCTGAGCACTGGCCGCTGTGTGTGTGTGTGTGTGTGTGTGTGTGTGTGTGTGTGTGTGTGTGTGTGTGTGTGTGTGTGTGTGTGTGTGTGTGTGTGTGTGTGTGTGTGTGTGTGTAGCGCATGCAGCGTATTCCAGAAAAACACAACACATTTCGTGTTTATTTGTAAAAACACTGAGTGAGCGTGTATCACGGCAAACAGTGTTTATGAGTAGGGGTGAGCACTGTACAGTGGGCACAATTCCCTACATTTAAAGGGCACCTATTATGCAAAACTCACTTTTACATGGTGTTTGAACATAAGTGTGTGTTGGCAGTGTGTGAGCAAAACCACCCTAGAATGATAAAAATCCACCCAGTGTTTTTTTGACTGAGCCACTGGGCGGCAGTGGCTCAGTGGTGGGGCGGCAGTGGCTCAGTGGTGGGGCGGCAGTGGCTCAGTGGTGGGGCGGCAGTGGCTCAGTGGTTCATGTAGATTGTCTACAAACCGAAAGGTTGGTGGTTCGATCCCTGGTTCCACCTGACCAAGTGTCGAGGTGTCCATGAGCAAGACACCTAAACCCAGCTGCTCCCGACGAGCTGGATGGCGCCTTGTACGGCTGACACCGCCGTCGGTGTATGAATGTGTGAGTGAATGGGTGAAAGAGGCAAAAAGTAAAGCGCTTTGGTGGCCATTGGGTCTATGAAAGCGCTATATAAATGCAGTCCATTTACCATTTTTTACAATCTCAATAAATCATAAGCACTGTCTCAGAACAAGCTGTTCTGGGATTCGGCGCTTTGTGACGTAGAATTGGGCAAGCCCCACCGATGTGGTTTGATTGACACTGGTTTTGGCATAGACCCCGCCCTCAGTGATCTGTACACATCCTCCATTGTTTCAACGACAGCCGTATAAGCGTTCTGTTGTGGGATGTAATAATAATGTACATATAGTTTTCACTTACTTCCGACATCAGAGCCACTGAAAACACAGTGGATGGATTTTATTTACGAAGGAAAGGCGCCACTTAAACTTCCAAAATACGTTTAGCTATGTTTGCGCAAATCATTTTCTGACTGACTGTTTTGTGAACGGGGGTCAATTCAAGGCAGGTTGCTTCAAAGTAATCCTCAAATGTGGATCGTTGCCTACTGTTCGCGAACCAAGTCACCTCCAGAAGAAGTAAGTGTATTTCATGATTTTTGAGCAAACAGTTATTTCAGTCGATGTCAGCCAATTCAAAAACAAATGCGTCTAAAGTTGTTGTCGTCGTCGTATGATGTCTGTGTACCTGTTATATAATTTAAACCTTGTTTGTATAGTGTCTAACCACATGTTTATAAATATATATTTTAAAGATATTGTATTAAAAACTGTGTATTTTCCGTAGCCATCTTCTCACATTTGCCACATAAGCACTTGCTGTACGTGACGTTAATGTAAACATGACGCAACAGGTCCCTCGCATAAATGTAATTTTGTTTGTACGTAGCAAACGTTATCACAGTATTTGTGTTTGTAGTTTCAAAAAAATGTGCCAACGTTATCACAGTTTGTGTGTGTCTGTGTGTGTGTTGCTCGCTCATCCATACTTGCAAAGGGGACGCGATTACAACTCTATAAGTACATAATGTATCAAATAACCATTCCGAGACGTCCTGGTCCATTCTCATTTGTGTTTATTCTGCTGGAGTCTCTTAATCATCTGGGTCTGATTCAAACATGTACGGCTGAATGCCATAAAAACAGCGGGTCTTTCACTCTCAGCTTCTGCTTTTACCGACTGCCATAGGTATCAAGTTACGCCCTCATCCAAAGGCAGGGTGGGGATATGCAGCTCATTTACATTTAAAGTGATATATACCAAAACAGCTCTTTTTAAAACAGGCCCCAAAAATGACATTTTAAAATGGTTATAATAAATTAACTGTAGGGTATTTTGTGCTAAAACTTCACAAATACATTCTGGGGACACCCGAGATCAATATCACATCTTGTAAAAAGGGGCATAATAGGTGCCCTTTAAAACATTGTGTACGTTGAAAGTGGCGAGTCGAGCCCACAGGGTCGACACAGCCATGCTATCGCGTTCCGGGTAGCCGCCCACGGAAAGCGCGTGGTCCGCGTTGTTCCTTCCCAGGCAAGAAACGCATAGGTCCTCGTCGCTGAGGGGGGCTCGGCAAGAGCCGCACTTGGAAAAACGAGGCATTTGAAACAATACCTCGTGCTCTTTTAGCTATGAAAAGGAGAAATAGCAATGAAAGTATATAGGCGCCGAAACGGCGGTGAAGCGGTGATGGCGGCTTCCAAATGCAGTGCAGAGGGCTCGTCCCGCTGAAAGTGCTTGATTCGACGGCTTAATTCTAGCGTGATGTGACGCACAAGGGCGCCCACGCCCTCATTGGTGCTGACGTCACTATCAGTCCACCGATAGGTTGCAGCATGTGCCGCAGAGCAGCCAATAGCCGTTTGAGCTGCCTAGTCTAGGTCTGCTCTGTGCAGCAATGCCTTTTAAATATGTGAAAATTAAAGGATATTTTTTTGGCTTCAGTATTCTCGAGAAAAGGGATTTTCCCGTAGCGTACGTAGCTTACGCAACACGAGAGTACTCTCGTAAGAGAACTGCTAGTCAGATTAGCCCATAGTTATATAGCATGCCCGTCACTCTTATTTCTTCTAAATTTGCTCATAGTTAGTAAACTACCCCCCCCCCCCCCCCCCCACTATTAAATTCCATTCATGTCCTAAATCAATTTACAAGTGTTAGTGAATCAGCTGATAGTTAGTATCTCTGATAGCAGAATGTATCTCAGTCTGTGATTTTAAATGCCCAAATATCAGTTTATTTAGTCTCTTCAACTCTTTAGTACATAAAAAAAAACATTTGCTGAGGTTGAAGGTGGAGATTTTCTACATTATATTCATCATTGTTCAAGTTGCAAATACTAAATCGTGAAAAAACTGCACTGCATGTTTCTTCTAAGCCTTTAGATTTATTCTTTTAGCAGATGCCTTTATCCAAAGCAACAAACAAATGTGGAAACATTTCACCTTGAATAGACAATCCAGAGAATCAAACCCTACATTATGGGGACAAAATAGAAAAAATAGAAATGCATTAGCCTATGTAAAAATGCAGAAAGTTGTGTGTGATGTGTAGGTTTAGAGGTAGGGTTAGTGTAAGGGGATAGAATACAGTTTGTACAGTATAAAAATCATTATGCCTATGGAGAGTCCCCACAAAGATAGCGGACCAGACGTGCGTGTGTGTGTGTGTGTGTGCGTGCGTGCGTGCGTGCGTGCGTGTGTGTGTGTGTGTGTGTGTGTGTGTGTGTGTGTGTGAGAAAACGGAACTCCTCCAAGTTTGAAAATACATTTATGGTGAGATTACTATATTTTATTTAATTAAATGCATTTATGGTGAGATGATTATTTTTTCATGTAAATCTGTGTGTTTTGACTGTTTGGACCACCACGAACCATGCGCTGTCACTTTAATTCAGCGCGTGCAGCACAGCAGAAATAGACTCGGAGCGATCTCTGTATTCTCTGCACTGCTGGAACGCATTGCCGGACGCGCTGCCGGACGTGCATTGTGAGCACTCTAACCTGTTAACATGGGTATGGGGGTGAGAAATACACACCGCATACGCACTGCAAACGGAGTATGTGTGAAACGGGCGTGACACTGATGTTTTTTTTCTGTCAGTGGTCGAGTACCAGCTACAAGGGAGAAGTAGCGGTACGCAAGAAAAAGTGCAGGTACGCTTAAGAGTAAAATGTAGAAGTGCCGGTACTGCGTACCGGTGAGTACCGCCCCACTTCGAGCACTGAGTGGAGCAAGAAAAAGAGAGTTGTGACTCTGCCCCTACAGACACTATGTGGTTGTCAGACTGAAATGACAGGTAGGTCGACATGTCATCAGCCTATAGGTGGAAAATAATTGTGCCTGAATGGTTGGACCGAGTGAGGTTGGATAAATTGAGAGAAGGAGGCAAACCGCTAAAGTGGTTAGAAGTTTTCAGACCTGTAGATCGTTGGCTTTGTTCCAAAAAAAAAATACTTAATTTGTTAAACATGTGAGAAAAACTGTACTCTTATTGGCCAGAATTTCCATCAAGATGAATTGACAAATTGGCTCCGTGAGCTACATTTAATTATATTTAAAATAAAAATGCTGTGTATATATATACACACAACATTTTAAGATGAAGAGGTGCTCTTTGGTTATAAACTGTAATAATTAATGTGCACATTTACCATTATCAATTATGATGATTTCTTGGTCCGTTGGGTGGTATTGCTTTCTCACCTTATCCGAACTGAGTTCATTTTTAATCAGACTGAGACCCCCTTATTTCGGCGATTTCAGAGCGATTGTTTTGGTGTCGATCCGAGTGCAATTGCTGCGTTCATATATGCCTTAATTAAATGAACTAAGGGAGACAGACAACGGACCAGGTTCTGAAACAAACGGTCAAGTTACCTTGAAAGGATCAACCTCTGAGTTAGGTCTCAAACCAAGTGTGGTTCCTGTGATGTATCCAAGAGTAGATAGGGTCATACACTGATGTACTGCTCAGATGGCAGACAGGTCCAGCTGAGTGTGGACAGATGATTTGGGAGCACTTCTCACCACTCAAAGGGTTTTTCACCAAGAGCTGGTCTCTACAAAATGGGCAATTTTGAGTCCCGATTGTTTGTCATCCAGCAGGTTGTTCAAAGAAAGAAAACAGAGACTTTACTAACAATAATTTGTTCTAGTGTTTTTGTTTTGCCAAGAAAAAGAGGAGTTGGTCTGTAATCTTCCACTATTTTTTGAGCAGTAAGGTTAGCTGAGCATGCTTAAATGTGCTGGGAAAGATACCAGTGTCAAGTGATGTGTTGCAGATTTGTGCGATTACTGAGAGGAAGGTTGCCTTTTAGAAGTGGATTTGGGGTTGAAGAAAAGCAGTTGTTTGTGGAGTTTGTGAATGTGTGAAAAGTGGCTGCTGTTTGTTACAAATGTATCACATTAAAATCCTCAACAGTCAGTGAGGTGGTGATGATGCTGGAGGGCAGAGAAGAGAATTGGATGTCTTGAAAGGTGCCCTAGAATGTTTTATATATTGTTTCCTGGGTTGCCCTTATAATGTTAGTATGTTTTTTAGATCAAAAATAGTCATAATTTAGAAATAAAAGGCATTTTTCCTAGCCTGATTTTAGTCTCTGATTTGAACACTCTGTTTGAAGGGGCGTGTCTGCTGTGAGAACCGGCCACTGCTGTGATTGGCTGACATGCTTGCATATGAAATATGACATGTGAAACTCTCTCGAATACTTTCACTACAGCTGTTATACGTTTTAACTATTAGAGCTATCGAGATTAACGAATCGTGAGATATTTTTAAAGTATTCAAATCTATTTCCATCACATAAAATGTTGCTGTGAGATGAGCATTGAGCAAGCAGATGACAGTTTGTTGATCACAACGCAGTTTCTCTCTCTAATGCTTTCACCAATGCAAACGATGTACATACAGTAAGAGCTTCGTTGTGCAGTGTAACAGCGTCATTGATTTCATAACGAGTTTGGCAAGAGAGATAAACTCGCGCTGTGTTTTTTGTTCTATGAACGCTTTCTGTATAGTTTATTCACTGAGAATTAGCCTATTTAACGTTAGTTATGTAGCAGCTATGCTCATTAATTGGAGTTTGCTTTTGTTACTGTACTAGGATCTTGCGCTGGATCTAGCACAGTGTAAATTATCTTTAATAAAATCACTACTTACCGGTTGCGGGAATATAGTTGGAATCAGGGATGGAAATTAACTTTTTTTGTCCACCGGCCACTGTGGCAGGTGGATTTCAAAATCTACCAGCCACTCAATGTTTTTACCAGCCACTTTCTTGTTTTTAACCGACAATGTGTAAATGCATGTGGAAATTAATACGACAAGATCTACACTACTTAAGCAGTTTATTTAATCTCAAGTCTGAATGAAATACTGACATTTTCTTTCTCTTTATCCCATGAACTGATATACATTGTATTAAATGAGTAGGGCAGATTAAACAAAAAACTAACATTCCTCCACCCATCCTCCCCACTCCCAGTCCAATTTACTCCTGCTCATCAGAATCAGATTCTGAAGTTTCAGAGGTGCTTTCCTGAACATTCTTCTTCCCCTCCATGAACTCTGGCCTTCTAGGCCGGATGCTAGCCTGATGCCAGAGCTGGATAGCAGGGGTGGGGTCATAATTCTCAATAGAGGGACTGGATAGCTGGACAGTCAGTAGGTCACAGAGGCTTCTTGATGTAAGACGGGACCTCCAGTCACTTTTCACTAACTTCATTTGATTGAAGCCTCTTTCACAGTCTGCAGTAGAGGCTGGTATGGTGAGAATGAGGTCAACCAGGCTGAGGATGTCGGGGCACTGCGGTTGCAAAGACCTGTTGATTTCTGGCCAGGTCTTCATGTGTAGATTCTCTCCCATCTCATACAGTCTGGTCTTAAGAATGGTCCACTGATCTGGAATGAGCTCAACAGCGACCCCCGAGGATGTCAGGATACTCTGGAAGTGTGTAGTTAATTCCTCCACTTCTGATTCACCAAATTCTGAAAAGAGACAGACATAATGAAACAACATTGAGTTATATGCTTTCATGAAATGTTATGTATGAACCTAAACCACATACCTTTAGCGCGATCTGCGTCAGGCCAGCTGTTCAGATTCACTAACTTTGTAGCTTGAAGAATCCCTATGGTCATGTCGGTGAAGCGACTTTGCAGACTCTGGCAGAGTTTGTCGAGCAGCTCAAACTTGGCCTTCATGACCCGGTTTAGGATGCGGTCATCATTCTCGTGCTGCTCCATACAGGCTTTTAGCTTGGGCCCAGGTCTGTGGTACATTTACATTAGTAAGTTTATTTAAGATATTAGGCTAAGCAGCAAACGCATTAAAGGAGTAGTTCACTTTTAAAATGAAAATTGGGGCGGCAGTGGCTCAGTGGTTCATGTAGGTTGTCTACAAACCGGAAGGTTGGTGGTTCAATCCCCGGTTTCACCTGATCAAGTGTCGAGGTGTCCATGAGCAAGACACCTAACCCCAGATGCTCCCGACGAGCTTGATGGCGCCTTGCATGGCTGCAGTCGCCCGTCGGTGTATGAATGAGAGAGTGAATGGGGGAATGTGAGGCAAATTGTAAAGCGCTTTGGTGGCCATTGGGTCTGTGAAAGCGCTATATAAATGCAGTCCATTTACCATTTACCATTACCATTTACCAAAATTCTGTCATCATATACTCACCCTCATGTTGTTTTAAACCTGTATGAATTTCTTTCTTCTGCTGAACAGAAAGGAAGATATTTAGAAGAATGTCAGTAACCAGGCAGTTTCTGGTTCCCATTGACTTGCATAGTATATTTTTTTTCCTACTATGGAAGTCAATGGGAACCAGAAACTGCCTGGTTACTGACATTCTTCTAAATATCTTCCTTTCTGTTCAGCAGAAGAAAGAAATTCATACAGGTTTAAAACAACATGAGGGTGAGTATATGATGACAGAATTTTCATTTTAAAAGTGAACTACTCCTTTAACACAACTTTTCAGTTCTCACTCTGACACTCACCTGGTTTTGTATTTTGTGAGCACTGTTTGGGTGGCTGTCAGGCAGCTGTGTACTTCAGCCACTGTGATAGCTGATGTTTGAAGAGTCAGAGAGAGGCTGCTGAGGTGAGTCAGGCAATCATGCATGAAGTTGCAAAACAGGAAAAATGCTGGATCCCGGCAGGTTTGGAAGTAGTGCCGTGCTTTGCTCTTCTGCACTGCATTCACCCCTTCAGCATCTGGTGACTGAATCTTTATACAAAATCCATCAAATCAATAAGGAAAAGTCATTAGTCAATTTATAATTTGTATATAAGTGTTTTATAAGTGTAAGTTAGTTTGATTTATTAAATTACACTGAACAAATTCCTGACAGTAAACTGACCTAACCTTTTAACTTAACATTCCTGACAGTAAACTGACCTAACCTTTTAACTTAACATTCAAGTTCTCTACACTGTTATTTAGCCTACCTGGTCTAGGTGCTGGGTAAGTCCCTGGTAACCCCTCAAAAAATGGTCAATGGCCCTGAAGAGGTGAGAAACCCACCTGGTGCCTCCAACCCTAGTTGGTACAAGGGGATTCTGGCCCAAAATCTTGAAGCTGTGCTTTAGGTTTGCCCTGTTGAGAGCACTTTTACAATAGAATGTATGCAGCCCTGACAGCACATCTTCAATCTGTTTTGCCATAGAGCAGCTCTTAATGGCATCTTTGAAAGCTAGCTCCAGGCGGTGTGCCATACAGTGAATACCCAGGACGTGCATGTTACTTCCTCTCAGCCTGCTCACTACTCCTTTACGTGTCCCTGTCATCACCGACGCACCATCAGTTGCACATGCCACCAACTTGGCCTGCCACTCTTCTCCACAGACCTCCCTCATCATGTTATCTATTGCCTGAGCGATGTTCTCACCATCTGCTTTCTCCACATCCTGTATCCCTACAAAGTGGACCTCCACCTTGCCTCGGTTGCACAAGCGTGTATACAGCATTTCCTGTTCCATCACGGCAGTGTCAGTAGACCCGTCAGACATAATGGAGAGGAATTTCGCTGTCTCTATCTTTGACTGAAGGGTCTTCCTCTCAGCTGCAGCTATGTGCTTAATAAACACCCTGGCTTGCTTCCGATTCACGTATGTGCTACCTGTGCTAATTCCCTTTTTCTCATCTAATCTATAAAATGAAAATGGAAAAATAAACAATGAAAGTAAAGTTAGAAGTAAATATTGTACCATAGCACTAACGTTATAGGTTACTTTAATGCCAATAGCTAGGCTAGTTTATATGCATAGCCATAGTTACATGGGCACTATATTCTTCTGACCTTATTCAGCATTTAATATAAAAACCACTAGTCAACATTTCATAGACACACAAAAAAAAAAGACTTACTTGCATTGCCATTCTTAATCCTGAAATGGCCTTCCTTTTTTCGCGATTGCGTGGGCATTCCTAAACAGTATTGTCATCTTATCCAACTGGGCCGTCTTCAGGCTGGTAAGTGCCTTCATGGCAGCCGTATTCTCCGGGCTGCTTTTCCCTGTGCTCTCTTTTTCACCTGGATGTGGCATTTTGACGATTCGTGATCTTTTCTGGCTTCTAGTTTTAAGTTTTTAGTCCCAACAATGAAACTATTAGTTTTGGCATCTTCTGAAGCGTGTTGACGACATATTGAGCAGAACATTGTAAGGCTTGCCTCGTCATAAACTAGCCAATCGCGGGACTCCCCATTGTCCGTTTTTCTCCATATTTCTTTAAAAAAACGTCTTTTGACCTTCGCCTCTTTGTCTGCAGGCTCCTCCTGAGGTGTTTTCTCTGCTGACCTCTTAACGCCAGCAATGTAACGCCACATTTTTGTTTTGAAGGTGTCACTCTAAAAGTGTCCGCCGTCCGGGGGAAACGCGCGTTTTTTTTTTTTCCCGCCCTGCAGCTGATTCTAAAGTTTTCATTGGTCATGTCAATCACCGTACAGATTGCCTACACCAAACACTGATCCCTAAACCTACCCGTCAATGTAACCTAAACCAATGAAATCGGCTGCATGCCGGGAGTTCCTCTGAAGGCGTTTGGGGAAAAACAAAATCACGCGGGTGAAACAGTATCCTATTTTTACTTACCCGCCACGGTGGCCGGTAGGAGAAGTGAGTTTACCCGCCACGACACAAAATCACCCGCATTTGGCTGGTGGCGGGTGCTAATTTCCATCCCTGGTTGGAATTACCCCCTTCTTCAGTTTGAGACGCTGAGAGAAGCTTGATATTGTCTGTGGTTCGAAAATAAGTCCGTGGTGAAACGGGCAGAGCAAACTAACAACTAACAACAACGAATTAAACTGTTGCGGTATCCGATTATATATAAACATCACCCACGCCTGTTGACATTTCTTTTCTGTGGGAAGGGTATGAAAAGTCCTCACATTCCCTGCACAGCCTGGAACATAGCATTTATTTCCATGATCTGCCATTTTCTCTCTGATCCTCGCTTGTTCCGATGGTTCGGCTGTGCAGTGCTTGTCACTGAGGGCTGGGATATGCAAATCTTTGGAGGCGTGATCCCCGACTGTTGCGTCACAGTCGGTATTATGTGGAGATTCGCCTGTTTTTCAGGGGTGTTTTTTAAAAACGAGATTTAAATAAGAAGGAGAAAACAATGGTGTTTGAAACTCACTGTATGTCATGTCCATGTACTGAACTCTTGTTATTTAACTATGCCAACATAAATTCAATTTCACATTCTAGGGCACCTTTGAACAGGTAGCGGGATTTCAAAGTCATGTTGATCTTGTCATGGTGTGGCGTTGGCAGTGGCAAATTTGGCAAAAACTGATACATACTCAAATCAACAGCATCTTTAGAATCGCTCCCTTTCCATTTAACTGCCCTGAGCTTGGACTGATTATTCAATGTGATCTTATTATTAATTGTAGTTGTTTATAAGCAAGTAAGTATATTTTATTTTCATACATTCAATTTGCAATGCCATCTTACGCAGTAACCTGGTTTGACATTAGAATGGCTCTGCTTTCAGTGATTTTTGATTTCGTACTCACAATCATAGTAATGACTCCAATACTTTACTCAAACTTAAACTTTAAAATGTCAAAATAAAATATAGTTTTTCTTTTAACAATTTTCATAATAGTATATTGTATCACATTATATTATATTAGTAAACATAATATACAAAACAATGCAAATATAATAAAAATAAATATAAACAATACAAAAGGATTCATAAAGATTTGTACTTTTCTAAAGGTTTTGTTAATATTTTCATATTCAGTGAATGTCAAAATGTCACCGTAAACGTTACATGCCAATGCCTACAAATCCCCAAAAGATCACCATTGAGGATTGTTTTAAAGTATGTGTCACAAACTAGTGTTTACAGTTGAATACACACATAGTAATACAATGAGTAATACAAAGACTACAACAACAGCCAGTCTATACTTGCCACAGAGAGCAAGTCCTTGATATAATTAGTTATCAAAAGCAGCAGAAACCCTTTAAATGCTACTGCAGAATTCAAGATGATTCAAAACATGCATTGTAGCACAGTGCAGGACATGCACTTACCTACTATTGTCTTACACTTTACATTATTAGGAAGTGGCCTAGAAATCTAAATTATGTTTCAAGACTTGGTTGATGAAGCTGCTGTAAACTGGTACTATATGAGGCCAATAAGTGAATTAAATTAGTATTATTTATTTTATTTTTAAAACTATTTGTCACATACTGCTCTGAGGCAAAGGTTGAGGATCCAAATGTGGTATTTATTTGAAAGGGTAATCCAAAGGTGTAATCCAGATTACAGTCAAGAGGTCATAAACAAAAAGTAAGCAGTCCAAACAAACAAACAAACAAACAAACAAACAAACAAACAAACAGGGGAATCCAAGAAGCAGGCAAAGATCAAAAACAAAGAACACAGGACGAACAGAGAGAATGCTTGGAATTGCAGTAGAGACACTAAACAAGTATTCGCAGGGAAAGACAGAAAGAACCATGCTTACATAGGGTGAGTAAAACAAGATAATGAGACACAGGTGAATGTGATAATGGATGATGGTCTGGGCAAAGGATTATGGGGAATGGAGTCTGTGGATATGTGGTGATTGTCCGTGCTTGATTGCCCTTCTGATGGTAAACCCGGGCACTCTCACTGGTGATCGTTATATTAAATCAGCGGCATGAGCTGTTCTCAGGTGTTTGTATCTTGCACAATGATATAAGCTCAAATACCTATTTACCAAAAAGATTATTGGAAAAAGTACCATAACCCCTCTTCCCTCAACAAATATTAAGCAGCACAACCACTTTCAACATCAATAATAAATGTTTCTTGAGCACCAAATCAGTTTATTAGAATTATTTCTGAAGGATCTATAGTGTATATAATGATTTTTTTATACAAGACGATACACACTTTGTCAAGCTTTAGTGGCCAGATAATTATTTCATTAGTACAAGGGACTAGGGGTGTAATGATACACTCATGTCACGATTCAATACATATCATGATACTATCATGAACTCACAATGCGATATTATTGCGATACTCAAGACAAAGTTAAAGATACAATATGTAAGATTTTTCGCCACTGGAGGGCGCAGTTTCCAACAATAACAAAGGCGTATGTTTATGACGCAGTGACTATAGCTGAATGATGGGACTTGCTGTCAAGCTGATGGATCTAGTCAGGTTTATGGATGAGTGCAAACATTCACGTTTTTTAACATTATAGTGGTATGAAGCAGGTCGCGATTGCTAAAGAGACAGATATCACACGCGAGTCCCGCGGATTAAAGTATATTACACGCGAGTCCTGCGGATATAAATGATATCACACGCGAGTCCCATAAATGATATCACACGCGAGTCCCGCGGATATAAATGATATCACTCGCGAGTCCCGTGGATATAAAGGAATAAGAAATTTCATTCTACCGAACTACCCGCAAGTGCTGGATTACTCACACAGGTCAGGTCAGTTTATTAGACGAATTAAACTTGTGAGGTAATGTAGGACTGCTTCACTTGGTCTAACGTTACACTATATCACACTAAACGGCATTTAAATGTGTGTTGAAAGTTATTATGTTATTCTGCGTGTTAGTTCATTTGCTATACGAAACTAGCAGTAACGTTAACATTTAGCTAGATCAACATTAGAATAACATACTGACCATATTCTATTTCATCATGTTGAGCTAACGTTATATATCATTGATTCATTTTATGTACATTTGCTCACCTGTCTAATAAAGCTGTCAAGTCGTGACTCGTGAAGCTCTGTCAAGGCCAAGTTAGTCGCGGACGTGGAGCTCTCAGCATCTCAAAAACGCCACGCTGATATTGATCCTTATTTCAATTCTCCTTGTTTGTCCCAAAGTCTGCTTGCCATGGTCTGTAATGTTTGAACGAAACAAGAACTGCGTGCCGCTAAATGTTACGCACAACGCAGTTGTCCACATCTGTCGCCATGGTTACCGCTATTCGAGCGGAAACCGAGGATAGCGCGGATATTATGTCATTGACAGGCGACATTTGTTTCCGGGACTGCCACTTATTTAAAATTGGAATTTCTCTGAAATAAAAAAAATCTTTGGAGACTTTTGGGATATTGTAAGTAGGCCTACACAACTGCAGGAAATATATCACACTGTGCAAGTGATTTTTGAATATTTTATTACAATATTCTTACATATTGGACCTTTAACAAAAAGTTGACTGTTGATTAAAATGCTGAATGTTTTAAATTACATTGGTAGTGTAAATTAATAGGATTGGTCTTAGTGCTGGAAACCCAATGCACAGTGCAATAGTGACACCATAATAAAAATATTCATGATTCTGAAGCTGAAAATACTGAATTTTTTAGAGGAATATGTTTGAACTCTGTCACTGGCTAGATATATTTTAAGTAATGTAGGCAGCTTTTTACTTGTTAACAATGTGGCATTATCACATTTCACAATTGAACTATTATACATTATATTCAACATTATATATAGTAGTTTAATGTAATAGTGACACTAAAACTCTGAAAACTTTAATATTTTCGTACACCGCAATTTTTATTTGGGTGAATTACTCTATCCTATATATTGCCACTATCCACGATACATAGTTGCATTTTTGCATTGCAATGTATTGTGACACGATATATTGCCCCTACAAGGGACTGACCACTTTGGTCGACAAGAGACTTTTGCCAGGCTACAAAGTTAAAAAGAAGTGAAAAGAATAGAGTAAAGCAGGCAAATGGAAGAAAAAAAGAAGGTTTGAATGATAAAATAGCCCAACTCAGCCTGAACCTGTCCCCTTTCAGCTACACTGTGGCAAGATCCCAAAGGAATCTAACTAAATGGTCTATTACTTTCTCAGTGTTCATGTTGACAAAAATCACCACTAGTTTTATGTGTGGGTGCAAAATGATGGGAGAGAGTTGTAAAAAGACGAAAAGAAAAAGAGGATGCAATTAATCTCTGTGATCTGAAATCCCTTTCTCCCATTAATCTTTAATTGTAAAGAGAAGAGTATCTGAGGCTGTGGCGATCTGTCAGAAGTGGGGGAAAGTGCCTGGGGGGGATGTAGAGGCCATCTTCTCTGATTGAGCATAACATATCTAACAACCACAACTTATGCCTCATTATGAACTCCTACCTTTTTAAAATCCCTGTTGAGAACCAGGTCAGCATGACTTGCATTTCTTAACTCTGAACATACGGGTGAAGAAACGTCAAAAGGAGAGTAGCTACTGTAGTATTTTCAACCTCAATGGAAAACCGTGCCTGTGTGCATTTCTGTAAATCGATATTATGTTGCTGCTTGCATGTTTTGCGATACTTTAAAAGTGAAATATCCAGTGAGTGGCAAAAGCACTTTCAGTTTTCTCCACAACAGATGAACGTGAATCTGGCCATGTTTTATTATGTTGGTTCGGAAATTAAATGCCTGGTGAGTGCCACTAAAGGGTTAATTCTCTATCGCTTTTGATAATAACGTACCACCTACACTAAACCCAACGCTAAACCTAACCAATAGGTAACAAAAGCAAACGTTAGATAAAAACGCATTTGCTGAGGCAACCATGTCACAACGGGGCTAAGAAAAATGTGCTTTTCCCTATGCCCATAATGTATGGCAACAGAACAAATATGAATGTTTTTTTTTATTGAACATTGATGGAGTTACAGATTTGGTGTGAAAATATAACAAAAAAATGGTTCATGTTTAAAAATATTATAAATGTATAAGGTGGCAAAGTGGGCCATTTACCCCACACACGGGGTAAAAGGCTCACCAGCATGGGGCAAAAGGCACAACATATTGATATAGTTAGTTGATATTGATATAGTAGCAATACATATATCATATAATATGATAAATATCACATTTTTAAATATGATGGATTAATTATAAATATGTTGATTATCTCTAAGGTGGACACCCAATTTAATATATAGTATTTACCATCTGAATCTAACCATGGCATGTCAACAACCGGAAAAGTCAGCCAGATTATTATTATCATGTGAATTATTGTGCCTTTAGCCCCAACAGTAGATGTTACCCCAAATACTATACTTTTACATATTAATCTGTTATTTTAAAACTGTTGCTTTATTTACCTGGAACAAAACTGAAAGTCATTAACTTAGCCCTGTTGCACCCTATCGTGCAATGAACCATACAAAAATAAGTCTTTATTAATTAATCATTTTCACCTGAAAACATAATCTCTGTGAAAAGCAATACAGTTGTTGTATTGGCACTAGTAGTAGAAACTGCAGTGATTTGTATAGGTATGTTTATTTTTTTTTTGAGTTTTGCAAAAATTAAGGTAGAGGCACATTTTTCCAGTGAGCTTATATATTTCAACAATACAGAGAAGTTTGTTATGGCTTCAAACAAACCTGATAGTTTGCTTCACAATGCAAGCAGTGAGCATGTGGACAGGGAGTTATTTGTCAAGCCTTTGCTGCTTTTCGTTTGACTAGGGGTAATCTGGGTATGAGGTTATTAATTATGCCTGGACAGTTATTACTGTGCCAGTCTTTTTTTTTTCGTGCCCATTCTCTGCCACTCTGCCACCCTTTCTCAGGACAAATCTGTCATAGTTTTTTAGCATGGCAGATAATGAATTCTGGCAGCTAAAGCAGAACCACAAACACTGGACACAACAGCAACAAATTGAGAAAGAGAGCATGGTGTGTCCAAATATTACTGACTTGCAAATGATTTCAGGGGAGGTTTATGAAACCAGGAGTCTGTGTAACACGTTCAAAACGAGCCCAGTCCAAAAGGTAAAACTGACATCTTACATTATCCTACAGCTAAGCCGAGCGCATAATGTCTCCAACCATCCGTCATAAAATGAAAGCACGGCCATAAAGCATTTTTTCAGATATTTTATTTTCTCCTCTTGTTTTGAAACCAGAAAAGCTTTACAACATCGTCCCCTCAAGTATTTCCCCCCTTACAGGAATGCCCCTGGCCCATTGGGAGACTAGTCAATCAGAATCAGAATCAGAATCAGAAAGAGCTTTATTGCCAAGTGTGCTTGCACACACAAGGAATTTTCTTTGGTACTGAAGCTTCCAGTGCACATATACAGATACAAATACAACAAGAAACAGTAATACAAAATCTAAAAATAAAATTATAAAAAAAAAAAATATATATATATATATATATGAAAATACTATAAAATATAAAATATAAGGCCACGGTTGGGTTTAGTCAGAATAAACATTTTCGGATTATGAACATATATACAGTATTTTGAATAGTATGAATAAATATAAATATAAATAACCTGAGTTTAGGAGATATTGCACTAAACAGTGGGGGTATTGCACTTAAAGGCATATGCCTTGGGAGATATGTTAACTGTTCAGGAGGGAAATGGCCTGTGGGAAGAAACTGTTCCTGTGCCGAGATGTTCTTGTGGCCAGTGATCTGAGTCTCCGTCTTGACGGTAACAGTTCAAACAGGTGGTGTCCAGGGTGAGTGGAGTCTGTGATGATTTTACCTGCTCTCTTCCTCACTCTGGAAGAGTACAGGTCCTGGAGGGTTGGCAGGGGGGCACCAATGATCCTCTCTGCAGTCCGGACTGTCCGCTGTAGTCTCATGATGTCTGATTTGGTAGCTGAACCAAACCAGACAGTGATGGAAGTGCATAGGACAGACTCGATGACGGCTGAGTAGAACTGAATCAGCAGCTCCTGTGGCAGGTTGAACTTCCTCAAGCATGTTTATTGGTCATTTTTATGGCTGTTTATTAAGTATTCCCAAAGGGTTCCCCACAACCAAACACCACCTGACTGGAGCTCATGAGAATCCCTTGACTCTGTCATAGACAAGATTGACTGCGAATATGGGATGTTTCAAATTATGACCCTCATTTTAAATAGCACTATACGAGAGGTGTACCAAAAACTGAATTCATCAGGACAGGATCTGCTTCAGTCAGTGCCAACATCACATTGATGGCATGTGACAGGTGAAAAACATAGCTTTGAGTGCTATGATAATATTGGATTCAGTGCTATGATATTATGGATACTTGAAGAAATCCAGCTCCAGAAATTCAGGCCCTGATGAGGGTGAGCTGCTTATCCCAGCGTCATGGCCTGACTGGACTGGTGATATATGCCCGTAGTGATGGAGTGATATTAAACACAAGGGAGGTAGACAAACAGAGGGAGCGACAGAAGGTGCTGCCTGAACTCTTCCTGACTTCATAATGGTGTTGGCTTTTAAAATAAATGCATTGCAGGATCAGTTGTTTCAGTTCTATATACATATTCCTCTAATCATAAATGTTTAAATGTTAAAGGTGATGTTATTTTTTCAATGTTAAAATACTTTTTTCTTCCCCTGCTAATTGTGGACAAATTATAAGTGAGCATTTTATAGGTCTATTTTTGTCGGTTAAACATTAAAAAAGTCCCCCTTGGTGAGAGCAGGCACGGTTGTAAAACCATCAGATTAACAATTAGAAAGAAGCTATACACAGATTAAATTACTAGTATACACTACCATTTATTTATTTTTTGTAAGACATTAATACTTCTATTTGGAAAGCACTCATCACATTGTTCAGAAAGGGCAGTAAATGCATGTGTAATGTTATATCATTTCATTTAAAGCATTGCTATCAAATAAATCCTGTTATTTTGAACTTCAATTCAAATACTTCAAAGACAAAGACACGGCACCAAAAGCATTAAAGTAGAGGTGTACTGTTCATGTCAAAATCCAATTAATTATGAGTATTTCATACTATGCCAATTTCCTCTCCAAATACTCTTAAGTTTTGTTCACATTAATACAACATGTCTCATGACACATACAGGATATTTAGTAGCAAATGCAGGGAGACGCAAACTATAAACAAAGCTTTAATGTATATTTCAATACCCTTCTGGAAGGTGTTCTAACATTTTAAGACACGATCTGACAGGCATCACTGATTACAGCATGAAATCCCAATGCCCATAAGCCATAATGTAGTGCTGTAATTGGCTGGTAATGCTGATTTTTAATACCCAGTGCCCCAGATTATCTGTTTTTTTATTCACTTTGGGCTCGGTCTCAAAAAGCTCCACTAATAACTCAATAGAAATTCTCTGAATCCCAAAGAAAAGAGTGGAATCTACTCTACATCTTCCAACCTAGGTCACCATTACCAACATATAAATCTGTGTGTTTAGCACAAATCTTTCTCTGTCATATACATCAATTTCAGTAGAAACCTAGTAAGCATGAATAACAAATTAAGTAAAATGGGACATGGAATTGATAGTATAATGTATATGAAGCATACGTATTGAGGTTGTAAATTGAATCGTATTTTAACACGATCAGTTTTGAATGAATGAGATAGATGAAAAGGCATCATTAGCTTATCAGTTAATATTAAACACAGCTATGAAGAGTTTGCTTCAAGCCATGTTTCTCATAAATTATTAGAGCACGACCGATATGGATTTTTTGGGGCCGATACCGATATTAGGGAGTACAAAAACCTGATATCGATATATCGGCCAATATTATTTATGTGTATATTATAATACAGTAGCAATATTATTTATGTGTATATTATAGTACAGTACCAGTCAAAAGTTTGGATACACTTTCCCATTCGTGTGTACTTAATGTGGTGATCAAACACTTGTGTGACTAATATAATGGACGGGTGAATGATAGAATGAGAATGATACATTTGAGCAGTAACCAAACTAGTTTGCATTGTATGTTTTATTCTATATTATATTCTACATACTGTTGCATAATTTTCACTAATGACTTTGTTTTTAATTTAGTCACGTTATATAAAAAAATAACTTAAATATATCAATAAATATATAAAAAACTGTCACTGGCAAAAACCTTATTATCTTCTATTATTAGTCTTAATTCCTCTAGTCTCCAGCGGAGGAGGAACTCAGATCTTTAAAAATACCATAATGAAAACATTTTAATTATATGTACAGTACTTTTATACATTTTGAAATAAGTAGTCAGCAAAATGTGCTAAATGTGAAACTAGGCTACTCTTTATGCAAAATGGCCCTATATAAAGTGTTATAATTATTGGAATATTGCTTGATGTTGTAACGTAGCCTTATAGGCAGAATGAGCTTTAAGACTGTCTACACCGGACGCAGCCGTTGTTGCTCGCGTCACAACAGCTGTTTACCCTAGACGTGAAAAAGCGCCCATTACAAAGCAGATTGAGGCATCAGCGATTTGGAGGCATCAGAGAGTAGGAGATTTGTCACTCGCGCGACACCACATCACTGACACTGATTATAATGGGTTCAACTGTCTTTTGTCGCATCACGCCGCTCGTGTCCGGTGTCTTGTTCAGGCAGCAGCAGACAAGCGGTGTCTTAACGGTAAGTTGCTTACTAGTACCAGTGCGTTGAATGGTGATTTAAGGTTACATTGTCACTTGGTGAGATGCAACATGTTTCATACCTTGTCAGTGGAGTGCAAGCTAATGTGTGTACATCTTACACCGTGTCTGAAGTAGAGACCTCATTTTACTAAAGTGAAAGGGTTGACTGGTGTCACTAGAGTGACATGGGTCTCCATGGAGCGCGGACAAACTTCTAGTTACACAATTTACAATCACTTTATCCACGTTATATGTTCTGTAAAAAAAAAAAAAAATCATATCGGCAGCATATATGCATCATATGCCGATACCGATATATTTGCGACAGGCTCATAAAACAAAGAGACTTTGATCTAAATTGATCTAAATGGAAATAATAATAATAAAATAAAGTAATATGAGTTTATATATATATATATATATATATATATATATATATATATATATATATATATATATATATATATATATATATATATAGTAACTCACTTAGAGGTGCACATTAATCTGTATCCTGAAAACCTATAAATGATCAGCCCATTCATTAATCGTCTAGGAACTAAACACTAGGAAAAAGGTAAGAAACATATCAAAGAAAGTTCTTTTGCTAATGTCCTTGATTTTTGAGTTTGGCAGTATCAGTTCAAGGGGCACATTGCTGAAGCAGAACTTTGAGATCAGCGTGTCCTTCATAATCTTGTTCAAGCTCACCCTGTCCTTCCCAGCTCTGTCACTCATTCAATATTCCACCTTTCCCTGAGCCTCATTCCCATCATGTCACCTCGCCCAGCACCCGTTTTGCACATTCACTCAGTGTTAAAAGGAATCAGCACTGGAGTGTGGTGGGGTGATGATGCCCTAATGAAGATGAATATTCAGCTTGAGAAAGGTTCCTGGAATGATTCCCAGCTTGTGCCTGCTGTCCCACTCCAACTGCCAGCACGGTAAGAGAGGAGAAGCGACAAAGTCTCAGAGAAACCGGTACAGCTTCCTCAAGAACACGTGTGATGACAACAAAATCAAGGAAACACAATGTCTCCGTTTTGGATTGAATGACTTACACTGTGGTAGGCAGCTGAGTGGGGAGTCTTTGTTCAGTCAGTTTAATACATGTAGCTGTACAACTCAAGTACCAATTCATGAAGCAGGGAGAGGAGACACACAAAAACAAAACAAAAAAAACAAACAAAAAGAAAACAAAGCTAACTTGTAAGTGCAAGTCTATCAAGGTCATACAAATATACTTTATATTATGACCTTGAGATACAACTATTTGCAACATGCAGAATTGGCAGAACGGTATTAATTTTAGCAAAATATGAAGAATAATATAAATTACTTTTTTTTTTTAATCTGCTATTGTCCTGAATAAGCTATTTCACACAAGAGGTGTTTACATAAAGTCCACAAAACAAAATAATAATGTTTAAATTTAAACAATACATGATAGTTCCCTTCAACAAACATAAAACTCACATTAATCCTATTAAAATAAAACTCACATTAAATTTGTCATTATTTAGTAGAGTGAAATAACTCCATATGGACCACATTGTCATTGCTTCTGGCAAGAATGTCTCACTCTATAAATGTGGTGTATGAGTGTGTGCTGCCTGTGGATATTTGTGCTGTAAGTATTTGTGCATATTAAAATGAACAGAAAAAGGAGGAAGAAGGAGAAATATCTCCACAACTACAGTATGTATATATACACGCTGTTCTCTTATGATATGGTTTAATATTCACTCTAAATTAATTTAGGAAAACACTAATTAAAACACTTATAATCTATATTATGGGGTGAACAGCAGTTATGAACCCCGTTATTCAACTTTCTCTCTGACCTGGCAACAGACTGGCATGTAACAAGTGTTTTAGCTGTCATCCGCTGTAGATCATATGTACTGTACATTTCCCAATACAACCTCTCATGTACTTCTTATCATCATCATCATCATCACAATCATGCCCAGTGCCCTAATCTCAAATACGTAACCAAAAAAACTGCCAAATCTTCTCCCCGAAAGATTGGGAGAAAGTTGTGACAGTAATACATCCAGACAGAAAACCTTGCCTCAACGTATATGTCCACTCATCATCTTCTTACTTTGAAACCTCTCATTTTCTCTTCATGGGATTTAATACTTCTTTATAGTGCTGAGCAAGCTCTCTGGGATGAGAGGGCCAGGGACTTAGCTTCTGTTGCCGTTGCAGTCCGGTGAAGGAAATTGGCAGATTATTTGGTCAACTGCGATCAGTTCCACCACAGCTTAAATGTCTCAGAGTTCCCCAGGACGTGCCCTGAGTTTATACTTTCTTTTTAAGCTCATCAAAGTCAGATGCGCAGTGTGCGGGGAAACTGCATATCAAGAAACGGAAAACCATGAGCCTCTTTTGTCACTGTAGCAGTGGATGATTTGAGGAGCCTTTATTGTTTTTGCATTTCCACAGAAAACACTAACCGCCCGCTGACTTTCAACTCTCTCTTAAAAGCATGTGGCATTGCAGTCCAATTTTGTCCCTAATTTTAAGCCAAAAAATGAGGAAAAAGAAACTGAAATAAGAAAGTGAAACAGGAAGCTGAAATACTTACTAAACTTCACACTGGTTTTCTCCACTTTCCTGTTCCTAATGTAAAACCCTGATGTGTGACATTTAATATAAAAGACTATCTTGTGAGGATTATTCTACTTTATAGTTCTGCTTAGGCACACTTTTTTAAACATGTCCTATAATCAGAGTATCATACATGAGTTATATGAAAATGTCATCATAATATTATAAAAGAACAAAAGGTAAATGTGAAGAATAAGAACATGACTACTTCTGTGCTTAGATCAATATTCGCTTAGCTCAAGGGAGGTGCATTCCCCATGCCTATGCCCAGATCTAGTTCTTATTCTGGCCCCCAGAATAAGCCTACTTCTGTGCTTAGCCAGGGTGATCTGAGGATTACATTGAGGACTTCCCCGCCGAGCCAATCTCCGTGGGCCCCTCACGTCTCAGCAGTCGGTGAAGCCTCAAAAGGAGCTTGCTGGTCCTTCTCATGGACGACCAGTTGTTGCCTTTGGGGCCCCAGCTAACGATCAGATGTCGGTCGCAGTAGCGGAGGGGGAGCTTCAGTCCTCTGGAGATGAGGACTCAGCAGCGTTACCCCCTTCACGGAGTGTAGCGTTGCCTGAGTCAGATCCAGCATGGGCAGGTATGCTTCCCGGGCCGCCGAGAAGGTCAGGCTTGCGTGGAACCCTCCACAATGCCCAGAACTGTCTCGGTTAGACGATTGGTTTCTCGGGGCAGGCCGCGCTGGTTCTCAGCGTTCATAGGACGTGGACGGAGCCGTATAGTGCCAGAAGCCGTCAATGTGGCTCTTCCCTCCTTACCACCCTCAATGGCGGAGCAGCTAAGGGGTATGTGGATATCTCGCCAGTGGAGTATGCCGTCGAGATGTGTCCGGTGTCCGCTTCCTCTTGGTGGGGTAATCCACGTCTCCCGTCCAGGGCTTATAAGTTTACGTCCGGTTTAACGGCAAAGGCATACAGAGCCTCCTCTGGGAGCTCAGTGCGGAAACTGAACTATATCTCCGGGCGATGAAGGAAACCCGACGTTTCGTTGGTCAGGCGATGTCCACCTTGGTGGTCCAGGAGTGCCAAATTTGGCTCAACCTGGCCGACATGAAGGAGACCGATAAATATCGGTTCCTGGACTCCCCCCTCTTCCAGGTTTGGTTATTCGGCAATGCAGTCGAGAGCTTTGCCCAACAGTTCTTAGCTGCCCAGAAGCAGACAGTCCCGGCGGACCGCTGCTGCCTTCACACGTCTGCCTCCACCCGTCACCCTCCGTCTGCTCGTCGCCAAGGTCGACCTCCTGCGGCGGCCTCCGCTCCCGCTAAGCTGCCGCAGCAGCCATCATCCAGGCCACAGTGTCGACCCCACCCATCAGGTGGATCAAACTGCTCTTCAGGAGATGGTGAACGCACCATTCCTTCCCCCGGTGAAAGGCCGGGCGGAGAATCCTTTGATCGGGATTTCGACTTTAGTGACTTTATAAGTGAGTCAGTAGCAAAGACTTTTATATTGAAAGTGTAACACGCATCGCGGCGAGAGTGCAACCCTCACTCTCAAACAGTGAAATATGTAAATGAGCCTAAAGGGAGTGCACCGTAACGCATTCCTAGATTTGGACCATAGATATATACACTAGATGTCGCCTTGGCTACGGCAGTTCATTGGAACGAATGCGTCAATAGAGCCGCCATCATGGAACAGGGGAGCCCCTCCTCTTTAACGCATCAGCATCAATGTTGGAAAAGGTCTAACAGAAATAAAATCACTATAAATCATCATGAATGTGATTTTCTAGTTTTTTTGGTTTGTTCCAACGGTCAGACATGTATTTATCATTGAGTCCAGAGAAATTTAAAAAAATGTACAAAATTACACATTCTTGTGAAATGTAATCCCTTGCTGTATGGTTTTTAGATTTCGTTTGTGTGAACATCCATATGCAGAACAAAAGTCCGGCATCATACATTAATGCGTTACCTAGCTATTTCCTTTGACAAGACCCCTGTTCCAAGATGGCAGCGGTTTTGATGCATGCTTAGAACCCCAAGGTGATATCTAGTGTATATCTATGGATTTGGACCAGTGACCAGAAGATTAGACTCGCTCAAGAGACGGTGTCAACAACAAGGGGAGAAGGAAATGGTGACAACACTGGCTGCGTTAGAAACAGGTAAGATATATTTGGGAAAATGATAAATAAAAATAAAGAAAATAAAGAAAAGACCCAACAAAGAGAATTTGATTTTTTCAATTATGAAGTTTTCAGAAAGGCAAAACTCCAACTTTAGGCCTGTATTTTCCCTGTAGCATTTGCGTTAAAGCAACACTATGTAGTTTTTCAACCTTCATAATATATTTCCAAGACCCTTGAGATGGTACATCGACTTACAATAGGTTGAATGACGCGTCTGCCATACCCTGACAGTATCTGTATCGCTTTTACTTGCACTACGTAACTTCGGGGTTCGGGTAGTAACCCGAGCACAAAAAGAACTACAAAATTTGACTGCTTTACGGCATACCTCACTTCCCCCACCACCCCCACTTCCTCAAATTCTGACGTGAGAGTCCAACTAGCGTTTGTTTGCAACTAAAACGAAGGCGGCAAATGTTTTGTCGGAGGAGACTAGAATGAGAAAAAGGAAGAGTGACAAAATAAAAGGCAGGACGAGGATCAATATTGGTCCAACGCTCGCTCACTGGCTTGGAGGAGGAGGGGTGCCCGATGCTGTTCCAACATTCTTGCAAGTAAATAATACATGATTAGATGGACAACATAATCTTTCAGGATAACTATCCAAATGTCTGCAGGCTGATAGTCATGTTTGTTTATTTATTTTTTTGGTGAAAGTGTCTTGCCTCAGGCTATAATGCAAATCAATTTTTCAAATTTGCAGATTTATCTACGGTACCTTGATATTATAATATTGACGATATATAGCTATTACCTACCACACAAACATTGAATTAGCATATCCATTATGTAAAACAGTAGACAATAGGATACTATAATGACGCTGGCTTGTAAACGTGAACTACGCGATCTTTTGGCGTTTGAAAAAAAAATAAAACCCATGAAATTATATTCATATGACATGCTGAAATATATGCCAATGTACCTGGGATGAAGACATTTCACACGCAACACTGGCAGTCTGCCCAAGACGTAAGAACTCGCGAGAACTAAAGACGGTTTTGGCTTGTCAACAAATGCATGTGTATCTCCTGGTGTAACCATGACAGATTTTAGGACAATAGTAGAAGGCAATACTGTTTCCCAACTGTTTGTTCATTCTAATTCTATTTTTTATTCTCTTCTTTTTAGATCGTCTGTGTCCTGGCGCAACCCTTTAAGGTGGGGCTAACTTCCCACTCGTCTTATTGGACCAATCTTCATCTTATTAAATTAAATAACTTTTCTTAATGAATTTTATGGTTTTCATTTATTTATTTTTCTTATTTTCTCTTTACAGATATTAATACAATAAAATAACACTCATGAAAAGTCTTTGTTCTTACATCAACAGTATTTCTTTAGTGACCTGGGTTACAAAATGGACTTTTGTAAAATGTAAGGTTTCAGTGATTTTGTGATTATGCATTTAAGATTTTCCTGAAGAATATCAGCTAGATGCAGGTATAATGCACTTGTTTTGTCAATCTCTCTTTCATAATACTCTACATACTGCAATAAGCTTTCATGAAGCAATGTAAAAGGAATATAAAACTTAAAGCAGATGAAGCAGCAACAGGATTTCCCAGCAATTTTTCCAGCAGATGAGCAACAACAACCATTAAAACCATTTTTTCTAGATGTTTTTCGGGAAACGTGGCTATTGATACTAATATTAAATAATCAGTTTTTGACACTACTTGGACACAAATCAACATGTAATACAAAACAACACTTACTCTTTAAATAAAAAATTAATAAACAACTGGAAGAAAAAAGGACTAACAGGGAATGCAAACACTAACAAAAACAACTTCACTCTTAACTCCCAGTTTGAGCCCTTCTTGTTCCAGAACAGTGGCCCAGTCACTATGTGATGCCGGTGAAGGAAAACGTTTCCTGACTTACTCCTCCAAGTGATCAAAGGTTTGGCTATTGCAGCCCAACCATGAATATCGACTCTGGGGAGGTCCCAACAAACAGTTTTGGTGAAAATAGGAGAGTCGGGGTGCACATTTAATTCTGCAACGAGTCAATATACTGTCGACAGTTGGATGTGGTTTGTCCAACGTGGTGGTATGCCGACATTATCCTGGAAACCATAACTCTCCATACACCTCAAATAATTGCTGTCCTGGTCACAGATGAGCCAGCGAAATGAACACCAACAATTTGTCCACTTTTGATCTCTGATATGTCTCCCATTATATAGTGTGGATTGCAATATAACAGCTGAGTTATTGCTCTGCTAATTTAACCTTCACACTCTGCTCTTTCTGATTGAAAAGCAGTAAAGATTAGCAATTAGGTTGCACATATACACTCCTGGGCAAAAAAAAAATATATATATATATATATATATATATATATATATATATATATATATATATATATATATATATATATATATATATATATATATATATATATATATATATATATATATAAAAATATATACTTGAATGGTCTTTTTAATCACAAATCACTGGCCAGGAAATTACCAATAATTGCACAAACACTGTAGCTAAAGTAACTGGAATAGCCTTCCCCAACTTTGAGACATCTTTTTACAGGAAGAGTAGTGCTGTTTAGCTAAATTTTTACAGTTTGTGAGTAATCCCAGTTCATTTGAGTTTAATGTGAGACCACATAAATTCAATATAGGGTGGACTGTTTCATTGTGATTCATCCTTCCACACAACTCTGCTGAACCACTCTGAATCAAACTTCCCATATTTTGCAAAAACTTTATTTTGACTTTGGTGTTTTTCTGAGACAGCAATGGCTTTTTAAGTAGTCAATTTAATTAAATGTTGCTAATTTCCTGACCAATAATTAGTGCTTAAGACAATTAAAAGCTTAGTGTTTAGGCATGTTGTTGCATTCGTGTTTCATTTTATATATAAATACACATATACAGTATATTTAAATAGAGAATTATTTTCTCTCAAAAAACAATTATACCTTACCAAACCCAAACTTGTATGTTCCATAAGACCTTGATAATTTTCTAAAAAAATCTGGTACCACTTGTTTGCTTCTTTCAGTAAGCCTATGTTTGCAACTGCTGCTATACACTGAAAAAGTACATCAGAACGTCAAACTGAGGGACTGCAGAAAGCATTGACTCTGGCTGCTGTTTTTCATTGTATGCCACTTTTCTAGCACCGTGTTAGCAATGCAGGTGTTGGACTTGCATTTTAAATGGCACATGCATACTAATGTGTGTTGTAATAAGATCTTTGAAGTGTACAACACATAACAGTCACAGAATCATAATGCACAATTCCTCTCTCTCTCTCTCTCTCTCTCTCTCTCTCTCTCTCTCTCTCTCTCTCTCTCTCTCTCTCTCTCTCTCTCTCTCTCTCTCTCTCTCTCTCTCCTTTTTGACAGGTTTGGTTACAAGTCCCTCATGTACTCTTTAAAATTATTTTTTGCTTTTTCTTTACTGGATGTTTTGACCAGAAGTTATGACTTGCGTGACAATGAAGGGTTCCACATAACAGCCTTTAAAGTGTAGAAATTCATAGGAAATAGATGGTAGTAAACCCATTGGGAGGGGACCACTGGGACTAGGAGAGGTCTTTGTGTGGGCAAATAGGTATTTATGAGATGTAATACCATTACACCCAACACCAATACCAATATTTTAAGGCTAAGAGAAATATTTTGGACACTATTTTGAGAGAATACTGCAAGGTGGACCAGTACCTATTTTGATTAACATCCTTAAATAAGTCATAATTCACAAGGTTAGAAAATGCAGTTTAATTTGTTTAATTGAATCAATGGTTTCCTAGCATATTTTTTATATATATATATATATATATATATATATATAATATATATATATATATATATATATATATATATATATATAGAGAGAGAGAGAGAGAGAGAGAGAGAGAGAGAGAGAGAGAGAGAGAGAGAGAGAACACTTGATTATTTTCAGAAATATTGTTACTTCATTGCTTGAAATTTGAAGTAATATTCGCTGTGCGTATACCATTGTTCTACTAGCATTTTTTATAAAATAACCATGGTACTTCAACAAAAACCTTTATTTTGTGGAAAACACAGCGATCAAAATTAGAGAACCATAACCATTGCAGCACAAAAGAAAGCATTACAACTAAAATTTTAGGCTAACAGCAGTCAAAATTTAATAGGAAGTATAGAGGCCCTTGCTTTGAATGACCTGAGCACATCTGCGGCCACAGGACATCACTAGATTCTCACACTGCTCTGGTGTGATCTTGGTCCACAATTATTCCAGTCTCTTCCACAGTTCGGTAACTGTAGTGGGTTTCTTATTAGGGAAGCATGTTGCCAAAGGAGGTTCTGATAAACATTTACATTCATCCTGCCATGTAGCTGTATAATAGGCCCAACTCCTGCTGCAGAAAACATCCCCCAACCTTGACACTTCCTCCTCCACCTCTGACTGACTTCTTTACGCACTTTGGGTTCAATCTTTTCCCAGTTTGACGCCGAACATAATGTTTCTCATCTGACCCAAATAAATTAAACTTACTAGCATCACTAAAGTGAAGTTTTGACCAGTTATCCTCTGTCCACACGACATGCTCCTTCGCAAAGTTTAGTCTAGCCTTTTGATTCTTTCTGCTGGTGAGAGGCTTGGTCGCTGCAGAGTGAGCTTTCAGTCTAAATTCTCTTCTGATTCTTACTGTGTTCAGCTCTGAACTGGCGAGCAATTCCAGCTGCAGTGCTGAACCGATTCCTGACTGAAAGTCTCCACATCGTCCTGTCCACTCGTGCATTTGTCTTACTTGGACGACCAGCCTTTTTGGGGGACTTGAATGAATGAGTGTCTTTGTAAAGCTTCAATATTCTAGAAATCACAGATTTGGAACGACCAATTTCTGTTGCAATAGCTGAAAGGGTCATCCCTTTGGCCTCCATCTATACAACCTGCTGTCGTAGGGGTTCAGTCACCTTAGAGTGGCTTGCCATCTTGCAAAGTCAGTTAAAATTGGAAAGTTTGCTGCCAGGGTGTGCCAGATAATTAAGGAAATTAGCACCATGTGCCACATTATCACCAATAACTTGGAGGTATATGAAAGAGTTTTCTAATTTTGACCAGAGTTATTTTTTAATTGTCTCGTTTAAGTTTTATATACTGTAGTTAAATATATTTAACTTATGAAATATGCTAAAACAAACGTCCCTTCTGCTCCTGTTAGGTTAACTCTAACTAGGACTAAGCAGTGACCTTGAAATATAGGAAATAAACTGTATGTTATTTAATTTTGATCTATATATACATACATACATACATACATACATACATACATACATACATACATAGTTACTCTATTAATATTTAATTATGATGTTTTCAATTGACCATTTATTTTTTTAATTGATCCTCAAAGGTTTACTGCCTCAACATTTCCCAGTATTTTATCAAAAGTTTTAACACTACTTTTTATTTATGGCCATATACAAGAATAGTGATGCTTAATATCCTAGAGAAGTCAAATATAGTGACAGTACTTATGGACCACATGCTCTATGATCCCCTGCACTGAGTCAGAGATGATGTTCGTGAAGAAGGGAAGTTGGCATGAAAGTGCAACGCAAGCTGCAGAGAGAACTAAGACAAGCTTTTAGCACAAGTCCTATAATCCTATTGATCTTAAAGCCTAGAGTCCAGAGTGAGAATCTTATGCCTCTCATAGGGGTATCAGAGCACAGGGAGCATCCAGCCAGCTTTATGAACATGCCACCTACAGCCCCTCCATCATCTTCCGGCCTTCCTAGAGCCCTTTCCCCTAAATCCCCTCTCCCACCCCCTCACCCATTAGTCCCATCACTCAACTGCAATCAACTTTCACACACTTAAAACAGTCTTAAAAAAGAGTCTCGCCTTTAGGCCACTTCCTACATATTAGTTTCAAAGATATCGTACATGGTAACCCCATGGGAAAAGCCATGCACAATAGTGTTAATGAGTTAATCTGTGACTAATATGTTGCAATGTAGATGGAGCATTCCAAAACACAAAGATCTGACCTCTCCAATTTTCCAACTGGCAAGAGGAAAATTCCAAAGCCTACAGGTGAGCGATCTCAACAGTGCAGGTGACCTTCCGTGTTGCTCGTCATCTAGCGATGAGCCCAGCTAACTCTTTGGGTTGAATGCCTGGTGTGAAGGAATAGTGTGACAGCCTGTTGTCTCCAACATTTGCAGTTTAAAATGCTACGCGCCACTCCTCCAGTTCACCCTGTCAGTTTGCACTGCCTTCTTGTTGGTATTTCTTAAATGCCAGTGCCAGTCACGAATAGGTCAGTACAGACTATTGCAGCAAGCTTTGTCACTAATAAATGGAAGGTTGGCGGTAAAGTAAGAAATATTGCCCCACAAACAGCTACGGACAACATAAACAGCCACAGGTCCCATATGGCAAAGCATCGCGTCGGGGAAGTGACAGCTCCTCCTGGGAATGAAGAAACACGTGTTTCCTCATAGTAGCAGGGTAAAATCTAATTTCATACCGAGGGGATGGGCTTTCCCCTCACTGGCAATCTGAAAGCTTTTAGATGTACTTCTTAATGGGGTTTGGATTTGGGAGCTCAGCCAAAAGCTGAAAGACGATAGTTTTAGTAGCAACACCAAACATGTGACGAAGAATGTAACCTGCTCACACTTAAAATAATTCTTGAAAATCCAACACTGGGTGTTCCAGTCAGAGCATATTTACATTCTCTTAAGACAGAAAAATATTACAGTGTAATAAGTGCACAAGAAAGTGACTGTTTGTAAACTGTACATGTTGGGGGTAAAGCATTATATCTCATGAGAATGAATAGGCTAATGACCAATAGCAAATACTATGAAAAACAAATGGGAAATCAATCAAACGAGGTCTGAAATGTAAAAGTGGTTGGTTCCTTTTTATGCTTTTGTTTCAGTCTGGCTGCTGACAATGTCAAAGCTGAGTCTCAAAACAGTAAAGCGGAATAAATAAAGTATGAATAAATGTAATTGACTCTGGCGCAGAAGCGACTTCCACGCTGTGGCTAATGGATTCACGAAAAGCCACACGCTCAGGATTAAGAGAGACGAGGTGTGAGCAGACTGCACTCTCTAATGCTAATTAATAGCCATTTAAGGAAGACACTCACACAGACACACAGCTGCCCCAGCCAAGTCAATTACAGCGTGGGAGGAGTACACAGAGACAAGTGCTGTCAATCACTTTGGCTGCATCCGAAATCGCATACTTCCCTACTAATATAGTAGGCTAAAAACAGTATGTGACAAAAGTAGTATGTCCGAATTCAGAGTACTCATAAAGGGTAAGGCAAGGCACGTTTATTTATATAGCACATGTCATAAACAATGTTAATTCAAAGTGCTTTACATAGAAAAAATATTAAAATAGTTATAAAATAACATTAAAAGCAGAGAATAAAAAAGCAGTGAATAAAAATGATTCGAATGATGAGAAAATGATGAGAAGGAAAAGTTCTAAAAATAATTAAAATAATATAAAATATACATAGATAAGATAAAGTGGAATCAGTCAAACGTATAGTGGCCCTAACTGCCTGAATCACTAAGTTCGGGGCACCCCGTCTCAATGGAAGAGGCAGAGAGCTTCAGTTCATAAGACACACTCTCGCGTGAGGTCTGAGTGTGTGCGTAAACTCACTGTCTCACTTCCCAATTGTCTCAACTCCTCCAACCAGACAGCCCAAACCAAAAATAAATAAAATCTTACTACCTGAATCACTAAATTCAGGGCGTCCCTGTCTGAATGGAAGGGTCAGAAAAAGAGTATAAAGGGAATGCGCTTGACGTCACCGTCGGCCGGCAAAAAGACTGATCGGCAGCATGTTTTCAGCGTGAATGCCGCGAAAAAAACACAAAACGCATCTAAAACGGGAAAGAGCTTCACGATTGACTGTACAACTAGATTTCACAAGAAATCTGGGGTATATTTTCACAGACTGCCGAAAGCTACAGCACAGAAGCAAATTGATCACTGCAACTCATAGAAAAAAACTGGACTCCAGGCAGCAAAAGGTGGATTTGCAGTTATTATTTTGTGGTAACATCATACAACATCATACCCTGTATATTGTATTACTATATATTGTATTGCCAACTCATCAATTAAATATTTACCATTGTATATTCTGCATAATTCGATGTAGTAGCGAATCAGCTCTATGAAATGTTAATAATCAATCATAACTTGTTATAATCGATTATGAATATTTGGATCAGTTAATCGGGTTAAAGGGATAGTTCACCCAAAAATGAAAATTCTGTCTGTAATTACTCACCCTCATGTCGTTCCAACCCCGTAAGACCTTCATTCATCTTCGGAACACAAATTAAGATATTTTTGATTAAATCTGAGCACTGGATCACTCCTCCAGAGGCTTCTAAGGGATTGAAACTTGACAGCCCCGAAAAGTTATTAAAGAAATCGTTAAAATAGTCCAAGTGACTACAGTGGATAGATCTTGGGCTCTATTTTAACAATCTAAAACGCAAGTGTCAAGCGCAAAGCTCAAGTAACTTTGTGGGCGAGTCTTGGGCGCTGTTGCTATTTTACCGGCGGGATAAATGACTCTTGCGCCCGACGCAAGTTTAAAAGGGGTTGGTCTGAAGTAGCTTCATTATTCATAGGTGTGATTTGGGCGTAACGTGAAATAAACCAATCAGAGTGTCATCCAACATACCCTTTAAGAGCAGGTGCACATGTTGCATGGCGGATTGTTATTATTACGGCGGATTTACCAGGAGTGCTTCAGAATCGGTTCACAGCCGAGGAGATCGATTCAGGGCCGTAAAAGAAAGATAATTGACATTGGGGATGGGACAAACCCACCCAAATCAATAGAAAAAAAATATGAAAAGCTCAACTTCCCTGGTAAGTTAAAGAGTAAGGTTTTTAATGTACTTACATGGTAAAGGTGATTTCGCAGTCTTCAGTTTTTTTTTTTTTCCTAGTTCTTGACGGACAAACTAATTTGTCAGATGTCCTTATACATATGTGTCTTGCCACTATTGGGCAAACAGGTCTGATCCGTCATTACCACAATTTGCCTGAAACATTTTGGTAAATGTGTAAGCTAGATTTATGCCTATTTTTTTACATCTTCGTGGACACCACAATGATTTCCCTCGTGTGGTAATATATTTCCTTGTTATAATGTATGATTTGCAAAAATAAAAACTGCTGCACCTGTGTTGATGAGAGAATCAAAGTGTATGCATGTTGTGCACCCGCTACATTATGTGCCAAGCATGCACGCTTAAAATAGCATTATGAACAACGCGCACATTTTCGCAATTCCGCCACTGACCAAAAAAAACCTGGTCTAAAGTCAGTGGCGGAATTGTTTTCTGGAACTGCAAAATAGCACTAGGAAATGTTTGCGCCGAAACACGCCTCCTTTTTGCGCCGACCTGCCCAGGGAGCGCAAGTTCATTTCCTACTGTAGTTTACCGACGTGCGTCTGTGGAGGGAAAAGCCCACTTTGCGCGGGTGCGAAATAGGAATGATACATGCGTCGGTGTACAAAGTCATTTGCGCCGGGTGCAAGATAGAGCCCCTTAAGTTTATCAAGCGACGAGAATATTTTTGCGCGCAAAAAAAACAAAAATAACAACTTTATTCAACCATCTCTTCTCTTCCATGTCCTTCTCCTAAGCGGTTGACGAAGTGTAACAGTGCAGCACTTGTGGGTTCTACATCACACGTAGGCTTACTATTGGCCGACGCTGGTCACGTGTGTGATGCATGTGACGTTCAACCAGAAGTGTTGCGCAATAACACTACGTGAAATCTCCAGGTCCAAAGACAATACTTGAATAACGTCGCTATTTTTTTTTTTTTTTTGCTCAAAAAGTATTCTCGTAGCTTGATAAACTTAAGATCTAGCCACTGTAGTCACTTGGACTATTTTAACGATTTCTTTAATAACTTTTCGGGGCTGTCAAGTTTCAATCTCTTAGAAGCCTATGGAGGAGTGATCCAGCTCTCAGATTTAATCAAAAATATCTTAATTTGTGTTCCGAAGATGAACGAAAGTCTTACGGGGTTGGAACGACATGAGGGTGAGTAATTACTGACAAAATTTTCATTTTTGGGTGAACTAACCCTTTAACTTGATGTAGCTACATTAACATTACAACAAATTACTCGGTTCATCCCGTGAACACTCAATACTGGTTATTAATTAATTGATAGAAATGTGCATTTCCGGGGCATGGGAAATGTCTTTCTTACTAGGTATTAAGAGCAAGTAGTCAAAATCTATGATTAGTGACTTTAGATATGAGCTTGAGACACAGACAACTTTACGTGTGACTTGAACAAGACTTTATTAACTAGACTAAACATTCAAACTACTCTAACATACATATACATACATGCAAACCGTTTACCAAGGGAAAGAGGGCTGAAGCAGAATACAGGAAAGCAAGAAGTTATAGCATTGTTTGAAGTTCAGCAGATCAACAGCCTGAGCAAACCATCAGTTTAGTTCTGACACGCCCTTCTTTAAAAGGGGTAAGGATACTTAATGTTATAAATAATGAGACGAAGTTTGATACTTGCATGTCCCATTTGAATTAAACTGTTCTGATGCAATTTGTTGAGGCTCCAGTTGATCTTTGATGAGAAAGAACCAGTGGGAGTCAGAGGATCTTTGGTGAATGGAAAGACAAGACCGTAGCCTGGCGCACACTTGGGAGTCCTTGGGGGCCTTCTAGTTCAGCATCATCTTCATTAGGATTTCTCAGGAAGGACCAAAAGAGTAAGAGAGCATGAGGCTCAGAGAGCTAAGAGAGGGGTAAGAGGACCAGAAAGCAAGAGGACAAGAAGCAAGAGAGGGAGAAGGGCTGGTGTGGATGCAATTTATAACCTGAGAAATGTGTCCCACCTCTCATTGGCTCGACCAATAAGAAGGGTGGAAGTTCCAGGCGTGAATTTGGTTTATTGCTCTTTGTTCTAAGGGTGCTCATTGCATCTGCACGCTGGAGGGGTGGTAGCCGATGAAAAAACTAGGAAATATTCTTGTAATACTAATATGTTTTTGTTATCGACATATCATGTACACAGTCATTTCGATCTTCAAAATACCAAGTTATAGAGACCAAATATGCCACACATATGATTTCGGTTAACCATAGTATGCAAAGTCTGAAACATTAACCCATTAGAGTTTACAAGAAAACATAGACCAAACAACACAAAGGAAGATCATGAGAAGGAACATTAGATACATGTTAATACATTTATCACAAGGTTGTATAGAATATATATATATATATATGATTAAAAGGGTTAATTTCTCCTTCTCAGCAAGAATTAAGTGAGAGTCAGCACTCTGAACATTCCTTTGGAGGTCGTAAAAGTCTCCTTATCAGCCCTGTAATTTGACACTTGGTTCTGCCAGGGTGTTCGTTTCATTTGGGATGTTAGTTTCGGAGGAGATTCATAGACCTTTGTATATCAAAAATAATTAGTGTGTGTCTGGTTGGTCCAGACCCTACAATGTTTTTAAATAAACACTGACAAAAAAAGCTATACAAGTTTTAAGGCTGGGCGATATGATGTATATATCATGGATTAAGACCTATATTGTATTTATATAAAGAGATCACAGGCAAATTTGCTAAATGCTTTTCCCCGGCGTCGAAATCAGGCACATATACATGTCAGGCTTCCTGGCTGCAGGAAGATTCCTGGCTGCATGTCAATATCCATGGATCACTGGGTTTTTGGTGGTTTGAGGGTGAACCAAACACAAAGGGGATCTTCCATGTGATTCATTAAAACAGAAATCAGTCACCAATTCAGCCATAAAAGATCACGGCTCCAGCTAGTCTAGGCCAGCCAACCAAGACCCCCTTCAGAAAGGACTTTATGACCCCGCAGGCCCCAGAGATAAGCCTAAACAGGAAGAACGTTGTCACTGTTTCATCCTTAAGCAAGACAAATCTGCTCAGAAATGGTGAAACGAGGCCTGACCACCAAGGGGCCTGACCACCTTTGACCTCCCTCACCACTGCTGCAGCAGGACAGATGTAAAACAGAACACACTTTCATTTGACACGTGAGAGACTTACACAGACTTTAAACATCAAATCCATTAAAACTCAAACAGAACAATGCTCAGTGGACTTGTAATCAAACATCATAATTCTTGTTGTTCCTACAATTCATGTTTGTATTATGCTTAGATCACATATAATTTGTTATATATTGTGATATAACTGTGTGTATGAATGAAAGAGTATCGTGCTTAATAATCATATGCCCTTAATTCAAAAGATGGCTTGAGTGAAATCTGTGTAAAATGCTTTGTATGATTATAATCTATAATGTTTAAAACTGTGGTCTCTTGTTCTCTGCTGGTGCTGGAACCCAAGCAGATCCCAGATAACGATAAGTAGGAACTAGATCCACCTCCTAAAATGATGCCAGTGTCTAATTGGCCAGAACTCATCCTGGAGGTTGGACAAACTTTGAGTTTAAAATCTTAAACCCTCTCTTTTTCTCTCTCTCTCTCGAAAAAAAAGTCTCGGCAGAACAAGTCGGATGGAGCAGACGATGGTTATAGTAACCATGTAGACGCATAGAGACAAATGACCCAAATCAAGATCAGGGTTTAAAACCGCTCATTCAAGCCATCTAACTCGTCTTACTTTCATTTCTTCCTTTATTTTCTTTTTCTTAAAAGTCTCGGTTCAAAGTTAAGTTTGCTGCAAAGTTCGTTTAAACGTCTCTCCTGCAACGCTTCGAACTGTAAAGACTCTTATTCGCCTGCCAATCACATGTGACCGGCAGTTCAGAAACTTCCATCCAGGCACTTCAAAGACATCCAGCCACACGGACCCGGCCGGGAAACCCCTTTGACGAAGCACCGCAAAAAAGGAATTCCCTAAGCAACGCAAAGACAAGCAAGTAGGCTACTCCAGACTCTAACTGAACTGGTGCTTTAATTTAAATTGAATAACCTGTCTAAGAAACGAAGGTTTAATTTAATGCTTGGTGGTTCGTTCAGGTCATGTCTTACAAAGTGCATCTCACTCTGAAAACTCACTCTTTCTCTCTCTTCCTCTGCGCCTTGTATGAATATGTGTGTGTGATTGTGTTTAGACCTTAGTTTTATGTGTTTAGAATAGTTAATAAAGTCGTCCATATATTTGAAAAGATATTTGCCTTGTGTTGTGCTTGCACATTTAATGTCTTGTACTGTCGATCTAAAGTTACCTTGCTAATACATAGTGTTTCACTATAGATTGGATATTTATATCTGTTGCCAAGGTTATGATTACGGCCCGTTCAAATGAACTCTAAACGAGTCATTTGCTCGGTTCCATAGTGATTCGGTCAAGATTTATTGCAAATCGATGAATCATTCCTTTTGGGCTAAATTGGCCTTCCGGCCCCCCTTAAATACATTTTATGTATATTATTATTATTGTGTGATTCGTTACACATGGATCACTGGGTTTTTGGTAAGTTGTAATTTTCCCTATTAAATCCCGTCACGCAACAGCTCTTTTTTCAGTCCGGCTGAGGGGGGAGTGTTCCTGCGGGAAAGTGACGTCATACCCTTTATAGGCAAAAAGTATGTCTGTCATCAGACTCGGCTTGCGATTCATTTCGCTGGCTTACGCCCTGGCTCAGTGATATTAATCATACCTAGGTGTTGAGCTATATGCTCCTAAGATTAGTGATATTCATCACACCTACGTGTTGAGCATTGCTCTTGTCCTCTGTGCGCACGTCGCAGTCCTACTGGCGAAGGACGCGATGTAGCCCTTTCCTCCAGCCGATATGAAGACTGGTTTCTATAAACCCGTATTTCATTGTACCTTAGAGTGGTGGGTTATGGCCTTCTTGGACCTGCGTCAATTGAAACGGGCCCTTTTTTGAAAGCCTCCGTTCAAGTTGCTAACACAGACGCATTTCCAAATGCTCCATCCCCATGGTTGGCCTGTAGCGTACGACTTGAAAGACAGTACTTCAAATCTTGATCCCTCCGCTCCACAGATCATTCTGTGTTCTTGTGTTTGAAGGTGTGAAGTATCAGTACAAGGTCCTACTTTTCATGTGCTCCATACCCAGTTGGGTTTTCAGGTCAGGGTTTTCGGGCTGAGAATCTCTTTTTCAGTTTAGTGGAGGACTCGGTTCAACACGTCTTTTCAAGAAAGTGTGTTCAGCTGGTGCTTTATAGAAGTGAGAAAGGGTCCCACTGAAAGAACTTTCAGAGGCTCCTGGAGCATATGGCAGACACAGACACTCCATATGAACTCCATATGAAGACCGCTTCAGTACTAGCTTCATTCCACTAAGTCTTCCGGCCTGCTCAATCTTGCCGCCAAAGAGCCTCGCGACAGCTATGGCTAGGAAGAGTGGAGACTCCATCCCCTGGCGGTCCAGCTGGGCAGGGACCACTTCGGGGCCGTACAGTTACATCTGTTTGCCTCTCCGGAATTCTCCCTCTGCCAGTTGTGTGATTCCTGTCAGAGCGGACAACCCTTAGACAGACACTGGCTCTCAGCTGGCCCCGGGCTCCGCAGAAATGCGTTCCCCAGTGAGCCTTCTAAAAAAGCAGTTATACGATTCTTTGTCGTTGGTGTCTGCTCAAGTTCAGTGATATTTATCACACTCAGGTGTTGAGCAGAAATGCTCCTGAAGCTCAGTGATCTTCACATATAGTATTGAGCAGTGCTCCTCTCTTGTGCATGCATGCTGCTTGCACTTACTGTGCTAGGTCAGGAGGGAGCATGTCTTGATAGTTGCCCCTTATTGGCCCAACCATACCTAGCTCCCCTCGACAGCCCTCCTGACTTCCCCTGAATACATTTCAGGGACGGGGCATGATGGCACCTGCGTTCAGACCCCTGGACAGATTCCAGGAAAGCCCTAACTGGACGTGGAGGTTCAGGTGACTACCACAGGAACATGTGGTAGGTACCAACACTTCTGCGAGCACTCCCTAAATTAGGAAGTTGTGTTTACGCCATTAGAAGTGGAAACTACTCGTTGATTGAGTCTTCTCTCCGTGAGGAGATCCTGAGAGCGTTGGGTCATTTCAGTGCTCTCTTTCCTGCAAGTTGGGTTGGAGTAGGCTGTTTCCTCCACCCTCAAAATAATGTTGTCTCTTTTATTGACGCACATCATGATGCAGAAGCATGGGAAGCATGTCCTGATCGTCAGGTTCCTGAGGGAGCAAGGGAATATCCTTGCACCCCTCTTTATCCTCTTGGGCCTTATCTCTGGTGAACTGCACTGCAGAGACTGCCCCTGAGCCACTGCAGGCAGTGAGTTAAAAATTCTGTTTATAAACAGTTCTCCTACTCGCGTGGTCTCTACTAGAGGGTAGGGACTTGCTCGCTTTCGGCAACGAGTTGTGCCTGGAATTCAGGCCGGCTAACTCTCAGAAACTGAGACCCCAGCCTGGATATGTGCCCAAGTTTCCTACCTCTCCCTTAAATGGGACTAGGTGGTGAGCCTGCAAGCGCTGCCCCGGAGGAGACAGACCCAGCCCTGGCTTTCTCTGTCCGTCCACTTAATTATGGGTTACCTGCACAGAAAGTAAGCCTTAGAACCTCAGGCCAGCTCTTATCTGTTAGGAAATCAGCAGAGAGGGAAGGCTGTTTCCAAGCGAAGTTGGCCCACTCGGTGGTTGCCTTCATCTTGGTGAAAATTCCGAGATGCTCAAGTCCACTTAGGTGTTGAGCTCCTCTTAAATAAAAAAAGAGTGTGTGCTCCGCCTAGGCGTTGACAAAGAGTGCTTCGCTGACGGATTTCTAGAGTTGGGGGCTGGGCGACACTTATTCTTGAACCGCTGCTTCCCGTGGACTCCCTTCTCATGAAGCCAGTTCACCGTGAGCCTGTTTCAAAGTGTCGGCTTGCTGCGCCATTCCCCTCCTACGGACTGGATATGTGCGCCATTCTGCTCCAGTTTAGTTCTCTTTACCGAACCCTGTTGAGTTCCTCCGCACCCCTCCGACATCGGACGTGGCGGTACGCCCAGTGTTAGGCCTACCACTTGTAAGCTTGTGGAACCTGTGTTAGGCTGGGTCCATATGTTGTGATCCCTACGGTGATCCCATATGTGTATTCCACGGTACAGCTCCCTGCGGCAAGTCCGTGTCTTCCCTCGGCAGAGTCTGCTCTGCCGTCACTGTCTGGTGAGTGTGCGTGCATCCAACTAGTGCGTGCATCCACTTCCGTATTTATACCCGTGCCGCGGGGGCGGAGTGTGTGATGTAAATCACGCACACCAATTACATTGGCTCGTTCAATAGTACTAGAAGACAATAGGCTCCCTAGCGTGATCCCCATTCAGTCGACGTCGACTTCCATCCTTCAGGGAATGGTGGGTTGCATACGCAACCAGGACGATATTCCACCACTAATATCATTAAAGATGGACAAAATTTAATACTTTGATTCATAATTAATTATATAAAAGGGGGCAAACCTTGGGATGCCAACCTTTTTAGCACATTTCCTGGTCTGCGCTGCATCTACCTAAACTGGCATCCAACAAACACAGGATTCAGTAAACAAAGAGGATCAAAGGCTTCTATATAATAATTAGGACAACCACACCGGTCCCAATGGGAATTAAAATGAATTCTCAGCATATAGCACTAAACAGCATTTTACGCGATGATAGCACTGGACATTTTTAAATTACTTACCCTCAAGTTGTTCCAAACCTGCATGAGTTTTTTCTTCTGTTGAAAACAAAAGAAGATATATTAAATGGGTACCATCAACTGTCTGGTTCAACAGAAGAACAAAACTTTTACAGGTTTGAAATAATATGAGGGTGAGTAAATTATGACAAAATTTTTATTTTTGGGTGAACTTACCATTTACCTAGCTTAACCAGCTAGTATTCAAAAAGCCATGATGGTCGATCGGCTTTACAGTCTGCATGAAATTAAAAATCACCCTATTTATTTTGTAAATGCATGTTAAAGATTTTATTGTGAACGATTCATCCATTTATTTAATTTAAATTATTTATTTTTTACTTATTAATATTTTATAAAAATACCATAATTCGAGGAAAAACAACATTCTTTCTATCTGGAAACGTATGTCCAATCGTTTAATCTGCTTAAACCTCACCCCTCCATAATCGACTTCAAGCTCACAGTCCTTTTAATGTGGAACACACACATCTCAAAATCCAATCAACAACTGATGGATATAATGAAGTCCTATACAATTTATTGTTTTTTGAGAAACAGTATTATTCATCAAGACTTTAACAACTAGCATAAACTAGCCTGGTCTTTAATAAACCAGTCCAATAGTCTTTTTAGGTGGAGTTCAGGCCTAACCATTTCTGGCACTTAATGTTTGAAATAGCCTGTGAAATGCAAATCTGACAATTCTTATGGTGTGTGAAGTATCACAAAAAAGCGCATTTCCACTCTCAAGTCTCAAACACAGAAATCGTGTAATTATATTAAAGTGTACATCTGTGCGCAGACCCTGCTTCAAAACTCAAAGAGCTCTTTTTAAACATTACTGTATATGTTTGATGCAGATGTGAAGAGTCTCGCTTGTGTGCGAGAATGTATACAGCTGCACTAATGCCTGTGGGGTGTGTGTACTCTTCACAGAGATATATAGTGTAGCTTTAAGGCATTAAGAAGATACTTCCTGCCCTCTTGCTGCGTTCCCGGCATCCTCTCAAGGACGAGTGTCAGAAAGCAATTGCTATTAGTCTGAGTATGCTTTGCTAGTGGATACATTTAGGTAGCTTTTAGCAGATGAGTAACAGTGTCATCGATTAATATTAGCGCCAGTTCTAGCATTGTGTCATAAAAAAACAAAGATAGAACTCCTTCAATGTCGAAGGTTTTACAATGAACTGTAAGAATAATGAAAGAAGGGAAGTGAGAATGAGTGTGTGAAAGATAGAAAGAGAAAGAGAAGCAAACTTCTCATATACATAATGTGGTGTATTAATAAACTACTCAAGCCTCCACTGCTTGATGGATGTGAGTGACATAGCTCACTTGGCAGTTATAGGATTCTGTAATTGATGTCCTCTTTACAAGATGAAACCTCATCTAAAACCCCTGAGGAAAAATTAGGCAGTTAGCTTTCTCCCACGGCAAACTGAACTACGTCAGATCAAAACAAACTGTTTTGCTAAAGTATATAAAAGTAATTATGAGGTTCACATTTCACTTATTAATGCTTATGGTGTTTACACAGTAAGAACGCCACACTGGAATGCCTTGACACGATTCCTGGAAGTCATTTGTGAGCCTTGATTTGCACAACTTAAGAGTATTAGTGCCTTGTAAAGCAAGATCAGACGTATGGGTGACTATGGCAAATTATAGGTTATTTAACAGTGAAATGCACTTATAATGAGTAAATGCATTAGGTGATTAATCCAAATGAAAGCAAGCTGCACCATCTATAACCCGCCAACGAAACATAGACAAGAAATACCGGCCCTCACAGACAGCTAAGAATCATGAATGAAAGGTTTAACACAAGTTCTGCCGGGAAGACTCAATTTTTACATAATTTATTACCTTCTCATCTATTCAATCGTGTACTTGTAGTATAAAAGGTCGGTACTTACACATGATGCTTTCAGTCACCTCCATCCTCCCCACCACCACCAATATGGTTATTTCCCCTCCATCCTCCCCACTACCACCAACGCCCCTGCATTCGTCTTCAGGCAGAAAATGCATGTCCGGACCCTTGTCCGGGACCGGGTCTAAAAACCAGTCAGTATCTGCTGTGACCACAATTTGCCTCACGCAGTGCATAGAGTTGATCAGGTTGTTGATTGTGAGTGTTGGTCCACTCCTCTTCAATGGCTGTGCGAAGTTGCTGGATATTGGCCGGACCTGGAACACGCTTGACGCTGATGAACTGCAGTCGTGTCGAGACCCAGATGAGGATGATGAGCATGTAGATGAGCTTCCCTGAGATGGTTTCTGACAGTTTGTGCATAACTTCTTGTGTTATGCATACCGATTGTTGCAGCAGCTGTTCGGGTGGCTGGTCTCAGACGATCTTGGAGGTGAAGACGGCTTATGGTAGATAAATGAACATTCAATTCATGGGCAACAGCTCGTGTGGACATTCCTGCTGTCAGCATGCCAGTTCACCTTTGGCTAAGCCCGCCCCCCTTAGTTACTGTTGCTACGTCCGACAACTTCATCTGGTCTCTGGTTTGGTATCAACATGGCTTATGCTGTGACAGCTCTTCCTGCTGAAATTTTATCAAACTTTTATAAAGCAGCAAATAAAGTGTCCGATAGAAGTAGGCAAAAGGGGCTACAATAAGCGTTAGAAGGCTATATTCAAGACATACAGGTGAAACGCAAGGAGCGACAAGGCATCCAAATAGAGGCAAAAGCATACCGGTCACAGTCAAAAATTAACCACCGCATATCCTACCAATCGAGACGGAGGCTGGGACTAACAATATCAAGGAGCAACACTGTTCATGCATAGCTAGGTAGGTCTCTATCGTATTAACAACCGGTATGCAGATTTGACTTCGGTTTTGGGAAGGGAAAAAAACGGACACCCCCTCCAACCTCTCTGGTAAACGCGTATCTGTGTTACAAATAACCAAGGCACAACGTTTAACCGTTTTTTGATAAAACTACAGCGGTAATATCCTGCCGAGACCAAAAATATGAGACGCCAGTGTTAAAGGCAATGGAGTGCTGTGAAAAATTGTCGGATCTCTGTGGGAGCTCATTCTTGGCTGCGCTGTGATTGGTCAATCTACATTCTAGTGTGTGGCTTAGCTAAAGGCGAATTGCACGCTCCCTCAAAATTCGCAACATCTGTGGCATTGTGCTGTGTGATAAAACTGCACATTTTAGAGTGGCCTTTTACTGTGGCCAGCCTAAGGCATACCTGTGCAATAATCATGCTGTCTAATCAGCATCTTGATATGCCATACCTGTGAGGTGGATGGATTATCTCGGCAAAGGAGAAGTGCTTGCTAACACAGATTTAGACAGATTTGTGAACAATATTTGAGAGAAATAGGCCTTTTGAGTTCAGCTCATGAAAAATGGGGGCAAAAACAAAAGTGTTGCGTTTATAATTTTGTTCAGTAAATTTTCTAATGTTCACATTTTCACTTTGATAAATTATGTTATAAACGGTTAACCTTGCCCTGTCATTCCCCATGTATGTGTTGTAAACAGTAGTAAGGAACTGATCAGTCAGCCTCACTGACATTCTAATATCCTTCAGAAATTCTGACAGCTGAATCTTTCCTTCTTTCATAGCAAAATGGAAGTTGATAATGATTATACATTTGTCATGCTAGGTCAGAGAGGAAGATATCTATTGTTTTATTGGTGTCACTATTTAAATATTTTAAGTATGAGGGTGATTTATTGTTATGGGGCTAACATCTCAAATTCTCTCTCAATAGATGATTAATCATTTTTAAGGCCCATTATTTGGATGTGTGGCCCTTCAAAACTGATGAATGGCAACTGCTAAAAACAGGGTACAGTTGTAACAGCCATTTATAAGGTCTCACTTAAATTGGGACCTAAACAGCTGATGTTGTTAAATCATTCTTTGAGCACAGGAATCAACCACATAAAATGCACTTTATTGTTGTTCTTGAATAACGTAGCTATGATTAAACTTATTAGGGCCCGAGCACCGATGGTGTGAGGACCCTCTTGGAATTGCTCTGTTTATTATTATTCTTCTCCGCAATGAATCGCATTTTTGAGGGCCTAAACATGCACGAAAACTCACGAAAATTTGCACACGCGTCAGATCTGGCGAAAATTTACATCTGATATGCGTTTCAAAATTGGGCGGGGCAAAATGGCTCGATAGCGCCACCTATAAAGGTTCAACGGAGTGCGCCTCGCGTTACGTTTCACGTACGTGTACGAAATTCGGTGCATACATGTAATGGCCCAATACAAAAAAGTCTCTTGGAGCGTAGCCCTAAACACAACAGGAAGTCAGCCATTTTGAACTTCCTCTCAGATTTTTGTGCAGTTTTTGCCATTTTCAGGCCTCGTACTTTAACGAACTCCTCCTACAGTTTTAATCTGATCATCTTCAAATTTGGTGAGTGTAATCTTAACTTAACTTAACTTAAATTTGGTGAGCGACGTTAAATTGCGAAGATCTTGAGTTTTCGTCGAAGGGCGTGTCCTCGGCGGCCTGACAAATTTTGATGTTTCGCCATGAAACAGGAAGTTGCTGTAACTCAGGCAAACAATGTCCAATCTGCCCCAAACTTCACATGTTTGATAATAGTTCTGTCCTGAACACATGTCCATGCTCATATTCAGTTACAGTCATAGCGCCACCTGCTGGCAACAGGAAGTGACATGTTTAACACTGTTGTGGACTCCTGATAACATATAAAAAAGTGCCAGCAAGTGTTAAACATGCTAACAACATACTTGAAACATGCCAAAAAAAAACTAGCAAGCACTTAGCTAAGTGCTAAAGCATGCTATTACTGCAATTCAATAGGAATTTGCTGTAACTCAGGTATGGAATGTCCAATCTGACCCAAACTTCACACGTTTGATAAGAGTCATGGCCTGAACACATCTACATGAGAATATTCAGTTATAGTAATAGCGCCACCTACTGGCAACAGGAAGTGACATGTTTAACACGTTGATGCCCTTCTAGCAACAGGTTAAAAATGCCATTGAGTTCTAAACATACAAGAAACATGTTAAAACATGCTAGCAATACTTAGCTAAGTCCTAAAGCATGCTAATTCAATGAAACAAGACGTTGTTGTTACTCAAAAAGGCAACGTCCCATCTGCGCCAAACTTCACACGTTTGATAAGAGTTATCTCCTAAACACATGTCCATGCTCATATTCAGACATAGTCATAGCGCCGCCTGCTGGCAACAGGAAGTGACGTTTAACACTGTTCTGGACTCCAAATAGGTACATACATGTAATGGCCCAATGCCTACAAAAAAGTCTCTTGGAGCGTAGCCCTAAACACAACAGGGAGTCAGCCATTTTGAACTTCCTCTCAGATTTTTGTGCAGTTTTTGCCATTTTCAGGCGTCGTACTTTAACGAACTCCTCCTACAGTTTTAATCTGAACATCTTCAAATTTGGTGAGTGTAATCGTAAGGCCTTTGCGACGTTAAATTGCGAAGATCTTGAGTTTTCGTCGAAGGGCGTGTCCTCAGTGGCCTGACAAAATTTGATATTTCGCCATGAAACAGGAAGTTGCTGTAACTCAGGCAAACAATGTCCAATTTGCCCCAAACTTCACACGTTTGATAAGAGTTCTGTCCCGAACACATGTCCATGCTCATATTCAGTTACAGTCATAGCGCCACCTGCTGGCAACAGGAAGTGACATGTTTAACACTTTTGTGGACTCCTCATAACATATAAAAAAGTGCCAGCAAGTGCTAAACATGCTATCAACATACTTGAAACATGCTAAAACATGCTAGCAAACACTTAGCTAAGTGCTAAAGCATGTTATTACTGCAATTAAATAGTAATTTGCTGTAACTTCGAACCCCGAAACCCCGAAACTTCACACATTTGATAAGAGTCCTGCCCTGAACACATCTACATGAGAATATTCAGTTATAGTAATAGCGCCACCTACTGGCAACAGGAAGTGACATGTTTAACACTGTGATGCAGTACTAGCAACATATTAAATATGCCATTGAATTATAAACATGTTATAAACATGTTAAAACATGCTAGCAATTCTTAGCTAAGTGCTAAAGCATGCTAATGAAATGAAACAGGAAGTTGTTGTTACTTAAGAAGACAATGTCCAAACTGCCCCAAACTTCACACATTTGATAAGAGTCCTGCCCTGAACACATCTACATTACAATTTTCAGCTATAGTAATAGCGCCACCTACTGGCAACAGGAAGTGACATGTTTAACAGTGTGATGCAGTACTGGCAACATAAATATGCCATTGAGTTATAAACATGTTATAAACATGTTAAAACATGCTAGCAATTCTTAGCTAAGTGCTAAAGCATGCTAATGAAATGAAACAGGAAGTTGTTGTTACTTAAGAAGGCAATGTCCAATCTGCCCCAAACTTCACACATTTGATAAGAGTCCTGCCCTCAGGCCCGGCTGCAGGATGAAATTACTGAGGGGGCATGTGAAATTGTTAAGGGGGCTTAACTTTATACTATCAATGAACAATCAATAAACACCTCGCTTTGGAACGACAGATTTTTAAAGATAATAAAAGATAAGCCAGCATAATGTATTATTCATATATTGACTCTTTCACGCTTAAATTAAAAATATTCTAACTGACTCCTCAGAGTGAGTTTTTATTTTAGAACGTTCCACCTTAACGTTCCCATGGCAACGCGTCATATTTGTCACGTGACACACCGCACAATAATGAATTTTTCCTTTTTTATTCAAAATATTTACAAACTTGCTTACCATGTCATCAACTATCTGATATTCCGATTCTCAAAAAAGTGGTAGTGAGTGTGTTTGGTCGTTTAAAACCTTTATAAATAATCTTATAACGTGAGATGAGCCCCACCATTTCTTTGCGCCGCAGTTCAAAGTCCTGTCAGTCATCAGTTTCTCGCGAAATACATGTAAGAAAGTGGCCGGTGAACTGTGAGAAGAATATAGTAAACTTTAAAGTTACTTCCACTATGTTTGTCTGATATGAATAACACACGTTGGCAAATTTAAATAGATTGTTATTGCTGCTTCCATATCTGTGTATTTTACAAACTCCAAATGTATTGTTTTACTAGTGCTTATGTGTATTTAAATGTCTGAAACCTAAAATAAACATAATTTATGAGGTTGAAAACACTGCATAGTTGTTGTGATATATGACAGCGCTGAGCTCGTCCGTCTCTGGCTCAGCGCCAACCAACGCGCGAATCTGGCAGTGATGTCACGTCCCTGAACATTATAAATCCCATTATGTGGACCGTACCGCTCAAAAGGTTAAACATTTAATTTGTAACCATGAATACAAAAATTAAACTGAGGGGGCACAAATCAGATCTGAGGGGGCAATGCCCCCTTTTGCCCCCTCGTGGCGCCGGGCCTGCCTGCCCTGAACACATCTACATGGCAATATTCAGTTATAGGGTAACACTTTATTTGAAGGGGTGTGCATAAGACTGACATGACACTGTCATAAACATGACACAACACCTGTCATGAACATGAAGGAGTCTTTATGAATGTTTATGACTGTTGTCATTAAGTGTCATTCGGTAAATTATGACACTTTTAATGCAAAGTTGACATTGTTTAAAATGTCTTTGTTATGACAACTTGACATTAACAAAGACAAAAAATGTCTTTGTTATGACAACTTGACATTACCCAAGACAAAAATGTCTTGATTATGACAACTTGACATTAACAAAGACGGAAATGTCTTTGTTATGACAACTTAATATTAACCAAGAAATCATAACCTGTCAACCTGTCACAAATATGTCATAACAGGTCTAATTATCAAACTTCAAGCATTTTGCAGTGTAATAACCCTTAATGACATCTTTATAACTAGTACAATGTGTTCCACTTTACTTGAGGACAGGTAATATTCATGACACAGTTATAATGGTGTCATGACGGCCAAAGTTGTCACAGGTTGACAGGTTATGATTTCTCGGTTAATGTCAAGTTGTCATAACAAAGACATTTCCGTCTTTGTTAATTTCAAGTTGTCATAATCAAGACATTTTTGTCTTGGGTAATGTCAAGTTGTCATAACAAAGACATTTTAAACAATGTCAACTTTGCATTGAAAGTGTCATAATTTACCGAATGACACTTAATGACAACAGTCATAAACATTCATAAAGACTCCTTCATGTTTATGACAGGTGTTATGTCATGTTTATGACAGTGTCATGTCAGTCTTATGCACACCCCTTCAAATAAAGTGTTACCAGTTATGGTAATAGCGCCACCTACTGGCAACAGGAAGTGACATGTTTAACAGTGTGATGCAGTACTGGCAACATAGTAAATATGCCATTGAGTTATAAACATGTTATAAACATGTTAAACATGCTAGCAATTCTTAGCTAAGTGCTAAAGCATGCTAATGCTATGAAACAGGAAGTTGTTTTTACTTAAGAAGGCAAAGTTCAATCTGCCCCAAACTTCACATGTTTGATAAGAGTTCTGTCCTGAACACATGTGCATGCTCATATTCAGTTACAGTCATAGCGCCACCTGCTGGCAACAGGAAGTGACATGTTTAACAGCATGCTGTTATACCCATAATAAAGGACATTTTTGTAACTGACTTTGACATACTCCCACTATATTTATTTACTTAAATGCACATTTCCCACCGTGGTCTGTCTTCCTAAAGCCACCGGGTGGCGATGGCACGGGTGCGAGGGCCCTTTCAATGCTGCTTGCAGCTTTAATTAGGGCCCGAGCACCGATGGTGTGAGGACCCTCTTGGAATTGCTCTGTTTATTATTATTATTCTTCTTCTCCGCAATGAATCACATTTTTGAGGGCCTAAACATGCACGAAAACTCACGAAAATTTGCACACGCGTCAGAACTGGCGAAAATTTACATCTGATATGCGTTTCAAAATTGGGCGGGGCAAAATGGCTCGATAGCGCCACCTATAAAGGTTCAACGGAGTGCGCCTCGCGTTACGTTTCACGTACGTGTACGAAATTCGGTACATACCTGTAATGGCCCAATACCTACAAAAAAGTATCTTGGAGCGTAGCCCTAAACACAACAGGAAGTCAGCCATTTTGAACTTCCTCTCAGATTTTTGTGCAGTTTTTGCCATTTTCAGGCCTCGTACTTTAACGAACTCCTCCTACAGTTTTAATCTGATCATCTTCAAATTTGGTGAGTGTAATCTTAAGGCCTTTGCGACGTTAAATTGCGAAGATCTTGAGTTTTCGTCGAAGGGCGTCTCCTCAGTGGCCTGACAAAATTTGATATTTCGCCATGAAACAGGAAGTTGCTGTAACTCAGGCAAACAATGTCCAATTTGCCCCAAACTTCACACGTTTGATAAGAGTTCTGTCCCGAACACATGTCCATGCTCATAACTCATAACTCAGGCATGGAATGTTCAATCTGCCCCAAACTTCACACATTTGATAAGGGTCCTGCCCTGAACACATCTACATGAGAATATTCAGTTATAGTAATAGCGCCACCTACTGGCAACAGGAAGTGACATGTTTAACACTGTGATGCAGTACTAGCAACATAATAAATATGCCATTGAATTATAAACATGTTATAAACATGTTAAAACATGCTAGCAATTCTTAGCTAAGTGCTAAAGCATGCTAATGAAATGAAACAGGAAGTTGTTGTTACTTAAGAAGGCAATGTCCAATCTGCCCCAAACTTCACACATTTGATAAGAGTCCTGCCCTGAACACATCTACATGACAATATTCAGTTATAGTAATAGCGCCACCTACTGGCAACAGGAAGTGACATGTTTAACAGTGTGATGCAGTACTGGCAACATAGTAAATATGCCATTGAGTTATAAACATGTTAGAAACATGTTAAAACATGCTAGCAATTCTTAGCTAAGTGCTAAAGCATGCTAATGCTATGAAACAGGAAGTTGTTTTTACTTAAGGCAAAGTTCAATCTGCCCCAAACTTCACATGTTTGATAAGAGTTCTGTCCTGAACACATGTGCATGCTCATATTCAGTTACAGTCATAGCGCCACCTGCTGGCAACAGGAAGTGACATGTTTAACACTGTTGTGGACTTCTAATAATACATTAAAAAGTGCCAGCAAGTGTTAAACATGCTAGCAACATACTAGAAACATGCTAGCAAACACTTAGCTAAGTGCCAAAGCATGCTATTATCCCCATAATAAAGGACATTTTTGTAACTGACTTTGACATACTCCCACTATATTTATCTACTTAAATGCACATTGCCCATCGTGCGCTGTCTTCCTAAAGCCACCGGGTGGCGATGGCACGGGTGCGAGGGCCCTTTCAATGCTGCTTGCAGCTTTAATATCTCTGATTACTCTTTTAAAATTGGCTCACACTATGACTCACACTATATTTTTTTGCTTTTCCACTGGCTCTTCAGTCTCACACTGAAAGTTTACAAAATCTACCCTATATTCTGAACACACCACATCAGAACCACTATAAGCTTTGCTTAACATTGTCATGACAATCCATGTGCATCTTTTTTTCTCAACTGTGCTCAATAATCACAAATCGTTGAGTTATGCATATAACTACTGTTCCCAGAAGGAGGGAAACGAGGTACAACACATTACTATGGGATATCGCGCTCTAGCGCCATCTGCTGAAGACACCTTTATTCACGCCTGAAAGGCCAATGACGCATGACGACGTGGGTGGGGCTACCTGCCCACAGCATATAAATGCAGTCGTATGCGTCATTCCCTTTGTTCAGTCCAGCTCTTCACCGGGATCCCGACTGCGCGGGGCCCAGAGGTGTTGTACCTCGTTTCCCTCCTTCTGGGAACAGTAGTTATATGCATAACTCAACGTTCCCATTCAGTCGGTCAACTCGGTACAACACATTACTATGGGACCTACATTCACGCCCCGCCAAGTCGCTGAACTAAACGTAAGGGACCAGCACCGCCACATTACCCTTTTTCAAAAAAACGATGGCCCCTGGTTAAAGAATCCCTGCGGTGAGCATGGCATGAGTTACCATCGTCGCAGTGAGATCTTGCCGGTACACCGGACAAACGTGCGCAGTGATGCCTATAACTGGCATCCGCACAAAATCTTAACCCAAACCCATGACATTTCCATGCCCTAGAGTGCTCACACACCCCTCCAGGCAGAACCAACTCTATATCTGCTATAAACAGCTTTCTACAATTCCATGTGAAAGACATCGCTTAGATAGCGGCTTCTTACTAGCCGAGTTGGAAAACATGACACAAGGCTGGTCAGACAAGCATTTAGCCTGTATTTGCTCAATGTACATGCGTATAACTCGCACAGGGCACAAAGCAAGTCTCCTGTCTTCCTCTGAGTCAGAGATTTTACAGGACAGGCAGCTCGAACGAGAGCGCACTCCCGACATGACTTTAGGCATACACGCCGTGTTCGGACACAACATCACCAAACGCAAATCGGGTGCAAAAGGAATGCACCAATAGCGGATGAAGATTACCAATGACAGGGCCACATCCTTATATTCAAGGATTCTAAAGCCAAAGGAGTGGCCAAAGGAGTACAGTATACCCTGAAAAGCTTGCGCTCCAAACTGTGCGTGAGACGGAGCAGAACTCTGGAGTTCCATGACCATCCGCACACTGTCCATGTGATGTAATTATCACCATCAGGAGAGTCTGCACCGTGTGCAGCCCAATTTTTGTGACCGTGGAAGGTGTACACACAACAGGGCATGTGTGAGTGACATGAATGAAGAATGTATATAGCGCGTTTCTTATGTACTGTCGTACAACCAAAGCGCTTCACAATCATGTCAGGGGTCTCTCCTCAACCAACGCCAGTATACAGAATCCACTTAGACGATGCGGCGGGAGCCCCAGTAACACAGCGCCAGTGTGCTTACCACACACCAGCTATAGGTAGGAGAGAGAGTACTTGAAAACCAAATACACTAGATAGTGCACATGCGCAGAAAATGTTCTCCTACCCACACGGCCAAAGGAGTATACTTTGAAAAGCTCATGCTCTCAAAATGTAGTATACCCGGGTCCTTTAAAGAACCAAAGATGCGTGCTTTGGCGTGGAACCATTAATGTGCTTATGACATTAATGTGCTCATGACAAGCCGCAATGGCTTCCCAATAACGGCAGGTCCCTGCATAGGGAAAGACACCACAGTGTCCTTAACAGCCGCATCATTGATGCTTGTGTGCCATGTCTTTGCTGGCCAGCAAGAAGTCACCAAAATCAGTGACAGACCCTTCTACGTACACCAGAGTCCTGGGGTATGTATGTGACAGGGCATTCACCCCCAGCGGGGCACTTCTGTCCATAATCAAGAAAACAGCGGGTGGCCCGTGTTTTCTGCAAATGTTAAAAGATCCACATTGGCCTTGCCAAAACCGATCCCAGATCTGCGCCACAATTCAAGTGTGCATGCGCCAGGGGAGACTCAGGTCTGCCCCGTATCCAAAGCATCCGTGCCACTTGCAGCAGGGACAGTGAGGGAGTACCCCCTTGCCTGCTTATATACAACCACTGTCGTGTATATATATTTTTTTAAATTCTGAATAACATTCCTTATCAGGAGAACTACTCCAGAATGTTTATGTGGCGCTCTTACAGTACTGGTCTCACCACTCTCTTACAGAGTTTCTTGTTTGTGTCGTGACAAATTTGTCATTACTACTACACATGACGTAACTCTGCCCAGAGAAAATTCCTTCTGTCAACAGATTCAGGTTACCCAGGGTGGTAGGTATCGGAGCCTGAATGCACAACGGCACTACCGACACTTGCTTAAATGTCGCATGGCCTACAGCAAACTACCGAGCGGTCAGCGCGGGCACTGCACATACAGAAAGGAGAATCCAGTTGTACTACTGCCATCGAAGCCATGAGCCCCAGCAGTCTTAATACTGTAAGAAGAATAAAACGTCCTTGCCTCCCCAGACAAAACTGAGCCAGACAGCGAAAATCATCTGCCCTCTGTTTGGTTCTGTGTCTATCTCTAGACCGAGATTTAACCTCTTATCCAGCGCTCCATTTTTTGTGAATTTTCTGAAAATGACATACCCAAATACAAATGTCTGTAGCTCTTAAACCCTATGGTCCACATTCATAAATTTGATCTTTTTTTTAAACTAGACACTTGAAACTTTGTTACCCAAGAGTCATTATAACTCAAAGTAGCATAGGAACAGAGTAAAACAAGGTTAAATTTACATGAATGTGACTCACGATTTCTTTGAATTAACTTCACTTAGGGAAAAATGTATCAGACTTTTATGTTATGGGCCTGAAAACACCATAAAGATAAAATTGAATGTCTGACCATGTTTAGATTCAAATTTGAGGATGATACTCCCAAAAATGTAGTTCCCTTATCGAAAAGGGAACTTCGAGATGCGTCGAAACGCTGCGGGAACGCCTTCTGCGTGATTGCGTCTGAAGCATCTATGCCAACTAGTCCAATGGAAAAAGGGAATGAGCGTCACGGGAGGGTGACGTCATGACCAGGAAAGGATAAGAGCACTTCCGCTGCTCGCCGGCATTTAGCTTCTGTGCCTCAGCAAGCGATCTGTGTCTAAACTGTCCCCGTCTATTTATTGTTGTCTGTCAATATTGTTGGTATCGATGGCGAAACAAGTTTACAAACAGTGTGTTCCTCCCTGCCCGCGTTATTTAACGGGTGGGGACACACACGAGCTTTGTGTGATTTGTTTGGGATTTGAGCATGCAGCCTCAGCCTTCGAGGGGGCTGAGTGCCAGCACTGTGAGAAGCTACCGCTTCGCATGCTCAGATCCCGCCTGTCACTCTTCGACAAACAGAGTGGGCAGGCTCGCGATCCTCAGGGATCAGGACCCGCGTCTGCCGAGGCAACGCGGAGAATGCATTCCTGGGGATCGCAATTGGATCTCTCGGAGGGGATCGAGACGGGTCCGAGGGCCCTTTCTCCTTCCTTACCCGGGAGATCCAGCTCTCCTCCCCCGGTGTCGGAAGCACGCTTTGCGGTTTCTTCCGCCCGGGGAGAGAGCCCTTTATTACTGTGCTCTTCTTCTGAGGAAGTTGATGTTGTCAGTATGGACAGTGATAATGCACACACGGGGGAAAGGGAATTACAATTTATTTCCCCAGCGTATGATGAGCTGGTGGATGTCATGTCACGAGCTGTAGAAAGATTAAATATTGACTGGCCATCTGAAACTAAAAACACTCGTCCCAAAAGCAGATTAGACGAGCGTTATCTTTCTTCAGCCACACTATCTCCACCGCGAGGGCTTCCTTTTTTTCCTGATTTACACGATGAATTATCTAAATCATGGAAAAAGCCGTTCTCTTCTCGTGTCTTTGTCCCTCATTCTAATATATATTCTAAAATAAGAGGGTCTAAAGATTACGGCTATAGTTCGATGCCCCAGGTTGAACAAAATCTAGCGAGTTATCTCGCGCCTGGTCCCGCATCTTCTATTAAAGCCCCAGTTTTGCCCACTAGACCACTAAGAAATACATCTAGTTTAGTGGGCAAAGCTTATTCGGCAGCAGGTCAAGCCGGAGCGTGCCTGCACACTATGGCACTGCTTCAGGCTTATCAGGCTGATCTGCTGGGGGATCTGGATAATAGTGAGGGTATAAGTCATGACGATGTTCGAGAACTTCGTAGGGCGACTGATCTTTCTCTCAGGGCTACTAAAGAGACCGCCAGAGCAATTGGGCGGTCTATGGCAGCTTTGGTAGCCACTGAGAGACATTTATGGCTCAATCTATCTGATATTAAAGAGAAATATCGCACTTTTTTGTTAGATGCTCCGCTTGAACCGTCTGGTCTCTTTGGTGACGCAGTTCACGCTGTAGTAGAAAGATTCCAGGATGCTAAAAAACAGTCGGACGCTTTTAAAAAGTTTATCCCTCGCCGTGTCCAGCCCCCTGGGGCTGCTGGGCGTGAGCAGCCCCAGCCATCTAGCTCATCATATCATGTGCAACAGAAAGAGAGTGTTGCGTCTCGTGCTCCTCCACGAAGATACTGGAGACAGACGCAGCCCTCTCAACCGAAGTCGACTAAGCCTAAGCCGGATCTGAGGACCGTTCTTCAGGCGAAGAAAGCTTCGGTTCAAAAAAAAAAAAGGTCCTGATGCTTAGGCATCAGACCTGTGAGGACAGCCCCGACCGAGGTGGAGCGGTGTTCACCTCAGTACACGGTGCCCGTTCCACTTCGGGGTCCTCACGAGACCCTCCTGCCAACCCTGCCACCTCTGGTGCTTCAGGGCGCAGTGGTCTCCAGCGAGTCGCTGGTGCTGTGCCGCGGCGCAGCATCGGTTTCGCGCCCTCTGAGGGGGGTTTTAGAGCAGTCAGGTCAGGTAGTTCCTGCCGGTATGTTTCAGGCTCCAGATTTGGCTCTCTCAGTAACACCAGAGACCAGCCTCGAGAGGCTGGTTCCCTTAGTAAATTTTCTGGCAGCGTGGAAGCTTCTGCCGAATATTTCTCATTGGGTCCTGCAGATTGTAGAGAAAGGATACAGAATCCAGTTTGGCTCTCGTCCTCCTCGTTACAGCGGGGTGTTACCCACAGTGGTACGTCCCGAGCAGGCTCTGGTAATGGAGCAAGAAGTAAGGGCCCTGTTAGCAAAAGAGGCTATAGAACAGGTGTACTCACCCGACAGAGAGTCGGGTTTTTACAGCCGTTACTTCATTGTTCCAAAAAAGGATGGAGGTTTGCGTCCCATTTTAGATCTTCGCCTGTTGAATCGGTCAGTTCAGAAACTCAAGTTCAAGATGCTGACCCTCAAGCAGATCGTGACTCAAATCAGATCCGAGGACTGGTTTGTCACGATAGATCTGAAGGATGCATACTTCCATATCTCCATCCTCCCTCAGCACAGGAAGTTCCTAAGGTTTTCTTTCAGGGGCAAAGAATACCAGTATCGGGTTCTTCCTTTCGGCCTAGCTTTGTCACCCCGCACATTCACGAAATGCATGGATGCAGCTTTAGCCCCTCTCAGGCTTCAGGGCATTCGCATTCTGAATTATATCGACGACTGGCTGATTCTAGCGGAATCAGAGCAGTTGGCGGTTCGGCACCGAGGTGTCGTTCTCGCCCATATGCAGATGTTGGGGTTGAGGCTCAATGCCAAGAAGAGTGTTCTTTCTCCAGTACAGAGAACCACTTTCCTTGGTGTGGTATGGGATTCAGTGACGATGAGGGCCAGCCTATCGCCCGTTCGTGTAGCTGTTATCCTGGCAGCCACCAAAGAGCTAAAGCTAGGTCAGTCACGCACTGTAAAACAGTTCGAGAAACTGTTGGGTCTACTGGCAGCAGCGTCCAACGTGATACCTTTTGGCCTGCTGTACATGAGGCCTTTACAGTGGTGGCTCAGGACCAGAGGGTTCTCCCCGAGGGGAAACCCGTTCCGTATGATCAAGGTTACGCGGCGATGCCTTCGGGCCTTAGAGATATGGAAAAAACACTGGTTCTTAACCCAGGGCCCGGTGTTGGGAGCTCTTTGCCATCGAGCTACTATCTCGACAGATGCTTCCCTCACCGGCTGGGGAGCGGTAATGGAAGGCCGCTCGGTTCAGGGTCTGTGGAAAAGCCATCATCTTTCGTGGCACATCAATTGCCTGGAGATGATGGCTGTCTTCAATGCGTTGAGACATTTCCTTCCGGACCTAAGAGGCCATCATGTGCTCGTTCGAACAGACAACACATCTGTGGTCTCTTATCTGAACCGCCAGGGGGGTCTGAGGTCGCGTCCGCTTTGCAAACTGGCGCACCGGATCCTCCTGTGGTCCCTGGGGAAGGTACTCTCCCTGAGGGCAGTGTATATTCCTGGGGACCAGAATATAGGAGCAGACATCCTGTCGAGGCAGGAGCTGAGGCCAGGGGATTGGAGACTCCACCCCGAGGCGGTGGAGAAAATCTGGGAGGCATATGGCAGAGCAGAGGTGGACCTGTTCGCGTCTCACAACACGACGCACTGTCCCCTCTGGTATTCACTTACTCACCCGGCCCCCCTGGGGCTGGATGCCATGGTGCAGACGTGGCCGAGGCTACGTCTGTACGCCTTTCCCCCTGTTGCTCTGCTCCCAGGAGTTCTGGAGCGGGTCCGTCAGTGTGGGATAAGCCTACTGCTAGTAGCACCACGCTGGCCAAGTCGGATCTGGTTTGCGGACCTGATCCTTCTGCTAGACGGGCCTCCATTGGAGATCCCTTTGAGGAGGGACCTTCTGTCTCAGGCCGGGGGCACAATATTTCACCCTCGGCCAGAGATATGGAATCTTTGGGTTTGGCCTCTGAGGGGGCCCAACTTGTAGATAGTGGTCTTTCAGCTGAGGCTGTTGAGACCATCCTAAGCTCCAGAGCTCCAGCTACGAGGAAACTCTATGCGCTTAAATGGAGAGTTTTCTCCTTATGGTGTCACCGACATCAGTGGGATCCGGTTAATTGTTCTGTCAACACAGTAATCGAGTTCCTGCAGGAGCGCTTTGTGTCAGGTTTATGTCCTTCCACATTAAAAGTTTACGTGGCAGCCATTGCGGCTTATCATACCATGGTGGGAGGTATATCTCTGGGTCGAGACCCCCTGATTACACGTTTCCTTCGTGGCACTTTGAGGCTGAGGCCTGCAACTCGCACTAAGGTGCCAGCTTGGGATTTGACTGTAGTTCTAGAAGGCCTGTCTAGGGCTCCATTCGAGCCCTTAGAATCGGTCTCAGAGAAGTTCCTTACTCTTAAGACCATCTTTCTCCTAGCTATTTCGTCCCTCAAGAGAGTTGGTGACCTTCAGGCTCTTTCGGTCTCCCCCACCTGCCTTGAATTTGCACCGGGGATGGTCAAGGCGTTCCTTTATCCAAAACAGGGATACGTCCCTAAGGTGCCGACCTTGACCCCGAGGCCTATTGTGCTGCAGGCTTTCTGTCCTCCTCCGTTTGCAACTGCGGACCAGGAAAGACTGCACTTGTCGTGTCCAGTGCGAGCATTGGACACATATGTACATCGGACATCCTCAATCAGGAAGTCCGATCAACTATTTATTTGCTTTGGATCACCTAAAAAAGGTCTTCCTGCTTCAAAACAGACAGTCAGTAAGTGGATAGTCGAGGCTATTTCACTTGCTTATGAGTACTCGGGCCAGCCTTGTCCTTTGGCGGTCCGAGCTCATTCCACCAGGAGTATGGCGGCTTCTAAAGCCTTGCTGCATGGGGTTTCTCTCCAAGATGTTTGTGATGCGGCGGGCTGGTCCTCTCCGCTCACATTCGTGAGGTTTTACAGTCTGGACCTGGATGCTGCCCCAGGTTCTCAGGTGCTTAGTGCTTAGCTGAACAGTCTGACACTCAGGTACTTGAATTATGGCGCATTGGGTATTCTCGTTCCCGCAGCGTTTCGACGCATCTCGAAGTTCCCTTTTCGATAAGGGAACGTCTCAGGTTACTATTGTAACCATAGTTCCCTGAGAACAGGGAACGAGACGATGCGTCCCCCTGCCATACTTCTGGCGTCCCTGCGATCGGCTTGCTTCGGCACTGTCGAAGCTAAATGCCGGCGAGCAGCGGAAGTGCTCTTATCCTTTCCTGGTCATGACGTCACCCTCCCGTGACGCTCATTCCCTTTTTCCATTGGACTAGTTGGCATAGATGCTTCAGACGCAATCACGCAGAAGGCGTTCCCGCAGCGTTTCGACGCATCGTCTCGTTCCCTGTTCTCAGGGAACTATGGTTACAATAGTAACCTGAGACGTTTCTGTAAGCTTTTATTCAAGAAAAGTATAGGCGTCCTTTCCAAAATGCAATTTGGAGACTCCAAAAGGACACCTGGCACCCAACCACTTTACATAAGGGGAAACACTACATAGGTCAACAACAACTGTTATGCCCTTCAAACCACACAAGAAAAAAACGATTTCAGCACAACATTTGAACATTTTAACAAAATTATCTTTATTTTGAACAATTCTAATAGCAAAAACAGTGATTTCTCACTACATGTATAGACATTGCAGAAGTGTTCATTTTCCAACTAATGTATAAAATATATAAAAAGAAAAACATAAATGTTTTAGAACATTTGCAATTACAAACGTGGTTTTTACTCAAATAAATTGCAATAAACTGATACTTATAATGAATATCCTATTACTTTCTGTTGCTCTTCATCATTGCTCCTCTGCATCTTCTGCAAAAACACCTTCAAATCTCTTCTGTAGTCGACGATCCATGAAAGAAATGCTCAGATATAAGCTTTAGAGTAAATCCGTGCATTTATGCAAGCTCCATGTGTCAAAACATCGCGTTTATGTGTCTGTTTACATTCTGGTCGGCTAACTCGGCTATCTATGTGTGTGCGTGGCGAAAGCGCACATGTGAATGAAAACATTGCGCATTTAAAATGACGAAAATGCTTGCATGAACTGTATCACTGCAATCGATTTTAGTTGGCTAACACTCCCATCAATCAAAACGTAGCTCAAATGACATTGGATAGCATTACCCAGGCTTTTATTCAGTCGAAAGCACAGCTGCTTGATGGACAGCGCGCTAAGCCTGTCAAGGAGTCTCTTACTGTTTTGGTCTGTAACACAGCCTGTGATTGAAGGAGAGAGAAGTGGAATGTACCATTCGATCAGGAAGAGTTTAAACTACGGGGGTGATATGGCTTTTGAGTGTTGGAATACGGATTAGAATCGATATTTCTTTGAAACTGAACATGATGCGAACTCTATGTCAAAAACGCTCATACAAACAGAGGAGTATATTTATTTTTTCCCTATTTTTTCGTTGTTTTGGATTAAAAAGTGGGATGCATTTAGAAGACTGGACCCTTACCAAGGGGGTAATCTATCAGCCGGAAGTTGAAGCTGCCTCCGGAGGCCGCCATTGTAGCTGGCTATCACCTGCTGTTAGCATCCCATTGACTCCCATTCATTTTGGCGTCACTTTGACAGCGAATAACTTTACATCTGAGGCGTTTAAAGACTCTATTTGTCCATTATTTATTTCTAAGGAATCACAACAATGTATAAAAGGCTCCATTACTTTGTATCTTACGTTATGGCCCGGTAGAAGCCGTTTTTGTAAAAATAGGCTAACGATTCCGTCATAACACGCGACTCTCTGTCGCGCAGAAGAGACATTCACCGTAAAGACAGAAGTAGAAGCTCGCGCGCAATCGGGGACGTGGAGGCATAAAGTCAAGGGAGAAGCCCATAGAGAGTCATAAAGTTGGTCCTGCTGCGAGCTCATGAACAGCTAATACTCACAATCTCCGACTCTGCAAGATTCGGAAGGGAATGATTCAGATTCCTCTTGGCACCGCTACTAGAAGACGTACAACTGTCAGTCAGGTTGCTCATGTCGTCAAGCTCAGTTTGAGCATGCGCAGTACGCTTGGCTATCTGGAAGTAAGTGCCCATGTTGGGCTTCAACTCTCTCGTTGAAATCAACGGGGTCGCTGTGTCCATTTCTTTTACTGTCTATGACCCTTACACTGTGATGTATGCTGTTGTTTCATGGATTTGTTCGAACTGATATGAACTATACGAGATGAAAGATGAGTATTGCGTTTCATTTTGTTCATTTTCAAATGAAAAGTCCTTTTTCATTTCATTTAACCCTTTCCTCTCTGGTGTATTGATTGCAAAAACAAGTTTAGAACATGATTCTTGAGTGTTTTAGCTTTCAAATGATGCATAGTTTATGATAGTCAGTTGAATATTTGTTATAAAACAAAGCTTTAAAATGTAATAAAAGTATAGCCACGCCCTCGACGGCCCGCCCTCGGGCCGGTGCTTGCACAGACCGAGATATAATAGCCCCTTTTGAGATTATCTGGAATCCCAGAGCTGTTAAATGTAAAACAAGCGTAAGTGTTTGTAACATTGCTTGTTCCATGCTGTCTTAAGCCAGGGGCAGTTCTTCCAAATAGGTGAACGATATTATGCTCTGATTGCACAGCAAGACAACCACCGCTTCTGCACATCGGTGCTATAGGGGCCTAACTTGTAGGCAATCCCCTCAGAGGAGACCTCAGAAAATGTTCTGTGCTCTGGGTGGATTGTGGCAATATGCATCAGCAAATACACCAAAATCCACCCAGAGCACAGAAAATGTTCTGTGCTCTGGGTGGATTGTGGCAATATGCATCAGCAAATACACCAATGTAAGCCATACCTGAGGATGCAGAGGGCATAACAGGTGACATGCTGCAAGCATTTCTGAACTTGTAACACATTAAAGTGTGTTCATCTGCTGTGTGTAAATCTAAGATAGGGTGCAAAACCCAATTATTATTATTATTATTTTTTTTTTTTTTTTTTGAGGAGAGAACACTGATTTCCCCTCTTAGTAACGGGGAAGCCCTCTCGCACACAGAAGTTGCAGTTCTATTAGGTATCTATTAGGGATGTGCACGAATATTCAAATTTTCGATCTGTAATTATTATTAAAAAAAATAAAATACTATTCGAATTTCAAAGTAACCCTAAGTAAATTTTCCTCTTCGGTCGCCCTACTGGTTGGAAACAAAATTCTCCATTGCCGCCGTCGTAAATAATCTAGCCTACCGTCGCACGCACGCTCGCTGTTTATCCAGCACCAGCTTTAGAATGAACGATGTCCACAGACAAGGTAGAGTATGTTACATGATTTCATGAAAGGATGATGTATTGCGACATCAGAAACGAAGAAAAACGAAATAATGACTATTGTAGCGCTTGACGTAAAGCAGTCGAGTTTGTAGTTCTTTTTTGTGCAGGGGTTCCTACCCGAAACCCGAAGTTACATAGTGCCAGTAAAAGCGATACAGACCACGTCAGGCTATGTTAGACGAGTCATTTAACTTATTTTAAGTCGATGTACCATCACAAGGGTCTTGGAAATATATTGTGAAGGTTGAAAAACTACTTAGTGTTACTTTAATTTTTTTTTCACAGTTATAATTAAGTGCACTTGGTGGAGCTGTGTTTAACAAGTGGATTATTTGTATTTGATCACATAATGTTGTTGTCTGCCTCGCGAAGTTTGCTTAGATGAAAATGATAGCCTATTAAAAAATGGAATTACTTTTAATCAATTATTAATTAAACTGAGTTATCATAATATCACCACCACAATGAGAAATCACATGAAATCCAAAGAAACAGCAGTCGATTGATTAAGCAGCTATCCATCACTGCATTAACGACTGCAGGTAAGCAGCTGTACCCCGATGGAATCGTGATATGAGATGATACCTTCTGGTAGCAAAATGATTTTGAGGGAGACAGGTTTAAGCACAGAAAACGCAAAGTGCTATCACTTTGCACACAAACACACGCGCGCGTCTCTGCAACGTCTGTCAGCGCAGCGCGTTTTCTCACTCAAGCATGATATTCAAAAAAGATATTTTTTTCTCAACTTGAACGTGAAACTATATACCGGTAAACACGATAATCATATACTGACTCGAGTATGTACGTTCTGTACGATAATTGCGCGTCTGCTTTTTTTTTGTTGTTGCGTTTCTTCCCCGTCCACGCTGCTTGAGCTTAAATGCTTTTGTTTATATTTTTTGTTTACATATATTGTTTAATGTTTTAAACTAAAAGAAAACCTTAAGATATATAGTAAGCTTGTTGTGTATATTGCCTAATGTATAAGCTTGTTCAGAAATAATGACAAAAACCTTAAACTTAAAAAAAATAACGTATCCTATCTCTTGTTAAACAACATTTAAATTTAAACCCAGAAGTCTGTCCCAACCACTGCCACATTTAGTTTAATCTTAACTTTTTACTTTACTTTACTTGGTCCCTCCTCTTTCAGTCTATGCTCCCTGCTCTGGCTCCGTTCGTTCTTCTTCTTCCTTGTGTTTTCTGGTGGATGCTCCGTTCGTTTCCATGATCATTTTTCCCGCTGGTTTCACTGCAAACTGTGCACAGCCAATGGGCGTATGAAACGTCGTCACGTAGCATTACGGCACAGTGTTCATGGGAAATGTAGGAAGTACTGCCAGGGGGATAAATGACCGAGAACAGAACCTTATGCATCACCGGCCAAACTGGCTAGTAAGTTTTTATTAACACCCGCCAAAATGAATTTTATTACCCCGCATTTGGCGGGTGTTAATTTAGAACCCTGGCAGTATCCACACTGCACAATGACTGACAGCCACACATTCTCCTCAAAGCATTGGATTTATCCGTGCCGTGCCGAGGCACAACCCACGTAAAGTTGATAATTCCGCGAATAACTGCAATTGCAGATTTTGAACAGAGATGGCGACAAAGAGGAAAACCTACGGACTTCAGCTTTAAAGTAATTTCCTTTAAGAGGAAAATTCCACTCAAAGCAAAACGAGAGAAGACAAAAAAAGTGTTCTCACCAAAGCCCCTTTCACACAGCGTGTTCATCCCGGGAAATTGCCGTAAAATTGCTTCTGTCTTCTGTGTGAACGTAAACACGTCCAGGGATTGATGCCAGGATAGATGTCGGGATGGGGACTTAGCAACATTTCCGGGATCAGTTCCGGAACGTGCCCTGTAACCAATTCCGTAAGGGGTGTGTGATGACGCACGTGTCATCGTGCGACTCTGTTGCTCTTAGAAGAATTTTGTGTTCGTCATCAACAAAGAAAGAACGAAAAAATGTCTGCAAACTTTAATGAAGCAGAGACCGGGATCTTTACAGCATGTGTGTGAACTCACTCGCAGATTCTGGAAAATCACTGACAGTGTGAATGAACCAAAATCAAACAATCCTGGGACAAATCCCGGAACACATTATCCGTGTATTTTCCGGAATCTCTGTGTGAAAGGGGCTCAAGACTATTGTTTCGTTGTCCTGGAATCCTCCATTTGGTGTCCAAAATAATCCACTACACAATTAATAATAATAAAAAAGGTTGTAAATCCCAGATTGCACGTGAATTTCCATTCCAATATAAGTCCATTTAAAGAAAAAAAAAAAAACGAATTAAAAGTCCCCTGCACTTCCGGCTGTGTTCATGATAAGCAATGTAGGACATTTTCTCTGCAACTAGGCTACATGGTTTGATGTTTGATAAAAAAACCAACAAAAAAAAAAACCAACAAAAAAAGTATATGTATATATATATATATTAGGGGTGTCACGATTTCGATTTTAAATCGAAATCGATCGAAATTAAGTCACAATCTCGATAATCGAATTCAAAAATGGAATCGTCGATACTGCCACGCCCCCATGTCACGTCCAGTCGCTATATGCAAAGCGGAAAAAAACAGCGTTGAAGTGCTGCGAGTCCTCTACCTCAGTTACAGCCAGTCAAAAGATAGCATGGCTGCAGATGCAGGAGACCCATTGACAGGACTTCTGACCTCCTCTTTCACTAAAGTCGCCGGTGTGGGACAGTGGGAGTATTTCTGATTTCCAGTGAGTTATGTTGACAACGTTCACATTCGCGTTCAAAGTTCGCGCTTCAAAAAAGCCATAGTTTGCAAGCTCTGCTGCTGTATGTGCGTCAGTGCGTGTACCATATTCTTCCACTTTTTAAATTAAAATTTTAAATTGACAAAAACAGCAGACTCAGAACAGTATAAATCTAGCATGTCACAAATAACTTGATTCTCCACCTCCACGAATGAGACAAGTGTCGTTCATTTCCGCACCGAGTCTATTTTTGCTGCACGCGCCGAGTTAAAGCGACAGTGCACAGTTTGTGGTCAAAATGAACATGACATGAAAATATGGTAATTTCATCATAAATGCATTTAATTAAATTCTACATGAAATACTAATATTTTTCACAGTCATGTTTGTACTTTAAGACCGAGGTAAAGCAAGGAAAACATAGATGTATCTGTTAAACCGTGTTTGTTTTGTTGTGAACTTGAATGTCATCTTCTGTGAATAAGACTGCAGTTTCTAATTCTAAGTTCCTAATTGACTGAAGATATAAGTTATTGTAACATTATTTTGTTAATAAATGTTTTAAATTTGACAATGTAGTGTGGTACATTGCGAACAAAGGTCATATATTATATTACATAAAAGTCTAGTCTAAAAATGGCATCGCAAACTGTGCTTAAAAAAAATACATGTAAAAATCGAGAATCGAATCGAACCGTGACCTTAGAATCGAAAATGTAATCGAATCGAGGATTTGGAGAATCGTGACACCCCTAATATATATATATATATATATATATATATATGTGTGTGTATGTGTGTGTATAAATTATGTGTGAATATTCCCAAACTATCCGACAGTGTCTCTATAGCCCCTGTCACACAGAGCATTGATCCCAGAAAATTACCATAGAATTGCTAGAGTGCCTTCTGTGTGAACGAAAACACGCCCAGGAATTAATCCCGGGATGGGAACCTAGTAACATTGCTGGGATCAGTCTCGGAAACAGCCCTGTGCGATCAAAAGGAAGGTCAAATGCCATAGGTTGAATGTCGTAGTGATGACGTTGAAGCTTGGATCGTTCGTTTAATGGAACAACGGTATGCGATGCACTAGTTTATGATCAAATCAGAAAAAAATGCACACGTGGTTTTCAAGAGAAATCGCAGATCATAAGCAAACTTAAGACACTGCAGATACTGTACATTACACATCACATCCTGATGTCATGTGTCTTTATGGAATCTTTACGAGAAATCTGTCCAGAAAATCACTGGCAGGGTAAATCAACCAAAATCCAACCATCCCGGGACAAATTATCAGTGTATCTCCCCTCACTGCAGCCGCCTACTCTTGCCTATATTTCAGGTGAGGAGAGAGGCATCTCAAACGAGCCTATTATTGCATTCATGGTCTGATGGTACAACAACAATAGGGACAGCGCCAGTGGTCATGAAACTGGTCATTAGATTTATTGGGTCATACACATAGCTGCGTTTAACTCCACTCTTACGCCGGTTTCACACTTCACACTCATTTTTTCCGGCGCCCATGTTAACAGATTACAGCATTCACACCGCACGCAGAGGTGGCGCAAAGCAGGAGCAGCAGTGCCGCGATCGTTTTGGCATCCTGTCTATTTTTGCCGTGCGGCTTACGCTGAATTAAAGTGACAATGCATTGATCATGGCCAAAATACACAGCAGTTTTACCCAAAGGTGCATTGATGATATCTATTGTGTTTTAAACAGTCAATCAAATGACCTTCATCAATTTAAAAAGAAAACAAAGTCAACAAAAACAAAGATGAACCACAAGTTATATAATATAGCCTATTAATTAATAAAATAAGCTTCTTGACAAGTCTTTTCTCTTAAAGCAGCACTATGCAGGAATTCCGTTTTTGTCAAACAGCGACCCCTAGAGTCGCTGTGGCGTACTTGTACTGTCGTAAATAGCACTCACGCAGAGATGGCTCTGCCACGGCCGGATCCCCTCCCCCTGTACACCGGTACCTGTTCAGTAGGATGGAAGCTGTAACAAGTGGAAATAAGGTGTGGCCCCTTTAAGAGCTGCGCTCCCTGTTCAAAGGTATAGCGGATGATCTTTCCGAATTTTAGAGAGGACCCGCCATCTCCAATTTTTCTAAAAAGTGCACATTTGCAACACTCTATTTGCTCTCGAGAGGGAACGCCTATTAAACGTGTGCACGTTGTTATTATACTGATCGATTGAGTGATCGAGGACTCAAGACATGATATGCAATGGAGAAGTAGCTTGTTGCATTTGTGTAATACATACTATGGTGAACACATTGGAATTTTTGAAAAATTATTATTTTCAAAGGAATGGCTGAAACCGTAACTCATCACACATAATACACCTGAAAGTGTGCATGCGCAGAAAGCGAAAACTACGGTAACACTTTATTTTACGACCCGCAAACAACTGCGTAAGTAAACCGAAATTACGGTGTACGTTTCTGTAATTATAGCATACTTCCGTGTAGGTATAGGGGAACAATGTGTTAAGTTTGGGGTAATAAAGAGGTAACAAGCAGATAGTATACAACCTGCAAATAACTTCGTAAGTAAACTGAAATTACGGTGTACGTTTCTGTAAATATAGTGTACCTCCGTGTAGGTATAAGGTAATAAAGGGGTAACAAGCTATGCAAGCAAATTATTTATAATGTAATTATTTTAACAGGTACCCATTATGTTAATATATTCCAGGCAAAAATTGTACGTCTGTTGTATATAAAAGTTATCATCACATTTCTGGCAAAATATGTTCTTGTGCAATTTTACATTTAATTTTGGCATCTTTGGGTTGATTTAACATTAATTAATCTAGTAAGAAAAGCCAACAAATTAATTTTTTTATCATACTATGCTTACATACAGCCATACACATTTCATTTTCAACCCACAGATGTCAAAATTACCCTGTAAAATTGCACAAGAACATATTTTGCCAGAAATGTGATGATAACTTTTATATACAACAGTCGTATAATTTTTGCCGGGAATATATTAACATAATAGGTACCTGTTAGTTTTAAAATAATCACATTATAAATAATTTGCTTGTATATCTGGTTTATTAGCCTACCCAAAACTTAACATATTGTTCCCTTATACCTACACGGAGGTACACTATAATTACAGAAACGCACACCGTAATTTTGATTTACTTATGAAGTTATTTACAGGTTGTATATCTGCTTGTTACCCCTTTATTACCAAAAACTTAACATATTGTTCCCTTATACCTACACGGAAGTACGCTATAATTACAGAAACGTACACCGTAATTTCAGTGTACTTACGCAGTTGTTTGCGGGTCGTAAAATAAAGTGTTACCAAAACTACATAGGGAGGAGCACGTACGACGGCCTTACGTAAACATATCACTAGAAAGATTGACACTTAGGTGGACCAATAGTATAGGCTACCCACCCGGAAAAAGAAAATCCTCCGCTATACCTTTAACTGTCGGCAGTCAGTATTGTATGTGCGCCTCGAACACCATATGTATAAGGCACCGGGTTATTTCTGTTCGGTGCTCATTTTAGCAGAATTTTATCAGATCTTTTTTGCCGTAAAGCAATTCGTCACATCGCGAGACCTGATATCATGCGACACTTCCTGATGCTGCGGCCGGCGGTCCGCCGGCTCAAAGTTGCAAGTGTGTTTTTTTCCGCTCACATGCGATAGGGGGGTGCGAAACGACCACCATTCAACCCGAAAAGAGTAATATAACCATTCCAGTGACTCCGAAGCTGATCGGTTGAGGTAAAAAACCTGCATAGTTCACCTTTAAATGTATTTGAAAACGAAATAAAGCAATGCCAACTTACCCATTATAGAGTACTTTGTCTGTAAACACGCCGCGCGCGTCAAATGCTGCCCGTATGAAAGCAAAACGCGCGTGGCCTGCTTCCGCTCACTGTACACACTACACACTGCACCGTACACACTTTCTTGCGCTCTGCTAACGCGTGCAGTGTGATACCGGCGTTAGATAAACACTTGGAAACTTCCCTAAGCACTCCCCCTCGGTGGAATTCCGGTAGCCATTTTGAAGTATGTTCAACTCCGTCAAGAGGACAAGGGGAGTTTATTTGGAAAGACACTTGACCCCTAGAATGCATTAACAAACATGACCAGAAGAGACCAAACAGTATTGATGCTCTATTTTTTACACATTTGGCCTTTTGAAACGAAAGTTGTTAAAGCTGCAGTCCGCAGCATTTTCCCTTTTTGTCGCCATCTCTGTTCGAAATCTGTAACTGCAGTGATTCGCGGAATTATAATCTTTACGTGGGTTGTAAATCGGCATGAAACAGCGCGGATGAACACAGTGTTTTGAGACGAGTGCTGCTGTCAATCACCGCGCTGTGTGGATACTGTCATTTAGAATCACAGATTCACTTTTTGAAAGCTTGACCAACATAAGAATTTTCACCGGAAAATGTCTTCTGAACAAGTAAGTAACATCCATTTTTGTTCTAATCAACTAAGGGGGGAAAAGCATTTGACATGACAAGCGATCGTTAGATTTAATCAGCGCGATTTACAGCAACCGTGCAAATCATAGCCTACTTTGTTCTCAAATTGTTCATGTTAACAACATCACCATTGCGTGACTAACGTTATTTAATGTGTTTTATGATTACCTGTGTAGTTCACAAATCATATTCTCCATAGCTAAACGAGAACGGCACAACAAAGGAAACTCCACAACTGTGTGAATTAAGAAAACGTACTGTTACACGATTGAACTATTGAAATGTCTTACTTGTTCAGCAGAAAAAGCCTTCTCTTCTTCCGTTTCAAACCCCTTCAGGAGTTCACGCACCTTTCAAAAGCCCCACCGATGTGTATCCTTATGTTCGCATGAGACTTCTCTTTCCACCTTAAATCCGAAGTACAAAGTCTTTTGGGTTTTATAACTGGTTAATCTCCAGTTGACACTGATGATTGTTGTTTGGATCTTTCTGGATCCGCCATGAGTTTAATCATGTAAAGTGCTGCGAGAAAAGCCCATCTCTACATCTCACACGCAGTATAGCCGGCTAGCCGAAACTCCTTCTTTATGTGTACGGATGTGACGTAATGACGCAAAGACATGCTCGAATTTCCCACAAAAACCCACCAGTACCAATGGAATTAAAATCATTATTACAAGCTAACCGTTTTGAATCTAGCTATGGCAAGCAGATAGTTTTGAACACTGGCTGAAGATGTTTTTTTTTAAAATAATTAATTTGGATTATTTTTAACTTAAAAATGTTACGGACAGCAGCTTTAATGTAATATAGTCAAGGGTTGTTTGTACAAGCTGTACAAACTGTTGTACAATTTCTGTAGCTGTTGTACAATTTCTACAATTTCTACAATTCCATTATAATATAGTAAAATATAATTTTTCTAATACTTTTAAATACTGTTAAATTTCTTATTTCTGCTTTATGTAAAAAAAAAAAAAAGTTTTATGTGCATTTAGTGAATTAGTTTCATTTGGGAAACATGAGCCATGACGTTATCGCACGTCTTAGTAGGTGGCGTGCCCATGATGCGCTTCATTCAGAGTAAATATGACGACAAGGAAGACATCACTGCAGCGCTCGTTTTTATTTCTATTTTAATCATCTTTTTCCATAATTCTTTTCAGGAGTACTACATTAACTGCACGGTTGTTTCAACCCATGGTTGGGTCAAATATGGACAAACCCAACCGTTGGTTTAAAAATTTAAATTGCATTCATCTTTAAAAACAAACCAAAGCTTGTATGGCTTGGGGGATACGATTTTTTTTTTTATAATGAGAAGTCTGAATTTTGGACACAATGATCAAGACGTTCTTCTATTTCTTGACTTTGCCTTATACTGAGTACAATGAAGTCTGAGCTTATGAGCTGAACATTCTATTGTGCCTTGCCTCGTGATTGCTGATTCTAGCTATATTTATTATCATCACAATCATCATAATTAATATAATTGTTTTGTATTTCTTTTTTCCCCTTTTTTTTCTAACTGGACCTTATTTATTAATTGTCCTGCCAGACTTGATACAGAAAGTGGTTAATCAAAGTGATCTGCTGTGGGGACAAACACAAAGTGCTGGACACATCTCAGGCGGCTTCTAAGTAAAGGCCATCAGTCTCCTTAATTAGGTCTTCTCATTTGAGCTGCGTCTAAAATCACCTCAGTGCAACTCCCTTTCTCAAGCTTTCACCAATTTTAATTAGGCCCACTGGAATGTTAGGCCTGTTTTTCCTCTGTTCGTGCTCATTATAAAATTAAACAAATGAATATTTGACTTTCGTACGTGTCCTCTCCACCCAGGCACACAATGCTCATCTCCTCAAACCCTCTTACAGTGAGGGGTAAAGAGAAAAGAATCCCCTAAAGTGGAATAGTAAATGGAGCTGAGAATAAGAGTGTGATATATGATCAACCTCTCTTCCCTCTAACCTGGGCTAATTAACCATGTCAACACAGGAGATTATACCTTTTGTACTGCTCTTGAACACTGTCCAAACCTCCTGTCCTTCTGCCATCCTCTATTTCAACATCCTTTAATTAAGGTCCACCACATGCTCGCAACAAGGAGGACACGCATAAAAAAGGAATCGATACTTATTTTTAAAATAAATGGCACTTTTAATGAATTTAGTACAAACAATGACCTAAAATTTGTAGCTCTTCTTCAATCTTTTCAAAGGAGATATTGTGAACCACTTTACTGAAACATATTTCCAGATTGTTATGTATGTAATACTCCTATTCCCCCATTGTGCCTGTAGGTGGCACTGCCACTTGTAATTATTAGTTGTGTTCCTTAATAATAAATGCAGAAGAAGTAAAGTATCCCTGAATGTTGGCTGTGTTATTCGAACGTGGTTTACCCCAAGTGTTTTATACATGTTATGTCAGTGGGAAAACATAACATAATTGGCGACGAGGTGGATTAAAATTACCATGAAGCTACTACAGTGAATCGTGAGTAGTTAGGCGTAACATTACTACAACTTTTATATTGTTTTCTCTGCATAGCTAAAGTGATCTAGGTTAGCTAGGAGGATGGCTGCTACCATTGGCCACATGGAAGGTTTTGATGAAAGCGTCAAACCGTGGACCACTTACATTGAAAGATTTGAACACTTCATAGAAGCAAACAGTATTGAGTCCGACAAGAAAGTGCCTGTGCTACTCAGTGTGATCGGAGGAAAAACATATGGACTACTCCGAAGTCTTATCGCGCCGGACAAACCGGGAGAGAAAAGCTTCAAGCACATCACAGACACACTACAGCAGCACTTCTCTCCAAAGCCCTTGGTCATCGCGGAGCGTTTTCGTTTCCACCGGCGGAATCAGGAGAGCGAGTCGGTGACACAGTATGTTGCAGTGCTTAGAGGATTGTCAGAACACTGTGAATTTGGGGGACATTTGGATGATGCACTTCGCGATAGATTTGTGTGTGGCTTGAAGTGTGAGGCTACTCAAAAGTGCTTGTTGACTGAGTCTGCGCTGACTCAGACTGCAAACAAATGCAAACGATGTGGAAAGAATAACCATAGTGAAGATGACTGTTGGTTTAAAGTAGGGCTGGGAAAAAATTAATCGTGATTAATCGCATCCAAAATAAAATTTTGTTTACATAAAATGTGTGTGTAGTGTGTATAATTATTTTGTATATATAAATACACACACATGCATGTATACATTTAAGAAAAATGTGTTATTAATATAAAAATATGTATATTTATATATAATATAAATGATGTATAGATATGTATACAGTATATACATGCAAATATTTCTTAAATATATACATGCATATGTGTGTATTTATATATACAAAATAATTATACACACTACACACACATATTTTATGTAAACAAAACTTTTATTTTGGATGCGATTAATCACGATTAATTTTTTCCCAGCCCTAGTTTAAAGACAAAAACTGTAATGCTTGTGGAAAAAAGGGCCATATCAGTCGCGTTTGCAGGACAAGTAACGTTAATGATGACAGAAATACAAAGAGTGGAAACACAGCAAAAGCTGCACGGCCAATGAAAGCATTTAAGCAGAAAGGCTATATAAAAAAAGTGTACACCGCCTTGATGCTGATGCAGTGCCCAATGATAATGACACAGACTCTGATTTAGCTCTGTATAAACTGTCACAGCCAGGAGAAAAGTCCAGTATCACTGTGAAACCAGAAATTGAAGGTATGCCACTGGAAATGGAACTGGACACGGGCGCAGCAGTGTCATTGATTTCAACAGAGACTTATGATTGAATATTGAAACACCTGCCCCTATGCTCAACAGACATTTTTCTTCGGACATACACTGGACAAGTTTTGCGTCCTGAAGGTGTAATTGATGTGCATTTGAAAACGGGAAAGCAGACAGCTGTTCTTCCTTTGTATGTCGAGCAGGGGGACTATCCACCACTCTATGGCAGAGAGTGGTTGCGTCAGATCAAACTGAACTGGAAAGAAATAAAAACAGTCAAATTGAAGACACTAGAAGCTGTGCTGCAGAAACATGCTGCTATTTTCTCTAAACAGTTGGGAGAAATGAAGAACATCAAAGCTAAAATAACAATGAAACCTGAATACAAACTCAAGTTTTGCCAGCCCAGAGTCGTTCCGTATGCTCTTCGTCCAAAAGTCGAAGCGGAGCTGAACTGTCTCACTGAAATTGGATTATTGACACCGGTACAGTACAGCGAATGGGCCACTCCAATACTCCCTGTTGTAAAGAGAAACGGAGTTGTGTGCATCTGTGGTGACTTTTAGGTGACGGTAAACCCTGTCTTATACATTGAACACTATCCATTACCGCGCATTGAGGACCTGTTCGCTTCATTAGCAGGTGGACAATGTTTCAGCAAATTGGACTTTTCACATGCTTACCTTCAAATGTGGGTCGAGGAGGAGTCCAGGAAGTTCCTCACAATTTCCACACAGAAAGAGTTATTCCAGTACAATCGCCTTCCGTTCGGGATCGCTTCGGCGCCAGCCATATTCCAGAGAGCAGCTGCTATGGACCAAATTTTACAAGGTCTGCCTAATGTCCATTGTTACTTGGTTGACTTTCTAGTTACCGGGCGGACTGAAGCTGAACACCTGTAAAACCTGGATTCAGTCCTTGGACGACTGGAGCAGTTCGGCTGGCATGCTGAAAAAGGGAAATGTGACTTCTTCAAGGACTCACTGAAATACCGGGTCACATAATTGATGCGGAAGGTTTGCACAAGTCACCTAAAAAAGTAAGTGCAATTGTCAATGCGCCAATTCCATCTAACATCACACAGCTGAGATCATTTCTCGGCCTGTTAAACTATTACGGGAGATTCATACCCAATCTGGCAAACATAGCGAATCCTCTGAACGCCCTGCTGTGTAAAGGGAAACGTTGGCAGTGGTCTGCAGAGTGTGATACTGCATTCAAAAAGGCAAAAGAACAACTGGTGTCACAAAATGTCTTGACACACTATGACCCTCAGAACACCATTCGGCTTGGATGCGACGCATCACCTTATGGCATTAGTGCCATCATTTCCCACATGCTACCCAGCGGTGAAGAAAAGCCAATAGCCTTCGCATCGTGCACACTTAGCAAGGCAGAACAGAATTATGCACAGATTGAGCACGAGGCTCTGGCCATAGTGTTTGGGGTCAGAAAATTCCACCAATATCTCTACGGATGGAAATTCACGCTTTTCACAAATCACCGCTCCCTTACTACGATCTTTGGGCCACAAAAAGGATTTCCGTCTATGGCGGCAGCGCGGATGCAAAGGTGGGCATTACTTTTGTCTGCGCACAACTATACAATTGAGTACAAAAGATCTGAGCATCATGCACATGCTGATGGTCTTTCCCGTCTGCCATTACAAGTAGAGCACAGTGAGAAAAAGGATGCCGTAGAGCTGTTTTACCTCGGACAGATGGAGAAACTCCCTGTCAGTGCCACTGATATCCGACGTGAGATTATAAGTGATCCAGCCTTGCCTACAGTCATCAAAATGGTCATAAAAGGGACTCAAGCTGTCAACCTGACTGGTAATAATGAAGTCTCACCTTTCATCTCCAGACGCAATGAGCTGTCCGTCCAACATGGGTGCTTAATGCGAGGCATGAGAGTTGTTGTTCCCCTCAAGCTGCGGAAAAGAGTACTGGAGGAACTGCACACTGGTCATCCAGGAATTGTCCAGATGAAAGCCATTGCTCGCAGTTATGTGTGGTGGCCTGGTATTGATGCTGACATTAAACTGTGTGTAAAAATGTGTCAGTCATGTCAACAAATACAGAAAATGCCATCCCAAGCACCCCTCCACCCATGGGAGTGGCCAAGCAAACCATGGGAACGCATACATGTAGATTTTGCTGGGCCATGTGAAGGTCACATGTACCTAGTCATGGTTGACACACATTTGAAGTGGCCTGAGGTGCAGTTGATGACATCAACAACTGCAGAAAGAACAATTGAAGTTTTGCGGAATCTCTTCAGCCATTATGGTCTGCCTGAAGTCCTGGTGAGTGATAATGGACCACAATTAGTCTCTCAGGAGTTTGTGACCTTCCTGAAGGCCAACCATGTGAAACATATCCGTTCCGCCCCATATCATCCAGCAACCAATGGGCAGGCTGAAAGGTTTGTTCAGTCACTAAAACAAGCACTGCAGACGTCTAAGAGCTCTTCTACTCTTCAGAGACGGCTGGAAACATTCTTGCTGACGTACCGCAACACACCACACACTACGACAAGAGATACTCCTTCCTTGTTGTTTTTGGGACGGCAACTGCGCACACATCTGGATCCCCTGAAACCCAGTGTGACAGCTGCCGTGCGACTCTCGCAGACCTCCCAGGTTCTCCGCAGAGCTGGCCGTTTGAAGCCAAGACAGTTTGGAGTCGGTGATGCTGTGCTGGCTCGTGATTAAAGAGGGAGAGAAAGATGGACATCAGGTGTGGTGACGGCTCAAAGTGGTCCAGTATCTTATACTGTGGATGTAGGAGCTTCTGAGGAATAGCGACGCCATGCTGATCAACTCTTGTCCATTCCGAAGCAAACAGCTGAAACTCAGGTGACACAACCACCTGACATCAGTGATGTGTCTGTTCCTGTACAGACCTCTATACTGCCGCACTAAGGCAAAAGGTCGTAACTTCAATTTTTGGCGAAAATGAGTTATTGTCATTTTTAGGACAATAAACATAAGTTTTATCATATAGACAAACATCAAGTTTCAATTCGATTGTTTTCTGGGGGAAAAAAGATGATGTTTTTGGCGTAACTTCAAAAAGCCAAGGGGAAACTGTGGTAGAAGCCCGTAACGTCAGTTACGGCGTTATGCCTTCGTTTCTCGCTGCTCCTGAACACTCGATTGAAGTTACGGGCGTGCTGCCCTGCAGTTACGGCACTTTGCCTTGTTCTGACCGACCATCAAAGTATTGCCGCGCTGAAGTTACGAGGTTATGATGTAACAATTAAATCACCTCAGACACACACGTACATGTTTCACAGTGATTGCTTTTATTGGATTGTTGAAGAATGGCACACTCTCGGGGGAAATTGATGGTGGAGATGGCTTTGAAACGTAAACACCAAGATCAAGGTAAGAATAACACACGACACGGGTGCATAAAAAAAAGATAATCTTTAAAATCCAGTAATAGCGGTAGCCTTTAGCTAGCGATGCTACTTCACAAACTAGACACAAACACGTTTCGAGCCATAATCAACAATTTATCCAGTTCCAAGCGTAGCGGATATCTTAATTCACAGCCCGTAATATAGCCTACATACAAGGCTACATGTACTGAAATAAAATGTGCTTCTCATCTCGCCTGCCAATGACAGTCCACTGACTGAAAACTACACGAGTTGGTTGGTTAGAGCCACAACGACACACCCATTTTACACCAGCAGCAGGAATGTAGTAATTTAGAGCCTACCTTTTGTTGAACCCTGGTTAAAATCGGTCACTATGTTCATTTTTTTTTACAGTCTATGGTTAAAATCCATGTGAAACATCCGACGAGAAAACAAATCCATTACAATGCAGAACTACTGTTAGATACAGTTAGGGACACCTGACCTGTAGCCCCGCCTTAGCTCTGAAGCTCGTGTGTGTGTGTGTGTGTGTGTGTGTGTGTGTGTGTGTGTGTGTGTGTGTGTGTGTGTGTGTGTGTGTGTGTGTGTGTGTGTGTGTGTGTGTGTGCGCGCGATCTAACAGTGGAAACATAAAAACATACTCCGTCATTTTGTTCAGCATACAGGACATCATTCAAACTGCAAAGAGTTTACTTATTTGTGTACACTCACAATAAATCACAACATTGTGCATTGTTTTTTATTTCTGTTTATTTTTAAGTTACACTTTCTAATGGTAGTATTATTTTATACAGAAATAGGCCTACATTATTTATAATTCAGATGAGAATAAAGTTAGTGTTAATTAAAGTTTTAAGGAAAACAAATATATTGATCTGAAATATAGCAAATTAATTTTAAATTCATTTAGGTACAATTACCAAATATCTCAAGGTCTTTTTAAATAAACTAATTATATAAAACTGTTGTCAATGCACTACAAATAAACTACTTCTATGCCTTTACTTTATTGATCAAACTGAACAGCCTGAGACATGCACAATAATAATAATAATAATAATAAAAGCCTTCTGCATTTTTGTTTTGCTTTTCCCTCCATTGTACCAAACACGTACCAAACCGTGATGTCTGAACCGAACCGTGACTTCTGTGTACCGTTCGACCCCTAGTATATAGATAATTAAACTTAATTTTTTTGTTGTCCAACTGGCCATAGTGGGTGCTTTTTAAAGGGGGATACATCCTCCTGTATGTAATATTAATTAGCTGCTTGTTTCTAATTAATGCTCTTTTATTAATTTCAGTTTCTGTAACACCTACTTCTGGAGACATTCAGCAGCATGTCCCCTGCAAAACTGAAGTGGACAGTTCATGCATGCCTCCTGCAAAACTTAAGTGGACCATTTTGGATAGCTGTCTAGATCTTAGTGATGATCTATTATATGGAGCAGATGACATTTTCATGACCAGCACACCAGATGCCACAGCAGTTTGTGAAGACTTCCTTCCACTCTCACTGATGGAAGCAGGGCCTTCCCTCAATGCACTGTCTGCCCTCATTTCTGTGACTGCTGAGCCCTCCATGTCACTCCCTGAGCTTATCCATGTCTATGTACCAGACCCACAACTTACACCCGCTGCACCAGCCTCAGCCCCAGAGATGACAACCGCACAATCCTTGTCTGTCCAGGAGCTTGTCCCAAGCTGTGAGGCCACAGCAACATCAACTCCAGCTCCTCTTCCAGAGCCCATCAGTAGACCACCATTAAGGGCCCCATGTGGAATCAAGTGTCGGCGGCAATGCTCTGCCAAATTTTCAGAGGACCACCGAAAGAAGATATGGCGGGATTTCTGGGACCTTACATACCAAGAAAAGAGAGCCTTTGTATTTCATTGTGTCAGCCAGGTCACAAGGGCAAAGGTCTGTGCAAATCCAAGTAGGCGAAGCAGGTCTTTCATCTATAGGCTGAAAGATGCAGGCGAAAACCCACAGCAGGTATGCAAACTGTTCTTCCTTTCTACACTAGGCTATCATCCAACTAATGATAGCATAGTCCTGTCAGTGATGGGCAAAGAACTAACATCAGCCCTAGCCCCACCTGCTGACCAGAGAGGGAGACATGAGCCTCCAAACAAGCTCGACCTGGAACCCTTGTATGCTCATATTGAGTCTTTTAATCCAACCGTCAGCCACTACAGGAGGGAGCATGCACCCTGCCGCCGGTATCTCCCCAGTGACATCAGCATCAAGCTGATGTTTGCTGACTACTTGGAGAAAGACCACCAGTGCAGCTATGACACGTATCGAAAAGCTGTAAGCTCAAAGAACATCAGTTTTGCCAAACTCGGAGAGGAGGAGTGCGAAATCTGTTTGTTGCAAGACCAGCACACAAAGGAAAAGCACCAGAAGGAGGCCCCAGAAAACTGTCCGCAATGTGATAAGTGGAAAAACCATAAGGCCAAAGCTGTTGAATCCAGGCTACACTACCGTGCCGATGCAGATCAAGATTGGCCCGAGAGTACGTCAGTCAGAAGTGTAGACCTGCAGAAAGTGATAATGCTTCCTAGAATGCCTGGTGTGAAATCTGCACTCTTCACCAGGCACATCTGTGTTTACCACGAGACATTTGCATCCGTGGGAGGGAAAACCAACAAAAAGAAAAACATCTCTGTTGTCTGGCATGAAGGAATTGCAGGGCGGAGTGCAAAGGAGATCACATCTGCATATGTGGTGGCACTAGAAAAAGAGAGGGACTGCAAACATATCATCTACTGGGTTGACAACTGCAGTGCCCAAAACAAAAACTGGTGCCTTCTTTCATCTCTTGTGTCCTTGGTCAACTCCAATATTCTAGAAACTGAAGATGTCACCCTAAAATTCTTTGAGCCTGGTCACACTTTCATGAGTGCTGACAGTGTGCATCATGGAGTGGAACAAGAGATGAGACGCAGACCAGGAGGAGTGGTGTATGATTTTGAGGATTTTGTGTCAATTGTCAAAAACTCAAATTCTAAGAAGATGGAGGTCATGGAACTCAAAAACGAGGCCATCAGGGACTGGGTGAATGGCCATTCCATGGCAAAGCTGAAGAAAATGCCCAGACTGGCGGACCTGAAAGTGATCCAACTGCGACGTGGGTCAAGGTCCATGTGGGTCAAGACATCACATACGGCAGAAGAGTTCATGGAGGTGGACTTCCTACAAAAGAAGTTCAGCACCTGCATACCCTTTACCTTGAGATCTCAGGACCTGGGTGTTGAGGAGGTCAAGAAGAAGGGGATTTTGCAGAATCTTGTTCCCCTGATGCCAGCTACCAGGAGCTTTTTCTGGAGGTCACTAACTGTGCGAAATGACTGTGAGGATGAAGAATAGGGAGGGGAACAATCAGGCCTCATGCCCTTCTGCAGACTCACACAGCTCTGATGTTTAAACACACACACACACACACACACACACACACACACACACACACACACACACACACACACACACACACACACACACACACACACACACCACACACACAACACACACAACACACACACACTTCAGTTTTAGAATCGGCTTTTCAAAAAATCTTTAAATATTCCACATCTTTTACATTTTAGTGGTGTTAATCAACTTTGTTTTATGAAATTCATGTTAATTAAAACCTATTATACTTTTCCAACTATTCTGACTACTTCAATTCCTTGTTTATACTGTACATGTGAAGCCATTTTTATCATAGTGTTAAGTGTTATCATAACATTGTGCTATAAAATAGAAGTTAAGGTCTTTTGCCTTAGTATGACCGATTGTCATTTTGTGGGCAATGCTAAGGCAGAATACAGTAACTTCCGAAAAAGGGTCAAAGGTCAAATTTGCGTAAAAAAAAAAATTGTAGATTGGTTAATACAGGAATACACTACAAAATGTGAAAATTACAATATTATACCTATAACTCAATTGTCAGGACATTAAGATAACTTTAAAGTCATTTTTCTCAGTTTCACACTCTGGTGAGTTAAGGTCTTTTGCCTTAGTAGGGCAGTATAGATGACACTTCTTCGGTACCACCAACAAGGAAACAAGATGTTAACAGTGACACATCAGTAGAGCCTCAGATAAACCATGGCAAACTCAACATTCCATCAGTGCAGGTTAGACGTTATCCATCCAGAGTGATTAAACCGCCCAACTGTCTGACATTATAGAGCCATGAGACACCCCTGCTGGACTGAACTGTAATTGGTTATGTTAGTGAGCCTGTTCTGACATGGGGCAGAATAATCCCCGAACTGGCTCGAGGCAAAAGGGAGTCTACCCTCTACCTCTAGGAAAAATAAAAAAATGCATATTTTTTGTGTAACTGAGAATGCATTGTTTTCTTTGTTTCTTGATTAAGAGGGGAGGAAATGTCATGTATGTAATACTCCTATTCCCCCATTGTGCCTGTAGGTGGCAGTGCCACTTGTAATTATTAGTTGTGTTCCTTAATAATAAATGCAGAAGAAGTAAAGTATCCCTGAATGTTGGCTATGGTATTCGAACATGGTTTACCCCAAGTGTTTTATACATGTTATGTCAGTGGGAAAACATAACACAGATGCCTCTCAATTCTTAGCGTTCCGGACAACACTCTTTGATTTGTTTCAGTGATTCAATACAAGCCCTGAATTGGATGTGTTTTTGTCGAGAAGAGACAAGTGGAAGAATCTGTTGAAGATCTAAACTAAAGCATGTCTCATGTTGCTTATTAAGGGTGCTCAACTGGCCAACATGGGGCTGCTTTTCCATAGTCATCACTTTTAATTGTTATAAATGACCATAAGTTTAACAGTAAGTTTCTAATGAGCTGAATTATAGCTGTCATAAAAGTAGGATGTTGATAAATTAGCCAAAACTAAGACACTTTTTTTCTTTTTTGCATTTGACAAAGCAAAATGGTCGAAATGAATGATTTAGAAGATCTGAACGGAAATGAATTAGATGTATATGAATGGTGGCCTGTTATCTATATCTTCCTAAATTAAATGGCTGAATGTCAGTGTTTAATATGCAGCTATACACAGTTTCTCAATTTCCGCACCTGCTAAAGCCATTTGAATTGATTGATGGCAGCAGCCTCCAGCTCTCCATTGAATACAAGATATCCCACTTTAATAGCTTCAAGGTTTTCCCCCAGGTTTTTCGTTTGTTTATTTATTTATGTTGTGTCTCAAAAAATCAGATTTTTTACCAGTGTTCTTAATTTGTTTGATCATCTAGATTACACACTGCAGGGTAGTCTGCTTCAAAGGAACACATTCAGTCCATGTCCTCATTCTCCTTTGTATTACAATTACACCAAAGAAGTGAGATGACAGTTTATATTATTCCTCTCCAGAGGTGTAAAAGTACCTGTAAACCGTAACTTTTTGGGGTTAAAAATGATCCAATGTAATTTTTTTAGCAAGTAGGCTACATAACTAGCCTGGGAAAACCCAGACAACTTCCGGCAAATTTAGATTTGCTCTGCAAGTAAGTCTGGCAAAGAGCTCATTCAAGCCCATTTCTAATCCGTCGAAATCGCGGCATCAGTCAGATACGTTGGGGCGGGCTTTACACGATGATTTTTTACACGACAGCACAGCGACGATGAAGCAGATTTTGAACATGGATGTACGAAATCTGGATGCCGCCTTGGAACTAGGGGTGTGACGGTTATTATATAATCGTGAGACCGACGGTTATAGTTGAGCACCGTAATTAGAACTCTATAACCGCCAAAACCATGTTATCATAATATTTTTTTCACAAACATTTTATATCATAGAGAATGTTTATGAGGGAAACGGAGACAGAGTTAGTGGTCCTTCGGAGGCTGCTACTGCTGTAGATGATTCGGGAGAAGTCTGTGCACCACCCCCTCCCAAGAAGAGAAATCTTGGAGATCTCCTTCAAGGGAACATATGCTAAATCACTTTTTTAGCACGTAAATGCAATTTGTTGTATATTTGGAGTGTTTATAAGTACAGAAAAGTCGAATTTAGTCTCTTCAGGTGCTTCATATTTTGAAGTCTGAAAAAAAAAATATAGGTCATATTTTGCAACCTGTTCCGGTTTTTCTATTCTCTATGACGTTTTTTTTAACAATTACATTACAGTATTTGCAGCGGAACTGCAAAATAAGGACATCGACTCCCGGCCCAACACTTCGAGCAATCCGCCATTTTTATTTCTCGCTGCGATTTTGTAGTCCAAGCTCAATGATGCAGAAGTTACGAGAGGGCAAGTCAAAATGTTCGGTTGTTGGATGTAGTAACCCACACCAGGGAACTACACTGCGACCAAAATGGTCGCATATGCGACCTTTTGAAATGCCATTGCGACCCTAATTTTTAATGGGTCGCAAATGTATCACTGACTATTGTGTGTGTGAGAGATAGGACTGGGCGATAAAACGATAACTCTTAGCGCCCTATAATTTTTCTTGATAAAACGATATCAAGAGGTCGATAAATGTTCGATAATGTTTATGCTCCAAAAGCGGAACGAAACTCATTTGAACCGCGCGGCGCGCGCCACACGGAGCAGTTATCCGCTCGGCTCAAAGTCCAAACGGCAGCGCGAGTTCACTAGAGCAGACGCGTTTACTCTGATCGGCCTCACTCACGACTCGAGATCCAGTGAGATGCGCTTGAATTCAGCAAATAACACACATGTCCAGTTTAAAGCATAGACTGTAAAAGGTTTAAAGGCAGATAAAACAGCGCTGACAAACAGGAGAAACACTTTGAGCAACGATACAGTCAGAATCTGAATTGATACTGAATCCATTTACCATGGATTTATTTTACTGTAACGTAAGCCTAGTAAGTTAATATTAACTGCACCATGAAATGTGGAATATATATGAATTGTATTATATTATTAATGTAGACAATGTATTAAATGTCTAATGGAATATAATTACAGTATTTAATAATGTATTTAACTGTTAGGCTACTGTTTTTCATACAAATACCATAGAAGCTAGTTATATTTTGCCATGATAGTGAGGTGTTATAGGCTATGCCTGGTTTTATCTGTGGATATCATGATCTAAATCAAATGCATGATACTGGATGACCAATGGTTCATTTTAATAAAACTCAAACAGTCAGAATATTACATTTTACCAAATAAAAATGTGGTCGTTACATTTAAAAAAAAACAACATGTTACTGTTTTTGTTAATGAACATACATTTAGCATTGTAGTATTAGCTTGAGTTAGGATGCAGATTTACTGTCAACTCACTGTCAGATGTGCATTTCGAGATAAAACATGTAATTTGAATATTGTAGCCTGCACTGCAAACTGCTGAAGAAATATTTTTCTATTCAGATATTTATTTTGTTAAGGAAAAATGACAAATGTTTCAATGCCTTCTGCATTTTTGTTTTGCTTTTCACTCCATTGTACCAAAATCGTACCGAACCGTGATGTCTGAACCAAGGTATGATTCCAACCGTGACTTCTGTGTACCATTCCACCCCTAATGCAGTACAGTTTCATTATTGTTCATTATTATCCAGAGAGCGGCTTACTATAAATAATTTGTGCAACCAAATCATGTTTTGCGCCAGTAACTGAAAAAGTTAGTAGCGCAAGTGCCACCAGTGGAAAAGGTTAGTGTAGTTCCCTGCACACGCTTCATTACACCGTTTCCCAGCATCAGAACCTCTTCCAAGTGCCTGGTTGAGTTTTATTTTTCACGGAAATGTACCCACATCTGTGGGTAAAGTCATTTTTGTGTGCGCGAAGCACTTCAAGGATAACTACTTCAGCAACCTCCGCCAGTATAAAGAAGGATTTGCCGATAGATTTCGTCTGATTGAGGGGTCAATTCCTTCTATCTTTGGAGACGACGAACATAGCACTTCGGTAAGGTGTAAATAACATTAATAAAAATAAAGTATTTTACTTTCTTAAAACACACGGTGGTCATGGTTTAGCAGTACCTTTGTCTTTCTTTCTTTTTTTTTTTTAAGTACACGTCTGTAGCAGTATTACTGTTGTTGAGTTTCATCATGACAATGGTCATTTAGCTGCTGTGTTTTCTGATGCTTTTCTAAACGTTGCATATTATCAATACAGATTTTTAGTGGTAAGATTAGGCCGTAGTCATTTGTCTTGTTAGTGTGCTTGTTTTAACACGATAAATAATCGACTTTCACTTTTATAGTAGTGGGCATGGATGGAGAAGTTAGTGTAAATACAGTAACACACAATTGCGATACATCCATATGAAGACGTTGTTCTGCAGGTTTGTCGTCTTCATTTTCATCTCGCTGCGGGTCCAACTCTGGTTCGAACATGTATGGCTTCCGTTGTTGACATTATGTTAATAACGTGTGAATAAAAAGTTTCTGTGCCGCTAGATAATCGTATATCTGATATCAAACTACAAAAATGGGCAAACGGGGTGGAGTTGAACCGAGTGTCACCTCTGCAACCTAGAGAGGGGGTGGAGTATGAAGGGTCTAATTTGCATTTAAAGAGACTGCACCAAAATTAGTTGCTCTCAGACGCACATCAGAAAAGGGTTAGAAAAGGGGCCTGTGGAGCTATAATAATAAGGAATTCAGACCCAAGCATTGCAGTTCCGCTTTATATAGACCACAAATGTATGATTTATATGTAAAATGGAACGATTTAAAAACATGATATGTCCCCTTTAATAAACGGAGGTCTGAAATCTCTACCCCTTTACCGATCAGAGCGCGCGCTGACACGGAGTAAAGCCTTGTTTATACTCGACGCGTCCGCACGAGCACGAATGTCACTCTGCATACGTCATTTCCTTCATCGCTCTGATTGGTTTTAAGTCTATCTAATTGCACCCAGAGGCATTTGAGCGATGTCCGTTGGTGACGCCCCTTTGGAAATAATTTGTCTATGAAGTTTTGCCAGACCATAACTCAGTTACTACTGAGAATGGTCTGGTTTTAACCAGGCTACTACATAGCCAGCCAGTGTTCAAAACTATCTGCTTGCCTTAGCTCGATTCAAAACGGCAAGCTTGTAATAATGTTTTAAATTCCAGTGGTACTGGTGGATTTTCGCTGGAAATTCGAGCATGTCTTTGCGTCATTACGTCACATTGGTACACGTAAAGAAGGTGTATCGGCTAGTAGGCTATATTGCATGTGAGGATGTTGTAGGTGGAGATTTATAGCCTTTTCTCACAGCACTTGATATAATTAAACTTATTAATTTGATGGCGGATCCAGAAAGTTTCAAACGACAATCACCAGTGACAACTGGAGATTCACCCGTTGTAAAATGCAATAGAATTTGGACTTCGGAGTAGCTACAAAAAAAAAGAGACTGCAACCGGGCCCATGCGAAAACAAGGATAAATATCTGAAGGCCATGAAATGTAGTCATGCAATGCTGATTTTGTTAACATTAACTATTTGATAAAGTATAATTTGCACGGTTTCATGTGATATGATAAGCGATCATTAGATTTGTTAATCAGCGCGATTTACTGGAATGCTTTTTTCCCCCTTAGTTGGTCAGAACACAAGTGGCTGTTACTTGTTCAGATGACATTTTCCAGTGAAATTATTTATGTTGGTCATACTTCCAAAAAGTAGAATCTGTGATTCTGAATGACAGAATCCACACCAGCAAGGTTGACTGACAGCCGCACGTTCTCCTCCAAACTTTGGATTCATCCGCGCAGTGCCGTGTCGAGGCACAACTCACGTAAAGTTGATAATTCCGTGAATAACTGCAATTGCAGATTTCCAACAGAGATGGCGACAAATAGGAAAAACTACGGACTGCAGCTTGAAGTAAAGTTACAGATACCTTGAAAAAAATGACTCCACTAAAAGTTACAAGTCATCAATTTTAATAACACTATTGTAAAATTCATGCCTGGTTTCACAGACAGGGCTTAGATTAAGCCAGGATTAGGCCTTAGTTCAATTACGACATAACTTTTATAAACATGCCTTAGAAAAAAGAAAAAACAATGCTGGTGTGAATCTTTAGGCAAAAAAAAAAAAAAAAATAGCACAGACATATTTTGAGATATGTCAGTGCAAGTTGCTTTCAGTTAAAAATCTCAAACATGCATTTTAGTCTGTATCTAACTTAAAGAGCCTATATGCTGTAGCGAACCTACATAATAATAATATACATAAAATGTATTTAAGGGGGCCGGAAGGCCAATTTAGCTCAAAGGGAATGATTCATCGATTTGCAATGAATCATTGACCGAATCACTATGGAACCGAGCAAATGACTCGTTTAGAGTTCATTTGAACGGGCCGTAATTTAAACCTTGGCAACAGATATAAATATCCAATCTATAGTGAAACACTATGTATTAGCAAGGTAACTTTAGATCGGCAGTACAAGGCATTAAATGTGTAAGCACACAACACAAGACAAATATCTTTTCAAATATAAACAAGACTTTATTGATTATTCTAAACACATAAAACTAAGGTCTAAACACACTCACACACACACATTCATACGAGGCGCAGAGGAAGAGAGAGAAAGAGTGAGTTTTCAGAGTGAGATGCACTTTGTAAGACATAAACCTGAACGAACCACCAAGCATTAATTTAAACCTTCGTTTCTTAGACAGGTTATTCAATTTAAATTAAAAAACACCAGTTCAGCTAGAGTCTGGAGGTTACTTGCTTGTCCTTTGCGTTGCTTAGGCCAGGGAATTCCCTATTTGAGGTGCTTCGTCAGAGGGGTTTCCCGGCTGGGTCCGCGTGGCTGGTTGTCTTTGTCTGTATGGAGGTTGGACGGCCAGTCACGTGGTGTGTTGGCGCGGATGAATGAACAAGAGTCTTTACAGTTCGAAGTGCGTTGCAGGAGAGACGTGTAAACGAACTTTACAGCAAAACTTAACTTAGAACGAGACTTTTAACGAGAAAATAAAATAAAGGAAGAAATGAAAGTAAGAGATGAGATGGCTTGAATGAAGCTGTTTAAACTCCGATCTTGATGGGTTTGTCTGCTGGCTTGGTCTAACTTGGTCTGGTCGATGTAGAAGCGTACGAACATGAACACTCTCTTGCTGTTTGTAGAGAGAGGCACAAACTTAATTCAACACCGAACCGAACTGCCGAACTGAACCGAACCGAAAACTGAACTGCTCTCTGAACTGCTCTCTGAACTGAACTGAACTGCCTTGTTCGGGTCTTTAACTTAAAGTTAGTCCAACCTCTTTTGGAGAATTCTGGCCAATTGGACAATGGCATCATCTTAGGAGGTGGACCTCGTTTCTTCTTATCGTAAATCAGGCGGTATCTATGATCTGCTTGCTCTCCAACACTAAGCAGAGAGAACAAGAGATCACAGTTTAACATTATAGATTATTATAATCATACAAAGCATTTTACACAGATTTCACTCAAGCCATCTTAAGAATTAAGGGCATACGATTATTTCGATTGGAAGCACGATACTCGTTCATTCATACACACAGTTATAATCATCATTACATGATTTATATGGAATCTAAGCATAATACAAACATGAATTGTAGGAAAAACAAGAATTATGATGTTTGATTATGAGTCCACTGAGCATTGTTCTGTGTGAGTTGTTTTCTGCAGAATGTGCAGAATTAATGTGGTTTGATATGTAAAGTGTAAAAGTCTTTCTGGTCTCTGAATGAAAGTGTGGTCTGTTAAATAACTCTGTCCTGTTTAGCAGTGGTGATGCTGAGGGAGGTCAAAGGTGGTCAGGCCTGTTTGACCATTTGTGAGGAGATTTGTCTTGGTTAAGAATGAACAATGACAAGTTCTTCCTGCTTTGGCTTATCTCTTTATGGAGTCTTGGCCATACAAATCTTCTCTGGAGGGGGTGCCTAGACTATCTGGCGTCGGGATCTTTTATGGCTGAATTAGTGATTGAGTTCTGTTTGAATGAATCAAATGGAAGATTCATTTGTGTTTGGTTCATCCTTATATTCTCTACAATGCGTTTTTCTGAAATTTAAACTCGCGACTGCCAAAAACAGAACTGCTCTTCCTTTCTGCTCGCTCTCGCAGCACGGCGCGCGCTCATATGTGCACACTTCACAAGTCATCTGCTGCAAGGAGGTCAACATTGTTTACAGAGGTAAGAACTGTCAAATACATAATATTGTTTGCAGGGCCGGCCCGAGGCATAAGCGAACTAAGCGGCTGCTTGGGCCAGGGGGCCCCCCAATCGAGTTTAAAAAAAATATATATATATTTTTAGATAACTTAAACAAGTGACATAAATGACTGAATGAATATGACTGAATGAATGAATAATTCAGGACAAGAAAATTCTGATTTCATGATCAATATACCTGCCTACTGCTGTGTCTCAGCGTTTAAGTCATCCGCATAATCTAGACACCTTTGCGCGTGCATAGACAATTCTCACTGTATTAATTTATAATGTATCATAATTGCGTGACATTTGTGTCAATAATCTTCAAGCACAGGTGACTCTGCGTAGTGGAAGGGGCCCCCAAATCAAATTCTGCTTAGGGCCCCCAAAAGGCTCGGGCCGGCACTGATTTTCTGAGATAAGTTTAGAGAGTTTAGGCTACTTGCTGACTAGCGGTGGTGGCAGAGTGATCTGAAACGTTTAACATGAACGCGCTTGACGTCACATCCGCAGACAGCGCGGGAAAAATCCGACCCGACAGAAAATAGGAAAAATAGGATACAGGCTTATAGGTGCACTCACTGTGAGCGGACAAGGTGTCAGTATGCTCAACAGGAGATGTTTGAGTCATAAATGGTAAAATAAAAAAGGCTATTGTTACGTTTATTTTGGGGAAAAAGTTGCATATAGTCCCTTTAAGCCTTTTCTATGAAACCGGGGGTATGAGTATCTGATTTTAACAGTACTTAAGCATTTTACTTGTACTGAATGGAAGCTCAAATATGTACTAGTCCTCAACACCTAAGAGACATGCCAGTGAAAGACAAGAAACAGCTGATTTGTGAGGAGAGCAATGACATGTTTATTTTCTAAAGGTGAAATAAAACTGAACACCTCAATATTCCGATAAATTAAGGTTGACACAACAGTCTCTTAGACATCTACAAACCAAACACTCAAGTCTCAGTTAAGCTCAAGTGTTCAAAAAGGGCATAAGTAAACCTGTATCATTCAAAAAGGTATTCAATATAAAATAATAATGTTAACTATAATTAAAGCCTAAAAAAGTCAAACTTGCACTGATGGCATGTCCAAATATAAAACATATGAGATTCAGCAACTATCTGCTACCGCACTCACCTTAAAGTAGCCTTGCTGACAATTTTCCGTGAGTAAGGGCAAAATAGACAAGTAACTTCAGTACCATATGATGCTATTGCTTCTTTTGTAATATAAATAAACTGCTGCAGAAAAAAGCTGTTTAATTGCATTACTCATACAAATGTATGAGTATGTATACAAATTATGCTTATTCAAACATAGTCAATGTTTAATAGATGCTAATATTTTAGATTACAAAGTGGCCAAAAAGATACTTAAAGTACAGTAAATACATTTACTGAAATACTTGACACCACTGTTCCTCTCTATGATCTTTTCTGATTAAATTTATGCTTCCAAAGATTCAAATTAATTTAAAAGGTTGTACAATATTTTAAAAGTTATTGGAGCTTAGTTTTTACCCTGCAGTTTATGCGGTGATTTTAGCAGTAGCTTTTTTGTATATTTTGCACATGATTGTTATAAACACTAAAAATATTTTTCTAGTCTTAAGTTACAGTTTGGATAGTTTGGTGATTCTGAAGTGTGCATACAATTGACACTTTACTATCCCATTAGGCCACTGGAGAGGATTGATAATGGTAGTGAAGTGACGTTACTGACACTGGCAGGTCATTTGATAATGACAGCATGGCGAATGTACGTCCAGATTACATCCATACTACACAAACACTCATCTGTCGAGAAGTAATTACTTATTCAAAATAAGCACCTACTCAAGAGAGTAGCAACTGCATTTTCGGACACCGCCCTTGGATTTTGTGCCCATGTGGACGTTGATTGATATCTTGAATGTTTAAAAACATATTTCAATGTGAAAAGTACTATGATAGATTTTGGTTTTTACCATCTTTGATAGCTACTATTTAGTTATCTTAGCATTTTTGTCATTAATTCCCCTTGTCATAAAATGTATAACTTGTATGGTAGACTGGTTACAGTTGGTACAGGGGTATATTTGAAACACCTTAAATAACTTGTGTGCCCAACAAGTCTGATCTGTGATAATTTCTTCGCACATGTGTATTAGAGCCCTCTTCGATCGTGGGAAATTTGAAGTAGCCTACATGCGCTTCTCCAGTCCGAAGATATCAGTGAAAGTTTTTTTTTTCCATGTTAAGTTTTTCACTTCACCACGTCCCTTCCACATTGAATAGCTTCTCATCCTTACATGACTGTTAAAGTTAACTTACATTTTCGTAAACCTTAATCTGTGCTCTAAAACAGACATATCATGAAATGTACGAGGTGGTCAGTCCCAAATCTATAATTCTAAAGCAGTTTAGTTACACGATGTAAGATCACAAGTTAATAGTCACATTCATTATTTATTAGGTTATTGTTTGCATTTGATCTGTTTTGTTTTTGCTGTTTGCAATTGTTCAAAGTGTTTTTCCTGGCACTCAACCTTTCAAATGTTACTATTGAAATGATGAACTGAAATGAAATATTGTATCGCTTTTTGCCATTACTGTTCAAATGTTTGATCACTTATTTTTCTCATTCATTCAGGGATATCTGCATGACAGGTGTTGTTATAAGATCAGCGAAGTTAGGTCTTTTAATGGCAGTGTTGTGTGCATGTGACCAAATGTGAGAGAGTGAGCAACTGAAAGTGACGGTTAAAGTGAGCAAGGTTGTTGCAAGTGCTGCAATGCCTATTAACAACAATTTGCAAAGTTAAAAACACAAAACATAAATATGATTTATCTAAAATTTACCACGGTTAATGCCTCTCTGGCCATGGAACGTTCTTTTGCAGCCACCTCCACGGTCAGAGGCCAGGTTGAACCAGCGGATGGCATGCTGGTTAATCTCGTTGTCCAATGCGCTGCTAGCAGCTTGGTTCTTCCGTACAGCCTCTGTTAAGAGAGAAAGTCAATTGGTTGATGAGCCGTCATTAACAGCGCAGTCTCATCCCAATAAGTCATATACTGACGTCTTGGGACGTCTTTTGACCATACGTCAATATCCGCCTTTTTAGGGTACCCTTAAACGTCGGTTAGCTGACGTTATCGGATCCTAACTCTACCCCAGACCTAAACCTACCCCTAAACCTACCCCGTCACCTATTGACGTTAAAGGTAAAGCGTCAGTTGTATGACGTCCCAGGATCGTCATTTACCGACGTTTAGGGGTACCCTAAAAAGGCGGATATTGACGTATGGTCAAAAGACGTCCCAAGACGTCAATATATGACTTCTTGGGATGAGACTGTGTTATCATTAACAGAAATTCTGAAAATTACCTCTAATTCAAGCCAATAACCCACTGTTTTGCACACCACACACCCCACATGCACACCCACACGGACACCACTCACGCACTTTCTATCAATTACGTCACGCAACCATGTGTATAACATTCCGACTGCACATTCCCGTCACGCACATTCCGACTGACTTCTGGTCTGGTATGAACCGGTAAAAAAAAAAAAAAAAAACAATTTGCGCGCTCGTTCCGACGAGTCCGGGCCAGAACTATTATGATTCCGCCGACTGATGGATGCTCAGGCCGTATCTGGAACGGGGCAGTAAAACGGGCATGACTGTTACACGGATCTGCCGGTTTGGAGGCGGATCCGGCCCAGAGTCAGCTGCTATCTGGGTCTTCTCTTTGTCCATACGGTTGTGTCATATTTTCTTATCATAGCTACCATAGGTATATATACCATAGCTATATATATCATATATCATAGCTACCTGTATGACCGTTGCAGAAAAAAACCCGCGTGAAAATCAGTTGGGTATTCATTGAGATATGATTAATTAAATGCGCTGACAGCTCATTGCACCTGCTAAACAGATTACACTGAGCGGAGCGGGTGACCGGTCTAAGATGGCGGCCCCACGGCTCGTCCACGCCAATAGAGCTCGGGATTGTTTCGTCACGTCACAATGCATTGTGGGTATCACGGTACGGAAGTAGATGCACTGTATAGAAGGCAGTAGATAATTCAAATTCTAACATTGGTCATTTAGGTTTAATTTAGGTTATTTTAAGGAAAATGGTTCAGTGCTGTGATGCAAACTGCTGTAATCGGTCTCACGATCGACAGGGCAAACACCTAGTGCTAGTGTTACACTATTAAAAGTTATTAATTCATGTAGGAGAGAAGGCCTAGGTGTGAAATGAACGGCCCCCCCCATTGATGCCCTGGAAAGTAAAGTTCTATAGTCTGTGGCCGGTTTGAGGTAAATAATAATCCAACTTAATGTTTTTTGATTTGTGTAGATAGTGCATTCCTTTTAAAATTATATTATACTGGAAATAATTTAGTATTTTCATTATTGTTGCCCCTTGGATCTATTTATGCATTATAATATTGGGTACACTGTTATACTGGCAGTAGTGCTGCTGCACGATTAATATCGCAATCGCGATGTCAAGCCTATGCGATTTTATGATGCAAAATGCAGCGATTTTATGGAATAAATAAATTTGGGCTGTCAACGTTAACACGTTAAATTGATAAAATATTGATAAAATATTTAACACAATCGATGCAGCATCCGTTAATTTTTGTCAATTACACGCTGCCTGGAAAGTCATGACTGCAGTGACACAGAAAGACACGCGCCAGTTTCGTGAGCACAGACAGCATGCCAGCATGCAGTTCTCTTTCGCACTTGAACGAACAACAACAACAACAACACAACAACAACAACAAAAACAACAACAACAACAACAACACACAATTATACCAAAATGTCAGTTTTGTTGAATATCCTCATAACATCAGAGCAGTCTTATGATGAACGTGAAGAGTTGTGAGAGAATGAGTCTCTGTCAGCAGCGGCTGGTCTTAAAGGGACAGCAGCCAATAAAGCTTTCTGTCAGTAAAGTTAAAGGGATAGTTCACTTTGAAATTAATTTTTGATATGTTTTAGCTTACCTCCAGTGCATCCAAGATGTAGGTGTCTTTGTTTCCACAGTATCTTCAATTTTGATAATTTTAGGTAAAACCGTTGTTGTCTGTCAGTCATACAATGGAGGTGAAGGGGAACCACCTCAAAGAGCATTAAAAATTAAACATTATTTAATGAATCGTAAATGTAAGTACACATTGATGCCCTAAGACACGAAACGAGGGTTTTTTTTGAGAAAACGAACAGTATTTATATCTTTTTTACCTCGTGTAAGCATATCCACGTCCAACTGATCTGAGAGCAGGGCGCTTCGGTCTGCGCATGCGTACGGCGTTCGCCCCGGAAGGGCTCCCTCGCGCGTGTTTACGTCAAGAGAACGTCTATATGTTGGTATATAGAAATCGTCTTCCATTGCGATCCTGTATATCTAAATATGTTTAGATCTTCACAGTGTAAGGTAAGACTTCCGAAATCTCTGCGTAAACAATGAGTGACGTAAACACGCGCGAGCGAGCCCTTCCGGGGCATTCCGGCGAACGCCACATGCGCAGACCGAAGCGCCCTGCTCTCAGATCAGTTGGACGTGGATATGCTTACACGAGGTAAAAAAGATATAAATGCTGTTCGTTTTCTCACAAAAACCCCTCGTTTCGTGTCTTAGGGCATCAATGTGTACTTACATTTACGATTCATTAAATAATGTTTAATTTTTAATGCTCTTTGAGGTGGTTCCCCTTCACCTCCATTGTATGACTGACAGACAACAACGGTTTTACCTAAAATTATCAAAATTGAAGATACTGTGGAAACAAAGACACCTACATCTTGGATGCACTGGAGGTAAGCTAAAACATATCAAAAATTAATTTCAAAGTGAACTATCCCTTTAATCAAAGAACAAAGAGAACAGAGATAATTGCTCACTGCTCTTGACTAAAACACTTTTGTAGCTTTAATAAGGATTAGTATATATTTAATTTATAATTTATGCAGTGCAGACTGTTTGATAACTTTGTTCTATTTCTGTGTCCTACAAGGGCACAGGTAAATATGACATTTATTTCATAATGTACTATTGAGACAATAACAAGTTTGCAGTAATGCAAAGATGTCACTATTTCATTAAAAAAATATTATTATAATTTGAAAACACTATGCATTTAGGCTAGTTGTTGTTGCTAGTTTGAGTTGAGAAATAGGCCTACACATTTCAGCATTATCACTAATCTGTGTGTGCATTTTACTTGAGAACCAAGCAATTTGACTCATTAAACCATTGGTTGATTACATCGCAATCACAATATTAACCTCAATAATCACAATATGACATTTTCCCCAAACCGTGCAGCCCTAACTGGCAGCAGCTGTTTAGCTGTGACTAGGTGATGATGACTCAGGACGAGATGTCAGCATTATTGTTTTATTCATGTTTTTGTCAGTTTGGATTTACCACGAAAACTTTATATACACAGAACAGCGCTTGTTTTTCTGCCACAGGGGTCTTGCAAGAGATGTGATACCAGCTGCTCTCCCAAGGTAGTGCATTCTGAGAGAATGCAATGAGAAATGCATAATATTACAAGTGTAACCGAGTATGCAAAGATGTAAATATTTCATCATCAATAGCAGTTAATTTGTCTGTTCATAACAACTGCAAACTACACTGACGATCATCTGAACTGTACCTGAGAAAATGTTTCCCTTTTGAGCAACATACCAAGTCATGGCAAATGTTGCAACCAAGCGTTGAATTATATCAGACATGTGGACATATGAGATATGACAGCTGAAGTGCAAAATGCACAACTAACAAACAACTTTAGCATATAACATCTTAAGGATTACTTGCAAGGAAAATAACTGAAATTGTCATGCTCCAAAAAGAAGATAAAGATGGCATTAAAATATTCTTCCTGACAAGATAAACTATGCCTGTTTGGTTGCCACGCCCTGCCTTGACATTATGGTTATGCTCAGTCAGGCGGTGTGTCCTTCACAGTGGGTCACTACACATTTGCTCATTTCAACAGCATCAAGATGGCAGATAAAGCGGTTTGAGACCCAGTATTTAAAGACTGACTCAAGACCTTAATGGAAAATGTGACAACCCAGCAAACATTTGGACGTTTAATGACCGTTGAAAAGACGTCCGTCCGACACGTACCGTCATGGTTGAAAAATAGATCCAAAATGAAAGTTGAAGGGAAGTGTTCGACGTCATCTGACCGTGAATTCCACGTCTCTTCTGCGCGTCCCTGGACGTCTAAATGCGTCGTCATCTGTGTGTTTAAATGTGTTGCTCGTGACCGTCAATAAAACGGTTTAATCACGTGTAAATCACAAACAAGAACACATTATTTGTGGACATAAGCAAAAAAGAAGCATGTTCTGATTTAGCAAAACATTTTATTGATCTTGAACAGCCAAAGTTTCTCTTAACTTTTTTTTTTTAATGTTTAACATTTGTTAACCAAACTAAAATACCAATTACAAAATACTGAATTATTATATAAAGGGATAGTTCGCCCAAAAATGTACATTCTGTCATTTACTCACCATCATGTTCCAAACCTGTATGAGTTTCTTTCTTATTCTAAACACAAAATATATTTTGAAGAATGTTTGTAACCAAGCAAATAGAGCAACCATTGACTACATTATTGTAGCAAAAAATTATTATGGTAGTTAATGGGAAGCGACATCTGCTTGGGTACAAACATTCTTCCAAACATCTTTGTGTTTAGCATAACATAAGGTTTGAAACATGAGGTTGATTAAATGACAATTTTCATTTTTTGGGTGAACTATCCTTTAAACACGTTGTTTGGCTCATTTTTTGTATCCACCACCCCCAGCTCTTCCTGGAGCGTGTTTCAGGTGTTCTGTGATTGCTGCATCATTGCATCTGTAGCATTTGGGCTCCACCTCTTCTCAGCATCTAAGGGAAGAGAATAATATATGTGTGTGTGTATGTATGTATTAGGGCTGTCACTCTTGAGAAAAATCCAATTCGAACGGTTATCAAATATAAAGCAATGTATTCTAATATATTTGAATTTCTACGAGCCCCGCCCCCACACCAACAAAACAAAAAAACAAACAAAAAAAAAACACCGTAACGGAGACTCTGTCGGAGGCCTGTCTGAAAAAAAAAAAAAATCTTTGACTTAATGTTTTAAACAGCAGGGCCCGTATGTATAAAGCCACTCAAAGTAAATAAAGCCACTCAGAGTAAAATTTTAGTCTCAAGTCTGTCAAAATTCTAAGAATTACATAATTTTACTCTTATTCCTAAACTTAAGAGTAAGTGTGATTCATAAAGGTTCCTAAGTGTTAAGACTTGGTCTCAGCTCCTAAATTATTTAAGAAAGCTGGAGAGGTCTCCTAACCTAGTTAGGAGTAACAAGATGGCAGCAGAGAGATTAGGCCATGCACTTTTCAACAAAAATATGATGTATTGTAGTAAAATGAGTTGATCAAACGATTAAAAAAACTTGAATCATCAAGGTATTCTTTTTGTAACTTGCCTTTAAAAAAGTTTTATAGCAATGCAATTAAAGTATTATTTATATTTTTGGCAACTGGAATTCATCAGTGCACCTGTGATGACTCAAGCCCTTCAGTCCACAGTTAGCAGGCTCTTGAATAGCACTATAGTGACACTGACCACACCAAATATACAGTGGTGGCCAAAAGTGATGTGCAGAGTTTTTTTTTTTTTTTTAACCCTTCAAGTTTGCTTAAACCAAATTATGAGGAAAATATTTTTATATTTATATTTTTTTATATATGAGGGGAGAACAAAACACTAAACTTAATGAATGTATTTATCTGACAAAATTATTTCATGTCACCTTTATTTCTACGGTGCTTTTTACAATACAGATTGTTTCAAAGCAGCTTTGCAGAGATTACAGGAAAAGTTAGTCTTGGCTGTACAGCAGCTCTAGAAGAAAATAGTGTCATTGTCCTGCTTAAGTAAATTCAGTGTTTATTAATTTCAACCAGAAAGACTCGGGAGGCAAAATGACGTGACAAAGTTTATTAACAGCACAGCAAGCAAGTATTGTGTTATAAAGATCTGTTGCGTAGCTCGCAATCTGAGGGTAACGCAATCTGTTTTTTTTTTATACCTCCCGACCCCCGGGAGGTATATTAGTCTTCCTGGCAGAACTTAAGCTAAAGCATTCATTTCCATTGTAAAAAATCATTAGTTATCTATTTAGTTCATTTATCATACAGCCACTCTCAGTTCTCATATAATGGTGTCAATGCAGGCAGATCAATACTATTTTTAAATATTAAGTGACAAATAAGGGCAAATACAGCTACAGGTTTTTAGAAAAACTAAAAAGCTCACAGGAGAAAAAACATATGTCTGCAACATAATCATTTCTTAATATTTCATTATCCTCTCTTTTTTTTCACCTGTTCATAATTTATTTGTATGAAAGCCTGGCTAAAAATTATGTCTTTACAATTTGGAATGTTTCATTGTTATCACAAATAAACAATTGACTCCAGGCACAACTACACAATACGCTTTGAAAATATTTAACACATTTTTAATACTATTTGAATAAAGGGTGAATCTGACAATTTTCCTTCAATACTAATTTGTGATAATTTTGCACAATGCAAAGCAATTAAAAAAATAAATTTAAATATTAAAGTTTCAGTGTCTTAATTAAATTATTTTGTTATAATTACATTAAATGTTTGGTGTCATGCTGCAGTGACCTCACCCTTGCAGGCTCACTATTGGCTGATTCAGAGGTTCAGGGCGGCCATTTTGGGTTAACATCATTGTAGTCCTTAGTTTGGAGCACTTAAGTGCTACTTCAGTCAGCACTTAAGAATCAGTCTTATACTTTACTGAAAGTTGCTTTTAGCTGCTTTATAAAAGTATCTTACTCTTAGAGAAGTCCTACTTTTTACTAAGTATTTTTTGACACTTAAGTCAAATGTCACAGGTCGGGGGGGCCAAGCCAGACTGCACCCACCCCTTGAACCCAGGACCACCTCGAGGAGCGTACCAGAGACCAAACAGACAAGGAGAATTTCTAAAAAGTAACAATCTTTATTGAGTAAAAGCAAAGGTTAAAAAGTCTTAATACGGGCTTCGTCTCTCTTTCCAGGGAGGAGGGGACCGAGGGGTTCACCGCAGAGGCCCGGGTTTCTGGCAGCCACAGAGGAGGGGGGGAGTCGAACGCCCGTCTGGCGTGCAGGTACGTAATGCAGTAAGGAGGCTCTCTTCGACGTAATACAGGCGGACGACGGTCCGGGCAGGCCAGAGCCGGGACCACGGACCAGAAGGGGGCTCTCTCCACAGGACAAGTGGGTAGCAGGTAAGTAGTAGAGTAGGCAAGTTTCCTCAGTGACGTTACTGCGCAGCAGGTGAAGGGTCTTCCGGGTGCCTCTCCGCCCTTGACGGCTCCAGCCAGAGACCAGGATATCCTCTAATTCGAGACAGATGTAATGTGGTAAGGAGGTTCTCTTCAACGTGATACAGGCGGACGACGGTTCGGGCAGGCCAGAGCCGGGACCACGGACCAGAAGGGGGCTCTCTCCACAGGACAGGTGGGTAGCAGGTAAGTAGTAGAGTAGGCAAGTCTCCTCCGTGACGTTACTGCGCAGCAGGTGAAGGGTCTTCCGGGTGCCTCTCCGCCCTTGACGGCTCCGGCCAGAGACAAGGATATCCTCTAATTTGAGACAGAAACAAGTTGGCAGGTTCAATTCTATTTCGGCGAAATAGGGACTTACGGCTGGACGACGGTTCAGGCAGGCCAGAGCCAGGACCACGGGCCAGAAGGGAACTCTCTTCACAGGGCAGGTGGGTAGCAGATAAGTAGTAGGGTAAGGAAGTCTCCTCCGTGACGTTACTGCACAGCAGGTGAAGGGTCTTCCGGGTGCCTCTCCGCCCTTGACGGCTCCGGCCAGAGACAAGGATATCCTCTAATTTGAGACAGAAACAAGTTGGCAGGTTCAATTCTATTTCAGTGAAATAGGGACTCACGGCTGGGGCGGGTGGTTCTGAACCAGCGGTGTAGTTGCGGGGATGTGTCTCTCCTCTGGGACGACAGCACCCAAGACGGCCAAGGCGGACGAATCTTCTATTTAAATAGACAAAGCCTTTGATGCAAGAATGAACATAATCCCTTCATAACATGGAGGATCGGCTTACGGCTGGACTGGGCGTTTCCCACGGCAACACTCAGACTGGGGTGTGTCTTTCCTCCGATCAGGCAGTACACCAGACGGCGGTGGCAGAGGAACGTTCTATTTGGATAAACAGGACAAGTTAAACAAGACAATCACACTCCTCTCTTTATCATGGGACCTGGTGGCCGAAGTGGAACATACACATCCAACCTGAGGGCTCGTTCTGCGAACACCGGTGAGAATGTGACTGGAGGGCACTGGCGGTTAAATAACATGAATATCCACACACTGCAACTTCACGTCAAGCCCGATACTGTGTAACACTTCAATTCAGATACTGCAATCCACTCTCAAATATTAGTGCAATAAGGCCAGCACTCACCCAGCGCTCAATCCCTCCGCTGCTATGCCGAATCAACACCCAGAAGCAGATGAGATGCAGAGAATTTCACATCGCCTAAGACACAGCGTAGTCAACACTCTTTCACACTCCGAGGAAGATATCAGGGTTTCAAAGATGAATCAGTTCACACTCTTAGTGGTAATTATATTCGTGGTCAACACACTTCTCAATTCCTTATCCAATCCAGTGTAAGACATGCATGCACACGGATACAGTGTTTCCTTACTTATCGTTCTCTCTCTCGAATGATGGCTCCTCCAATCCTAACTCGATCTCCACAAGGCACTCACTTCACATCCAATTCTCGTTCCAGCTTGCACTTCCTCAATCACACCGTTGCACCCCTTTACAGACAAATCCTCACAGCCGCTCCAAAATATCCCAGCGAATCCAAACCACTGCCAAAATAATCGACTTCCTCCCGGGGGAGCACCACACTCGAATGCCTTTTCCTTCTCCTTTTAACTGCTTCTCAAAGCCGTGTTTCCCAATCACACATCCCCACACAAAACACCCGCACCTGGTACCGCTTAGCTAATCAGCTGCCGCTGTCATGGCAACTGACAACAAGCAAACCAGCGCGGTGTGTCAGTGAAATCGTCCCGGGGGGAACGCACTCCTAGCGGAAATTAGTTCCGCTGGATTTGTCACCTTGTGACATACCCCCCCACCAAACCGTTCTAGTCCCTGGAACGGTGCTCGGCCATCCAATCGCCGTACCGTATTGGGGGCTGGCCTCGATTACCCCGCTGTGATCGCCTCGGCGGTGAGGCAGGATCTACTTGGCGCGGCTCGGCGCACAGTCCCCTTGGGACCACTGCCCAACCCAACAGCAAAGGCATTGATGGTGTTTCAACCGGGGGGGTTCTTTCTACTGGTTTCGGGTAATTGGGACACGGGCGGATCAAGTTCCGATGTAACACCCGCTCTGGGCCAGCTCTCCCTTCGGGACGAATGGCATACACAGGTTGGTCTGGGCGAGGTTGCCGCTGTACCACGTATGGTTGAGACTCCCAGCGGTCGCTCAATTTACCCTTCCCTTGGCGGCGATTGTCCCTGACCAGTACTCTTTCTCCCGGTAATAACGGTGCCTCCCGGGCTGTCCGATCATACAGCCTCTTGTTCTTGACTGCTGCTTGATTTATCCGATCTGAGACCTGTTCGTAGGCGGTGTGAAGGCGCTGATGGTGTCCTGCCACCCACTCTGTCAGGTTACCCCGTCCTCCGCCGGGGTGGCTCCCAACAGCAAGTCGATAGGCAGTCTCATGTGTCTCCCAAACATCAGGTAGGTTGGAGCATACCCGGTGGTGCTATGCACGCTGTTGTTATATGCCTGGACAAGCATTGGGAGCTTGTCCACCCAGTGTCCCTGCTGCTCTCCTTCCAGGGTCCCCAGGAGACTCAGCAGTGTCTGGTTCAGCCGTTCGCAACCTCCGTTCCCCTGAGGGTGGTAAGGAGTGGTGTGGGTCTTCTTACACCCATACAGCTGGCACAGTTCGTGAATCACTCGAGACTCAAAGTTGGGCCCCTGATCAGCATGGAGTATTTCGGGACACCCGAATGGCTGAATGACATACTTCCATAAAGCATTTGCGGTGGTGGTGGCAGTCTGGTCCAAAGTTGGAATGGCCCAGGCATACTTAGTAAACAAGTCAGTGACGACAAGGATGTTCTGTATCCGGTCCATCGGTCGCCCCAGTGTCAGATAGTCCATAGCCACGATGTGTAGTGGGGCCTTAGCCCGAATTGGCACCAGTGGGGCCCGTACCTCCTTTCTCGCTTTGAAGAGCATGCAGCGTGGACATCTTTGCAGGTAGGTCCTCGTAGTTCCCTCCATCCCAGGCCAGTAAAAGTGCCGCCGTAACAGGGACAACGTCCTCTCCTGCCCTTGGTGTCCCAGTTTGGAATGGTAAGCCTGTAGCAGGGAATGACGTTGCCCTTCGGGGACCATCACTTGGCAGACTTCCTCGCCCAAGGTTGAGTCCTGGAGGGACCTGCACATCACCCCTTCTTTCAGGAAGAGCCTCTCTTTCTGTCCCAGCAGTCCCTGCACCACCCGTGTCTGGGCCCGACGTTCCTCGCCTTCGGGCCAAGCCCCTTCACTCAGCCAAGTCCGTACCAGCCTCAGATCCTCATCCTCCTCCTGCCACATCCTCCAACGCTGGGGGTCCCATCCCCAGTTTGCAGGGGGTTCAACGGATGGTTGGCCCGGTGCCTCCACGATGCCCACCATCAATCCCTCCTCACGTCCCTCGTTCAGCGCTGATGTTTGACCCACAGATCGCGCTCCACGAAGTCTGGACAGTACATCAGCGTTGGTGTGCTCTTTTCCCGGACGATACTGCAGTTGGTAGTCATAGTTGGCCAACTGTGCTACCCACCTCTGCTCAACTGCCCCCAGCTTGGCGGTCTGTAGATGTACCAGGGGGTTATTGTCAGTCACGACGAGCACCTTCGCTCCCCACAGATAGTCTTTGAACTTCTCGCTCAGCGCCCATTTCATCGCCAGCAACTCAAGCTTAAAGGAACTGTAATTGGCGTCGTTTTTCTCAGCCGGATGTAAACTTCGGCTGGCGTATGCAATGACTCTCTCCTTGCCCTGTTGTTTCTGAGCCAGTACAGCTCCCAGACCCAGATTGCTGGCGTCGGTGTATAAGACGAAGGGTTGAGTGAAGTCAGCGTAGGCCAGAATTGGTGCTTGCAGTAACTCCTGCTTGAGTCGCTGAAACGCAGTCTCACAGGCTGAGTCCCACTGGACTGAGGGAGATCCCCGGCCCCGGGACCGTCCAGTGCCCCCTAACAGCTGGTTGATAGGCTTAGCGATGTGGGAGAAACCTTTGATGAACCGCCTGTAATACCCGACGAAGCCCAGGAATGATCTGACCTGGCGTACGGTCTTAGGCGCGGCCCACTCCTGGACAGCCGATACCTTCTCCGGGTCCACCGAAATCCCTGCAGCGCTCACTATATGGCCCAGGAATTTCACCTCCTTCCGGAAGAGCTGACACTTATCTGGCTGGAGCTTCAGCCCGTATTTTTCCAGAGAGCGAAAGACTTGTTCCAGGTGCCGAAGGTGGGACTCATAATCTGGGGAGTAGACTATCACGTCGTCCAGGTATACTAAAGTGGACTCCATCAGCTGGCCGCCCAAGCAACGCTGCATCAACCGTTGGAAAGTGGCTGGGGCGTTGCACAGGCCGAACGGCATCCGGTCCCACTCATAGAGCCCAAAGGGGGTAGTGAACGCGGTCTTCTCCCTGTCCCGCTCATCCACCTCCACCTGCCAATACCCACTGGCCAGATCAAGAGTGGAATACCAGGCCGCTTGGGTCAAGCTCGTGAGGGAGTCCTCTACTCGGGGTAACGGAAAAGCATCTCTTTTCGTCACCAGATTTAATTTCCGGTAGTCCACGCAGAACCTCCATGAGCCGGTCTTTTTCCGTACTAGGACAATAGGTGCAGCCCAGGGACTACTGCTCTCACGGATGATTCCCTTGTCCAGCATTCCCCGAAGGAGGGTGCGGACCTCAGAGTACAAGGTCGGGGGTACAGGCCGGTAGCGCTCTCTACTGGGTGCAGCTTCTCCAGTTGGGATCTGGTGTTTGACTGCGTTGGTACGGCCGTAGTCCTCGTCATGAGTGGAAAACAAGTGCTGCCATTTCAACAAGAAGCCTCGAAGTGATTTCGTCTGACCTCCTGTCAGACCTTCCCCCCACAGCGACTCTCCCTTGAGGTAGGCTGTGACTCCCTCCCCGGTTCCCTTCACATACTGGTCTGTCTGTGCCAGGGCCACTTCTACTACTGTCGGACTCACCCGGTGGAATCTGATTTCCCTGGTTCTCGGACTTGCTGCGCCTTTACCGAGGTAACTCGGGCTAAGTGCTGATGGCGATATAAGTGGACAGGGAAGGAGTTCGTGTTTCTGACTTTTACACAGACCCGGCCCCTCTGTGCAGATGTCAATCCTCGCGCAACCTCTACCTTGGAACAATCCGGATGGGGTTCCACCAAAACCCATTCCTCTGGGCGATAGAGTCGGGAAGGCAGCCTGGCCCAGACTACGGCCTCACTCTGAGCTGGAATCTCCAGAGCATACCGACAAGCTACTCTCCCGGTGCCCTCGCGGTTCCCCTGTGACTCCACCAGGCAGACTCGACGACAATCAGCTCTCACACGACTCCATTCTCGGCCCTCCGACGTCGATGCTGCTCGACTGGGTCCATTCCGGAATATTTCCTCCCAACACTCTGAGACGACATTCATGCCCAGCAGTGCGCGGTGGGACCCCAGGCACGCATCCCGTACAATCACTACTCCTTTCTGAGGCACAACAATCCCATGTATCTCCAGGTCAGTTACCAGATATCCCACGTACGGGATGTCGAGGCCATTGGCTCCCCGCAAGGTGAGCCATGGGGCTTCTGTCATGGGCCGGCCCTGGGCGCCAAACAACTCCCGAGACAAACTTTCTGAGAAGAGAGTGACTTGTGACCCGGTGTCCAGGAGGCATTGTACCTTCTGGCCATTTACCTGGACCATCACCACGGGGCAACGCCCCACCAAGCTCTCCTGGGAAGTCCTAGACGAACATGGGTCCAATGAAGGGGTCCCGACCACTTGACCCACAGTGGCCGGTGACTCTAAAAACCCCCCTGGGAGGCACGGCGAGAGTGGCACTGGCGAAGGTAGTGTCCTGGCTCCCCGCAACCGTTGCAGATGGGACGCCCTTGCTCATCCCACTGGAATCGAGTCCCGGCTGGCCGGAGTGAACGGTGTGCTGGCGGTCGATTCCCCTCTGAATAGGCTCGCTCCCTCGGCAAAGACAAGGAATGTAGGTGTTCTCGACGAAGCTCTTCCATAAAGGATTTGGTCAGTGAGGACATTTGCTCACGAACATCCCTCTTTAGTTCTTCACGGAAGGCCTGCTTCCAATCAGACATGACAGGGGACGGAGGTCTACTACCAGCATTCGTGGCCATGCAGTGGGGAGGAACTACACTCTCAGCATGATCTTGCTCCAGTGCTAAGGCTTCCCTCCGCAGATCCTCAAAGGTGAGGTCTGGCTCTCGTCGGAACTGTATCCGTAAACTTTGGCGCACGGGACCTTCCAGCAATCCCAGCAAGAACTGATCCCTCAGCAGAACTTCCTCACCTCCCAGGCCATGTTCCTGTCTCTTCTTCAACCGGGAGAACTGCTCCCTAAGCTGCAGCGCAAATGCCCGGATAGTTTGTCGCAGTCCCTGCTTACAATTGAAGAACTGCGTTCGCAGCACAGCAACCGGGGTGGTGTCTCCATATTGCTCCGTAAGGAAATCAAAGATGGCCCGGACCGTGGTTCTCGTTGCTTCCGATGCTGCTTGCACTTCTCTTCTCGCTTCTCCCTCTAGTGAATTTAAAACAAACTGCACTCCTTGGGGGGCACTTAAACCTTGGAGTCCTACCAGGTACTCAACCTGGGTCTTCCATGCCGACAAACTCATTTCCGATCCTGGCAGCCTCCTCTGTGATTTCTGGCAGCCACAGAGGAGGGGGGAGTCGAACGCCCGTCTGGCGTGCAGGTACGTAATGCAGTAAGGAGGCTCTCTTCGACGTAATACAGGCGGACGACGGTCCGGGCAGGCCAGAGCCGGGACCACGGACCAGAAGGGGGCTCTCTCCACAGGACAAGTGGGTAGCAGGTAAGTAGTAGAGTAGGCAAGTTTCCTCAGTGACGTTACTGCGCAGCAGGTGAAGGGTCTTCCGGGTGCCTCTCCGCCCTTGACGGCTCCAGCCAGAGACCAGGATATCCTCTAATTCGAGACAGATGTAATGTGGTAAGGAGGTTCTCTTCAACGTGATACAGGCGGACGACGGTTCGGGCAGGCCAGAGCCGGGACCACGGACCAGAAGGGGGCTCTCTCCACAGGACAGGTGGGTAGCAGGTAAGTAGTAGAGTAGGCAAGTCTCCTCCGTGACGTTACTGCGCAGCAGGTGAAGGGTCTTCCGGGTGCCTCTCCGCCCTTGACGGCTCCGGCCAGAGACAAGGATATCCTCTAATTTGAGACAGAAACAAGTTGGCAGGTTCAATTCTATTTCGGCGAAATAGGGACTTACGGCTGGACGACGGTTCAGGCAGGCCAGAGCCGGGACCACGGGCCAGAAGGGAACTCTCTTCACAGGGCAGGTGGGTAGCAGATAAGTAGTAGGGTAAGCAAGTCTCCTCCGTGACGTTACTGCACAGCAGGTGAAGGGTCTTCCGGGTGCCTCTCCGCCCTTGACGGCTCCGGCCAGAGACAAGGATATCCTCTAATTTGAGACAGAAACAAGTTGGCAGGTTCAATTCTATTTCAGTGAAATAGGGACTCACGGCTGGGGCGGGTGGTTCTGAACCAGTGGTGTAGTTGCGGGGATGTGTCTCTCCTCTGGGACGACAGCACCCAAGACGGCCAAGGCGGACGAATCTTCTTTTTAAATAGACAAAGCCTTTGATGCAAGAATGAACATAATCCCTTCATAACATGGAGGATCGGCTTACGGCTGGACTGGGCGTTTCCCACGGCAACACTCAGACTGGGGTGTGTCTTTCCTCCGATCAGGCAGTACACCAGACGGCGGTGGCAGAGGAACGTTCTATTTGGATAAACAGGACAAGTTGAACAAGACAATCACACTCCTCTCTTTATCATGGGACCTGGTGGCCGAAGTGGAACATACACATCCAACCTGAGGGCTCGTTCTGCGAACACCGGTGAGAATGTGACTGGAGGGCACTGGCGGTTAAATAACATGAATATCCACACACTGCAACTTCACGTCAAGCCCGATACTGTGTAACACTTCAATTCAGATACTGCAATCCACTCTCAAATATTAGTGCAATAAGGCCAGCACTCACCCAGCGCTCAATCCCTCCGCTGCTATGCCGAATCAACACCCAGAAGCAGATGAGATGCAGAGAATTTCACATCGCCTAAGACACAGCGTAGTCAACACTCTTTCACACTCCGAGGAAGATATCAGGGTTTCAAAGATGAATCAGTTCACACTCTTAGTGGTAATTATATTCGTGGTCAACACACTTCTCAATTCCTTATCCAATCCAGTGTAAGACATGCATGCACACGGATACAGTGTTTCCTTACTTATCGTTCTCTCTCTCGAATGATGGCCTCCTCCAATCCTAACTCGATCTCCACAAGGCACTCACTTCACATCCAATTCTCGTTCCAGCTTGCACTTCCTCAATCACCGTTGCACCCCTTTACAGACAAATCCTCACAGCCGCTCCAAAAGATCCCAGCGAATCCAAACCACTGCCAAAATAATCGACTTCCTCCCGGGGGAGCACCACACTCGAATGCCTTTTCCTTCTCCTTTTAACTGCTTCTCAAAGCCGTGTTTCCCAATCACACATCCCCACACCAAAACACCCGCACCTGGTACCGCTTAGCTAATCAGCTGCCGCTGTCATGGCAACTGACAACAAGCAAACCAGCGCGGTGTGTCAGTGAAATCGTCCCGGGGGGAACGCACTCCTAGCGGAAATTAGTTCCGCTGGATTTGTCACCTTGTGACACAAAGCTTAAGACTATTCTTAAGAGCATTTCTTAGAAGTTTTAAACATATGGGCCCAGGGCCCGTATTCATAAAGAATCTTAATGCAAAAAGTAGCTCCTAGTGACACAATTCTAAGAAAATTCTTAGAAATGTGGGTGTGTACTCTTAAAAAATAAAGAAAAAATCCTATTAAAGAAAAAAGTAATTCAGAAAGCATCCTAACCCTTAAAAGAGGTCTTATGGTCAAAATTGTTAGGAGCACGGACGAGGACTTTTAAGAGGCTTAAGAGTTTCTTTAGCAGAGGAGAAAATGGCAGAAAGACAAAGAGGGAGAAGAAATGGGTTGCAGACAATGGATGACAGTGAGTTTGGTACATTAAAACCAACATTCAAACCACCACTTAAATAGACACGCCAGTAATCAGTGTAATTGGAAAGAGTGGAACAATTTTTATCATTATAAGCCAAACAAATACCTTATAGGAAATAAACAGCATTATAAATAAAAAAAGGATTTATATACACATACTATGTGTGTGTGTGTGCGTGTTTTGTGTGTGTGTGTGTGTGTGTGTGTGTGTGTGTGTGTGTGTGTGTGTGTGTGTGTGTGTGTGTGTGTGTGGTGTGTGTGTGTGTGTGTGTGTGTGTGTGTGTGAAAACGGTCAAAAAGGAAAAATTACGCATGTAATTTCAAAGTGAAGGCTTAAAATAGACCCTACAGGTGAAACTCGAAAAATTAGAATATCATGCAAAAGTTATTATTTTGATGATTAACTACAGCTTATGAAAACCCCAACATTCAAAATCTCAGAAAATTAGAATCTTACATGAAATAAAACATTTTTAAAATAATTTTAAACATTCCACATCTTTGGAATTCTCTCCCACCTCACATTTGTCACCTAGACTCTCTTCTTCAATTCAAATCTCAACTTAAAACTCATCTGTTTAGATTAGCTTATTCAACATAGATTTTCATCAGGATTTCATTTTACTTCAATTTTTTGATTGTACTTATTAATTTGATTTTACAAATGATATTATTGTTGGGCTAGTATTAATGTTCTGTTTTAAATTTGCTCTGTAAGGCGTCCTTGGGTGTCTTAAAAGGCGCCCTGAAATAAAATGCATTATTATTATTATTAAACACAGAAATGTCAGTCCTCTGAAAAGTATAATCATATGGTTATATATACTAAATATATTAGTTTCATCTTTTAATTTTAATTACTGAAATACATGAAGTTTTGCACGATATTCTAATTTTTCCAGTTTCACCTGAATACTTAAATCACTATTTTTTTCCTTCTTGGACAACCAACCAATCACAGTCTTCAAAAGATTGTGTCATACATACTGTAGCAACGGGGTCAACCCCGCCTGCTCACTAAGATAAAATTTTTTGTCTTTTCCTTACTCAGAGTTGCTCTCAGATCGATCCCGAATCGCTCTTAAGCTAAGACTCCTACGTAAAAGTTTTTAAGCTAAATTAAGAGTTTTCTGAGAGGATTCTTAGAATCTTTATGAATACGGACCCAGGTTATCAACTTAATCTATATGAAGTGCCACTATGCATAGCCAATCACAAAATTAGTCTACACGGAAAAAAAACTGATTCGGAACAGCACGGTACGGCACAAACAATAACTTGACAGCTTAAACAGCAGCAGGAGTAAGGCCTATAGCCTAGGCTAATTCATTTCTTATTGTTTGCTAGAAACACCAATTTATTAACTTGATCTGGATCAAGTGCGGCTCTCTTTTTATTGGCGATGTTCCCCGCGGTGGAGAACCATGTGGAGAACGCGCTCGGAGCGCGCTCACGTGCCTGGCACACACAGGTATTTGCGCGTCAATGTTGAGAGAAGTGGTATCTACGGTGTAGAACCCAAAATATTTCCAGACACTACTTTTTAGATGAGTTAGGGTCGTAATTCTCCGCTCAGGCTGTCGTTCTGTGCATTATCTTCCATTTTCAAAACAGGGAGGCTATTGGCAATTATTCGCTTGATTTGGTCATTGGCTTATGCTACAATACGTTTGGAGCGCCCGCTCCTGGATGAGATGGCAAACAATAAAATAAAAAATAAAAAAACGGTCTAATCATAGACTGTAAAAAATGCACTAAACATGGCTCTTTAAAAACTGGATAGTTTATTTATAGTTAGAATACGGATATTTCGCGTCATGTTCGAATGCATATTCGAATATCGAATAAAAAGTGACAGCCCTACTATGTATATATGTTATATATATATATATATATATATATATATATATATATATATATATATATATATATATATATACACACACACATATATATATATAAAAATCGAGCAAAACACGCACGCGCGATAGCCGACCCCCCAGTGGGTTAATAAGTTGCAGTTATAACTTTGACCGTATCATTAAACATACTTTATACTATGGTATACCGTTGTAGCCTGGTTCAACCAGACTCTCGTACATTTCATTTGTACAGAGAGTCTGGCCTCGCTCCATTGAGAAACGTTTACTTCCTTGTAGGCGGGTTCTCTGTTCAAGTTCAAAACTATTGGATCTGCCCAGAGTCACTCAGGATCTGTCACAGCCAATTGCTAACGTGTGGTCCTGACGTATGTCATGCGCCGAAACCGGTCGGAAACAAGTCCGAATGATCAGAGGATTATGTTCGGTCAACGAGAGCTGCAGGTTTTGTTCATCTACGAACAATTATTAATTCGAAATGTATATTTGACACTAAGGACAGTGATGTATTCATTCAACGGTCGAAGCTGGGTCTAATCATAAAAAATACACCGCTGCGGTCGTTTCGGATCTGCCGCAAATGCTGTACACTGTACAGTACAGTGAATGATCTGTCTCTATCTGCAGATGTGTAATAAACAACAATTTTTCATATTATGTCTTATTGATTCTTAATTACCTTAATTAATTATGGTCTTCAAAGTATGTGTTTGTACATTTTTACTTATGACATTTAGTTTTTTTTATTAAAACAAACTAACTATTGCCATCTAAAACTGAAACTCAAATTATGGTCTTCAAAGTATGTGTTTTCACATTTTTATTAAAAAAAATACAACAAATTTGTATGATTTACAACATGTAAAACTGACACACCAACCAGTGTCCTGCACGAGTACACAAAGGGGCTCAAAGTGTTCTATTTAGCTCAAATTCTGAACAGTAAATTTAGTGATTCTTGTGATACTGACATGACTCCTGAGTGCATCTTCAACAACAGTTTAGCAGCTAGGACTCGGGGCTTCCGAACACCAGGCTAAATCATCCGTCAAAAATGTCACGGTCATCGTGCACGCCGAGCTGCCCAGCACGAACTCCTAACTTTTCTGCCTCCTTCACTTGGTCCTCCATTAGTGCAACAAGAGGGGAGACGACAACAACTATCGGCTTTGCATCCCTATCGTTCGCCTTAGCTTACTCATTCATTCACCACTAGCGGAGTGAGCTGGAAAATCAAACTTTTCCCGAATCCCGTGGGGAGGAGGGCCACAACATCATGGCCAGCAACAAAACTTAGCAAACATTGTTCTTGCTCCGGCTAGCATATTCGGCAGTTTTCCAACAACAGACCGAATAGCTTTTCTCACGTCTTTCTCCGCTGCCATTACTGAACTCGAACTGACGCGCTACATCAACGTCATCGTTCTCAGCCACTCCCTCTATTCGCTGATTGGCCCGGTAAAAAATTGATTTCTGGAAACCAAAGTCTACAGCAAAATCCCAGACGTAGTAGTGAAGGAAAATGAAATTGAGCGGAAGTGTGTAGGAGGGCGTAGCCAGGCTAATACCGTTGTATAAGTTCAAAGAAATTTTTAGCCTACTAATGTTAGATAATTTTAGCCAAACTCAGTAAATTTCAGTTGACAATGTGGGCATCATTTCTTTCGGTTCATTTATGTCAAACAAGTTAAACTCAAGCACGTTAATCTAATGATACTAAATGTACTTACCCAACAGTAGATTTTTAATAATAACGATTCAATTCCTCCTCTCCTCGTGGTTGTTCAATGTTCCGGGAGAACGCGTTAACAACATCCCGCGAGATAATCTATCCTATCGCAGGTTTTGTGATATCGCAAGATCTTTTGTTACTACATCTTGGTAGCACAGTTTTGGCTCACATCCAACTCAGACATAAATGGTGACCGGATATATTATTTCTGTTTTACATGTATACATTCCATATAAAAAATAACAACGAATACATTAGGTACAGGTTGAAATAATGACTAAAATGCAGTAACTTATTTGCAATCACAACCACACTGGGTAGCCTACATTGTGATTATAATTTATTTAAACAAGATAAAGTAAATATATTTAATTTGTATAAATCGTGTATTTCATAAAGATAATTCCTGTTTTGTTTCTGTCTTGCTTGACTAGACGTGTAAAAGACGTCAGTGGACGTCATTCACAGCCTTGACTAGACGTGTAAAGGACGTCAGTGGACGTTTTCACAACCTCTTAAAAACTACTTGGTCAATTAAATTAATTATTGCAGTATTAACCACGCAAGGATTAAGCACAGCTTTTGCATATTTCACAAGGATTTCATACAGGGTCATGACGGACTATAAATCCACGTGCAAAAGACGTCGCCAGGTGACGTCCTCTCACCTGATACACTAGACGTAGCTAAAAGTCAAAATAACAATTATACATGCAACCTCAGAGAACTGTAGACATGTACAAATATATCTGAATGCATTTTTGTGAAATAATAATAATAATACCTTTTATTTAAAAGGCGCCTTTCAGGGCACTCAAGGACACCGTACAATATAAAACAGGGCAATACATACAAAACAGACAAAGCACTCAATTACAACTACACATCAAACAATCATATCATTAAAAGCTAATCTAAACAAATACGTTTTTATCTGAGCTTTAAAATGGGAAATTGAATCCATTTGGCGAATGTGCAGTGGTAAAGCATTCCACAGTTTAGGCGCCACACAACTAAAAGATCTACCACCATAGGAACTCAGCTTGAAGTTTGGAACAGACAATAATTCTGCAGAAGAGGATCTCAAAGAACGTGATGGTCTATATAAGTGAAAAAGATCTAACAGGTATTGAGGTGCCAAATTATGAAGAGCTTTATATGTAAGGAGCAATATTTTGTAATGTATACGATGACGAACAGGGAGCCAGTGCAGTTGGTAAAGAATTGGAGTTATATGATCAAAAATACGTGAGTGAGTAACAATCCTGGCTGCTGAGTTCTGGATTAACTGTAGTCGATGTAGTTGTTTTTCAGGAATACCAAATAAAAGAGAGTTGCAGTAATCGATCCGAGATGTAACCAAGGCATGAATGAGTACTTCGGTAGAGTGTTGAGGAAGTCTTGCAATATTACGTAAATGAAAAGATGCAGCACGTGAAATTGTATTAATATGAGAACTAAAAGAAAGCAAACCATCAAATATGACCCCAAGACTTTTCACCTGAGTGGAAAAGTTAACTGAGCAATTATCAATAAGCAAAGTGAACGGTTGAGCTTTAGATAGAACAGACCTAGACCCAACAAGGAGGGCTTTGGTTTTATTAGAATTTAACTTTAGAAAATTATTAGTCATCCATATGTTAACATCCTGCAAACATTTAGAAAGGTTAGATGGAGGATGAGAAGCATTAGGTTTTGTGGATATATATACTTGTGTGTCGTCAGCATAAAAATGAAAATGAATACCATAAGAATGAAAAATATGACCAAGGGGTAGAATATAAAGAATAAATAAAAGGGGACCCAACACTGACCCCTGCGGAACACCGTGAGTGACTGAGATAGGCTCTGAGTGAGCAGTCTTAATCTGTACGAATTGTTTCCTGTCGCATAAATATGAGGAAAACCAAAGAAGAACATTACTAGCTACTCCAATACAAGCCAATCGTTCCAGTAATGCTGAATGACTAATAGTGTCAAAGGCAGCACTAATATCCAAAAGAATCAGAATAGACAAGAAACCAGAATCAGCAGCCAAGAGAAGATCATTTGTAACTTTAACAAGAGCAGTTTCAGTACTATGGTTCGATCTAAATCCCGACTGAAAATGCTCAAAAACGTCATTGTTTTGCAAGTGTGACTCAAGTTGAGTTGCTACTATACTTTCATGTATTTTAGATATAAAAGGAAGATTAGAAATGGGCCTATAATTCTTTAGATCATTAGGATCAGCACCAGGTTTTTTGAGAATAGGAGTGATAGAAGCCATTTTTAATGATGAAGGAACAGTAGCAGTAGATAATGATGAACATACTATAGCTGTAATAATTGGAGCGATTGAATGAATACAAGACTTAACTAAAACGGTAGGTAAAGGATCTAGTGAGCAAGTAGACGACTTAGACTTAATGATAAGCTTAGTAATGGAATCAACTGAAGGCAGCTCAAAATTAGAGAAAGTACTTGCAGACCAACTAATATGGCAATGATATTCGCATAAAAAGATGATTTTGCTCTTTCCACATCAGCCTTATATGAAACCAGATGCTCAGAATACATCTGTTTGTGTACTTCAAGACCGGTTCGTTTGCATAGTCTCTCCAGTCGACGACCTAAAGCCTTTTGGTGACGAAGCTCAGAAGAATACCAAGGAGAAGAGTTGACAAAAGATACAGTACGAGTTCTCACAGGAGCCACATTGTGAAGTATTTGAGACAAACTGTTATTATAAAAATTTAACAAGTCAGATGTAGGATAATTAAAACAGCATCTGTTTACAGAGTAATCAATCATTCCATCCAGAACATCAAGATCAATATTCTTAATATTACGAAATGAAACAGAGCGTTGTGGCTTAACTTTAGACAGTGGAAGAGAGATATTAAATAAAATAGGCTTATGATCGGAGATAGAAGATTCAGTATAAGTAAAGTTAAAAGGACCTGAACAACATACAAGATCTAAAATATGTCCCTTACTATGTGTTGGAAAATTAACATACTGCACAAAGTCAGCACTATCCAGAATTGATTTAAGATCATTATATTGAGTATTAGTAGTGTTGTCAAAATGAATGTTAAAATCTCCCATCAACACGATGTTCGGAGACAGGGTACACAGATGTGTTAAGATGGTAGAAAATTCATTAAAAAATAAGGTCATAGATGCCTTTGGTGGTCTATAAATTGTGACAACAATAGTGGGAGTTGAACCTTTGAGTTGTACGGCCAAAATTTCAAATGATGATGGCTCTGATATAGAAATCGGACAAACTTTATAGCAGTCACGATGAATAAGTGCAAGACCACCCCCTTTACCAGAGCTGCGAGGCTTGCATGTGTAGGAATATCCAACAGGTGTTGCTTGATTTAGATGAAAAAATTCATTAGGCTTCTGCCAAGTCTCAGTTAAGGACATAAAATCAGTGTTTTGGTCTTTAATAAGTTCGTGAATAACAGATGTCTTGTTGTTGAGTGACCGAACGTTAAAAAGAGTAAAGCAGAGTGGAGAAGGCTTGAAATCTGACCTGGGCACCAGAGCGAGCACTTCATAGTCGATAGACCTCCCAGCATTTTTAGGCAGTCTTGGATTTAAAGACCAAAAAGACCGAATTTGTCCACCACGTTCAGGATTGGCAGAGTTGGTTCTGACATTCCGATGAGACCCGCGATGCATGTATTTCGGTCGGCGTAGTAGATCCGGATGATGCAGCAACGGCGGAGTTGTAATTATAGATCTGAGTTTGTACAGATCTGCCACCGAGTACACCAGTCTAGGAGCAGCGCTAAACACCACGGAGGAAAAAATAATCCACATTAGCAGCTTGAAGAACTACATGATGAAATCTTGTTGAGTTATGACAGAGATGAAGGCTGAGCTGCAAACGCCAATCCTCCGCCAGAAGGTCAGAAATAGATATCAAACTTCAATCAGATTTCCAAGGTCCAAGGGTGCAGCAATGAAGCAAAACAAGGCTGGATAAAACTTCCTGACTTAAAACATTCAGATATAAAACAAAAACAACAAAATAACCGGTGAGTAGCGGCAGCCAAAACGCGCCAGCGTTCACTCAACCGGAAGTCACTGAAATGTTCTGTGTTACATATTTTTACCGATTTATGTCGTCCTACAGCGACTATTTTTGGCCAGCGACATGACGTTGCCGTCGGACCAATGTTAGCTGGGAGGCTTTTTTGCAAATACTGCAAAATCATATTTTTTGCAAATAGATTTTCAGAGATAAAAAAGGTACAATATGTATCTCTGCCACTTCAGCAGTACTCCATAAAAGACTTAATTTCATTATAACAATACATTTTCTGGTACAAAGAAAACACATCCTTTTTGGTGTATTGGGAACTGAAGACGAAGATACCTTTTGCATGTTTCAGCAATTCTTAATAAATATAAGGGGTCTTGAGTCTTCAGATGATGTCCTGAAAGTAAAAAATGAAGATAAATGTGTTTTTCAACATTTGGATCGTGGTCTTTGGAAGATTTGCACATCTGAAACTGTATGTCTTGACTCCTTGCAGATTCCTGCTGCTTCCAGCTTCTGCGCCAAAATGGTAGGTGGAATGTTGTCGGCAGTCGACAGATGCCTAAAGATAATCAAAGGCAAGGGAGAGACTGTCTTAAAGTGCATTTGCAAGTAAATTTCACACAAAGGCCTGCATGTTTTATTTGTTTAATTTCTTCAAACTTATAAAATTTTGTCAGACAATCCTGCTTGGTCCATCAGACATTTTGTTGCACCTTAAAGCTCTGTAGTATACCTCTGCTCATAGACTTTAGGCTCATAGACACACAACTTTCTAGTCTATATAACTCATGCTAATGCTTATATTGAGAGTCTAATCACATTTAATTTTAACATGTTTTGCATATTATCATGTACTTTAATTTCATAACAAGAGAATTATCTAAGTGATGTGTTGTGAGATTTGACTGAATGTGGTTGCATTGCAGTGGTATAATTACTCTAAAAATACTTTATTTTTTTCAAAATTTGTGGCATTGATTCTAAATATTTACATTTAATTCACATATTTCTTTATCCAGTTACACATAAGCCCCTTTCACACAGCACTTTGAACCCGGCAAATTGCCAGAGTGCCTTCTGTGTGAACGCAAACACGACCCGGGATTGATGCCGGGATCGATCCCGGGTTGAGGACCTAGTAACATTGCCGTGTTCAGACCCGGAACGCGCGCTGTGTGAACAAAAGCCAGAACCAATGCCGTAAGGGGTGTGTAATAGTGATGACGCATGTGCCATCGCGCGACTCTCTTGCTCTTAGAAGAAAGTTTGTGTTCGTCATCAACAAAGAAAGAACGAAAAAATGTCTGCAAACTGGAATGAAGCAGAGACAGGAGCTCCCCACTATCCGCGCTGAAGCTGCGATCGTTCGCCAGCTCTGTGGAAAGGTGCGCGCGTGCACATGTTTTCGACGCGTCCGTTACACGTCTCATCCTGACGTCACGCGGCTTTCCGGGACATTAGCGGGTTGTGTGTGAACGCACTCACAGTTCCCGGCAAATCACTGGCAGTGTGAATGAACCGAAATCAAACAATCCCGGGACAAATGCCGGGTCACATTATCCGTCTATTTTCCGGAATCTCTGTGTGAAAGGGGATATATTGTTTGTAATCGTCCGATGGCATACTGGATACCTTTTATTGCTAATCACTCACTCTTAAAAAAAAGGGTTCCTCGAGGTTCTATATAGAACCCTGGGGTTCCGTACTTGGCAAATAGAACCCTTTAACGACAAAATGGTTCTATGTAGAACCCTTGGAGAGCAAAGAACCTTTTTTATTAAAATGGTTCTATAATTCATGTTTTATGACTGAAGTGTAAACTAAAGATTCATGTTACACAATAATTATACACAACACATTCACAAAGCTGTTTGACCCATGAGGGTCAAACATAAAGACCCATGAGAATGACTGGTGTAGTCAAAAACCAGAGTTAACAAAATTTTCATATCTAGTCAATGTATGATTTGAGATTTCTTTATGCATGTTTGTACATTACCATGCAACTTATATTTCCTAATACATTATAAGTTTGCCCTTTTTTACCAATCATTTTGTAATAAAACATTATAGGCCTAATAATAAACAACCAAAGTGTTTTCTTTATTTTGTGTGTACCATATAGTGATGGTTAACTTTTAATCTATTGAAGGGAACATTAAAAATAATAATCGTAAAAATGCCCTCTGGTGGCGTATATGCGTTGCATCATCCTTGAATTCCTATTGGTGGATTGGCGAAGATGAATCTACAAGTGACAGTTAATTTTTCAAACTGAGGAGTCCGCCATTTCTGCCCGTTCATACCCTCAGGTAAGTTAAGTTTTTATATTTTTGAAATCATTTTACTGAAATATTTAGTATTGCAGTTAATATTTCTATTGGTTAGAGTATATAGTCCTTGTCTTAAATACTGGTACTAGAAGCAAAATGGAATATATTCACCTCAGTTAAAAACACTGCTGTGTAATTTAGCACCGATGGGCTTCGTCATCCGTCGGTTCAGAAAGCCCTGTTAAATTGAATTTGCTCCGGTTTTTAAAGTAATAAAGTTACAATCTCCCATTATTTCCTTGTTATAGTTAATGAAATGGTCAATAACAATAAGACAGCTGTGTTATAAGGAGACGAGCTTCGAGACAGAAGCGTGAATTTTAATCTCAATGAAGCGCACGCTCGTTTTTCTTTAATGGTAATTTAACGTTAAGTTAACGATAGGCGCCGATTGAAATAAAAGCGAACCGGGTGGAAGACGGAGGTGTATGATACGTGAATGTTTGTCGCAGTTTCATACACATAACCAAACGTTAACGTTACTCAGTTTGCGTTGAGTATTTTCCCCAGGCCTATATTAACAGGTGTAGAAGTTCTTAACTGTTAACTTTGGCCCGCGAGGTCCACTTTCGTGCCGTTTTTAGCTCCAACCCAGATCAGACTGTTACTTTTCAGTAATCCCGAAAATCTTGATTAACGTTAGCTTGTTCATGTGTGTTTTATCAGGGTGGGAGCTAAACTCAGCAGGTGGACACCGCTACAGTTGAGAACTTCCGGCCGGTCTCCATTAAAACTGCACGGTTGCAGTCAGTGCAGCGTTCGTAACATCGTTTACTGCGGTTTACTGATGCATGCGCTGGATTAAAGTGATGATAGCACATGGCTAAATGTGTAGGTGTGTTTAATGCATTGCATAGTTGGTTTGTGAAGTGTTATTTATGCTCTGTTTTATTTCCCCCCAGGTAACGACGATTGACAAAAAGAGCTTAATAAGTTAAAAAAGTAAGTCTGTGTTGTTAAATATTAAACATTGTTGCTAAATAAACTTAAAGCAAGCTTAAAATCCTTATCTTAATTTATATTTTTATTTTTCCTCAAACAGCCTGGAAACTGAAGTGCCTCAAATATCTTGTACTCAGTATGTATCATTGTTTTGACGTTTAAACGGACTTGATGCTAAATAAACAAACTTAAAGCAAGCTTAAAATCCTTATCTTAATTTATATTTTTCTTTTTCTTCAAACAGGCTGGAAACTGAAGTGCCTTAAATATCTTGTACTCGGTATGTATCATTGTTTTGACGTTAAAAAACGGACTTAAAGCAAGCTTAAAATCCTTATCTTAATTTAGATTTGTCTTTTTCTTCAAACAGCCTGGAAACTGAAGTGCCTTAAATATCTTGTACTCGGTATGTATCATTGTTTTGACGTTTAAACAGACTTAAAGCAAGCTTAAAATCCTTATCTTAATTTATATTTTTCTTTTTCTTTAAACAGCCTGGAAACTGAAGTGCCTCAAATATCTTGTACTCTGTATGTATCATTGTTTTGAAGTTTAAACCGACTGTATATTGTGGCAAGTAAAATGAAAATCCTGTATAAAAAGACTTCATCATTGTATTCATGTTAACAGACAAGAACCCTGTGAGAAGGAGGGCTCATTTGTTGCCAAACCTTGGCCAGCAGTGAGACTCAACGCATGTAATAATTTTTATTACTTTACCAGGCCCAGTATTTTTCTTATTGAACATTCTCGAAATACATCACTATATGGTAGTCAATTGCAACCTCCAGTTCATGCTAACTTTAAGGAACTTGTTTGGCTGAAAGTGTGTAATTTGGATATAAGCACCTGAAGTAAACAAATGTTTTGTATTTTTTAAAGATGCTGCATGAAATGACGATGAGGTTTCGAACAGACTTGGTGAAGAACATGGAAACATCTAATGAAATGGCCCAAAACATCATAGGGAATGTAAAAAAAGGAAGGAAGAGGAAACCACAGAAGGTAACACCATATATTTTTCCCCATCCAACCTATCTGTTCCATGCCCAGTGTAAAGTTGCATTGTCAATGTAAAGGTTGTAGCTTCTATAAATTGTATGAGTGAAAACATGTATTACAATAATGAAAGTATTAAATGAATAGTTTATCCAAAAATGAAAATTGTCGTAATTTATTCACCTCTTGTCATTTCAAATCTTTGACTTTCTTCTTCAGAACACAAAAGATATTTTGAAGGATGGTAACCGAACAATGGCGGTGCCCATTGACGTGCTGCATTGGTTTTGTGTCCATATAATTTTAAGTGAATGGGTAGCAACATTGTTCGGTTACCAACATTAATTTTAGGTCTATTTGATGACTTCTGTTAATTGGTGAAAGGCACTCAAAAGGTGAAATGTTTGTTTTACAGGAACCCAAAGGTCCTACATCAACCATGGTGTTTAACGGCTGTCCTGATGCCCTCAAGACTGAAAGTGTCAGCATTATCATGGAGGCAGACATTGACATGACAAAGGCTGTGGAATGCCTGTTTGCAGTCACACAATGACTTTTATTCAAAAATATATGCATAAACTTAAACAAGAGCATGACACAAGAACACCAATACCTGTACTAAAAAATGTACTGTCAACTTGTGTAAGTTGTAGTGCTGTTTATTTAGATGTTTTAATTGTTCATGTATTGTTTTTTATCTGCATTGTCGAATATCAAAAATATGAAATCAAAGATTTGTTTTTCCTCATTTCAGAGATGCATGTAAAAGTTAAGTACTGTACATGTACATACAGTACATAAACAAGCTTATGTATGTTTATTGCAAAGTGAAAATTGCTTAAATTAAATTCAAACTAAATGGTTGAATGTAATTTAACATCTTAAATGTAAAAAATGTTTTGCTGTATAATACAGAGTATACAGATGTGCAATTTTAAATGTGACACTAATAATTTTGTATAATCAATTGAATAAATTTAAACTTTTGGAATTGTCTGGATTGGTTATATTTTTGTATTCATAATAATAATTTAATAATAATTTTATTAAATATCATATTATGGTTTAATAATATAGAACCCTTAAATGGTTCTATAAAGAACCATCTAACTTGGATTCAAAGAACCATTTGGGGTTCTATTTATGGAACCCATTAAAATGGTTCTATATAGAACCATTTTGGAGTTCCATATATGAAGCGGGTGATAGAACCATTTCTGGTTCTATATAGAACCATTTCTTTTAAGAGTGCTAGATATAAATTCACTGTTAATTCAAAATATCAATGTTATTTACTTCCTGAAGTAATTCACTTAATCTGTAATTAACTTGCTGTGCTGCTGGCAGCAGAACGAGTGCCGTTAGGAAAGTTTGACCAAAATAGCAACACTAACTATGGGGAATGGAGAAGGGACAATGAGAGTGCAGTATTGATATCTGCCTGTGATGGGATATAACTGCAGGGATGACTGACATCAGCCACTTGAAGAAGGAATAACATTTAAAATATCAAGAACTTTGAAGAACATCCAAGTCTTCAAAATATACATGTTGCAAAATGCATAATACTGAACAAGAGATAAACCCAATCTTAAGCATTCATCTTTGCCTTATCTCACATTGTTTGTGCTTCACTGTAGCAGCTACAGGAATAAATGACAGATTAAAGTGACAGTTCACCCAAAATTTTAAATTCTGTCATTATTGCTGTTCTAAACCAGTATGCATTTCTTTCTTCTGTATAACACAAAATAAGATGCCATATTTTAAAAAAATCCTGTGTTTTTTTTTTTTTTTTTTTTTGATGGTCCAATGTTGTTTTGTACGGAAGCCACTGACTTTCACTGAACACAGTGAAACACAAAAGTGTTGACACTTTCTTCAAAATATAATCTTTTACATTCTGCAGTGGAAAGAAAGTCATACATGTATAGAAAACATGATTTTGAGTAAATCATGACAATTTTTATTTTTGGGGTGAACTATCCCTTAATTATACAGCTTATTGAAGAGAGCTGTATTCGATTTCTATAAAGATGTTCACCTAGAGGACAATAAAATACATGAGCGAACACCACTCACATTTTGCTTTTTCTTCAGAAAATGTAAACAATATAAAATTGTGTAGGTTATTGTTCCCTGTTAAGGAATGAGACGCTGCGTCATAACGTTGTTACTACGGGAATGCCCCTTGCGTGTCTGAAGCATGTGTGAAAACACGCCAATTGATTGGCAGCCCTTGAGTATAAAAGTGTTCCTGCAAAAGACGTCATCAGCTTATTGTCTGAAGGAGACGTGTAGGCATGAGCATATCATTCCCTCTCAGGGAACGAGGGTTATATTTATAACCTAGATCAGTGGTCAGCAACAGGTAGTTGGCCTGCGCCCACAGCCAGATTATTTTGATAGCGTTCTGAAATAGATCTGTCATAACAGCAATAGTTACTCACAATCACAAGTGATTTTGCCTTTAAAATAAAAGTATGAAAACGTTTTTGTAGCAATTTTTATTTTGAGATTGAGAACTATTAATTTGAAAAGTTGAGAAAGACATTCAAAAGAGTATTTGGATTTACGTCCAGTATTTACGTCCCTGTAATCAGAACCACCGTGCTGCCTTGACAACTCGTGGTCCAAAAGTACACAAGCGGATCCTGAAGACAAAAAAGCTGATGGTGTCTAAATCACCAAGTCTTTTATAATCACTGGCGCTCCTTGTGACGACATAGGGGTGCCATCTCACATGTTTCAGACACCGGTCACACTAAGGGGAGTTCCCATAGCATCAATGTTATGACCCAGTGTTGACTTCCCTCAAAAAGGAGCTGGTTTAAGTTTTGTCAAATGTATTGTATAACAGCTCAAATACCAGGAGTATTACAAATTCAGATTTTGCCTCTGAAGAGATCTGATAACATATTAATATCCAATTAAAGCATAACAACCCCCTCAAGTAGCCAGCTAACTCTCCAAGGGACATTTATGTAATTCATAGCTGTATTAGTTGATTATATGAGATATGATTTATCTCTGAACTCAGTCTTCATTGTCAGTCATCTCATATTAACAAGGGCTTGTCTTTTTTTAATGTATTATTGTTTTTTCGTAATTGTTATATCCACCTGATTAAATTTGCCCTGGGCCTAGACCAGCAGGGATAAATACACCAGCATTGTATTTATCATGATTTGATAACTTTAATCAAAAGATGAGAGAAGAACAGTAATCGGTAAGTGGAAAATCCATGTGTGCAATTGAAGCTAAATAAATTAATTCATACATAGAAATGTAAGAAAAAATAAAGTAGAGAATAGAAATAAATGAATGGAAAAGGGAATAGATTTTTATATAAATTGCCCATGTGTGCTTACAAGTTAATACTCTAATAAAGTAAAACTAATAAATTATTATTTGACTTTTTTTTAATTAAGACTTTTATTGGAATAGATTATTTTGAATGTAATTTTTTGTTCCAATTCTTCATTTCTCTATTTCAAAATAAATCAGTAGTTCACTTGAGGGCTTTAACATTTAAATAAACAAAACAAGAGAATTTTAGGGCATGTCCATATTTTTAAACTGACATGAAGTTGATGAATTGAAATTGTCCTATGTTTTCTAATTTGGGGAAAATAAACAGAAAGACTGCAGTTGTCCTAGTGCGCTTCTTCAAAGAAAGCAAACACATTGCCAAAATTTATCTGTATTTCATGTCATTTTTACACGGGAAGTACATCCCACCGAGCACTCCGCAGAGAGAATTGTCTCAGTGATTTAATACACTGTGTGTGTGTGTGTGTGTGTGTGTGTGTGTGTGTGTGTGTGTGTGTGTGTGTGTGTGTGTGTGTGTGTGTGTGTGTGTGTGTGTGTGTGTGTGTGTGTGTGTGTGTGTGTTTTGACAGCACGGCAGTGAGAGTTAGAGGCTTGGTGAGTAATAGGTGATGGTACTTTGCCAGACTTGCTCTAACGTTCATAAATTATAAAGCGAGCAATTATTGCTTTTTCCAGAAATTAGCCTAGGGAAGCTGAGTGTATTTATATAATATATACTATGTATACTGTTCCACACCTGGGCTTCCAGTAAGCACCCGGTGTCAATAATTTATGTTTCCTTGTCTGTGCAATGTGTATAAGCATATTATCATAGTGTCTGTGGTGATAATGGCCATGATTCTATTCGGTGAAATGTTTCTCTCTGGTTTATAAGTTCATCCCTGCAAATCAGAGGCCAACCAAAAAATCTATCAATTTGACAATGACCAGTTTTTGTTTTGTTAATGTATGTGGAGATATTTAACGTAAATGCCTGCTTGAGAACACATTTGAAAATCCCACTAAAACCTTCATGATTGTGAATATTTCTTTGCCATTATTATTATTAATATAATGTGCTGAAAAAAAATCGAGATTGAATGCAGTGATTAAAGACAGAACAAATATCTAGTACATTGATGCAAAGGTAAAATCTTTTCATTGTTTTAAAAAAGGAGATAAATCTTTTTAGCACAATTATTCATTGTGCAGGCGAGGCCGAGGGCCATGAGAGAACGCCGTGAGGCCGGTGGTGTGAGCGGAAGCATAAAGGAGGAGCGACGACAGTTGAGATAGAGAGAGGTGTGTCGCTAATTATCAATCACGCCACCAGCCTCGTGCCATTCTCTCACGGCCCTCGGCCTCGTCCTGCTTGCCACATTCATATTTAAAGGAAAACTTTCCTTGTTGTTTATATTGCTAAATATAATTTAATCATCACTATCTGATGTTATCTAATACGGCCTATCACGTTAAACTGACACCGCTATGTCATACATGCATTTCGTCTTTTTTCTCTCATGGACTAAATTTTTTACGAGTCCATCAAACAACTGGGGTAAGTCGAAGTCAGTCAACAAACATAGTGGGTCATGGCATCTTCTCTTGTTATTGTCACTTGCACTGCCTGTCACATGTTTAGCATAGACTTCTCTGTCAGAGGTGAGAGTTTCACATGTTATATTTGCAGGGAAATAGTTAGGATGACAAAGATTTCAGAATTAGAGATACAAATCAAAACTTTAAATCAAGGATAGTTTGAATGCAAGTGCTTGAGATACTGATTTCTAAGCGACTAGTTCAGCGAGCTTCGTACATTGTTCGGTTCCGTTTGCAGAGCCCAACCACTGTTAAATGTTTTCCAGGAGCCAGCAACTGACATCAGAGCAAATTTAAAAGTACTGGGTAATGCTAAACGTAAATACTCTAGGATTGTTATTCACGTCGGCACTAATGATGCCATCAGCATCAACATATGTTTTAATCCAATAAGTAAATAAAAACAGCAATTTAAACACCTTTTATGACTCTATATAAACACCATGGATAGACTTAAAAAAAACAAAGAGACAATATTCAAAAAGTGTTACAAACACCCATCACACAAAGATGTATGGTTCTGTATATGAGTTGAAGTTCCAGCAATATATAATTCAGTCTTTATAATGTTCAACATTGTAGAAAGTTAAGGTGAAAGTCAGATGCAAGTCTTAACTGTCGATGTGGAGGTTTGCTGGTAAATTAAATCCAACGAAGTATGACCGTAGTCAAACATATAGCTCTCCCGTCAAAGGAAGTCCATAATAGCCGCGTTTCCACTGCCGGGCCAGGGCCGAGCCATGCTAGTGCGTGCCAGGGCCAGTCGCGTTTCCACTGTCACTTCCGGGGCTTGATCGGGGCTTACTCGGGGCCAACGTCCAGGATTTCTGAACCGTCGAATACCTTGGGCCAAAGCGGGCCAGCTCGGGCTACAGGCGTGGGCAAGGTAAAAGGCGGAGTTTATCGGTGTTATGGAACGTTATGATCTGAAGCAAGATGCACATTTCACTTTTTTATATCGCGCAAAATAATTGCTGCTCAAAATGGAGAATCGCCTGTCTGTCGAAGATACCAAAGCTCTTCTGAGCATTTGGGCAGAAGAAAGGGTACAACGTCAATTTGACGGCGTGTGAAGAAACGGGGACGTTATAAAATACATCGATGCTGAACTTTCTAAGCTAAGCATTCAGCGAGCAATGCTTCAAGTTCAGGAAAAAATTTTAAAAAGTTGCGGGCGCAGTATTGTACAAGGCGATTAAAACGCACAATGGACAAAGCGGAGCTCAGAGATCCTTTTCATGGATCGACTTGATGGACGGTAGGCTGGGTCACCGTCCCTCTGTTAGTGACGACCCACGACGACAACACGACGACCCACATATTGTTTTTGGATTATCCTTCAAACTGGATAAACTGACAAACGCGACCTTTCGCCACCGCGCAACGGGCTGTCCTTCCGTCCTCCATGAGTAAGCTAACACTTTCTCTCGGTTTATCGGTGGTCGGTTACGTAAGTTTTGGCAGAGGTGGTCTTAGAAAGGGTTGCCTTTTTCATATACTTGCGCTGTCACGTGGTTTAGTTGCTCGGTGTGCTGGCTAACGCGGTTTTAAAATCTGGCTAGTTTCCCTAGGAATATACGCAGCTGTAGGATGCGTTTCCTTTTGATGCTGGTCGTGGGTCTTTTTTCTGCTTTTTCCAATTTTTGCACGGTGTCACAGGTCTCTTTGCTGCCTTCTGGCTTGTGGATTTATAATATGTTTTTTTATTCTTCTCTGGATTTGTATCATCTAAACTCAAAAATCCGGCCAAAACTGCCAACCAAACTCCATAATCACTGCATCGCTCTTGGAATTGCTCGCTGGCCTCGCTATATACACAGGGGCTCCCGTCGCGAACAGTGTGCAAAAAACGCTTCTACAATCTCGGCTGATGGATGTACTATTCCCTTTGTTTGGTTTCCTTTCAAAAACATACAAAAACATGTCATGAAAATGGGAGTACAAATCTTGCGCATCTTCGACGTCTGCAATATGTTTCATCAAGGCCTCCATTGGACACTCCCGCATCATCAAAACCACCTAAAATGGCTCTAGTCAACACTAGGTCATTGTCAAATAAGACATTAATTTTAAAGGACTTTTTTACTTCTCATGCCCTGGATATTTTATTTGTGACTGAAACATGGCCAAAAAATGGTGAACAGTTGTCTCTTAGTGAGCTATCACCATCTGACTGTTCTTTCTATAACACTCCGCCAAGTGGACATGGTGGTGGCTTAGCCACGATCTTTAGAGACTCTTTCAAATGCAGACTTATGCCTATAGATGCCTTCTCTAGTTTTAAGGCAAAGCCCCTAAAAATTAAGCTGCATGGCCCTCTACTCTGTGTTTTGGTGTATAGACCTAGCCTGGATGCCAGCCCGAACCCCGCCCACAACATTTTTTGGTCGGGAAGTTCGGTCTGGACTCGATCCATTGAGGAGTAATTATAATCAGCCAAAAAATGGTCGGACTAATCAAATTGCCAGGGTGGGCTTTATACGATGATGGACAGATAATCCATCCAATAACGTAATCATCACGTCCTCAAACGTATTTCTTTCAAAAATGCTTTTCGTGTTTGCATGCAAGTAGGCCTACTCCGCGAATCCTTAAGTTATTTTTGCAACACCGGCAAAGATCGTTAACACTCATTTTTTTCATACTTTTTCCAGAGTGCATGCAGTTGAGTTCTGTTGATAACTATGTGTTGCTCAACATACGTCACTTGCTTTGTTGCTCTGATTGGTTGTCGGTCTATCCAATTGAGTGCAGAGTTGTTGTTTTTCCTGGTTCGGTTAAGACATGCCTCATAATCAAAGCCCTTTGGAGCAGTATCAGACTCATGTTCTGACTAGAATATGAGTATGACGAAGTCAGGCTAGTATAGACCCCCTAAAGTCAGTACAATCTTTATTCATGAGTTTTCAGAGTTTCTGTCAAATCAAGTGTCGTGCTGTGACCGGCTGTTGGTCTTGGGAGATTTTAACATCCATGTTTGCTGCCCATCTAAACCGATGGTTAAAAACTTTTTGAACCTCATGGATTTACTTAATTTTGTACAGTCTGTCTACAGGCCGACACATATTTTAGGCCATACACTGGACCTTGTTTTGTCTCGTGGTTTTTCTGTACAAATGCTGGCATTTCTGACCATTTCTCTGTGGTGTTTGAGTCTGCTGTTTCATATATTCAGCCTATCCTTTCTCGTCCTGTACACTACTCCCGTGTTTTTCATGCAACTACTGCTCTTGAATTTTCTGAGGCTTATTCCAAACTACTTTCCAATTCCAATGTTCATCTGTCATCTTGTATGGATACTGAAAAACTAGTTGAAACTTTCAACTCCGCCTGTTGTATTGCCCTAAACATAGCGGTACCACTTAAATGCAAGAAGCGTAAGGTCAGATCTAGTCCTCAGCCCTGGTTAAATACATCTACTCGTACTCTCAGACAAGAGTGCAGGAGGGCTGAGCGCAGGTGGAAAAGGGATGGGCTTCAAGTCTCCTACCAAATTCTGAAAGACTGCTTAACACTCTATCAACACTCGGTTAGTGAGGCAAAATCTGAATATTTTTCAAACTTGATTGCAAAAAACGCAAATAGGCCAAAAAGTTTTGTTCAAAACCATACATTCGGCTCTTAATCCTGTGGTTTGTTCAGTTCCTGATGTGAATCTTGAGACGTGCATACAATTTTCAGAATTTTTTGTCCAGAAAATACAGGATATTAGATCACACCTCTCTCCTCTTTACATAGATCACTGTAAATTGGTCTTTACACCCTATAGTTTTACAAACTTTCAACCATTGTCTTCATTTCAATTACTTAAAATAATTTCTCAAATGAAATCCACATTTTGTCAATCAGATGTATTGCCTGGATGTCTGTTTACAGAGGTTTTAGACACAATCTGCCCCACCCTCTTATCTATAATAAATAGCTCTTTAATAAATGGTGTTTTTCCAGAAAGTTTTAAACATGCTATTGTACAGCCCCTATTGAAAGGACATCACCTCGACCAGACTGTGCACAACAACTACCGGCCTATCTCTAAACTCCCATTAATTTCAAAGATTTTGAAAAAAATTTACAGTTTACCTCACACCTGGATACTTTTAATATTCTAGACCCATTTCAATCTGGTTTTAGTCAGCATTGTTAAAGGTCACAAATGACATTCTATTGTCCACTGATTCTGGGTGGTCTGTTGTCCTGATACTTTTGGATTTGAGTGCCGCATTTGACACCATTGATCATGATATTCTTCTGAGACGACTGCAGTATGTTGTTGGAGTTGGGGGCCTTGCTCTGCAGTGGTTCGCCTCGTACTTAAAGGGAAGGACCTTTTCTGTAAATATCGGGTCATTCACTTCACCATCTGTGCTGATCCACTGTGGTGTTCCACAGGGATCCATTCTTGGCCCTCTTTTGTTTTCTCTCTACATGTTACCTTTAGGCTCAATATTCAAGAAATATAACATAAATTATCACTGTTATGCTGATGACCTCCAACTATATCTCCCAATCAAACCAGATGATGACTTTTCATTAGACAACCTGTTCACGTGCCTCAAGGAAGTCAAGACCTGGATGACAAATAACTCACTGCAACTGAATGAAAATAAAACTGAAGTGCTTCTACTGGGTCCTGCTGCTAACAACAACTCCATAAAACCACAACTAGGCCCTTTAAGTAACAACCTACACAATCATGTAAAAAACCTTGGAGTCTATTTTGATCCCCTTCTCCAAATCGATAAGCATGTAAATGCAGTTTTAAAGAGTAGCTACTTTCAACTCCGATCAAAAGCAAAAGTGAAAAACTTTCTCTCTAGTAAAGATCTTGAAATTGTGATTCATGCACTAATTTCGTCTCGATTGGACTACTGTAAATCTCTGTACATTGGCCTACCTCAAACTACACTGTCTCGGTTACAGATGGTTCAAAACTCAGCAGCCAGATTGTTAACAGGAACTAAGAAAAGGGATCATATCTCCCCTGTTCTTGCCTCATTGCATTGGCTACCAATAAAATTTAGAGTCGACTTTAAGATCCTTCTTTTTGCATATAAGGCTCTACATAACTCGGCCCCAGATTATATTTGTGATCTTATTAGACCATACACAGCTTCTAGGTCACTAAGATCTTGTGATCAGTCACTTTTATCTGTCCCTTTCTCTCTGTGTAAATCAAGAGGTGATCGAGCTTTCTCTGTTGTCGCGCCAAAGCTCTGGAACAGTTTACCTTTAACTGTCAGGACCTCTCCATCTTTGGTTGCTTTTAAATCCAGCTTAAAAACCTATTTTTACTCTCTTGCGTTCGAGTAAGGTCATGTATTTATTTTTTAATTAGTCGGTGTTCTACGGGTTGTATACGTATATATACCAAATAATTTTGCTACTTGCTTTTATCTCTTTTTATATCTTATTTATTTTATTTGATTGAATTATTTTATTGTACTGGAAAGCACTTTGGATCAAATACGGTTGTGTTAAACTTGTGCTCTATAAATAAAGTTTGACTTGACTTGACTTGACTTGACTAGTGGTGACTCGCGAGACAATCGGGACACTATTGCAGACATGGCCGGTGAGTTAATATACATTCTATCTTCCTAACTTAAAAAATAAATTCATAATACCCTCTGAAATGGATTGGGTTGTACAGTATGACGTTTGATCCAGAAAGGCGTGTTAGGGGGCGGGGTTTAGGGCAGCGCTGCGGGGCTACTGGCCCGGCGGTGGAAACGCAAGCCCGGTGCTTGAGGCCCGAGGCCACTGGCTCGGCTCGGCTCGCTGTTAGCCCTGGCCCAGCCCTAGCCCGGCAGTGGAAACGCGGCTAATGGTAATCCAAATGTCAAATGTAGCTATTTCCATCCATGAACCTCGTAGTAGTACTCAAATGTGGAAAAATCCCAAACAGGACCACAAAGTTGGCACAAATATAAATTCAGCTGATACTGAAAAGGCCTTCTACAAAACGCAAAATTCCTCCTGTTAATTATCTGCATTAAAGCCACTATATTTAATAAGCACAAAAAATAATCTTTCACCAGATCATAAACTTCAACATATACATATACACAGGGCCGGTTCTAGACATTTGGAGGCCCTAGGCAATAGTCATGTTGGAGGCCCCCCACCACCAATAAAAAAATCTTGAAACCAGAGCCGGCCCGAGCCTTGTGGGGGCCCTAAGCAGAATTTGATTTGGGGGCCCCCTCCCACTACGCGGAGTCACCAGTGCTTGACGATTATTGACACAAATGTCACGCAATAATGATACATTATAATTGAATACAGTGAGGTTATGTATTAATACAAAATAAATACTTAATAAAACATAGATGCCTACTTAAATAAAACAGTTTTAACTTTTACTTAACTCTTTTACTAACTTTTTTAAACTTCTTAAAACAAACTGTCTCAAAACATATAAAATAAATGATTTGCTAAAATAATGGCAAAACTGAGAAATCAGAAACATAATAAGAGCAAGGGTTCAACAATGACAATTATTGTTGAAAACTGTAAAAAATATTATTATTCTCAACTGTCTCAATACAGTGTAACTGTCCTCAAAAAAAAATCTTTTTTATTATTATTATTGTAACAGACTTGTTGGATTGTACATGACAGAATCCAACAAAGTCTGTTACTATAATACCGGTAATGATGTACTGGCGCTCGTTGTATGTGTGTATGCAATGTATTTTTCCCCTCGGGGCTTGCCGTAGATAGGAATGGGTCGTGCGCACTTGGTACTGGAGTGTCGCGGGTTTTTGGAGTTAGTGATCTGATGTGAGGTATAATAAAGTGGAGAAGAGTTCAAACTGCTATGTTTATTATTTATTCAAACTGCTACCCTTAAACCTAGAAGGTTAAGTTCCCCTGTGGCTGTTTTCTCCAACTTAAACCGATACCGTGACTATGTGCAATTGCGCACAAATTGTCTACGCACGCGCGAGGTGTCTAGATTATGCGCATGACCTAAACCCTGGCAGACACAGCAGCAGTTGTAGGCAGGTATATTGATCATGAAATCAGAATTTTCTTGTCTTGAATTATTCATTCAGTCATATTCATTCATTTATGTCACTTGTTTAAGTCATCTAAAAACATTTTTTTAAACTCGATTGAACCCAAGCGGCCGCTTAGTTCGCTTATGCCTCGGGCCGGCCCTGCACATACAGTATATGTTTATCCTAAAAGTGAGCAGACGAAAGGCAATAAACACGGTCATGTTTACTTGCCATCTGAGGTGGATGCCTGTTTGGAAATGCAGTCATGTAAGAAAGTTCTGGGTAATTATACCAAACCACTTTGATGACAGATTTTGCTCAGGTATTTCAAAATGACCAAAACGACAATTAAGATGCTGTGCAAAGAGATCGCTCCACCAGTTATGCCATCCAATTGAGCAAAGTCACATGACTTTTTTGATGCGCATAGCGCATAGTAATTTATTCGGCAAAAAGTAGTTTATGTGCATGTTTTCTTATCTGGTAAAAAAAAAAAGTAGGAACTTTATTTTATATTAGATTATTTATATTGATTTTTTTTATTAAAAAAAACTTTATTTGAATGTGTCATTGTTACAGTGTAATTGTATATTTAAGTACTGATTAATATTATGTAACAACGTGTACAACGTGTACTAGGGTTTGGGTAGGATTAGGATTTGGTAGAGCCTATACAAACCACCAACTACAACCATGCCACATTCAAAGTCACTTAAATCGAATATCATCGGTCTGCGGAACATAAATGGGCGTTTTATCCGTAAACGGGAACACCCCCCTTTTCTTCTTCTCCTTCTACAAGGAACTGTCAACATCCGGTCTATATTATATATCAAAATAAGGGTTGGGTTAGCATTGACGTTAGCATTTAACCAAACATAGGAAAGCAGGAACTTAAGTTTGAACGTAAAGCCAGCTACCGAACATCGCAGTAGCAGTTGAAAATGTTGGGTTGTGCAGTGCATTGTTCTACTTGTCAAATAGCTTACATGCCCCTTACGATAACATTTTTTTTTTTTAAATTGTACTGCATATCAAAACAGTATTTCCTACAGTAATTACTGCAGAATAGGCTACTGCACCTCAACACAGTTGTAGTACTGCTGTAAGTGCAATAATTTGGATACGAAAAAACTGCATTCATAACAAATACTACTACAGTGTTACCACTGTATACTTAAGATACAAGGAGCATTTATTTACAATCAGACAGCATAGTTCACAAGGGTTCACTTATTTACACACACTAATACTTGGCTGAATATGGATATTTTCAGTAAAGACACAAAGACCATTTATTTTACGTAACAAACTTAACAAAACTTTATTGTCATGCAGTATAATAATACAATGTAAAAAAATAAAATAAAAACAAATTATAAATACAAACTCAACTAAGTTATATCAACTAACTATACAAACTAAGCTACCCTTCAAACAAACCAAACATTTAGGCATTAATGTCTTGCATGTGGTATAACAATGTCTTGTTATAGTGTGTTTAACAGTGTGTGTGTGTGTGTGTGTGTGTGTGTGTGTGTGTGTGTGTGTGTGTGTGTGTGTGTGTGTGTGTGTGTGTGTGTCGTGCGTGCGTGCGTGCGTGTGTGTGTGTGTGTGTGTGTGTGTGTGTGTGTGTGTTGTGTGTGTGTGTGTGTGTGTGTGTGTGTGTGTGTGTGTGTGTGTGTGTCTGTGCAGCCTGGGTCTGGGCATCTTTGGTATTGCAGCTTCTGACCGCTGGACAGTACTGAAGAGTGTAACTACAGTGAAAGGAAGACATATGGAGAACATTAACCAAACTCAAATGTATTCTTATACCATCTTGCTGCTGCTTGAACTTGCTGCGTTGTCTAACGTGTTCAACAAGCAAGCAACACAGATGCATAATGTTTTTTACATCTTTACTTTGAATGATGTTTAGATGGAAAGAAACAATGTGCATTGCTGACATGTTTTTAACGTTGCCACAAAACACGATGACTAGACTTGTCAGTATTTAACTTTACCTAAGGCTAAGCAATCATAGATTGTATATAAAACCAAACAATCTAACTCAGTTCTGGCTAGCTGAACCTAGAACTACGGCTTAAGTTAAGTCGAGCCTCAATTATAACGTTACCCATGCCATGCTATGCCATGACATCATTAACTAACTTGCTTGCTTTCATTTCGACCACATTCTAACATGACGCTGGAATTGCTCAAACTGTACAAATAAATTATACTTACGGACATAACTTCTCATGAAACAAATACGCTAAATCTTTGCCTTAGCTACTACCATAATAAGAAAGACTCGTAATGACTTTTATCTAGGACTAAAAAAGCGAAAGCGGAAATTACGCCTTTCCCAGAAGGCTTTCTGATTGGTTTATTAAACGCTACAGGAATGCCCATTAGGGAGTTTCTGTGGCTCGCCTGGAACGCCCATGCCGCAGTCGGACCCTCCTCCTTAAATCCCCATCAATTCTGATGCTAGAGGGTTAGTTGCATGTAATTATGCATAATTTACTGTTATTACTATGATGAGTACATATAACATATGTAACAAGGACACTGTAAAATAAAGTTATCTAACTCAGTTGAGCGAGTTGTTTATCCACATTTTTCGAATTCAAGCGAATCTTGGTGTTTCCATCCAGCATTTTTTTTAATGCTAATCCCATTAGCAGAAAAATAGGTGGCTTGAAAACAGAGAATGACAATTGCACTCTATAACTGAACAGACTTCCTTAAAATTTCAGGACTTATAACCTTATATTGAGAATAAGTTGTCTGTCACTCTGCATTGTTTCCAATAATTTTCAGTCTTTGAACGTCACAATCTTCTGTATTTACTTTAATCACAGTCTTTATGGAAACTTAAAGCGGCTTAAATTTGGTTATTAGTTCATACAGATTTAAGCCACTCCTGTAAAATAGCAGGCCAATTTGAGTCACATCTATCAATATTGTTGTCAATCCCAAAGAATCCCAAAATGTGTAAATGTAACCATTTAACAGTAGTTTATGCTTCATATTTCCATTTATTCTTTAATTTTTACATATAGCTGGCTAAATGAAAAAAAAAACGAACAAATTAAATAAATGAACAAACATCACCATAGACCGAGAAGTCTGCCGCTGTACTAAGCTGTGGGGGGCCCATGTACATCACTATATTTGTTTCTATGTTATAGTGACCACAAGGCCATGTGCATCACTATATTTGTTTCTATGTTAGTTAACACAAGCCCAAAGGAAAAAGGTAGAAAAATTCTCAAGGTCATACACAAACATATGTCCACACATACACTTTATTGATATATAGATCAATATGAGGCACCTGTCAATTATATGTCAAGTCTGAAAGGAACAGACATCTTAAAAAAAATGATGCGTTTCACAGGCCTCCATGGTGAATATCAGTTTTCCAACTGTATTTCTTATTTTTATATAAGATGTTATCTCATGTCAAAATGAAAAAAAAAAATAAAATATATATATATATATATATATATATATATATATATATATATATATATATATATATATATATATATATATATATATATATATATATATATAAACATTTATAAAGCTCGTCTATGTATGGCTGTTTAAATCTGGACACCTTTGGACATGTACAAAATCTTGTACACGTATGCATGCACTTAAGATGAAATTTACATATTGTATACACGAGGCCATAGGACATTAATGTTGTTGTTTTTAGGCCATTACTGTGTAGCTTTGGGTTTATGCTTGGGGACATTGTCTTACTGGAAAAGACAAATCTCAGGTACCAGGTGTTCTGAAGACACCATCAGGATTTCCTTAAGGTTCTATCTGTATCTTGCTGGATTTGCTTTACCATTTACTTCATAAGGCTTCTAGGACCTGCTGCAGAGAAGCATCTCCACAGTCTGATTGCTGCCACTATCATGCTTCACAGTGGGGATTCTGTTTTTCTGATGATGTGCAGTGTAGCTTATGCCAAACATGCCGTTTACTCTGACGGCCAAAATGCTCAATTGTGGTCTCATCAGACCATAAACTCTTCATCCAGCTGGCTGTAGAGTTCCTCACATGCCTTGAGGCAAACTGTAGCCGAGATGGCATGTGACATTTTTAACAGTGGCTTTCACTTCACCCTTCTCCCCTAATCTGTGACTAGTGAAACACAAGGGCAAAATGTGTAGCATGCACAGATTTAGCTGGACTATTTCTATTTCTTAATCATTGATTTAATTGTACTAAAGGGATCTTCAATTACTTACAAATATTCTTGCATGTCTCCACTCAACACATTGTGTGGAACATTCATTTTTGTCTTCATGATATTCTGCAAGAACACAGACAATTTCTAGAGGTGTGTTTATACTACAATCAACTGAAGTCATGCAAGTGCACACACGTGAACTATTTATGTGGCTTCTAAAACCCATTGGCTGCACTAATGATGATTTAAGCATGTCATATTACAGGGGGTGAAATGTTGCAATATTCATAATTGTTTTACTTAACTTTGTAAACTTTATCTGTAGATCAGTGGCAAAAGGTCAAATTAAGTCCCCTGTGATGATCAGGATTGTGTTTTTACAAATGAAATTAGAATGTCAATTCAAAACCAAACATGATTTAGAACAAATTGTAATACAGATTTAAATGCAAACAGAATGCAAATGGGATGTGATTGAAACCCATAATGCTTTAGGCAACAGCACTTTAATATAAGGTTCCATTTCTTAACAAGATCACACTTCAGATTAGGGTCCAATTCTACTTACTACTGTACATATTTTGCCTTAATAAACTCCTAATAACTGCTCATTAATAGTTAGCAGGGTAGTTTCTAAGTGTATGTTTTGGGTAGGATTAAGGGATGCAGAAAATGGTCATGCAGAATAAATCCTTTATAAGTACTATTAAACAGCCAATATCCTAGTAATATGCATGCTAATAAGCAATTAAAGCTGCAAGCAGCATTGAAAGGGCCCTCGCACCCGTGCCATCGCCACCCGGTGGCTTTAGGAAGACAGAGCACGATGGGCAATGTGCATTTAAGTAGATAAATATAGTGAGAGTATGTCAAAATCAGTTACAAAAATGTCCTTTATTATGGGGATAATAGCATGCTTTGGCACTTAGCTAAGTGTTTGCTAGCATGTTTCTAGTATGTTGCTAGCATGTTTAACACTTGCTGGCACTTTTTAATATATTATTAGAAGTCCACAACAGTGTTAAACATGTCACTTCCTGTTGCCAGCAGGTGGCGCTATGACTGTAACTGAATATGAGCATGCACATGTGTTCAGGACAGAACTCTTATCAAACATGTGAAGTTTGGGGCAGATTGAACTTTGCCTTAAGTAAAAACAACTTCCTGTTTCATAGCATTAGCATGCTTTAGCACTTAGCTAAGAATTGCTAGCATGTTTTAACATGTTTCTAACATGTTTATAACTCAATGGCATATTTACTATGTTGCCAGTACTGCATCACACTGTTAAACATGTCACTTCCTGTTGCCAGTAGGTGGCGCTAATACTTTAACTGAAAACTGTAATGTAGATGTGTTCAGGGCAGGACTCTTATCAAATGTGTGAAGTTTGGGGCAGATTGGACATTGTCTTCTTAAGTAACAACAACTTCCTGTTTCATTTCATTAGCATGCTTTAGCACTTAGCTAAGAATTGCTAGCATGTTTTAACATGTTTATAACATGTTTATAATTCAATGGCATATTTACTATGTTGCTAGTACTGCATCACACTGTTAAACATGTCACTTCCTGTTGCCAGTAGGTGGCGCTATTACTATAACTGAATATTGTCATGTAGATGTGTTCAGGGCAGGACTCTTATCAAATGTGTGAAGTTTGGGGCAGATTGGACATTCCATGCCTGAATTATAGCAAATTACTATTTAATTGCAGTAATAGCATGCTTTAGCACTTAGCTAAGATTTTGCTAGCATGTTTTAGCATGTTTCAAGTATGTTGATAGCATGTTTAGCACTTGCTGGCACTTTTTTATATGTTATTAGGAGTCCACAAAAGTGTTAAACATGTCACTTCCTGTTGCCAGCAGGTGGCGCTATGACTGTAACTGAATATGAGCATGGACATGTGTTCAGGACAGAACTCTTATCAAACGTGTGAAGTTTGGGGCAGATTGGACATTCCATACCTGAGTTACAGCAAATTCCTATTGAATTGCAGTAATAGCATGCTTTAGCACTTAGCTAAGTGCTTGCTAGCATGTTTTAGCATGTTTCAAGTATGTTGTTAGCATGTTTAACACTTGCTGGCACTTTTTTATATGTTATCAGGAGTCCACAACAGTGTTAAACATGTCACTTCCTGTTGCCAGCAGGTGGCGCTATGACTGTAACTGAATATGAGCATGGACATGTGTTCAGGACAGAACTCTTATCAAACATGTGAAGTTTGGGGCAGATTGGACATTGTTTGCCTGAGTTACAGCAACTTCCTGTTTCATGGCGAAACATCAAATTTTGTCAGGCCGCCGAGGACACGCCCTTCGACGAAAACTCAAGATCTTCGCAATTTAACGTCGCAAAGGCCTTAAGATTACACTCACCAAATTTGAAGATGATCAGATTAAAACTGTAGGAGGAGTTCGTTAAAGTACGAGGCCTGAAAATGGCAAAAACTGCACAAAAATCTGAGAGGAAGTTCAAAATGGGTGACTTCCTGTTGTGTTTAGGGGCTACGCTCCAAGAGACTTTTTTGTAGGTATTGGGCCATTACATGTATGTACCGAATTTTGTACACGTACGTGAAACGTAACGCGAGGCGTACTCCGTTGAACCTTTATAGGTGGCGCTATCGAGCCATTTTGCCCCGCCCAATTTTGAAACGAATATCAGATGTAAATTTTCGCCAGTTCTGACGCGTGTGCAAATTTTCGTGAGTTTTCGTGCATGTTTAGGCCCTCAAAAATGCGATTCATTGCGGAGAAGAAGAAGAATAATAAATATATATATATATATAAATAAATATAGCTGCGAGCAGCGATTACGGGCCCAAGCCGGTGGCACCGCAACCCTGGTGCACCAGGGTGGCGGTACCGCCGGCTTTGGCCCTTCATCGCTGCTCGCAGCTATATTTATTTATATATATATATATACACTCACCGGCCACTTTATTAGGTACACCTGTCCAACTGCTCGTTAACACTTAATTTCTAAGCAGCCAATCACATGGCGGCAACTCAGTGCATTTAGGCATGTAGACATGGCCAAGACAATCTCCTGCAGTTCAAACAGAGCATCAGTATGGGGAAGAAAGGTGATTTGAGTGACTTTGAATGTGACATGATTGTTGGTGCCAGAAGGGCTGGTCTGAGTATTTCAGAAACTGCTAATCTACTGGGATTTTCACACACAACCATCTCTAGGGTTTACAGAGAATGGTCCGAAAAAGAAAAAACATCCAGTGAGCGGCAGTTCTGTGGGCGGAAATGCCTTGTTGATGCCAGAGGTCAGAGGAGAATGGCCAGACTGGTTCAAGCTGATAGAAGGGCAACAGTGACTCAAATAACCACCCGTTACAACCAAGGTGGGCAGAAGAGCATCTCTGAACGCACAGTACGTCGAACTTTGAGGCAGATGGGCTACAGCAGCAGAAGACCACACCGGGTGCCACTCCTTTCAGCTAAGAACAGGAAACTGAGGCTACAATTTGCACAAGCTCATCGAAATTGGACAATAGAAGATTGGAAAAACGTTGCCTGGTCTGATGAGTCTCGATTTCTGCTGCGACATTCGGATGGTAGGGTCAGAATTTGGCGTCTACAACATGAAAGCATGGATCCATCCTGCCTTGTATCAACGGTTCAGGCTGGTGGTGGTGGTGTCATGGTGTGGGGAATATTTTCTTGGCACTCTTTGGGCCCCTTGGTACCAATTTAGCATCGTTGCAACGCCACATCCTACCTGAGTATTGTTGCTGACCATGTCCATCCCTTTATGACCACAATGTACCCAACTTCTGATGGCTACTTTCAGCAGGATAATGCGCCATGTCATAAAGCTGGAATCATCTCAGACTGGTTTCTTGAACATGACAATGAGTTCGCTGTACTCAAATGGCCTCCACAGTCACCACCAGATCTCAATCCAATAGAGCATCTTAGGGATGTGGTGGAACGGGAGATTCGCATCATGGATGTGCAGCCGACAAATCTGCGGCAACTGTGTGATGCCATCATGTCAATATGGACCAAACTACCTGAGGAATGCTTCCAGAACCTTGTTGAATCTATGCCACGAAGAATTGAGGCAGTTCTGAAGGCAAAAGGGGGTCCAACCCGTTACTAGCATGGGGTACCTAATAAAGTGGCCGGTGAGTGTATATATATATATATATATATATATATATATATATATATATATATATATATATATATATTTTATAAATAAAGCCGGTGGCATCACCACCCTGGTGCCTTTAGGGTTATTGTGCACGACGTGACACAAAATATCTGCTCGCTATCTGCCGAACGGCTCTGGTAGTCCCGCTTCAGCACTGATGATGTTGTAGAAATAGTGTGCTCTGGTTGGTCTGGATTATTCGGGATTTTTTATTTTATACAGAAATAAGTTATTTATAATTCAGATGAGAATAAAGTTAGTGTTGATTAAAATGAAGGAAAACAAATATATTGATCTGAAATATAGCACATTCATTTTACATTTATTTAGGTTCAATTACCAAACATACAATCTTAATTTAATTTAAAGCAAACTATACATTAAAAATACATGGGTTGTATGCACATTTTTTTTTTATAAAAAAATATATATATATCCAAAAAGACAAGGCTTAAAAACTCTTGTCACTGTAACAGACACAATCTCTCTCTCAAACACACACACACACACACACACACACACACACACACACACACACACACACACGTCAAGTCACTTTTTAGATGCAATATTGAATAAGCAGAAAAATCTGATTTTCTGCTCTGAAAATATAAATAAGCATACAAATTGAATAAGCACTTTGAATATTCTAAACAGAATAAGCATTAGTCGCTAATGAATAAGTACTAGTACTTAATGGAATAGATACTAATATCTAAAAAATAAGTACTAGTAGCATGAAAATAGAGACTAGTATGTTAAAATGATTAAATGTTAAAACGGCTTGCCATATTGGCTCAGAGAGAGAGAGAGAGAAAATGACATTTTAGATAATAGTACCTATTAATAGATACTAGTATTTATTCAATAAATACTAGTTCTAAGTCATTACATACTAGTACCTATTAAATAGATACCAGTACTTATTCATTAGCTACTAATACGTATTCAAAAGAATATCTAAAGAATAAGCACTACTATCTAAGGAATAGGCACTAGTACTAAAGAATAAGCACTATTTGCTAATGAATAAGTACCAGTGGCGGCTGCTGGTCTTTCAAAGAGGGGAAGCTCATTTTTTTTAAACTCGACTGTCAGGTGTGGGGGTGGTGAAAAGAGCGAGGACTCAGGTGCAGAGCTGATGGGCTTTATTTTAATAATAAAATAAAAAATACAAACAAAACCTATGAACCAGCACAGGACTGCAAACACAAGGAGAATAAATAGGGAGCAAACAAGGCAGGTATCAAAGGAGGCAATATAAGTGGGGCAAAATAACTAATAATCAGGAAACAAGATGGGAGTCGACCATGGCAAAGGAAAACACATGACAACAAGCCATGTGCTCACACCAAACATGACCAAAAAAAACACAAGCACATGGCCAGTAAAATAAATTACAAGCACTGTGCTCAAACAAAACGAGACATGAACACTCATAATAAGCCATGTGTTCACACAGAACATGACAACATGAAAGCACACAGCTAGTGTAAAACACAAGCTGTGTGCTACTACACACAGCACAAGACAAAACATGACATGAAAGCACGCGGCCGATGTAAACACGAACCGCATGCCACACAAAACACAACACACGTGGACAGAGCGAACACGAAACCGCACGCGAACACGACAAGACAGAACGTTATGCACGAACAAGTGGAAGCTTATCATGTGCGCTCACAACAGAAAACAAACACGAGGAGCACGAATGTCCAAATCCCGACACAAAAACGAAACCAAACTAGACAGATGTGCTGTGATTCAAACATCACCACGCCCCGCACATGTAAACAAGGCACCTGACATCGACGGAGGAAATGTGGGAATTAGGTTAAACTGTGAAATGTATGATGAAAATTGCAAATACCAAGAAATATGTTACAGCAGCCAGTTTGTCTTTCGAGTACACTTTCAAAATCCGCGATGGGACTGAGCTCGAAATCTCGAATAGCTTTCTAACTTTTTATTGTATGAAATCGCTGTCAATCAAAAGGAGATGTAGTCCTCCAATCATCACGCAGACGCCCGGACTCCAGGACCGCCCACTTCTCTATTCACCCCAGAGACGCCGGGCGTCCGTGGGCGGGACATAATCGCAGCATTTATCCAATGACCGTCTAGTTTCGAAGCACTGAAAAAAACTGTTTAAAGCAGCCCCATTGAAGTCAATGGACGCCCGGCTTCAACGGGGAAATGCACTGTGATGCAACGGGAATGTATGAGAAGGAAATCGAGTCAGCCAACCTATGAAGCTGAATCTGAACTAACTCGTCTTCGAGATGAACGTGTTCTAACGCATTTTTTGTCAATAAAATTTTAACACAATAGTACACATTTGACCATTCATTTTTTGACATTATAGGGGAAGCTGAGCTTCCCTTGCAGTCTTAAAGAAATCGCCACTGATAAGTACTATTACTTAATGGAATAGATACTAGTATCTAAAAAATAAGTACTAGTAGCATGAAAAAAGAGACTAGTAGGTTAAAATGATTAAATGTTAAAACGGCTTGCCATATTGACTCAGAGCATCAAAAGCATCAAACAAGAATATTAAAGTTTGATGCGTTGCCACTGCAACAGTTTCAAAGATATCAAGAATCCCTTCACAGGTCTTCATCTGCAGTGTATTTACATTATACAGATGAAGTTTGAAGCAAATCGGGTAAAAATAAGAGGGTGATTTCAAAGCCTTTAGGAAGTGACACACTTCCTGCTGCCAGTTGGTGGCGCTATAACTTTGACTCACAATAGTCACATCCATGTGATCGGACTCTTACAGCGAACACACTGCTGAAGTTTCATCAAGATCAGTTAATGTATGCTGAAGTTATAACACACTTCCTGTTTCCATTATTCACCATAAATTCGTTTCCTCGCCACGGCCAAACCGTTCGAGATATCAAAAATCCCCTGGCAATTTTTCATCCTCAATGTCTTGACTTCGTGCACACCGAGTTTCGTGGCGATTGGTTGAATTCTCTAGGATTAGTATATCAAATTCCAGGGGCATACGCTTCCAAACAAACGATAATAGCCGACTTCCTGTTGGGCTGGGGTAAAAAGTAAAAGTACAAAGGATATATGAACCGATGAGATCTATATGTGTAGCGAGTTTCATATTATTACATGCAAGCGTGTTTGATTTATGGACCAAGTTTTCGGACCCCGTTCCAGGGGGCGCTGTCGAGCCCCCCTGCCACGCCCGGGTACCAGCTTCAGCCCGGCCCTGATGGCCGCGTTTTCTGACCCGTGTGCAAAGTTTCAAGAGTTTTTGAGCATGTTAACCCCTTACCTGTCGCCCCCCTTTTTGACAATCGAGTGCAAAATGACATACCCATAATAAAATGGTTGTTGCTAATGAGTCCTTCTGGCTACACACAAAACCAAGGTATCATTTAAAAGCTGACACTTGACAGTTTACTATGAAATACTAAGAATTGCTCTAGCAATTACTAATAGAAAGATAAAGAAGCTCAAAAACAATGGAAAAAAATATATTTTTGTATAATAAATTTTTATGAAAAAGAAAATTGCTTAAGGCAAATATGTACGGGCCTGGAAACACAAGCAATCTAAAGCCATAGTTCTTAACAATGTAGGTTTCAAATTTGAAGTTCTTACAAGCAAAAATGATTTTTTTACAAGCATTTATTTCAGCGCATGTCTAGGCACCTACCCAAAAAGGCCACTTGGAGACTCCAAAGGGCCACTTGGTAACCAACTTTTACCATGATCTATAACATGTTTTTTTGATCCTTTCAATATATTTTCTTATTATAATATGACAAAGCATAACTTGTATACTGTCTCTGGTGTATTGTTTACATCCTAATAGTTTATAAAAATGCATTTATGTGCATTTTTGGAAAGGCTCCAAAAGGACCATAAAGTGACACTTGGCACTTGCTTATAAAAAGTATATATAACAAAGTCTTTGTTTACTACCAATAATTTAATGGTTGTTTAAAGAATGACAGATTATTTAGCACAAAAAAAAAAAACGTTTTATTAATTTATACATCTGTATATAGTTACAAACAACAGTTTCTTAGTTATTAGCAATCAACACAGTGATAACATTTCTCAAAAAAAATGAATACATAAATAAACAAATGTACTACTTACAAAGTATTGCACAGTTTGGCAGTGCTGTTCTGTTGATGGTTTGTCAATTAGCCGGTAGTTAGTTCACCCGGCGGTGTCCAGCACACATAGAGGAGAGTTTTACCACAGGTTTGTCAAGCCCACTCGACCACCCGATACATATACTCTCACAGTCCCTATTGCGAAATTGCTATCATTCTTTGGACTAAATATGAAGTCACACTAGGAGGTTGTTTTGTGCATGATACTTAGGGAGGTAGCAGAAAGCTGCATCACAGTTGTGACACTTCACAGGAGAATTCCGGTGGCACACCTTACATATGCGTCTACCTGCCCTGCTGCCGTTGGTGAGTGCACAGGACTGTGACACCCACAAAAAGTACGAGAAGGAGGGTCAAAAACCTTGCTTTTGGTGGGATGTCCTGCCAGCTCGTCTCTTTCTTCCGTTCTTTCCTCTTGAACTTCTGGAGGCAGCTGAAGATGTTGCAGCCACACATGGATGCTTTACATGTTGTCCAGAGCCCTCTGGTTCCCAGTCATCATCTGAAGTTGTCTCACTGTTAAATTACACAAAAAGTATTAGAAATACACTTAACATAACTGATTATCTTACACATGAATACATGCATATTAATGCCTTTTCATATCAGAAATTCAAACAATCATTCACATACAGCAATCTTCCTCTACACCCACTCTATTGTTGCCCTGACTGCTAATTTGCACTACCACTCTACCAGCTTTGAAAATAAAATCTGTAAGGATGATTCACATACAGAAAATTCACCTCCATAGCCACTCTATTGTTGCCCATTAACACTACCAGCTTAAAGATTTTATATTCAAAGAATCATTCACATAGAGCAATCTACATCCATAGCCCCTCTATTGTTGCCCTGATTGGACATTTACACTAACAGTTTACAGATTTTATATTCAAACGATCATTCACATACAACAATCTACATTCATAGCCCCTCTATTGTTGCCCTGATTGCACATTTACACTAACAGCTTACACATTTTATATTCAAATGATAATTCACATAGGCTACAACAATCTGAGTCCATACCCTGCATATTTACACTACCAGCTAATAATGAAGACTGTGATCAGACAATAATAATGCCCTAAAATGCTATTTTTTCTCTCTCACTAAACATTACTTTACTTGCTTCACATTATTTGCTTACCACACAGTGCTGGTCTGCCTCTTTCCTCTTGAACTTCTGGAGGCAGCTGGAGATGTAGCAGACACACGGAGGCTGCACGGACGCATGTTGTCCAGAGGCCTCTGGTACCCTAGCTCTCATCCTCTGAAGTTTCGTCACTGTTGAATTACACAAAAGTGATTAGAAACACGCCTAACACAACTAGTTACCTTACACACATATAATTACATTTTCTTCTATGAATTTTTTTGTTTGAACTTCGTCTTGCGTTCTACATACAAAATAATAGCCTATAGCTAACGTTACAAAGTAATGTTGTACATGGTTTCTTCTAATTCAGCGCTTGAAAAACAATTTCACTGCATTTCAATGTACTTATAAGCCGCAATAGTGCAGAAAATCAAAAACAGAAAGCAATGTAACACAAACTCACTAAAATGTTTAGACACTTACCGATCTAAAACTGGATCGCGACCTTCCAAACACATATCCTCTTCTCCGGAGTCGACGTTGGATACAGCCCTCTCTTCTGAATATTACACGGTTTCTTCATAACTGATTCGCGAAGTTATTCCAATGCAGCAGCAGGAGAAAATAACTTCCGTCCCCGACGTGAACGCATTGAAGCAGGCGAATGCAAACAGAGCGGCGAATGCAAACAGAGCGACTGCATCAGAGTGAGCGAGAGAGCAGGTGACCTCTCTGCGTCACGACAATCACGTGTGCGCAAATTTCCAGGAAGCAAATGGTTGCGCAGACAAAGGAACACTGTTATAAACGCGAGATTATGCAAATCTGCACATTGGCGTATTCGTTATGGCATAGGCTTCACACTGGATGACAACACAAACGTTTCCCATTGCTATTGGTTTATTTTTTACCACATATATTATCATTATGCATGATCATACGTCACCAAAACCGCCTGTCATCCTTCAATACTTTCTAAAATTACATGGCCAGTTTTCATTGAACATCTTCTGGGCCGACCTCATTCATTTCCAGACACTCCACTAAATACACTGATATGTTATGTTTCATTGAATAATGCGCTAGATGTGGAGAGTTCGTCGAATAAACAGGACAACGCCCTCGTGATTAGCAAATTTCAGGATGTAAACAATATACATTCTATGGATATTTTTAACAGTTTGCATATTTTTGGACACATTTTTACCATGGTGATCATATACTGGACTCTTCCCAAGGTAAAAAGATCGATGTCATCATTATTCTGCCAAGCATTACATTTCCACAACACAAAAAAGGTAAAGACCCCCCCTCTCTTCATAGTTGTATCTTATTGTTTATGTTGATACAGAATTACAAAAAACGGTTGCAAAGTTATCTTGATTGTATAATGCTTATAACGAGACGAATATACAGTGTCGTATCTTTCAAACAATGTATTGGTTAACCTTATTACTTGCCAAAATGATATTGTAAACACAAGATAAATGTAAACAATAAAAGTTGGGATCACCGGTGATCCCATGCAGAGCAAGGGGTTAAGGGCCCCAAAAGTGCGCTAAGAATCTCAAAAGTATCCAAAAAGAATATTAAAGTTTGATGCGTTGTCACGGCAACAGCATCTAAGATATCAACAATCCTTTCACAGGTCTACATCTGGCGTGTGTCTACATTATACACATCAAGTTTGAAGCAAATCGGGTAAAGCCTGTTTGATTTATGGACCAAGTTTTCGGACCCCGTTCCGCTACGCCCGGGTACCAGCTTCAGCCCGGCCCTGATGGCCGCGGTTTCTGACCCGTGTGCAAAGTTTCAAGAGTTTTTGAGCATGTTAAGGGCCCCAAAAGTGCGCTAAGAATCTCAAAAGTATCCAAAAAGAATATTAAAGTTTGATGCGTTGTCACGGCAACAGCATCTAAGATATCAACAATCCTTTCACAGGTCTACATCTGGCTTGTGTCTACATTATACACATCAAGTTTGAAGCAAATAGGGTCAAGCGTGTTGGATATATGGACCAAATTGTCGGACCGTTCAAGGGGGCGCTGTCGAGCCCCCCTGCCACGCCCGGGTACCAGCTTCAGCCCTGATGGCCGCGGGTTTTGTCCTGTGTGCAAAGTTTCAAGAGTTTTCGAGCACGTTAAGAACCCCAAAAGTGCCCGAAAGCATAAAAAAGCATGAAAAAGCTTAAAAAAAGGAATATTAATGTTTGATGCATTGCCATGGCAACAGTGTCTAAGATATCAATAATCCTTTCACAGGTCTACATCTGGCATGTGTCTACATTATGCACATGAAGTTTGAAGCAAATCGGGTAAAAATAAGAGGGTGATTTAAAAGCATTTCGGAAGTGACACACTTCCTGCTGCCAGTTGGTGGCGCTATAACTTTGACTCACAATAGTCACATCCATGTGATCGGGCTCTTACAACGAACACACTGCTGAAGTTTCATCAAGATTAGTTAATGTATGCAGTAGTTATAACACACTTCCTGTTTCACGTTTCTCGCCATAATTTCGTTTCCTCGCCACGGCCAAACCGTTCGAGATATCAAAAATCCCCTGGCAATTTTTCATCCTCAGTGTCTTGACTTCACGCTGACCGAGTTTCGTGCCGTGTGTTTGAATTCTCTAGGAGGAGTGTTTCACATTCCTTTGCATGCGTTTTCCAAACAAGCCTAAATAGCCGACTTCCTGTTGGGCTGGGGTAAAAAGTTAGAGTGCGAAGTATATATGAAACGATGAGATCTACATGTGTACCGAGTTTCATATTATTACATGCAAGCGTGTTTGATTTATGGACCATGTTTTCGGACCCCGTTCCAGGGGGCGCTGTCGAGCCCCCCTGCCACGCCCGGGTACCATCTTCAGCCCGGCCCTGATGGCCGCGGGTTCTGACATGTGTGCAAAGTTTCAGGAGTTTTTGAGCATGTTAAGGCCTCCAAAAGTGTCCAAAAGGTAGAAGAAAAATAATAATAATAATAATAATAATAATAATAATAATAATAATAAATATAGCTGCGAGCAGCGATTACGGGCCCAAGCCGGTGGCACCGCAACCCTGGTGCACCAGGGTGGCGGTACCGCCGGCTTTGGCCCTTCATCGCTGCTCGCAGCTATATTTATTTATTTATATATATATATATATATATATATATATATATATATATATATATATATATATATATATATATATATATATATATATATATATAAAGCCGGTGGCATCGCCACCCTGGTGCCTTTAGGGTTATTGTGCACGACGTGACACAAAATATCTGCTCGCTATCTGCCGAACGGCTCTGGTAGTCCCGCTTCAGCACTGATGATGTTGTAGAAATAGTGTGCTCTGGTTGGTCTGGATTATTCGGGATTTTTTATTTTATACAGAAATAAGTTATTTATAATTCAGATGAGAATAAAGTTAGTGTTGATTAAAATGAAGGAAAACAAATATATTGATCTGAAATATAGCACATTCATTTTACATTTATTTAGGTTCAATTACCAAACATACAATCTTAATTTAATTTAAAGCAAACAATACATTTGAAATACATGGGTTGTATGCACATTTTTTTTTAATAAAAAATATATATATATCCAAAAAGACAAGGCTTAAAAACTCTTGTCACTGTAACAGACACAATCTCTCTCTCACACACACACACACACACAAACACACGCACGCACACACACACACACACACACACACACACACACACACACACACACACACACACACACACACACACACACACACACACACACACACACACACACGTCAAGTCACATTTTAGATGCAATATTGAATAAGCAGAAAAATCGGATTTTCTGCTCTGAAAATATAAATAAGCATACAAATTGAATAAGCACTTTGATTATTCTAAACAGAATAAGCATTAGTCGCTAATGAATATGTACTAGTACTTAATGGAATAGATACTAATATCTAAAAAATAAGTACTAGTAGCATGAAAATAGAGACTAGTATGTTAAAATGATTAAATGTTAAAACGGCTTGCCATATTGGCTCAGAGAGAGAGAGAGAGAAAATGACATTTTAGATAATAGCACCTATTAATAGATACTAGTATTTATTCAATAAATACTAGTTCTAAGTCATTACATACTAGTACCTATTAAATAGATACCAGTACTTATTCATTAGCTACTAATACGTATTCAAAAGAATATCTAAAGAATAAGCACTACTATCTAAAGAATAGGCACTAGTACTAAAGAATAAGCACTAGTCGCTAATGAATAAGTACTATTACTTAATGGAATAGATACTAGTATCTAAAAAATAAGTACTAGTAGCATGAAAAAAGAGACTACTAGGTTAAAATGATTAAATGTTAAAACGGCTTGCCATATTGACTCAGAGCATCAAAAGCATCAAACAAGAATATTAAAGTTTGATGCGTTGCCACAGCAACAGTTTCAAAGATATCAAGAATCCCTTCACAGGTCTTCATCTGCAGTGTATTTACATTATACAGATGAAGTTTGAAGCAAATCGGGTAAAAATAAGAGGGTGATTTCAAAGCCTTTAGGAAGTGACACACTTCCTGCTGCCAGTTGGTGGCGCTATAACTTTGACTCACAATAGTCACATCCATGTGATCGGACTCTTACAGCGAACACACTGCTGAAGTTTCATCAAGATCAGTTAATGTATGCAGAAGTTATAACACATTTCCTGTTTCCATTATTCGCCATAAATTCGTTTCCTCGCCACGGCCAAAACCGTTCGAGATATCAAAAATCCCCTGGCAATTTTTCATCCTCAATGTCTTGACTTCATGCTGACTGAGTTTCGTGGCGATTGGTTGAATTCTCTAGAAGTAGTATATCGAATTCCAGGGGCATACGCTTTCAAACAAACCATAATAGCCGACTTCCTGTTGGGCTGGGGTAAAAAGTAAAAGTACAAAGGATATATGAATCGATGAGATCTATATGTGTACCAAGTTTCATATTATTACATGCAAGCGTGTTTGATTTATGGACCAAGTTTTCGGACCCCGTTCCAGGGGGCGCTGTCGAGCCCCCCTGCCACGCCCGGGTACCAGCTTCAGCCCGGCCCTGATGGCCGCGGTTTCTGACCCGTGTGCAAAGTTTCAAGAGTTTTTGAGCATGTTAAGGGCCCCAAAAGTGTGCTAAGAATCTCAAAAGTATCCAAAAAGAATATTAAAGTTTGATGCGTTGTCACGGCAACAGCATCTAAGATATCAACAATCCTTTCACAGGTCTACATCTGGCATGTGTCTACATTATACACATCAAGTTTGAAGCAAAAAGGGGAAAAGCCTGTTTGATTTATGGACCAAGTTTTCGGACCCCGTTCCAGGGGGCGCTGTCGAGCCCCCCTGCCACGCCCGGGTACCAGCTTCAGCCCGGCCCTGATGGATGCGGTTTCTGACCCGTGTGCAAAGTTTCAAGAGTTTTTGAGCATGTTAAGGGCCCCAAAAGTGCGCTAAGAATCTCAAAAGTATCCAAAAAGAATATTAAAGTTTGATGCGTTGTCACGGCAACAGCATCTAAGATATCAACAATCCTTTCACAGGTCTACATCTGGCTTGTGTCTACATTATACACATCAAGTTTGAAGCAAATAGGGTAAAGCGTGTTGGATATATGGACCAAATTGTCGGACCCGTTCAAGGGGGCGCTGTCGAGCCCCCCTGCCACGCCCGGGTACCAGCTTCAGCCTGGCCCTGATGGCCGCGGGTTTTGTCCTGTGTGCAAAGTTTCAAGAGTTTTCGAGCACGTTAAGAACCCCAAAAGTGCCCGAAAGCATAAAAAAGCATGAAAAAGCTTAAAAAAAGGAATATTAATGTTTGATGCATTGCCATGGCAACAGTGTCTAAGATATCAATAATCCTTTCACAGGTCTACATCTGGCATGTGTCTACATTATGCACATGAAGTTTGAAGCAAATCGGGTAAAAATAAGAGGGTGATTTAAAAGCATTTTGAAAGTGACACACTTCCTGCTGCCAGTTGGTGGCGCTATAACTTTGACTCACAATAGTCACATCCATGTGATCGGGCTCTTACAACGAACACATTGCTGAAGTTTCATCAAGATTAGTTAATGTATGCAGTAGTTATAACACACTTCCTGTTTCACGTTTCTCGCCATAATTTCGTTTCCTCGCCACGGCCAAACCGTTCGAGATATCAAAAATCCCCTCGCAAACTTTCATCCTCAATGTCTTGACTTCACGCTGACCGAGTTTCGTGCCGTGTGTTTGAATTCTCTAGGAGGAGTGTTTCACATTCCTTTGCATGCGTTTTCCAAACAACCCTAAATAGCCGACTTCCTGTTGGGCTGGGGTAAAAAGTTAGAGTGCGAAGTATATATGAAACGATGAGATCTACATGTGTACCGAGTTTCATATTATTACATGCAAGCGTGTTTGATTTATGGACCATGTTTTCGTACCCCGTTCCAGGGGGCGCTGTCGAGCCCCCTGCCACGCCCGGGTACCATCTTCTGCCCGGCCCTGATGGCCGCGGGTTCTGACATGTGTGCAAAGTTTCAGGAGTTTTTGAGCATGTTAAGGCCTCCAAAAGTGTCCAAAAGGTAGTAAAAAAATAATTAGAAGAATAATAATAATAAATATAGCTGCGAGCAGCGATTACGGGCCCAAGCCGGTGGCACCGCAACCCTGGTGCACCAGGATGGCGGTACCGCCGGCTTTGGCCCTTCATCGCTGCTCGCAGCTATATTTATATATATATATATATATATATATATATATATATATATATATATATATATATATATATATATATATATATATATATATATATAAAGCCGGTGGCACCGCCACCCTGGTGCCTTAGGGTTATTGTGCACGACGTGACACAAAATATCTGCTCGCTATCTGCCGAACGGCTCTGGTAGTCCCGCTTCAGAACTGATGATGTTGTAGAAATAGTGTGCTCTGGTTGGTCTGGATTATTCAGGATTTATTATTTTATACAGAAATAAGTTATTTATAATTCAGATGAGAATAAAGTTAGTGTTGATTAAAATGAAGGAAAACAAATATATTGATCTGAAATATAGCACATTCATTTTAAATTTATTTAGGTTCAATTACCAAACATACAATCTTAATTTAATTTAAAGCAAACAATACATTTAAAATACATGGGTTGTATGCACATTAAAAAAAAAAAATATATATATATATATATATATATATATATATATATATATATATATATATATATATCCAAAAAGACAAGGCTTAAAAACTCTTGTCACTGTAACAGACACAATCTTTCTCTCTCTCACACACACACACACACACACACACACACACGTCAAGTCACTTACATTTTAGATGCAATATTTAATAAGCAGAAAAATCGAATTTTCTGCTCTGAAAATATAAATAAGCATACAAATTGAATAAGCACTTTGAATATTCTAAACAGAATAAGCACTAGTCGTTAATGAATAAGTACTAGTACTTAATGGAATAGATACTAATATCTAAAAAATAAGTACTAGTAGTAGCATGAAAATAGAGACTTCGTATCTCCAGAGCCTGTCTAACTTGTCCGCTTGTCCGGGACAAATGGATTTTTGAAGGACAAGTAAAAGAGAATTTTACTTGCCCGAACGGACAAGTCAAGTAGCCTGATTAGAACATCAATAACAAACAAAATACATAACTAGGGAATCACTAAACCGAGAGAATGATTCTGATTTTATTACATTTATTGTATGTTGTTGCGATCGATTGTGGATAATAAATAGGTTGCGCTGTTGACGCTCGCGCAGCCTCTCGAGGAGAAATATATATGAGCGCAGCACACACACACACACACTCAGTTAACAACATACTGTAACTGCCTCTAAAAATCTAAATGTGGAGTTTCTATATTTTAACATATGTGTTAAGCAGCCTCAATTATTTTTCCTGAATAGGCTACTATATCAAAATGTGACATTGATTTCCTACAACAGTTCAATAAACAGTTAAAATGTAGTCACTTACATTTTAGATGTAATATTGGCTGTTTTTCTTCTGTTCCAGCAGCGAAAATAGTTCCAAACAAAAATCACAGCAGAACCACGGCGCATCTCACAGGAACACTCATTGTTTTCATTACTGAATGATTCAGCATTTTGACCCGAATCGGTTCGGTTGAGTCAAAGATTCAATGAGCCATTCCTAAACATCTGTCTCATTCTTGAATGAATCAACCGTTTAAACGAATCGTTTGAATGAATGAATAAATGACTCACTCATTAATACGGCCGCCTGCCGCCACCTATTGGCAATTTAGTGTTATGTTTATAAGTAGCCTAGTATACTTCTTTCCACTGTTTCTTATTTGTACATTTAAATCAATTTCATAACATTATTTTATGCAATTTTAATTTTTCAGTGTAAATGATTTAATTTGATCAGCCCTACCTAGGGTAACAGTAGCCTATGCTTCATCTTTCATTTTAAATTCCTAAATTTGATCAATAAATTCAATTATTTAGAATAATAAGACACTAATAGGACATTTAATAATATTGGGGGAGGGGATGCCCTTCATGGGACACTATTAGGCGACAGTATCGCACTTTAAGATATATAACTAACACCGTATTGCATTTAGGGTGATTGATAACATACATAATATTCAATATTCTTAGTCAATATCCTCAACATTCAATGCAGATATTACAATATGCCGATTTAAATATCAAAGCTGATTGAACACTGATGAGAATATTGCTTCAGAATAAATAAATAAATAAATAAATAAATAAATAAATAAATAAATAAATAAATAAATAAATAAATCCGGACAAGCAACTTTTTTCTTAGACAAGTGAATGACAGATTTACTTGTCCGGAGGACAAGCACATGAAAAAAATATATATATATATATTATGCTCTCTCTCTCTCTCTCTCTCTCTCTCTCTCTCTCTCTCTCTCTCTCTCTCTCTCTCTCTCTCTCTCTCTCTCTCTCTCTCCACTCTCTCACACACACACACACACACACACACACACACACACACACACACACACACACACACACACACACACACACACACACACACACACACACACACACACACACACACACACACACACACACACACATCAAGTCTTTTAAATATACTATTGCCACCCACCGTCAATTTGATGTGTGTGTGGGTTGGTTTATGTGATTTATGAGGACACAAATTTGTATAATGGCATGTGTATTACACTGGTATTACAACTTATGGGTGGTTTATGAGGACATTTCAAAAGTCCTCATAAATCAAATGGCTTGAAAAACATAAAAAACAATGTTTTATTAAAAAAATTTAAATGCAGCATGTCTGTTATATGCCTTTACTTTATTAAACGTATTTAAAAAATACAAGGCTTAAGACATTTATTTCCTTTTTTAATGAAGGCCAAACCACACAGCAGTGAAATGGTTAATCTAGCCCCACTCCCCCTCCCCTCCCCACACTCACAGACACACACACAGACAGCAAGCACAGAGACGTAGGCTCAGAGAGAAATGACCATATTCAAACCAAAATATCTGACTTCCTCTTGGTTGTTACTAATGACTGTAAATTAGAAAGTTGTCTGGCTGGAGGAGAACTATATAAATACAGATTTTTGTAACTCTAGATGAAACTAACCCCCCCACTTTTGTCAAAAGGTGGCACTACTGAGTCCCTGCACCACGCACGTTTCTGAAACTTTGCACATGTCACCTGGCTAATAAATGTGATCTGTCTGTCGAGTTTCATGCAATTTTAAGCAATTTCAGGCATGCTAAGAGTCTCAAAAGCATCCAAAAAGAATATTAAAGTTTGATGGCTTGCCACAGCAACAGTTTCAAATATATCAAGAATCCATTCACAGGTCTACATCTGCCGTGTGTCTACATTATACACATAAAGTTTGAAGCAAATCGGGTAAAAATAAGAGGGTGATTTCAAAGCCTTTAGGAAGTGACACACTTCCTGCTGCCAGTTGGTGGCGCTATAACTTTGACTCACAATAGTCGCATCCATGTGATCGGGCTCTTACAGCGAACACACTGCTGAAGTTTCATCAAGATCAGTTAATGTATGCAGAAGTTATAACACACTTCCTGTTTCCATTATTCGCCATAAATTCGTTTCCTCGCCACGGCCAAACCGTTCGAGATATCAAAAATCCCCTGGCAATTTTTCATCCTCAATGTCTTGACTTCATGCTGACTGAGTTTCGTGGCGATTGGTTGAATTCTCTAGGAGTAGTATATCGAATTCCAGGGGCATACGCTTTCAAACAAACCATAATAGCCGACTTCCTGTTGGGCTGGGGTAAAAAGTAAAAGTACAAAGGATATATGAATCGATGAGATCTATATGTGTACCAAGTTTCATATTATTACATGCAAGCATGTTTGATTTATGGACCAAGTTTTCGGACCCCGTTCCAGGGGGCGCTGTCGAGCCCCCCTGCCACGCCCGGGTACCAGCTTCAGCCCGGCCCTGATGGCCGCGGTTTCTGACCCGTGTGCAAAGTTTCAAGAGTTTTTGAGCATGTTAAGGGCCCCAAAAGTGTGCTAAGAATCTCAAAAGTATCCAAAAAGAATATTAAAGTTTGATGCGTTGTCACGGCAACAGCATCTAAGATATCAACAATCCTTTCACAGGTCTACATCTGGCTTGTGTCTACATTATACGCATCAAGTTTGAAGCAAATAGGGTAAAGCGTGTTGGATATATGGACCAAATTGTCGGACCCGTTCAAGGGGGCGCTGTCGAGCCCCCTGCCACGCCCGGGTACCAGCTTCAGCCTGGCCCTGATGGCCGCGGGTTTTGTCCTGTGTGCAAAGTTTCAAGAGTTTTCGAGCACGTTAAGAACCCCAAAAGTGCCCGAAAGCATAAAAAAGCATGAAAAAGCTTAAAAAAAGGAATATTAATGTTTGATGCATTGCCATGGCAACAGTGTCTAAGATATCAATAATCCTTTCACAGGTCTACATCTGGCATGTGTCTACATTATGCACATGAAGTTTGAAGCAAATCGGGTAAAAATAAGAGGGTGATTTAAAAGCATTTTGGAAGTGACACACTTCCTGCTGCCAGTTGGTGGCGCTATAACTTTGACTCACAATAGTCACATCCATGTGATCGGGCTCTTACAACGAACACACTGCTGAAGTTTCATCAAGATTAGTTAATGTATGCAGTAGTTATAACACACTTCCTGTTTCACGTTTCTCGCCATAATTTCGTTTCCTCGCCACGGCCAAACCGTTCGAGATATCAAAAATCCCCTGGCAATTTTTCATCCTCAGTGTCTTGACTTCACGCTGACCGAGTTTCGTGCCGTGTGTTTGAATTCTCTAGGATGAGTGTTTCACATTCCTTTGCATGCGTTTTCCAAACAAGCCTAAATAGCCGACTTCCTGTTGGGCTGGGGTAAAAAGTTAGAGTGCGAAGTATATATGAAACGATGAGATCTACATGTGTACCGAGTTTCATATTATTACATGCAAGCGTGTTTGATTTATGGACCATGTTTTCGGACCCCGTTCCAGGGGGCGCTGTCGAGCCCCCCTGCCACGCCCGGGTACCATCTTCAGCCCGGCCCTGATGGCCGCGGGTTCTGACATGTGTGCACAGTTTCAGGAGTTTTTGAGCATGTTAAGGCCTCCAAAAGTGTCCAAAAGGTAGAAGAAAAATAATAATAATAAATAATCCTTAGGAAAACAATAGGGCCTTCGCCCTTTGGGCTTGGGCCCTAATAATAATAATAAATAATCCTTAGGAAAACAATAGGGCCCAAGCCCTAAAAAGACAAGGCTTAAAAACTCTTGTCACTGTAACAGACACAATCTCTCTCTCACACACACACACACACACAAACACACGCACACACACACACACACACACACACACACACACACACACACACACACACACACACACACACACACACACACACACACACACACACACACACACACACACACACACACACACGTCAAGTCACATTTTAGATGCAATATTGAATAAGCAGAAAAATCGGATTTTCTGCTCTGAAAATATAAATAAGCATACAAATTGAATAAGCACTTTGATTATTCTAAACAGAATAAGCATTAGTCGCTAATGAATATGTACTAGTACTTAATGGAATAGATACTAATATCTAAAAAATAAGTACTAGTAGCATGAAAATAGAGACTAGTATGTTAAAATGATTAAATGTTAAAACGGCTTGCCATATTGGCTCAGAGAGAGAGAGAGAGAAAATGACATTTTAGATAATAGCACCTATTAATAGATACTAGTATTTATTCAATAAATACTAGTTCTAAGTCATTACATACTAGTACCTATTAAATAGATACCAGTACTTATTCATTAGCTACTAATACGTATTCAAAAGAATATCTAAAGAATAAGCACTACTATCTAAAGAATAGGCACTAGTACTAAAGAATAAGCACTAGTCGCTAATGAATAAGTACTATTACTTAATGGAATAGATACTAGTATCTAAAAAATAAGTACTAGTAGCATGAAAAAAGAGACTACTAGGTTAAAATGATTAAATGTTAAAACGGCTTGCCATATTGACTCAGAGCATCAAAAGCATCAAACAAGAATATTAAAGTTTGATGCGTTGCCACAGCAACAGTTTCAAAGATATCAAGAATCCCTTCACAGGTCTTCATCTGCAGTGTATTTACATTATACAGATGAAGTTTGAAGCAAATCGGGTAAAAATAAGAGGGTGATTTCAAAGCCTTTAGGAAGTGACACACTTCCTGCTGCCAGTTGGTGGCGCTATAACTTTGACTCACAATAGTCACATCCATGTGATCGGACTCTTACAGCGAACACACTGCTGAAGTTTCATCAAGATCAGTTAATGTATGCAGAAGTTATAACACATTTCCTGTTTCCATTATTCGCCATAAATTCGTTTCCTCGCCACGGCCAAACCGTTCGAGATATCAAAAATCCCCTGGCAATTTTTCATCCTCAATGTCTTGACTTCATGCTGACTGAGTTTCGTGGCGATTGGTTGAATTCTCTAGAAGTAGTATATCGAATTCCAGGGGCATACGCTTTCAAACAAACCATAATAGCCGACTTCCTGTTGGGCTGGGGTAAAAAGTAAAAGTACAAAGGATATATGAATCGATGAGATCTATATGTGTACCAAGTTTCATATTATTACATGCAAGCGTGTTTGATTTATGGACCAAGTTTTCGGACCCCGTTCCAGGGGGCGCTGTCGAGCCCCCCTGCCACGCCCGGGTACCAGCTTCAGCCCGGCCCTGATGGCCGCGGTTTCTGACCCGTGTGCAAAGTTTCAAGAGTTTTTGAGCATGTTAAGGGCCCCAAAAGTGTGCTAAGAATCTCAAAAGTATCCAAAAAGAATATTAAAGTTTGATGCGTTGTCACGGCAACAGCATCTAAGATATCAACAATCCTTTCACAGGTCTACATCTGGCATGTGTCTACATTATACACATCAAGTTTGAAGCAAATCGGGTAAAGCCTGTTTGATTTATGGACCAAGTTTTCGGACCCCGTTCCAGGGGGCGCTGTCGAGCCCCCCTGCCACGCCCGGGTACCAGCTTCAGCCCGGCCCTGATGGATGCGGTTTCTGACCCGTGTGCAAAGTTTCAAGAGTTTTTGAGCATGTTAAGGGCCCCAAAAGTGCGCTAAGAATCTCAAAAGTATCCAAAAAGAATATTAAAGTTTGATGCGTTGTCACGGCAACAGCATCTAAGATATCAACAATCCTTTCACAGGTCTACATCTGGCTTGTGTCTACATTATACACATCAAGTTTGAAGCAAATAGGGTAAAGCGTGTTGGATATATGGACCAAATTGTCGGACCCGTTCAAGGGGGCGCTGTCGAGCCCCCCTGCCACGCCCGGGTACCAGCTTCAGCCTGGCCCTGATGGCCGCGGGTTTTGTCCTGTGTGCAAAGTTTCAAGAGTTTTCGAGCACGTTAAGAACCCCAAAAGTGCCCGAAAGCATAAAAAAGCATGAAAAAGCTTAAAAAAAGGAATATTAATGTTTGATGCATTGCCATGGCAACAGTGTCTAAGATATCAATAATCCTTTCACAGGTCTACATCTGGCATGTGTCTACATTATGCACATGAAGTTTGAAGCAAATCGGGTAAAAATAAGAGGGTGATTTAAAAGCATTTTGAAAGTGACACACTTCCTGCTGCCAGTTGGTGGCGCTATAACTTTGACTCACAATAGTCACATCCATGTGATCGGGCTCTTACAACGAACACATTGCTGAAGTTTCATCAAGATTAGTTAATGTATGCAGTAGTTATAACACACTTCCTGTTTCACGTTTCTCGCCATAATTTCGTTTCCTCGCCACGGCCAAACCGTTCGAGATATCAAAAATCCCCTCGCAAACTTTCATCCTCAATGTCTTGACTTCACGCTGACCGAGTTTCGTGCCGTGTGTTTGAATTCTCTAGGAGGAGTGTTTCACATTCCTTTGCATGCGTTTTCCAAACAACCCTAAATAGCCGACTTCCTGTTGGGCTGGGGTAAAAAGTTAGAGTGCGAAGTATATATGAAACGATGAGATCTACATGTGTACCGAGTTTCATATTATTACATGCAAGCGTGTTTGATTTATGGACCATGTTTTCGTACCCCGTTCCAGGGGGCGCTGTCGAGCCCCCCTGCCACGCCCGGGTACCATCTTCTGCCCGGCCCTGATGGCCGCGGGTTCTGACATGTGTGCAAAGTTTCAGGAGTTTTTGAGCATGTTAAGGCCTCCAAAAGTGTCCAAAAGGTAGTAAAAAAATAATTAGAAGAATAATAATAATAATAATAATAAATAATCCTTAGGAAAACAATAGGGCCTTCGCCCTTAGGGCTTGGGCCCTAATAATAATAATAATAATAATAATAATAATAATAATAATAATAATAAATAATCCTTAGGAAAACAATAGGGCCTTCGCCCTTTGGGCTTGGGCCCTAATAAACAGAGCAATTCCAAGAGGGTCCTCACACCATCGGTGCTCGGGCCCTAATTAGTTAATAGTGAGAAGTGGACCCTAAAGTAAAGTGTTACCCTTAACAATAGTAAACTAAAGGGCTGGCACACATTAAAATATTGTTTTCAATCTTATTAGACCACGAACATGACAATACAAAAAAAAAACAAAAAAAAAACAGGTTTGTTCCTATTGTCACGTGCATTCAGATATTTTGATCTTTTCATGGACTTTTATTTAGTTTGTTATTTTCAGTTTCCCACCACTCTTTAGTTGTCTTGTTTACAGATATGATTAGCTAATCAAATTAATCGGTCTGCCTGTGCATAGGTTCCTGTGTTTTCAGTTATCTTGGTCGGTTTTCATTTACGTTTGATGTGTGTTAACTTACTACCGTTTGTTTGCCTGTCGATCATTATTAAATTTGTTTTGGAACTTTATTTATCATCTTCGTGCCTTCTTCTTCAACACACCGTGACACTTAAAAAGTGTGGAGCGTGTGATGTGACCAAGACAACACACCACACACTAAAGCTGAGCTCAGACTAGATGAGTTTCAGGCCGCTTTATGACCGATTTTCCCCTCCTGACATTCTGAAAAGGAAAAAAAAAAGGCATCCAGGGCATTGGCCGATTCCAATGTTCGTCCCAAATAATTTGGAAATGTGAGGTGTTTACATATCAAATCTTAAATCTCCCAATCAGTTCACAGACGCATCTGGGCCGTTCCGACAATATCAAACATGTTTGATAATTAGGATTTTAAATCGGTATGATTATGACTATGATTACGTCTGCACTTCCACAATAGCCAATTAATGACAAGTCACAGAGGAGACGGAAGTGAGGGAACTTTTGAAATGGCGACCGTGAAACAACAAGCAGCTGTAGGGGAGAGTGGGGTAAAGTGAGACATTTTTTGCCTTTGCTCTCCTCTAAGCGATCTAAAATGATATATCAGTAAAATTTATACATTTCCCATTAATTCAGGATGTTTCCTAGCAATGGATTTTATCAGAATGTATTCAGGATGCAGGGCAGTGAAAATATGATTGTTTTTTAAAAAGTGGTCTTGTGTCTCACTTTACCCCAGCTTAGGGGTAAACTGAGACAGACCAGATAAATCAAGGGGGTAAAGTGAACCGGCTGGGGGTAAACTGATCCACTTACTTTTTATCAGAGTCCTGGCTCCCTGGAAAGCAGACGACTGGTATCAGTCAGGAGTGAGTATGGGTGTGGTTACGAGGAGAAAAGGGATCTCGACAAATGTCTCCAACCTAGGTTGGGGGGCCCTTTACGAGGACAGGCCCGTCTCTGGCCTATGGTCAAGCCTGGAGAAGCGCCTACATATAAACTGTCTAGAGATGAGAGCAGTCGCTCTATCGCTGAAAGCCTTTCTCCCGTACTTAAAAGGCCACCACGTCCTAGTCAGGACGGACAACATGGCAGTGGTGTCCTATATAAATCGCCATGGCATTCTCAGGTCAAGAAACCTGCACGCCATGGCCAAAAACCTAATTTTATGGGCTCAGCACAATCTGTGCTCCCTAAGGGCGGCACACGTGCCAGGCATCCTGAACCAGGGTGCGTATATGTTATCCAGAGACAATGTTCCCCCAGGGGAATGGTCTCTTCAGCCACAGACGGTTCAGCTAATATGGAGCATCTTCGGTGAGGCAGAGGTCGACCTCTTCGCCTCAGAAGACAACGCACATTGCCGAATATTTTTCTCAAAGAGCGGGGACGTGCTTGCCCATGATTGGCCGAGCCACCCGCTGTTTGCATTCCCTCCGGTCACAATGTTACCACAGGTCATCGAACGGATCATGGAGAGCAAGTGTGCAGTGCTACTAATAGCACCTCCCTGGAAGACCCAGTTATGGTTCTCCGTGCTGGTACAGCTGCGGTGCCGCTGAGGAGAGACCTCCTCATGCAGGCAAACCAATTAATCTACCATCCCCATCCCGACTTGTGGGCCCTATATGTATGGCCCTTCAACGGGTACTCGGGTGTCTCCCGGAAAGGGTGCAGAAAACGATCACTGAGGCAAGAGCGCCGTCAACTAGACACCTCTACGCTCAGAAATGGGTGGTATTTTCTGGCTGGTGCGCTGCATGGAGACCCCTATTTGTGCAAAGTATCGAGTATACTCGCCTTCTTACAAGGGCGTTTGGACGCAGGTCATACCCCCTCCACGTTCAAAGTGTATGTGGCTTTGATCAGGGGATCGCTTCAGTCAACTTAACCTGACTACCTTTGGCTGAACTGGCCAATATAAAGGCTTAGGCCACACCCATTCTGGAGGGCTCTGACACGCCAGGGCGCGAAGCAGATTGATTGGTTCTAGTGTCTGAGCCGCCTCGCCATAGGTTTGTGCAGCTGCACTGCGTTTTAAAAATGTTGGCTTTAATATTCCACATTTTTAAAACAGGGCTCCTCCTCCTAAATATCTTGTCAATATCTTGTCAGGCTTGTCTATATTTCTATCCCTTGCAGCTGCTCTTATAGACTTCTTTCCTTCCTTGACCTCAGCGGCTGCACTCTCCATCTCCTCGAGGGGTGTTTTGCCCCAGGTTGTCTTCCTGGTGTATTACCTTGGCATGATGGCTTTTCTACAATGTTTATGACGTTTATGACAAAAAATACAACATATGTAATGTAATATTACATTAAAATATGTTTAAGACTAAACTTAACTTGTGCCTCATGTCTCACTTTACCCCACAGCATTTGTCTCACTTTACCCCACAGCAACATTTTAGAAAAAAACTATCTTTCTTAGTAATTCAGGATACTCTTCAGCTAGCATAATCCCATGGTTTTATATGTTAATAGTTCATCAACATGTATGATATAAGTTTTTCTACCTGACTCAATTTGCTTTGGCACAAGAGCTGATTAAGTTGACTGCAAGAAAATTTACTTTTACATGCAAATAACATTCCCCCGTTCTCCCCTACAGGTCCGGTAGACAACAGAGATGGAGGAACGGCTGGTCAAAATGTGGCAACAAAACGACTGTCTTTATAATGATTATTAACTCCTTCAGAAACCTTCAGTTTCACGTTGAAGAACAGACAATCAATGCTGACCCTGTGTCCCCAACCCAACTCGTCCACACTTGTTTAACGTTCTTCTTGTTTTTTCATGTTACAAATGATTAGTATTGATAGATTTTGTTTACACCCGCTTCCCTGTGAGATCATGTGAGGTGCATGATAATCTTAAGAATATCTTGCAGTGTGTGATGCACCCCGAGTTTGAAATCTTGTAGTGTGTGCATGTTTGAGAGATTTAAAAACTCCTGTTTTCTGAGCCCGGCTTAAGAGATTCCATTCCCAAAAAATCGTCCCAAATGTGAACACGAAAAATCTCACAAAATCTCTTGAGGTCAAACATGACTTTAGAGTTAACAAACATGGTGGACGATGAGCAAGAATAAATGGTGATTATAGTGTTTGGACAATAAAGACCGGAGGAAAGAAAAGTATAACTTAAATCAAAAAATGGTAAATGATGGTAATGACTGATGGTAATAAAATTAATTCACTTCTCAAAATAACACAAAAGCTAAATGTTATTGGTCATACAAAGTTTTAAGATTTCAGCCATGTCACTTTAAAGCAGTGTTGCTAATGGGAACACATTAAAATATTACAGGCAGGGACAATTTATATTGAACCTTTAGATATGTGCAAATAATATGAATTCACTGGCCATGTCTCTGCCACTCAAACGCATACGGGTAAGAGATAGAGGCACAATGAATGAGGAAAAGTGAGAAAGGGGAGAGAAAATAAATGGGAATGATTGCAAAATGCCTGTCTAATGCTGCTACCTAGTCAGCCATTACAGGTGACATGTTATCCATCACATGTGACACAGAACTGCCAAGAGTTCCTAATTTTTCTTCTCTCTCACCGCAACGCTTTCGAGAGCTCCAGGCTATCACACGTGACCTCACCTTTTAAATGTCTCCTTTCCCCCTTCTTTTTTTCTCTCTTCCCTCCCTGTTTATTTCTTGATCACCATCCCTAGCAAGCGCTGCGCTGGCTGCGGCACAGCAGCTGTTGTTTAGTGATAGATCAGTGAAGCAAGAAATGATGCGGAGCTGAAAAATAGATCTTGAAGCCACTCTGCCTCCTTGTTCGCACTCCCTTTTGTTCTGCATTAGTGACGGAACCTCTGGGATTCATTTAGCGGTAATCATTTGTTACTAAGGGGCACCGTGTCTTTCAGACACCGGTGATGAAGTCACCTTTGAAAAGAGTGTAAATGAGTGGGAAATTATTTCCGCTCATATTGCCATGTCATATTGTCATCAAGCGGAGATGAATGTCTGTCAACTGAAAGGTATTATTTATTCCCTGAAATAGCCACCTTTGTTTGCTGTTCCTTTTATCTTGGTTGGTTCTGAATGTGCAGTGATATAACTGTGAAAGTGCGGTGTGTTTTCGGAGTGTGGTAAATAGCGTTTATAATGAGCTGACTCTGGCACTTCCTTACATTGACTGTTTCCCTATAGGCCTATCTGAATTTTCCTATGGAGTGTCTCAGAAGAGGATTTAACACCGCTCCAAATGATTAAATTTTTGCATCTGCACGTCAAGATTTAATGCTGACATGTCCTGTGAACCGTGTCTGAAGTTTTGTTCGGAAGTGGCCAGATGCAAGGATCTGTGCATCGGTTTGACAACCATGTCTCTAATGTCCTCTAAATGCCCCCTCAGGTGTCAGCACACCTGCCTGCGCACAGCAGGAAGCCACTATGACACCCCCCACAGAGAACCTCAATCACTCAGCGCTATGGGAGTTCACCTTCTTCTGTAGGTTTGCTATGCATGAACAAGACAAAACACATACCTGCCACATAAAAAAAGGACGTCAGTCTGTTTCAATCTTCCTTTTACAACCTACAAGCATCATTAGCCGCGTTTCCACTGCCGGGCTAGGGCCGGGCCAGGGCTAACAGCGAGCCGAGCCGAGCCAGTGGCCTCGGGCCTCAAGCACCGGGCTTGCGTTTCCACTGCCGGGCCAGTAGCCCCGCAGCGCTGCCCTAAACCCCGCCCCTAACACGCCTTTCTGGATCAAACGTCATACAACCCAACCCATATGAATTTATTTATTTTTTAAGTTAGGAAGATAGCATGTATATTAACTCACCGGCCGTGGCTGCAATAGTGTCGCGACTTGTCTCGCGAGTCACCACTAACATCACCGTCTATCAAGTCGAACCATGGAAACCTCCTTCTCTGAGCTCCGAGTCCGCTTTATCCATTGTGCGTTTGAATGTACAATACTGCGCCCGCAACTTTTTTATTTTTTCCCGAACTTGAAGCGTTGCTCGCTGAATGCTTGTTCAGCAAGGATGTATTTTATAACGTCCTCGTTTCTTTACACGCCGTCAAATTGACGTTGTACCCTTTCTTCTGCCCAAATGCTCAGAAGAGCTTTGCAATCTTCGACAGATCAGTAACGTTACAGGCGATTCTCCATTTCAAGCAGCGAATATTTTGCGCGATACAAAAAAAGTGAATTGTGCATCTTGCCGCAGATCATAACGTTCCATAACACCGATAAACTCCGCCTTTTACCGTGAGGACGCCTCTAGCCCGAGCTGGCCCGCTTTGGCCCAAGGTATTCGACGGGCCAGAAATCCTGGCCTTGGCCCCGAGTAAGCCCCGATCAAGCCCCGGAAGTGACAGTGGAAACGCGACTGGCTTTGGCACGCACTAGCACGGCTCGGCCCTGGCCCGGCAGTGGAAACGCGGCTTTTGGCATCACTTTGTTTTTTAAAAAAAAAAAGTGGTAGGGAGGAGTTAGAAAAATACATGGATCAGCAAATAAACTATAAGCGTGTCTATTTGACTTAAGCTGCATTCTTTGAATTTGGTGAGATTGGGAGCAAAATATTGCATTTATAAAGGATTGCATTGTTATTGTTAGGGATGCACCGATATGAACATTTTGGCCGATACCGATAACCGATAATTCTTTACATTAGAAAGCCGATAACCGATATATTGGCCGATAAATCTAAATTTTTTTTTTTTTATACTTTGATAGCCTGTATAAACAAAAGGCTCACAAGCCTTGTCTCAAACACTTTTAACATAAATCAAACATATACAGTGTAGCCTAGTTTGAACCAGTGTGAGATTCCTTAACTTTTAAAATTAATTTTACACTGGGCAACTTTCTTTATTAAAAACTGGTAACACTTTATAATAAGGTTTAATTTTGTTAGCATTAGTTAGCATGAACCAACATTTTTATTAGACATTTGTAAGAAAGTTTTATCTAACATTAGTCAATGCACTGTGAACTAACATGAACACACATATATAATTAACTAACAATTAAGGCTATTGCTCTCTACTTAATGCATTAACAAACGAGACGAGAAGTTATCAAAAATTCTATTGCCTAACAAAAAATAAAATACCTAAATATTGCAAACAAGTCATTAAATAGGGTAACATTGGGCTGCATATAAAGAAACAAAATGCTTGTGCCATGGATCAATATAATGGAATCGCCTCCACATGGACAATAAGGAAATTATTTTAATCAAACCATATCGTTGATGAAAATAATACGAGAACAAAATAATGTTAGTTATTAATTATAACGCAATGTTTTTGAAAAAAATGAAACAATTTTAATATTACAGTAGCCTAATAGTAAACATCTTTAATAGCACTACTGTTTAAATGACATAGCTGTGTGATCTGCGCGCTGAAGCTGAAGAGAACGAACGTTAAACTGAATCGCTTTGCTAGAAGGTTAATCAACTCGACGGTTGCGGAAGAATGCAAACCCAAAAAATTTACAAATTTATTACAATGGTGAATATAATTATATGACAGTGCAAATCATAGCTTTTAATGATTTGCATTGTTGTTTAATCCGCGCGCGCTGGAGCTGAAGAGAACGAGCACCGGGACTGAAGAACTTTTCTAGGTTGTTTAAATCCACGAAACGCATGATATGTGAGATTAATCAGATATTTATGTTACATCAGCTTTATATTACGATTTATCTGCACAAAAGGATGTGAATGCACAATCGAACTTGTGCTGGTCATATAATGTGTAGCTAATCCCTGTTCTGGACGTGCTATTCCCACAACAACGCGCTGAAACGTCAAGTAAACCCAGAGAATTCAACGTTTTATTACAATAGTGTTCTCATTATAATGGCATGTATATGACAGTCCCAATTACAGTTATAAAAGTGGATTGCTGTTTGAGCTGCGTGCACGCTATAAATATGATCACCGGTACAATGAAGCGCGCGTCGTTCATTAACTCAACCAAACGCATCCTATATTAGATTAATCAGATATATAGACCTATATACACAAAATAAACATATTACAACTTACAATGGCACAGAATGCTGTGAATGCTCAAGAGAACTTGACTGTGCTTGTCATGAAGGCTTAACTCCATAGACGAGCTCTTTCCGCCTCAACACGCTCGTCGCGCTGAAACACTGCGAACAAGAATTCACAACATTCTTTTGCAGGCGTGCTCTTATTATAATGTTATGAAGCCTATGTGACAGATTTGTGCTGCACATGTTGCACTGAACTGTGTCTTCCTTTTCAAAGTGAATCCAATCATTCAGAACCATCATGGCAAACCGCGCGCATCTCTCAACTGAAGTAAATAATCTATTATTTATCGGCTTTGATATATCGGCCCAATTTTCTTATCGGATCGATAACGATAACATCAAAAAATACCATTTATCGGCCGATATCGATATGTGGTCGATATATCGTGCATCCCTAGTTATTGTCATTAATCAATATTTTAATATCAGGACTATGACACAGCCCTTCGCATTTTGAGGGAAAACAAGCTGTGGGAAAAAGTTTTAAATAGATAAAACAGATCAGGACAGAACATTGAGTGTGTTTATTGTGATTACAATGGGATTTTGGCAATATTGAGATTCAACTAGGCCTACCTCATTTAAACAAAATGCTTTGATCAAACTAATGCAGTTAAGCTCATTATCATAGTAACCATAATTGCGTTAAACTATGCGGTGTATGCCTATTTGCAATCGCAATAAACGGGCATGTAAACACCTTAATAGAATTATTACCCAAGTGATTGGACGTACACCAATGACGTGTTTTGTTTACACAACTTCATGAATGAACTCTGACGTTATTCTGAATTTTTCCCTTCACTCCGAATCACTGAACTCTGTCAACACAACTCGCTAGACGGTGCGAAGAACACAACGGCAGCGTTAGATCAACGGCATGACATCGCTCATCACAGTGCCGAATAACATTCAATATGTCAATAAAAATGTGGGTAACACTTTATTTTACGGTGTCCGTGATACAGAGCAATTAATTAATTAATTGATAACTTAATTCATTAATTGGTAGTAGACATTGTAATAACATGTAACAAAATGTAATTAACATGTAACTAAGTTATGGAACAGCCTGTAGTTACAGATTTTAATTACACTCATGTAATAGGCAGCTACTGTTACACATATGTAACAGGCTGAGTCAGTTACATACGTGTTACCTACTTGGTACAATCTAACAAGTACTTAAATATGTTACTAAGGTAAAAAGCCTGCAGATACACATGGTCATTTTGTACCTTATAAAATAAAGAGTATCAAGGTTGTACTTTATGGAGCTAAAATAGTCTCAATAAAGATAAATGCACACACTACATTCACATATGCACACACATGCTTTATACATGCACACACATGATTCATACATGCACACACAGGATACACAAATGCGCACAAAATTCACAAATGCACGCACAAAATTTTAAAAGCACAGATTCACAAATGCATAAAAAAAATCATAAATGCACACAAAATTGATAAATACACACACAATTCAGAAATGCAAACAAAATTTACAAATGCACACAAGATTAAGAAATGCACAGGACAAGTTTCAGAAATGTATTTCTGATGCACACACAAATATATCTTGATTTACAAACTGTTTGCGGTCTGTGAACTTCACTGCATTTGTGTGTGAATTTTGAGACTCCTCTGACTTGGCTCGACACACAAATGCCTTTTTTTAAACAGGGAATGATCTGCAACCAATCATATATCTCCCTTATTTTAGGCAATCACAAGAACGCACCCCACGTGGGGGATTGTTTACTTATAAGCCAATCACATGAACGCGTTCACACAGCGCGTGCATGTGGTGCGGGCGCTATCACGGTCACTCAGTTGAGACCTCAACATGGCTTCTGGCAACGACAGGGGAGCGGTAAGTATAACTTAACGTGTTTAGCTAGTTATCTCCTTGTTATGAGATGTTGTTTAATTGTTAATGTTAACCGGTTTATTTGTGCAACTATCAACATAAGCTAGCGTGCTGAGCTAGCGCGTCTGCATGCTAATATGGTCAGGCTAACGTTAGTATATTTCCATAAAGTTGAAATTCTTGTGAATTAAGTGACTGTTTGACAGGGTCTAAAATGACTGCAAAGTGCAATGCATGTGAGAAGCTAAGTTGCTCTGAAGTAATGTTGCTCTGGTCAATATCCTAGCTCCAATATCGCCAGCCAGTGCTAACATTAGCACGCTAATCACTATGCCACAGGCCGGGCAGGGATAACCGCCAAATTGAAAAGACTGTTCATGTCTTTCTTGAACACAATCTTTCTTGCTTTAAACTTGACTGGTTACTAAACAAGCTCACTAAACGACGAGAATAGTGTGTTGGAGGCCTCCAATTCACAGCTTCTGATTCTGTATTTTAGGGGAAACTTTTTTTTACAAACAGTAAGTGAATAAAATGAAATATCCATTTCCATGACCGACTGCTACACGTCTTGAAGAGGCAGCATCTTGACCTGGAAGGGATACATTTGCCATCAGAATTTAGTTTTATTAAGTGCTCTGGATGACGTGGAAACAGGGCCCAAGTCTTTTCTTGGTTTTAAATATGTAATTACCTTAACATTTTAACACAATCAATGATTCATTTATTTACATAAAATATAATCCATTTTTATATATTGTCTGACACTATTACCTGTTTTGTAGTAGTGATAGGCACAGTGCACAAGTGTAAACTTGTTCAATAACATTTAATATGCATGATAACAATAACATCTTTTTCAGGGAATACCCATCTCAGAGATTCAATGGGAGGAGAATGGCTACACAAATGAGTCTCATTCCGGGTCAATATCCCTGAACTGGATAGTCCTCTTTTGCATCTGGAAATGATGGCACTGTGACAAAAACATGGATCCACTGCAGCAATCGGACTGTTTTGGGGCGGATATATACCTCAACACTGTCCAATACGTTGAGAACTTAATTGAGGCAAGATAAGAGCATGTGGCTCTCTTGCCATTTTTCAATGGCTTCCACTGACTTTGACCAAAAATTTGGAATGTTGGCTAGAATTGGGTCTTGTTTGTTGCTGGGTTATTTTCAACATTCATGGAGTGTTTAAAGTATGAAATTTATTTTTTACTTAAACTCTGCATGCTATTTCTAAACTAGACATTTAATAAACTGATTTATTGCTTTAAAGAAATTCCTGTATTTTTTTAAACATAGTCCCTGTAACGGTGGTGAAACATTTTTGGAGTTACATTGTCCAATATTGAGTGAGAAGGCCATTTCAAATGGCTACATACACCCGGGCAATTGTGCTACATAAATAAGACCATAAAAATGTTTGTTTAAAGGCCATGTTGCAGGTTAACCACCACTGTCGATTAATGGGTACATAAATCACTCAAGATATGTATATCATTTTTAAAATGTCTCAAAAATGGTCTTAAAGACCAGTTTTTTAAGTTTTTGGTATTAACGTTTTTTTTTTACGCGATTCGGCGATGACGTCACATTGGGGAGAAGTGGAGGAAAGGCAGCCTCAGCCTAGTATCAGAGCCCGTCTACTAGTAGACATTCTCAGCCTAGTATTAGAACTATGGCGACTGACTGGGATGAGGAAGAGTTGGTGAAGTGTCCTGGTGAGTTGCTTTCATTTAGCACCGCAGCAATGAGCACTGAAGCTAGTCTACGAGCAGCAGTTGCACAATAACTACACTTTTTTTTCTGTCATTGAATAGGAGCGAGTGAAAAATCAACGTTTTCTTTATATCTAGTGGCAGTGATCATGACGTTAGTTCAGATAAGTACCGGTAACCTTTGTCATAGTGCGTAGTACTGGTAAACTTGGTCTTTGTCATTTAGAAATAGAAGGCATCATGTTAGCTATATTGGCGTTTCTAAGCGTTTATCTCTTCCTCCGGTGAAAATGTTTTTGCAAACGTAGCCGCCACGTGTCTATTGCGTGTATAGTACCGGTGAAAAGTTTGGACATTACTATTTACAAAATGATTTGTAATTTCACAAGAATAGGAACTTTTACATTATGACGATGTAAATTAGGCTCCATTTCATCTGTAAAATATTACGTCTATGCACTTACTCAATATTATTCTCGATCGCACTGAGAACTGAACGACACCTGCGTGCTCCTCTGCGAGGTGCTGGAGAAGGAGAACGTGATGCAGCCACTTTCCTAAAAAAACAAAACAAAATAACTGTTAGCATACATTATGTATACAACAGAGTATCTGTTGATGGCCCATATAGAATGCATGCTGATAACACAATCAAAGAAACTGTATTATTATTACCATTATCAATCACTAATTACCATGGATTACAAAAAGACATTTGTAATTTCACACAAGAATATGAACTTTTACATTATGACGATGTAAACATAATAGGCTACATTTCATCTGTAAAATATTACGTATATGCACTTACTCAGTATTATTCTCGATCGCACTGAAAACTGAATTTCGATCTTTATGGAAAGATACTAACGTTAGCCTGACCCTATTAGCATGCAGACCCGCTAGCGTAGTTCGCTAGCTCAGCTCGCTAGCTTATGTTGATAGTTGCACAAATAAACCGGTTAACATTAACAATTTAACAACATCTCATAACAAGGAGATAACTAGCTAAACACGTTAAGTTATACTTACCGCTCCCCTGTCGTTGCCAGAAGCCATGTTGAGGTCTCAACTGAGTGACCGTGATAGCGCCCGCGCCCGCACCACATGCACGCGCTGTGTGAACGCGTTCATGTGATTGGATTATAAGTAAACAATCCCCCACGTGGGGTGCGTTCTTGTGATTGCCTAAAATAAGGGAGATATATGATTGGTTGCAGATCATTCCCTGTTTAAAAAAAGGCATTTGTGTGTCGAGCCAAGTCAGAGGAGTCTCAAAATTCACACACAAATGCAGTGAAGTTCACAGACCGCAAACAGTTTGTAAATCAAGATATATTTGTGTGTGCATCAGAAATACATTTCTGAAACTTGTCCTGTGCATTTCTTAATCTTGTGTGCATTTGTAAATTTTGTTTGCATTTCTGAATTGTGAATTAACCGTCTAGTTTACAGCTTAAATACATGCAGTAGCTTCTTAATTGCATTCAATTTACAGAATATTACACGGGTATAAGCTACGTAGAATAAAGTGTATCAAGATTGTACTTAAGTGTACATCATGTGTATCTACAAACCTTATCCATATGTACTTTAGTTTGAATTAGGCCTAACTCCCTTGTTCACAGCATAAATGCCATGCGGTAGCTTCCTATTTACATTACAATTACATAATATTACACAGGGATAAGCTATGTAAAATAAAGTGTATCAAGATTGTACTTAAGTGTACTTCATGTGTATATACACATGAAGTACACTTAAGTACAGTCTTGATACACTATTTTAGAAGGTACAAAATGACCATGTGGAACTGCAGGCTTTTTTCACACCTTAGTAACATATTGGTCACACTTTATTTTAAGGTGTCATTGTTACAGTATAATTATATATTTAAGTACTGAGTAATAATAGTTAACTACATGTATTTACTATACACTGATAAAAATGATTTTGTGGTGAAGTAAATACTACAGAAAAAAACAATGTAATGTACATGAAAAAGTTAGTTCAGGCAAGAATTTAAAAAAATAAGTAAATTCTACAGTAGTACTCAATTCAATCGTGTAGAAATGAAAGCGTAAATATCAACATTATAAAATTAAGTAAATTTACTCAATATGTCTGATACTGGTGTTCCCATCATGCACTGGGTCTTGAATAATTAAAGGGCACCTATCATGGAATTTTGAAAATTACCTTTCATGTAGTGTGTAACATAGATCTAAGTGAACAAAAACATCCTGCAAAGTTTTAAATATGAAAGTTCACCGTATACAAAGTTATTGTCTCTCAAAAGTAAGAGTCGACTCTGAGTCACTGATATGAATCGATAGACAAACGATGCTTTCTCTCTAACTTTCGTACATCACTTGTACAAGTTATTTGAATTCGACCCGCCCACTCTGTGCGCGCGCCGAGCAGACAGAGAAACCTGACAACAACATGTCGACGAGACTCTGTTCTGAAGTGCGAATCAAAAGCAAACTTTTTTTCACTGCCCAGGGACAAGCATGTGAAGACTCAGTGGCTAGAGTTTATATTTACAACTATACCACACAAGTATAGCCACCTTGAGCTGTGTTCGCGTTATTTTAATGACGATCGCTTCACAAACACAAATGCTTTCAAATGTATTCGCGAGTCGCCTGATACTGAAGGAACGTTCAATACCAAGTTTATTTGGATCAGCTTCCTCCTCCGAATCACAACCTGTAAGTACTATTAATAATTGTTGCTTTTATGTGTGTGTGTGTGTGTGTGTGTGTGTGTGTGTGTGTGTGTGTGTGTGTGTGTGTGTGTGTGTGTGTGTGTGTGTGTGTGTGTGTGTGTGTGTGTGTGTGCGTGCGTGCGTGCGTGTGTGTGTGAGAGAGTGAGAGTTACGCTCAGCAGCTTCTAGGTCTCCAATGTCATTTTTTTTGTTTTTTGAAATATGTGAAATTATGTGAAGCGTATTGTAGTACTGCAGCTTTGGGCTACGCAAAATATAACTGACTGGGTCATCTGACCAATCACCGCCGATTAGCGTCACGCAAAGGCGGGGTTTGGACAAATGAGTCGTCAAACGAATCATTAGGGAGTCGGTGAGCAAATCAGGTAAAAATAAATGGATATTATAAGACAACAAAAGTGTTTTTTGTCATTGCATGCATGTAAAACTGTTGTTGGGGACTCCCAGAACATTATTAGGAACATTTTAAATGCCATAATAGGTACCCTTTAATGAGGTTCATTTTTCACTGTTTTCCAGCTGTATTTACACTATTTAATCAATGCTTTTGTTGTTAGGTTTAGTAACTTGCCATTTTGTGACATTTGGTGTTCATTTTCTACTTAAAATTACACATTCAAACACAAAATGATCCATAAAATGTTACCGTCATTGTATATTGTCTACCAAGTATTGAGGTCTCTGTGTTCACACATACTATTTCTAAAGGAAAGATATGGTGATACACACTATATCTATTGTATTGATTACTTAGATGTTTCTAAGTAAATCACATACTTAAAAAATGTGTAGTTTAATTCAATGTTAAAGTGAAATGTAATACAAAGAAAACTTAAACCAAATAAATATTACTCAGCTTTTGAATTAAGTAAAACTTACTTAATTTCTTTTATTTCACTTAATTTAGTTAAGTAGAGTTTACTTAATTCTATGTGTGAAATTTACTCAAAAAATATTAGTGCAAAAACTTGCCTTGATTAAATTAAGTAAATTTTACTTATTGTTTTTTTTCAGTGTAGGGTTAGGGTAGGATTTAGGTTTGGTTGAGGGTTAGTTGCATGTAATTATGCATAATTTACTGTTATTACTACGGTAAGTACATGTAACATATGTAACAAGGACACAGTAAAATAAAGTGTTACCAACATATTTAAATACTTGTTGTTACATTGTGTAGTACAAAGTACTTTCTTAAATAATTACATTGTACCCAGTCGGTAACACGTATGTAACCGACTCGGCCTGTTACACATGTGTAACAGTAGCTGCCTATTACATGTGTGTAATTACAATCTGTAAGTACAGGCGGTTCCATAACTTAGTTACATGTTAATTACATTTTGTTACATGTTATTACAATGTCTAAGTAATTAATTAAGTAATTACTATATATCACGGACACCGTAAAATAAAGTGTTACCCTCCTTACCCTGACAAAAAATCTAATTATTGATGCAAATGTAATCTCAGTCATTGTCACCATTGTTTTCCACAAATGATAGGTAAAGTCCAACACTATCCCACTTTATATTAAGTGGGTTTAAGTACTATGTACTTACATTGAAATTAATAATTTGATATAATGGACTTAGTGTACACACGTTTTTACATTGTACTTATATTTTGAATATACTTGCATGCAATTACAGCTGTAATTCATTTATGTAATTAAATTTGTAATTATACTGTTGACTCTTCACTTACACCTAAACCCACCCTTAAAGATACCCATACCACCACACCTGTCCCTAACCTTACCTGTATCACAACTCAATAGCAGCAAACGTGTTTTACAATACAACATGAACACAATAAGTACATTGTACTTTTGGTGTTTTGATGTAAGTACATAGTACTTAAAGCCACTTAATATAAAGTAGGACCTCCTACGCTGTATTGCTAGTCATATATAACAGATATAAAACACTACTATTACTATTCAAGGGTTTGGGGTCAGTAAGATATTTTAATGTTTTTGGGAAAAAGTCTCTTAAAAAAGTTAAATTGTGAATAATATAGCCTATTTTAAAATTGTATTCTTATAGCCTATAAAACAAAGGAAGCAACTTATATTTTTTAAACACTTTCCATTTTTTGGAATGCACTTACTATATCAGTCATGCAGTGTATAACTGGAAATACTCAGTCCCAAGTGTTTCCTGCTCTAAGTTGCATGCCTCTCTTGCTCACCAGGGTGGTTATGACACAAAGTATGATCCAAACCTTTTTTGATTTTGTGTGGCCACGCAGCCATGAGTCCTGTGATGTGAGATTGCTTTTGTGGTGACACAGAGGGAGAGAAAATGAGCTGGAGGTGGACTCTGCTTTTTTACACTGCCAATCTATTCTGGCTAAAGCAGAACTCTGACCCCCCAACCAATTTCTAATGGGTTTTGTGAGTCACAAGCAAACACACAGCTGGGGTCCAAACAAACTTCAGTACGTCTCATGTCTCTTTTTATAACCCTTTCTCTCTTGCATGTGCCTCTTCGTTCTGCATACAACCCACTAACTATTTTTTGTTTATCTGTTGTTGTTTGCTATTACACAATTGTTTAAATAATACTTGTGCATTTCTCTCACATATTACATTTCATGAAAGCAAATAATTAGAATGGCATAATTAGCATGCTTATGAAATGCAAGTTATTCAGTTATGATTTACATTGGGGTAAATATCTGCAAACCTACAAGTCAGCAGTGAGAATGATGAAGAAATATGAAAGTGAAAATACATTTTAGTACAATATTTGTAAAATAATAGTAATAAATAAATTCTTAAAATTGTATTTCCTTAATTGAAAAGATGAATACTCAAAATAATATTTGATTTATTAATTAATTATAAGTGCCATAAATGTAGATACTGTCAGGGTTGCTGTGCAGGTGGCTGAAGACGAGGACACGGAATTTCAAAGATAATAGATTTAATAAACAAAATGAAACTTCCAAAATGAAACAAGAACAAAACTCCAGGACTTCAAGGTTTACACACAACCATACATAGACGACGATCGACAAACACTGGGAGAAAACACAGGGCTTAAATACAAAGGAATGATTGAATGATTAACTGAACACAGGTGATAAAACTGAACACAAACGAGGAGCGGGAAAACTTAACAGGGCTAAACCAAAAACCACAAAGACAGGGGAAACCAAGATCACAAAACCAGAACTCAAACACATTGAATTGTTACAGTACCTCCCCCCTCCCCGAAGGCGCGTCCTCGCGCCGTATAACATCCAAAGGGGTGGGAGGGTGGGCGCCCTGGAGGCTGACGAGGGCATGGTGCAGGTCCGGGAAGCCTCCAGGGCGGAGCAGGCTGTGGCGTGGCCAGGCGAGCAGGCTGTGGGCGTGGCCAGGGCGGAGCAGGCTGTGGGCGTGGCCAGGGCGGAGCAGGCTGTGGGCGTGGCCAGGGCGGAGCAGGCTGTGGGCGTGGCTAGGGCGGAGCAGGCTGTGGGCGTGGCCAGGGCGGAGCAGACTGTGGGCGTGGCCACGGCGGAGCAGGCTGTGGGCGTGGCCACGGCGGAGCAGGCTGTGGGCGTGGCCAGGGCGGAGCAGGCTGTGGGCGTGGCCACGGCGGAGCAGGCTGTGAAACCCTCGGGCGTCCAGGGCGGAGCTGTGGGACCCTCGAGCGTCCAGGGCGGAGCTGTGGGACCCTCGGGCGTCCAGGGCGGAGCTGTGGGACCCTCGGGCGTCCAGGGCGGAGCTGTGGGACCCTCGGGCGTCCAGGGCGGAGCTGTGGGACCCTCGGGCGTCCAGGGCGGAGCTGTGGGACCCTCGGGCGTCCAGGGCGGAGCTGTGGCGCTGGGTCAACGGGCTCTGGCGCTGGGTCAACGGGCTCTGGCGCTGGGTCAACGGGCTCTGGCGCTGGGTCAACGGGCTCTGGCTCTGGGTCAACGGGCTCTGGCTCTGGCGCTGGGTCAACGGGCTCTAGCGCTGGCGCTGGGTCAACGGGCTCTGGCGCTGGGTCAACGGGCTCTGGCGCTGGGTCAACGGGCTCTGGCGCTTCATGGGACTCGGAACTGGACGGGGCCAGCACTTCAGGGAGCTTGGGGCTGGGCTCAGGCTCTGGCGGGCAGGCGACGGTCTCTGGCTGGACGGTCTCTGGCTGGACGGTCTCTGGCTGGACGGTCTCTGGCTGGACGGTCTCTGGCTGGACGGTCTCTGGCTGGACGGTGGACGGGACCAGCGGCGAAGGCTCAACTGGGCTGGACGGGACCAGCGGCGAAGGCTTGACTGGGCTGGACGGGACCAGCGGTGAAGGCTTGACTGGGCTGGACGGGACCAGCGGTGAAGGCTTGATTGGGCTGGACGGGACCAGCGGTGAGGGCTTGACTGGGCTGGACGGGACCAGCGGTGAAGGCTTGATTGGGCTGGACGGGACCAGCGGTGAAGGCTTGACTGGACTGGACGGGACCAGCGGTGAAGGCTTGACTAGGCTGGACGGGACCAGCTGTGAAGGCTCTGGGGGAAGAAGCTCAGGTAGGTCGTCAAAAGGGTCAGGCTCTGACGGGCATGCCATGGGCTCAGGCTTTGGCGGGCATGCGATGGGCTCAGGCCATACTGGACTCGGGACCACCAGAACTCGATCACATCCCCTTCTACGACCTCCACGGGTCCCGCGAAATACGGCCATCCGGGTTCCCAATAAGGCCTGCTTCCAGCCTTCCATCTTCTTTTTTTTTTTTTTTTATGGTCGATCGTTCTGTCAGGGTTGCTGTGCAGGTGGCTGAAGACGAGGACACGGAATTTCAAAGATAATAGATTTAATAAACAAAATGAAACTTCCAAAATGAAACAAGAACAAAACTCCAGGACTTCAAGGTTTACACACAACCATACATAGACGACGATCGACAAACACTGGGAGAAAACACAGGGCTTAAATACACAAGGAATGATTGAATGATTAACTGAACACAGGTGATAAAACTGAACACAAACGAGGAGCGGGAAAACTTAACAGGGCTAAACCAAAAACCACAAAGACAGGGGAAACCAAGATCACAAAACCAGAACTCAAACACATTGAATTGTTACAGATACATATATTAGCATTTCTTTAACGTCTGATAAAAAAAGAACTAAAACTCAATATGAACAAATTGATGAGGCTAATGATAAATTATACATTTATTTTATGCTAAGTATAATTAACTTACTTAATATAAATACCATGCAATTGTACTTTTGGTATACTAAATTGATATACTTAAAACCTGCTAAATTGGAACAACTAATTTTGTACTTAACTCCCCAGGTGAATAGAGTAAAAAAAATAAAATAAAAAAAAAATTAAATATCTCCATACTTGAACCAGTTGATTGATTACATTAATACAAGTGTATTACACGTTTTTTTTTTCTGAAATGCTATGTCTAAATCTGCAAATTAGGCATTATCTAATTAAATAATATATTGAGATATATTTATATAAAAAATAATTTCTAGAACACAAATTGAACATTGGATAAAGCCCATGTGTTGGATATCTATATCACTCCACAAATCAGAAAATAAAAAAAAAATAAAAAAAAATTGGAATTTTTTTTTTATAAAAAAAATAAATATATATATATATATATATATATATATATATATACGAACAAACCTCTCTGTAAAAAGCTTCAGAATATAGATAATAATAAAACTGTAAAATGTGGTGCTATGTAAGTGCTTCTGAAGTGGAGACTTCTGAGGAAAAACTCATTTTGAGAAAATAGCATTTAAATATATACTGTCAATGAAATCTACAGACACAAATAGATACAGTGCTCTAAAAGATACAGTTAAAAGTCTATTTTGTATGTTTTCTGTCCACTCGTCTGAAAAAAAAACACTTTATGAAAAGCCAAAAAGCTAAAAAATCTCAAAAGTGACAGATGCGTGAAAAAACACAGTAGTGTTGCCTGTAGTGTCTCGCCTTAATGCACTTCAGTTATCCAAATAGTGCTGAGGTCTAACTAAATATACATAAGAATATTGATTGTATTAAAGTGGAACTATTGCAAGTATACTTTAGCTAGGCTAATACTTTAAACTTTTACAAATACTGACATTATACAGAGATAATACTATCCTAACCAATAGCGATATTAAACACATTTTAAGGATTTAAATTAAGAAATGTGCATTGTGCAATAAATACTTACACCAATTATTATAATTGTTTTATAATGTCGAGATTTACTAAAGACACGCATTGCAAAATTAGCGCTGAAAATGCAGCTGACCATATGCATATGTATTTGTAGGAGTTTAACTTTCAGACGCAAAAGTTATGGGAGAAAAGTATATAAATTATGTTCTCTTATGAGAGGTTCTCTCGTATTGCGTAAGTTTAGCTTACGCTATGGGAAAAATTCATCTTCTCGAGATATTGAAGCCAAAAATGATCCTTAATTTTGTATCTATTGTCAATGCAGTGCAGTAGCTATCAGACCTAGAGCAGGCTGTCTAGCGTGCTCATTGGCTACCCTGCGGCAACTGCAGCAGCCTACCAGTGAGCCCGGCGTGACGTCACGTCCAATGAAGGGCGCTCGCGCCCTCAACGCGTCCTAGCCCGCCAAAATGGGCGTGGCTTAGCGTATATACACGGGGCTCGGAGGATGAATCTCTGATTTTCATCTCTTCAGCGAAGCTCTTCGCATCGCTGGATCTTGAGAAGCCGACGCCGTCGTTGAAACGCGAAAAAGCCAGCTTAGGACAGTGCCTGAAGAAGCCGGACGTCTTCGCCACCTTCAGCCTGCCGTGCGAGCTACGTCATCCGGCGACTTATTTTTACTGAGCTGTATACTTTGTGTGTGTGTGTGTGTTCGCCGACACTCCCCCCCCCCTTTCTAAAAAGAGCACGAGACGTCTTTCTAAAAATGTCTCACTTTTCCTGTGGCTTGTGCCGAGCCCCGCCCAGTGCCGGAGACCGCCATGTATCTGCGCTCTCTGCCTGGGCTAGGAACCTCCGATGTCGACCCTGCGGGCTCGACTTGAGGTTTTAACACCGTCCGCCCCTCTTCAACGAAGCGCAGCCGCCGGCTACGGCCCGCACTGCCGTCGCTTCAGATGACGAGGCAGAAGGAATCGCCACAGAGGACTGCTGTTCCATTCTGGCACCATTCTCTGCGAGGCTCCACTCTTACATCTCCGCGTTGCTCTCCCAAGTGGACGGCGCCGCAGAGAAGGTTGCAGTACACTTTCGTCCACCCTCCGTGAGATGGCGCTCGAAGTCTGCTCTCCCGCCGAAAAGCAAGAGGGAAAAGACGGCTGAGTAACGCCGCGGCCGGACCACCGTCAAAGCTCCCCTCCCTGTCAGTCCCCTTCGAACAGGCTACTGCAGTGGTTCATTCAGCGGCCAACGAGCCGGTAATACAACCCACTCGCCTGCACACAACCGCCGTCGTCACGGCAACCCAGAGACATCTCATAAAGAGTATAATGTCTGGTTATCCGGCTCACGCCGATGGTGTTTTATGAGTAGAAAAGGTGCCCACATCTCAGTGTTCACCCCTACACACAAGCACAACACTTCCCGTGCCACTCACAGAGCCCACTCTCTTAAAGCTGGCAGGTGCCGCTCGAGTGTTAAATGTAGGAAGTGCCCATGAGTCGTGCTTACGCCTACTCTCTGCCCGCTCTGTCACACGGCCAATTCAGCCTCATTTCGATCTATGTGTGTAAGTCCCGTGCCCGCTCACGAGCACTCACGTTTACTTATACACACTTCACATGCTGCTCGCGCGTCACAAAAGCTCGTCTCCCTGTCAGTCCCCTTAACACAGGCTACTGCAGTGGTTCATTTAGCAGCCAACGAGCCGGTAACACGACCCGCTCGCCTGCACACAAACACCGTTTTTACGGCGACCCAGATAAATCCTGTAAAGAGCAGTATGTCTGGTTATCCGGCTCACGCCGACGGTGTCTTAAGTGTAGTGAAAGTGCCCACGCTCCAGTGCCCGCCCCTACACACAAGCACAACACTTCCGTGTCACTTACGGAGCCCACTCACATAAAGCGCGCATTTGCCCCTCGAGTGTTAGCTGTAGGAGATGTGCCCGCGTGTCCGCGCCCACATCTGTCCTCTGCCCGCTCTGTCACACGGCCAGTTCAGCCTCTCATAAGGCGGGCGGTAAGTCTCGTGCCCACTCACAAGCGCCCACGCTTACTAACTCGCACTTTGCCCACGGCGCAGCCCGTGGGGTCACATTGTGAAGCCCTGCCTCAGGCCCCGCAGCCTGCGAGCCGCTGCTTTCGAGCACAGAGAGTGCGCGCGCCGCGCCCACTCCTCCGGTTCAGTGTCTAGAGCCCGCACAGCGCGGCGATCAGACCCCAGAGACCATTCTGCCAGTAGTCACTCGCATAAAAGCGTGGGAAGCGATCCCTGGGATATCAGAATGGGTGCTAAGCACAATAAGGCTGGGCTATGCGTTACAGTTCGCTCGCCGTCCTCCTCGCTTTCGAGCATGGACCGCGACGACAGTGAATACTGAAGTAGCACATCTACTCCAGACAGAAATAGCGAAGTTACTGTGCAAAGGGGCTATAGAGCCGGTGCCGCCTTCTCTGAGCGAGTTAGGCTTTTACAGCCGTTATTTTCTCGTACCCAAGAAGGACGGGGCTCTCAGACCTGTTTTGGATCTGAGGCATTTGAACAAGGCTCTTATGAGAAGACCATTCAAAATGCTTACAACCAGACAACTCCTCGTGCACATTCGCCCGAGGGACTGGTTTATCTCTCTCGATCTGAAAGATGCCTATTTTCAGATCCAGATAATACCCCGTCACAGGCATTTCTTGAGATTCGCCTTCGACGGTCAGGTTAATCAGTGCACCGTCCTACCGTTTGGCCTGTCTTTAGCACCCCGTACATTCACGAAGTGCATGGACGCGGCTCTCGCCCCCTTGAGAAATCAGGGCGTGCGGATTTTGAACTATCTGGACGACTGACTGGTACTAGCGCAGTCAGAGGCCGAGTTAGTGTCTCACAGAGCTGCACTCCTCAGTCACCTGGAGGACCTGGGTCTCACGGTCATATGGACCAAGAGCTAATTACTGCCCAGCCAGTCAATTTCCTTTTTAGGAATAGAACTGGACTCTGTGGCTATGACGGCTCGCTTATCGACACAGTGCACACCATGTTCAGCAACTGGCCGCAATCTTCCAGGCGGGCAACGCCCCTCCTTTGAAGATTTTCCAGAGGATGCTGGGCTACATGGTTTTAGCCGCTGCGGTACTGCAGCTGGGGCTTTTGCGCATGCACCCTCTGCAATGCTGGTTGACCGCTCGTGTGTCTCACCGAGCTTGGCGGTTCGGCTGCGAGCGAATCAGAGTGACTCAGAGCTGTATTGCAACCTGGTTGGCGGCCGACTGGTACCAGCGGGGCGTGACTATGGGGACTGTCTCCCACCGAAAGGTTGTTTCGACGGACGCGTCCAACTTAGGATGGGGTGCTCTCCTCGAGGGCAGACCGGTCTTTGGCCTCTGGTCAGATCAGGAGAGACTCCTTCATATCAACTGTCTGGAGATGATGGCGGTCGAGAACGCGCTGAATCGCTTCCTCCCGTTCATACAGGACCACCACGTTCTAGTCCGCTCAGATGACATGTCGGTAGTGTCCTATGTGAACCGTCAGGGCGGTGTCAGATCCACAAACCTCTACAACCTGGCGGAACGCCTCCTCATTTGGTCCCTGCATCATCTGCGCTCGCTGAGAGCGGCGCATGTGCCGGGCCACCTGAACGACGATCCAGACAAACTCCCTCAGGGGAGTGGTCCCTGCATCCCCAAATAGTCCAGTCACTATGGCGCCTCATTGGCAAAGCGGACGTCGACCTCTTTGCATCACGAGACAACGCTCACTGCCCGATGTTCTTTTCGATGGACGAGGACAAGCTGGCCCAGACATGGCCCAGCCGCCCGCTATATGTTTTCCCTCCAGTCTCCCTGTTGCCACAGGTTATCAAGAGAATCAGGGAAACGCGCCACTCGGTGCTCCTCATAGCCCCGCGCTGGGAGAATCAGACTTGGTTCCCGGAGCTGACGCGGCTGTTACAAACAGCCCCGTGGCCGATTCCGGTGAGAACGGATCTCCTCTCTCAGGCTCGCGGTGCAATCTGGCATCCCCATCCAGAGCGCTGGTCTCTGCATGCATGGGTGATCAACGGGTATCCGTCACCCTGCCAGACGCGGTGATGAACACGATCAGGCAGTCTAGAGCTCCTTCTACTAGAAGGCTTTATGCGTCTAAATGGTCTGTGTTCCCCAAATGGTGTGCTGAGAAAGACTTGGACCCACGAAGGTGCAGGGTTCCGCGGCTGCTTAGTTTCCTTCAAGAGCTGTTGGATAAGGGCAGGTCCCCCTCCACGCTCAAAGTGTATGTGGCAGCCGTGGTGCTGTTCTCAGAATCGTCGCACGGCCGATCATTGGGAAGGAACGAGCTGTCATCCGCTTCCTTAGATGAGCTAGGAGGATGAATCCCCCGCCCCCCCTTCTGTTCCGCTGTGGGATCTTTCCCTGGCCCTAGAAGCCCTGAAAGCTTCCCCTTTCGAGCCCTTAGGCTCTGCGGATCTGAAATACCTGTCTCTCAAAACCATTTTCCTGGTTGCGCTGTCTTCAGTTAAACATGTTGGGGACTTACACGCGCTTTCTGTCAGTGCTGCGTGTCTCGAGTTTGGACCGAATGACTCAAAAGTCATCCTCAAGCCTCGACACAAATATGTTCCTAAGGCGATTGGCACGCCGTTCAGAGCACAGGTCATCTCCCTATTGGCTCTGCCAGCATCCGATAGTGAGAGCAATGTTAATCTCCTCTGCCCTGTCAGGGCGCTGAGGGTTTACTTTAGCCGTTACGCCCCTTTCAGGTGCTCGGAGCAGCTTTTCGTTTCGTTTGGAGGGCACACCAAGGGTCTCGCCGCCTCGAAACAGAGCCTATCCAGGTGGATAGTGGATGCTATAGCGGCTGCTTACGTGTCAAAAGATCTGCAATGCCCTCTGGGTGTCAGGGCTCATTCCACCAGAGGCATAGCCTCTTCGTGGGCATGGTCCAGCGGGATTTCTATTCATGACATATGCGTGGCGGCGGGCTGGGCCTCCCCAGGATGCTGGCGCGCACGGCATTGACAAAGTGTTCCCGTAGCGTAAGCTAGCTTACGCAATACGAGAGAACCTCTCGTAAGAGAACAAATCGGTTACCAAACGTAACCTCGGTTCTCTCTAGGGAACGAGTATTGCGTAACCTGCCGTGCTCGCGCCACGAGTGCTTTTTCGCTTCAGTCAATGAAAACCAGAGATTTCAGCCTCCGAGCCCCCTGATATACGCTAAGCCACGCCCATTCTGGCGGGCTAAGACGCGTTGAGGGCGCGAGCGGCCTTCATTGGGCGTGACGTCACGCCAGGGCTCACTGGTAGGCTGCAGCAGTTGCCGCACAGCAGCCAACGAGCATGCGGCACACCCTGCTCTTGGTCAGCTAGCTGCTGCACTGCGTTGACAATGAATACAAAATTGAGGATAATTTTTGGCTTCAGTATCTCGAGAAGATGAATCTTTCCCGTAGCGTAAGCTAGCTTACATAATACTCGTTCCCTCATCTAGAGAGAACCGAGGTTACGTTAGGTAACCGATTCGTTTTCATGACTCATTGTTAATAAAAGTATTGAGCTTGAAGGGCACGTCTTTGTTCTTCAAGTACTGGCTATTTGAACTTGTGTTGCTGTTAAGTTATTTCCGTGGGTGTAAAACCCCGGTGGTGTAGTCGGGATCAAGTGTGACCTTTGGGTAACGCCCCCGTTACAAAAAGAACAATCCTTAGAGTATAATAGTAAGCTGTATGGGAAATGAGAGAATGTCTGCCCTTAAATCTCTGTGATTGGTTTTTCTCATCAATCTCTGTCCCCTGTTATACTGTTAATATTCCACTTAGAGGAGGCTGGAGGCAAAGTACTTCATTGCCTAAGCCTATCCCTTTCAGTTTAGAAAATATACATGAGGCTGACTGTGAATTTCCATATCCATTACACTATAGGTAAATTATTATTGAAAATATAGTATAACTCATTGCAACTTTCAGATATAAAAATCTCTTGCATTCGCTTTCTCCCCTCCCAGAGACGAGACATCTCAAAATTAGTTACTCTCTATCGTTAAAAAGTGGAGCATATGAGTTTGGATGTGTTGTTCTTACTAGGCTACAAGCAGTTGTTAAAATACCACTGGAAGCGAAGAAATTGCCAAGATCCCTTCAGGCATCTTGCCTACATGCAGTCAACAACATTACTGCAAAAAAATATATAATTTGCACGTAATGTGACATGTTTGAATGTGCTCTGAGACATGGTTATTTTAAAAGTGTTTCTTTGCACTGATTATTAAATCCATATTTTAGGTTGAAAGTCATGAATGATTATTATCAAGCATTCTCTCTGCTCTAAGTGTGTATATATACTGTATATAGGATATACTGTATATGATTAAGTAAGGTTAAAGAACAGCACATCTGTGAAACCTCATATCAAATAATTAGAGGGGAATTCCAGCATTATAGTTGAAGTTTTGCCAGTGGGCTGCCTTGAAAAGATAGATGGAAAGAAAATCAAATTAAGTATGAGAAAGCAGCTTTAAGATTTAAAACAATAAAAATGAATTAAAACACTTTTTTAAATTGATAAACTATATTTCCAAATTGCTTATACATATCTTCACTGATTTTTGTATACACTACGCACATATGGTTGTGGATAAGTTCTATGTTTCCTAAGTTTATGGGATATTTATTATTTTTATATTTTGTCATTTCTATTGCTCAATCAATCGTATTCTCTTGTCCAATGTGGGTGTCCAATCATTGCTCTACATTAAGGTGAAGGGGGCGGGAAGAATGGAGGGGAAAGGTGAACGAGGAAGAATGAGAGCACGAGGAAGAAGAATGTGCGATCATCTGGTGTGATATTGTTTCACAAAAAAATAGAGTGTAGATAATGCTATATTGTGTTACAGTAGTTTATGTAGTTAGTGTGTTGTCAAAACGAGAACAGAAACTTATACTACAGAGACGGGTAAGAATTATTTCTCCACAAAGTATTCCTGGTTGTGTTAATTCCAGCCTCCATTTTCTAATACCACGAATAGACTATTTATAGAGACTGAACAGTGTCTATCTTGATCTGATGGATTGTGCGTTTCGTGGCAGATTCAGATGAGGATGATTCAAGATTAATTATGAGTAAAGTGAGTGCTCGGAATTCCTTTGGCCCTGAGGAAATCACCGCGATTGTGGATTTGACGAGTAACATCTGCCTGCAAAAACGGAGGCTGCATTTTCAGGACCCCACTTCTAGGACCGCATTTCTAGGACCCTGGGTTTTTAGTGACAACGCCACCTACCTGTCAGGGTTTGTGCAGGTAGCTGAAGACGAGGACACGGAATTTCAAAGATAATCGATTTAATAAACAAAATGAAACTTCCAAAATGAAACAAGAACAAAACTCCAGGACTTCAAGGTTTACACACAACCATACATAGACGACGATCGACAAACACTGAGGGAAAACACAGGGCTTAAATGAACTGAACCAAACAAGATAATTAACTGAAAACAGGTGCAGAAAATTGGACACAAACGAGGAGCGGGAAAACTAACAGGACTAAACCAAAATCACAAAAGACAGGGGAAGACATGATACAAAACAGAACTCAATACATCAAAACGTGACAGTACCTCCCCCCTCCCCGAAGGCGCGTCCTCGCGCCGTATAACATCCAAAGGGGTGGGAGGGTGGGCGCCCTGGAGGCTGACGAGGGCATGGTGCAGGTCCGGGAAGCCTCCAGGGCGGAGCAGGCTGTGGGCGTGGCCACGGCGGAGCAGGCTGTGGGCGTGGCCAGGGCGGAGCAGGCTGTGGGCGTGGCCAGGGCGGAGCAGACTGTGGGCGTGGCCACGGCGGAGCAGGCTGTGGGTGTGGCCACGGCGGAGCAGGCTGTGGGCGTGGCCAGGGCGGAGCAGGCTGTGGGCGTGGCCAGGGCGGAGCAGGCTGTGGGCGTGGCCACGGCGGAGCTGTGAAACCCTCGGGCGTCCAGGGCGGAGCTGTGGGACCCTCGAGCGTCCAGGGCGGAGCTGTGGAACCCTCGGGCGTCCAGGGCGGAGCTGTGGGACCCTCGGGCGTCCAGGGCGGAGCTGTGGGACCCTCGGGCGTCCATGGCGGTGCAGGCTCTTCAGGTGGCCACGGCGGTGAAGACCCTTCAGGTGGCCGTGGTGGTGAAGACCCTTCGGGTGGCCACGGCGGTGAAGACCCTTCAGGTGGCCGTGGTGGTGAAGACCCTTCGGGTGGCCATGGCGGTGAGGACCCTTCGGGTGGCCATGGCGGTGTTATTTTTTCGGGCCTCCGTGGATCTTTGGCCGGCCTCCGTGGATCTTTGGCCGGCCACGGCGAAGGCGTATAGCCCCCCCCCAAATTTTCTTGGGGAGAAAGACAGGTTCAGGAACGGGAACAGACTTGACATCAACGGGCGCTGGGTCAACGGGGTCTGGGTCAACGGGCTCTGGGTCTGGGTCAACGGGCTCTGGCGCTGGCTCTGGGTCAACGGGCTCTGGCGCTGGCTCTGGGTCAACGGGCTCTGGCTCTGGCTCTGGGTCAACGGGCTCTTGGCTCTGGCTCTGGTGTCAACGGGCTCTGGCTCTGGGTCAACGGGCTCTGGCTCTGGCGCTGGGTCAACGGGCTCTGGCTCTGGCTCTGGGTCAACGGGCTCTGGCTCTGGCGCTGGGTCAACGGGCTCTGGCTCTGGCGCTGGGTCAACGGGCTCTGGCTCTGGCGCTGGGTCAACGGGCTCTGGCTCTGGGTCAAAGGGCTCTGGCGCTTCATGGGACTCGGAACTGGACGGGGCCAGCACATCATGGGACTCGGAACTGGACGGGGCCAGCACATCATAGGACTCGGAACTGGACGGGGCCAGTACATCAGGGAGCTTGGGGCTAGCTTCATACTCTGGTGGGCAGGCAACGGTCTCTGGCTGGACGGTCTCTGGCTGGACGGTCTCTGGCTGGACGGTCTCTGGCTGGACGGTCTCTGGCTGGACGGTCTCTGGCTGGACGGTCTCTGGCTGGACGGTCTCTGGCTGGACGGTCTCTAGCTGGTCGGTCTCTGGCTGGACGCTGGACGGGACCAGCGGCGAAGGCTCAACTGGGCTGGACGGGACCAGCGGCGAAGGCTTGACTGGGCTGGACGGGACCAGCGGTGAAGGCTTGACTGGGCTGGACGGGACCAGCGGTGAAGGCTTGATTGGACTGGACGGGACCAGCGGTGAAGGCTTGACTAGGCTGGACGGGACCAGCTGTGAAGGCTCTGGGGGAAGAAGCTCAGGTAGGTCGTCAAAAGGGTCGGGCTCTGACGGGCATGCCATGGGCTCAGGCTTTGGCGGGCATGCGATGGGCTCAGGCCATACTGGACTCGGGACCACCAGAACTCGATCACTTCCCCTTCTACGACCTCCACGGGTCCCGCGAAATACGGCCATCCGGGTTCCCATGAAGGCCTGCTTCCAGCTCTCCATCCTTTGTTGTGGTCGATCGTTCTGTCAGGGTTTGTGCAGGTAGCTGAAGACGAGGACACGGAATTTCAAAGATAATCGATTTAATAAAGAAAATGAAACTTCCAAAATGAAACAAGAACAAAACTCCAGGACTTCAAGGTTTACACACAACCATACATAGACGACGATCGACAAACACTGAGGGAAAACACAGGGCTTAAATGAACTGAACCAAACAAGATAATTAACTGAAAACAGGTGCAGAAAATTGGACACAAACGAGGAGCGGGAAAACTAACAGGACTAAACCAAAATCACAAAAGACAGGGGAAGACATGATACAAAACAGAACTCAATACATCAAAACGTGACACTACCGAATTAGAGGACCAGCGAAGATTGATGACATTCAGAGTGTGAGTATCAAATGCGAATCAATTTTTATTTGTTTAACTATAAAAACAATTGTGATGCATTGCATTGGAAAGTTAATGCTGCCAACGTTCTGGTGATTTGCTAAACAGTCTTGAATGCATAGCCATCATATATTACTACCTTCAGTGAAGTGGAAGAATTTAATAGGCTGATAGAAAAACAATTGTGAAAAGAAGGGCGAGCATCCAGGTGGTAGGTAGTGGTGCTGCATACATCACAATGTGTTCTTTAAATCTGTATGCAAAACAGTATGCAACAATTGATTTATGAGCATTAATTGGTATGAAGATTGATATCATTATTGTTATCATTATCATTACTCTGTGGTAACTAAAATTAGAGAGGAGAACATGTTCAACTAAATGTTCCTTATTTAATTCACTTCTCTTTCTCTCTCTTAGGAGTCAGTGATGATGTTGTCCAATGTAGAGTCCTATAGAGACTGTGTCTGTTCCCCGAATTTGGAAATCCAAAAAACTGCCAAACCTTTCTAAGGTTAAAAATCTAATTGATGTTCAACAAATAAAAACAGATATAATACAGATGAGCAAAGATAAAGCTTGGGTTGCTGAATATTCGATCCCTTAATTCAAAATCGCTCATAGTTAATGATAAGATTAAAGACTATAACCTAGATGTGCTGTGTTTGACAGAAACCTGGCTAAAACCAAACGATTACATTACTTTAAATGAGTCCACTCCGCAAGATTATTGTTATAAACATGAGCCTCGTCCGAAAGGCAAAGGGGGCGGTGTTGCTGTAATTTATAGTAATATTCTCAAAACCACTAAGAAATCTAGTTTTAAATATACTTCTTTTGAAGTGTTGGTGCTTAATGTAAAAATTTATAGTGTAAACAATAAATCACGTTTGAGAATTCTGCTGGCTACTGTATACAGGCCACCAGGGCACCATAAAGATTTTCTCAAAGAATTTGCTGACTTTCTATCAGAATTAGTATTGGCTGCAGATAAAGTCCTAATTGTTGGTGATTTTAATATACATGTAGATAATGAAAAAGATGCATTGGGATTGGCATTTAAAGACATTATAAACTCAATTGGAGTGAGACAACACGTGTCAGGACCTACTCATTGTCGTAATCATACTCTTGATCTAATATTATCACATGGAATAGATGTTGATGGCGTTGAAATTCTGCAGCAGAGCGACGACATCTCCGATCACTATCTAGTCTCGTGTAAATTACATTTAGCCAAGGCTGCAAAGCCGACTCCGTGTTATAAATATGTTATACCTATCACTTCTGCCACTAAAGATTGCTTTATCAATAATCTTCCAAATCAGTTTCATAATCTCAGCATCCCAGATAGCTTAGAAGAACTTTATATTGCAACAGAAACTTTTAACTCTCTCTTTTCCAGCACTTTAGACACAGTTGCTCCGCTGCGCTTAAAGAAGATTAAAGAAAATAGTCCAACGCCGTGGTACAATGAGCACACCCGGGCCCTTAAGAGAGCAGCCAGAAAAATGGAGTGAAACTAGAAGAAAACAAAGCTAGAGGTATTTCGGATTTCATGGAAGGAGAGCTCGATTGCTTACAGAGAGGCCTTAAAAGATGCTAGAACTAATTATTTTTCAACCCTATTAGAAGAAAATAAACATAACCCTAGGTATTTATTTGAACAAGTGACTAAACTAACGAAAAAGAAAGCTTCAAGCCCAGAAGTTTATAAGAAACACAGCAGTAATGACTTTATGAACTTCTTCACTTATAAGATTGATATTATCAGGGACAAAATTATAACTATGCAACCGTATACTACAGTATCGCATCAGGGAGTATATTGTAGTCTCTGTGAGGAACATTTTGATTCATTTGTTGCTATAGGAGAGGAAGAATTTTGCAAAATTGTTAATTCATCTAAATCGACAACTTGTATGCTAGACCCTATACCGACAGATATCATAGATCCTCTTCTAGATATCATTAATTCATCTTTGTCATTAGGATACGTATCAAAAACCTTTAAGTTGGCTATGATTAAACCGCTTGTTAAAAAACCGCAACTTGATCCTACAGAATTAGTCAATTACAGGCCAATCTCGAATCTGCCTTTTCTGTCAAAGATACTAGAAAAAGCAGTATCCTCACAACTGTGTTCCTTTTTAGAAAGAAATAATATCTGCGAGGATTTTCAGTCCGGATTTAGACCGTACCATAGTACTGAGACTGCTCTCATTAAAGTCACAAATGATTTGCTCCTATCATCCGATCGTGGTTGTATCTCTCTATTAGTGTTACTTGATCTTAGTGCTGCATTTGATACTATCGACCACAACATTCTTTTAAATAGACTAGAAAACTATGTTGGCATTAGCGGAATTGCACTAGCATGGTTTAAATCATACTTATCTGACCGTTTTCAGTTTGTATCAGTAAATGAAGAGATGTCTTATCGATCACAAGTTCAGTATGGCGTACCACAAGGCTCAGTACTAGGACCGCTGCTGTTCACTCTGTACATGCTACCATTAGGAGATATAATTAGGAAATATGGAATTAGCTTTCACTGTTATGCTGATGATACTCAGCTGTATATTTCTTCAAAACCTAACGAAACTTACCAATTCACAAAATTAACGGAATGCATAGCTGATATAAAAAATTGGATGACCAGTAATTTCCTATTACTAAATTCTGAAAAAACAGAGATTCTAATCATTGGACAAAAAACTTCCTCACCTAATAACCTAGAATACTGTCTAACACTTGATGGCTGCTCTGTTAAGTCTTCGACGTCAGTTAGGAACCTGGGTGTGCTCTTTGATACCAATCTTTCATTTGAAAGTCACGTGTCTAGTATCTGTAAAACCGCTTTTTTCCATCTTAAAAATATATCTACTGTAAATTACGTCATATGCTCTCACTGAACAATTAGTTCATGCTTTCATGACCTCAAGGCTAGATTATTGTAATGCTCTACTGGGTGGTTGCCCTGCACGCTTATTAAACAAACTACAGCTAGTTCAAAATGCAGCCGCTAGAGTTCTTACCAGAACCAGGAAGTATGACCATATTAGCCCCGTTCTGTCAACACTGCATTGGCTGCCTATTAAACATCGTATAATTTTTAAAATATTGCTGATTACTTACAAAGCACTAAATGGTTTAGCTCCCCAGTACTTGAGCGAGCTCTTAACGCATTATAGTCCTTCACGTCTATTGCGATCTCAAAATTCTGGCCAGTTGATAATACCTAGAATATCAAAATCGACTGCTGGCGGTAGATCCTTTTCCTATTTAGCACCAAAACTTTGGAACAATCTTCCTAACAAGGTCCGGGAAGCAGATACAGTCTGTCAGTTTAAATCTAGACTAAAAAACACATCTCTTTGGCTTAGCATACACATAACACATTATAGATTTCTATAATTCAATGTTAGGCTGCATAGATTAGATCAGCCGGAACCGGGAACACTTCCCATAATTCCTGATGTACTTTGTACATCATAAGAAGGATGGCGTCTACGCTAATATTAGTCTCTCTGTTTATCCCGAGGTTTACCGCAGACCGCCGGATCCAGGGCATATCCAGATCTGATGAAGGACCATCACATGGACACGACGACACGCATTATCAGGGCTGTGAAGGTCCATGGACACCCCACCACTCATCTCCTCACCGGCCGGATGACCCTACCCAACCAGATGAACTGGATAATATCATGAAAGTTCTGATCCCATCTGACTCCTGACATTATGCTGCCTAACTCATAATCATACACTGTTCATTCGTTGGCCAAAGGAGGACTGGCCCCCCGACTGAGCCTGGGTTCTCCCAAGGTTTTTTTCTCCATTCTGTCACCTGATGGAGTTTTGGTTCCTTGCCACTGTTGCCTTCGCCTTTTGGCTTGCTTAGTTGGGGACATTTAATTTTCAATTGAACAATACTATTACAACATTGTTTTCCTGTTATCTCTGTAAAGCTGCTTTGAAACAATTTGTATTGTAAAAAGCGCTATATAAATAAAGGTGACTTGACTTGACTTGACATGCGTTTGTCCATCCATTGAAGTTCTGACTATGTGGTTCACGTCATGATCAAATTTGATTTTGTGTGTGTTCAAGTTCAGTTGTTATATATTATTTTGTAAAATATTTTGTGTGTTCAATTTCAGTTGTTATATATTATTTTGTAAAATATTTTGTGTGTTCAAGTTCAGGTGTTATATATTATTTTGTAAAATACACAATCTTAAATCTACCATAGTCATCATTGTCTTCCCTCTGTACTTGAAAATGTGGTCCATCTAGTGACTGAAAAGACTAACATGATTCCTTGTTTATTTTACTTGAGTAGTTATAGTATGCTACTTAGACCCAATAATTTCTCAACATTCCTAGGAACCTGGTTTAATTGCAATAAAGAAAGTAGTATTTGGGTGTAATAAAACTTGAAAAAAAAAAACTCTAATGTAGTTAAAACTGGGTGGAAATGCTGCCTTGGTGGCACTTTTTTTCGGTCCTACAAAACTAGGGTCCTGGAAATGCGTTCCTGGGACTGCGGTTCTCCGACTCGGTAGGTGCCGCTGTCACAAAAAAGAAATGTGGTCCTAGAAGTGGGGTCCTGAAAATGCAGCCTCCGGGACTGCAGACAGATAATATTGGGTTTGACGGACATCTAACGTCGGGAGGTGAAACACGCTTATCTGATTGGATACTTCAATGTATTTTTGTGTGTTTGCTCCGTGTTGAGTGAAGCGGTAAAGACTCTCATATTGTTTAAGGTTAAAGGAGAACTCCGGCGCAAAATGAAATTTGGTCTAATTACACATTGTTACCTAGTCAACCGTTATCTGAGATCTTCATGATTATCGAATGTAAATAGTTTTATCTCTAAAAACAGTTTAGCCTATAACGCTAATATAACGCTAGTATATGGGGCATAGAGTAATGACAAATAAAAATCGCTAGTTAATACCACTAACAAGGCTCAAAATAGCCCAACACTAACACAGTAGCATTCGTGGCTCGTGGTTCGACTGCTTGAGTCTGTTTTCCATAGATGGCTCCTGCTAGCGTTATACTAGCGTTATAGGCTAAACTGTTTTTAGAGATAAAACTATTTACATTCGATAATCATGAAAACAAATCTTAGATAACGGTTGACTAGGTAACAATGTGTAATTAGACCAAATTTCATTTTGCGCCGTAGTTCTCCTTTAAGTTCATATTGCCGGCTTAGTATTTGGTTGAAGAGTCCTTTGAGTTTGAGATAGAGAGTTTGGGGACTTAAATTTAAAGTATACCTAAAAAGAGGGGAACAAAAAATAACTATTTACCACTGTGAAATGTGTTATTGATTTTTTTTAAATTATTTATCTGTGTGAATTGGTGAAATTCCTATTGATTATTTACATGGTGTTATTTTATTTTACATTTTGTAAAAAAACCCTGCAACTTTATCATATATTTATTTCAGTAAATTGTTAGTACCATATACTTGAGTGTTTTCAGTTTATTAATTTGAGTTACAAAGGAGATATACATACATATTAGGATTTATTTTGTTGTTGTTGGGTGAAACAATTACTTTATTAACAGAAGATAAATCCTAAAATCCTAATTCATTATTATGTGATTTCATTTTAAAGTTTAAGTGACCCAAGGAACTCAGTAACAAGCACCGTTTACATAAAACAAGTTAAAGTGAGTAAATAGGCACGCTTAGCTCACAATAGATTTGATAAAACAAAGTTTATTCATACGAACTCAGAGTGTTCCCTTTTATATCTAAAAAAAGGAAGGGTTAAAAGCGCTACTTAAGCAAAAGCACTTATCATCATGTATTTTATAATGTCAATGTATTGCATCTTCTCTCTTTATTCCGCAGCATTTGATGTTTGCATCTATTATCTTTGAACTGATTATGCAATTGGCATGATATATTTACCTGACATGATAAATTGTAAACATTTGATTTTATTCTAATCAACTCTGACATTATTTTCAGTAAAGAGTTAAAAAGTATAGGCAAACATTCACTCACATTTAATGATGCACCTTTTTCATTTATGGAGCCAGATGAAATAACAAGTTAATACATATGAGAAAATTGATTTCATTTAATCAAATTACTTTGCCATGCGGAAAGAACGTAACATGGAAAGACTGTAACACACATAGACCGTAGAGACCTTTACCCACTGATCGAATGCCTCCATTGGGTCAATTGAGTCGGGCTTACAGATATGAGAAAATGTTAAATTGAAATAAGAATTCACACTTTCAGCTGGGTTACCACTGATCATGCTGCATAACATGCAAACCCGCCCACTCCAAGAAAAACCCACCCAAAACTTTAACTGCCAAAATAATGTAACGAATTACACAATAATAATAATATACATAAAATGTATTTAAGGGGGGCCGGAAGGCCAATTTAGCTCAAAAGGAATGATTCATCGATTTGAAATGAATCTTGACCGAATCACTATGGAACCGAGCAAATGACTCGTTTAGAGTTCATTTGAACGGGCCGTAATTATAACCTTGGCAACAGATATAAATATCCAATCTATAGTGAACACATATGTATTAGCAAGGTAACTTTAGATCGACAGTACAAGACATTAAATGTGCAAGCACAACACAAGGCAAATATCTTTTCAAATATATGGACGACTTTATTAACTATTCTAAACACATAAAACTAAGGTCTAACACAATCACACACACACATTCATACAAGGCGCAGAAGAAGAGAGAGAAAAAGTTAGTTTTCAGAGTGAGATGCACTTTGTAAGACATGACCTGAACGTACCACCAAGCATTAATTTAAACCTTCGTTTCTTAGACAGGTTATTCAATTTGCTTTAACGCACCAGTTCAGTTAGAGTCTGGAGTACTTGCTTGTCTTTGCGTTGCTTAGGGAATTCCCTTTTTGCGGTGTTTCGTCGGCCGGGTCCGCGTGGCTGGTTGTCTTTGAAGTGCCTGGATGGAAGTTTCTGAACTGCCGGTCACATGTGATTGGCAGGCGAATGAGAGTCTTTACAGTTTGAAGCGCGTTGCAGGAGAGACGTTTTAAACGAACTTCGCAGCAAACTTAACTTTGAACCGAGACTTTTACGAAAAAGAAAATAAAGGAAGAAATAAAAGTAAGATGAGTTAGATGGCTTGAATGAGCTGTTTTAACCCCGATCGTGATGGGTTATTTGTCTGCTGGTCTAATTTGGTCTGGTCGATGTAGAAGCGTGCGAACACGCTCTTTGTTGTTTTCACAGAGAAGCACGAACATGAACACTCTCTTGCTGTTGCTAGAGAGAGGCGCCAACTTAATTCAACACCGAACCGAACTCAAAACCGAACTACCAAACCGAACTGCTCTCTAACTCCTTTGTTCGGGTCTTTAACTTAAAGTTAGTCCAACCTCTTTTGGAGAATTCTGACCAATGAGACAATGGCATCATTTTAGGAGGTGGATCTAGTTCCTACTTATCGTTATCTGGGATCTGCTTGGGTTCCAGCACCAGCAGAGAACAAGAGACCACAGTTTAAACATTATAGATTATTATAATCATACACAGCATTTTACACAGATTTCACTCAAGTCATCTTTTGAATTAAGGGCATACGATTATTTTGATTGGAAGCACGGTACTCTTTCATTCATACACACAGTTATATCACAATTACATGATTTATATGTAATCTAAGCATATTCATTGAGCATTGTTCTGTGTGAGTTTTAATGGGTTTGATATGTAAAGTCTGTGTAAGTCTCTCACGTTCCATGAAAGCGTGGTCTGTTTTACATTTCTGTCTTGCTCAGCAGTGGTGATGCTAAGGGAGGTCAAAGGTGGTCAGGCCCCTTGGTGGTCAGGCCTCGTTTCACCATTTCTGAGCAGATTTGTCTTGCTTAAGGATGAAACAGTGACATGGTTCTTCCTGTTTAGGCTTATCTCTGGGGCCTGCGGGGCCATAAAAGTCTTCTCTGGAGGGTTTTCTAGACAATTTGGAGCCGTCTTGTGACTTTGGAATGTGGTGTTCAGATCCAGAATGCTGAATCATATTTGAATGAATCCCATGAGAGATTAATTTGATTAATTTGTGTTTGGTTCACCCTCAAACCCTACAATAATGTGTTAGAATGGACACAAAAGTGTGCATCGAGGGCACAAATTGATCGCAAAAGGGCTACTGACAAGCACCCTTCTGAAACAAACAATAAATAAATGGGACAACCTACGGTCTCATGGACTAAACGGACACTTAAGTCCATTCGGCAGCCATTGTAAGTCCACAAGACCGAAAGCACAAATGAAGTGTGCCATTTGGGACAGGGCCCAAGCTGATACGCTTGATTACACATAGCATTCAGTTTAAATCCATTTTATAATAATAAAGTTATAATACTTACATAATAAGTTTTCTAATCCAGTTTGTTTTGTTTTAAATGGTGGCTGTCATAAAAGCTTGACAGATGCATACAAGTTAAAGCTAGGGTATACAATTTCAAAGATTGTTCATTATTAATATCCTCGTTTAGATGCTGGTTATGGTTCTATAGTACAATCCTAACAATATGAATAGAAAAAAGAATGAAAAAAATCCATTCACTCTATTGGGTGTACAGCTGCAGAGAAGTTGACCTACATTGGTCAACTGCCCTCATCCAATCACCAGCTCCACTTGAAACTCTGCCTTGCGTTCGCGTCTCCAACCCAACCGCACTCGACCCCGCCCCCATCCTTGCGCGAGCAAGCAGCTGACAGTATGGTAGCTAGCTAAGTAGCGTCAGATCAGCAATGGATAAAAATATAAACGACAGCAGCAAGCGGCCCCTGCTTGCCCCGACTGTAAAGTTTGGACGAAAGAGAAAGTCTGTAGAGGAAAGAGCAGAGATTTAAAAAAAAATGTAAAGAACGCCGGACTCTAAGTAGGATAAATATAGGGTCCACTATTGACCGTTGGAGGAAGCTTCAGGGTGATCTGGGACTGAAAACCAACGCTGACAAGATGACATTTTGAGCAGGTAAACATTTATTTATACTTTCATGGTGTGACGTGTTAAATAAATGGCTTTTTATCAGTCTGGCAACATGCTCATGCTGCCGGTCGGCATTGGAATGCTAGCCGCTTAGCATCGCCTATCACGGGTCAAAGTAATTATATTTCTTGAAGTGCTTGAATATATTTCAGTAACGTTACCTAGCGGGTTTCTGTTCGAGCCGATCGGAATTTGAACAAGATGCGCTGTGTGCTGCAATAACAATTACTCAAAACCTTAGCAATACTAGTAGTATTATAGGCTACTATGGTGGTGGGGAGTTTAGAACATTTCATGTGTTGCTAATCTTGCGTTGGCGTGAACTCAAACGTGACATTGAATTGTTGATGAAGCAACTAAGTTCAAGTGTCGAAAGGCAATTTTAAATATGATCGTCATTAGCGAGGTCATTAGATTGATTTATTGTTTACTACCGGTGATCATAGCTTGACTGAGTGACGTTGTTCAGTTCGTTTCCCGGTGGGAGGGATCAGGTAGCACAGAGGGGAGGGGTGTGTGTGTGGAGGGGCGGGATGAGTTTTTTAAAACTTCCCAACCGTCTCAGGCTTTCTCGACCGATTTTGAACATCGTATACTATAGCTTTAAATATTAAAGCAAATTCTGCATCCTTTTGCACTTTTGAATCTCAGCTAATTACGCTGAATTCTTTTAAATCTGTGTTATGTGTTTTGATTTATAGACCCCCAAACTTTCATGGGGATTTTATACAGGAGTTCTCTGAACTTTTATCTGGTATTGTCCCTTCTTTTGACAATATTCAAATTTTAGGGGATTTTAATATACATGTGTGCTGCCCTTCAAAGCCCCTGGTCAAAGAATTTTTGAATTAAACAGAGTCATTTGATTTTTTGCAATGTGTTTTGGGTCCAACTCATGAACGTGGTCATACGCTTGACCTTGTATTGTCTAAGGGATTCTCTGTTGATAGCGTGAAGATTGTCGATACTGTTTTTTCGGACCATAAGACTGTAAGTTCTGAAGTTCTAACTTTCCTTGTGGCGCGCCGAGTAATATTGCTTCTGCCGCGGTTTCATCTCGCATACTCAATCCATGCACAGCTAGTAGTTTCTCAGCTGCTTTTAATGTCTCCTCTTTTTTTTCATTGATCGAGTCACACTCTCCCTGTATGGGTTTGGAAGAGTTGGTCGATCAGTTTAATTCTTCTTGTTTAGAGATTTTAGATGTTGTGGCTCCTGTCAAAGTCAGGGGGAAAAAAGTCAAATCGCAGCCCTGGTTGAACAGTACTACCCGCGCTCTTAGGCAGGAGTGTAGGAGGGCTGAACGCAAATGGGTTAAAGATAAATTACAAGTCTCTTATGAGATTTTGAAGAACCATTTTAAACGAATATCAAAGAGCTGTTAAATTGGCTAGATCAAATTATTTTTCTGACATCATCTCCAGAAACTGTAATAATTCTAGAGTACTTTTCTCGACTGTAAATGCTGTTCCCTTTATCGAAAAAGGGAACTTCGAGATGCGTCGAACGACACGGTGGGAACGCCTCTTGCGTGATTGCGTCTGAAGCATCTATGCCAACTAGTCCAATGGAATGAGAGAATGAGCGTCACGGGCGGGTGACGTCATGAACCAGGAAAGGATAAGAGCACTTCCGCTGCTCGCCGGCATTTAGCTTCTGTTGCCTCAGCAAGCGATCTGTGTCAAACTGTCTCTGTCTATTTATTGTTGTCTGTTACAATATTGTCGGAAACGTTATGGCGAAACAAATGTACAAACAGTGTGTTCCTCCCTGCCCGCGTTTATTTAAACGGGTGGGGACACACACAGCTTTGTGTCATTTTGTTTGAGAGTAATAGCATGTTGAGTGCTAACATTGTGAAAGTGAAACTACCAGATTTGCATGCTCTGCTCTCGCCTGTCACTATGATAGTGGCAGGCTCGCGATTCTCACGGGATGCAGGACCCGCATTTGCCGAGGCGGCGCGGAGAATGCATTCCTGGGGATCGCAAAAGGATCTTTTGGAGGGGTGGGAGAACGGTCCGAGGGCCTTTTCTTCTTCCTTGCCCGGAAGATCCAGCTCTATCTCCCCGGTGTTGGAAGCACGCTCTGCGGTTTCTTCCGCTCGGGGAGAGAGAGCCCTTTTTCCTTCATTTTCTTCCTCCGAGGAGGTTTGTGTTTGAGAATGTTGAAAGTGAAAGCAAGCACACACACTGTTGAATTAGATTCTCCATCTATTTTTCCAGTATATGATGAACTGGTGGAGGTTTTGTCCCGTGCTGTTAGTAAATTAAATATTTAATGGCCAGCTGAGAAAAAGGAACGCTCGTCCTAAGAAACTTGACGAGCGTTTTCTTATTTCTATCACATTATCTCCACCACGAGGCTTCCATTTTTTCCCTGATTTACACACTGAATATTGAAATTATGGAATAAACCGTATTTATCACTACTTTCAGCCCTCGTGTTAAATGTTTATTCAAGATTAGAGGGTTGAAAGATTACGGTTATGATATGATGCCCCAGGCTGAACAGAAATAAAATAGGAAAATGCTATTTTTTCACCTGGTCCAGTATCATCATTTAAGCCTCTGCTTTGCTCATAAGCCTATACTAAAGAATCTCGCGTTTGCCGAGGCAGCGTGTAGGTTTAATGTTGTATCAGAATCTAGCTCGGATCTCGCGTTTGCCGAGGCACCGCTTAGATTTCGAGTGTATTTTGCAAAAATAAGATTCTGTGGCTGGGATCTCGCGTTTGCCGAGGCAGCGCGTAGGTTTAAGCAGAACTACTTTGGTTTTATGGGTAAAGCTTATACGGCAGCAGGTCAGCTGGAGAATGTTTATAGAAAACTATATTATAATGCTCCAGGCTTATCAGGCCGATCTGCTGGGGTTCTGGATATAGTGAAATTTGAGCCTTCGCGTCTCTTCGGCGACGCATTCCATGCGTTCGTTGTTAGGTGATACATTATATATATATAAAAATATATATAATAAGGTTTCTCCCTCGCTGTGTCCAGCCCCCTGGGGCTGCTGGGCGTGAGCAGCTCCAGCCGTCTAGTTCATCATATTATGTGCACAGAAAGTGAGGACAGCCCCGACCGAAGTGGAGTGGTGTACACCTCATTACACGGTGCCCGTTCCATTTCGGGGTCCTCACGAGACCCTCCTGCCAACCCTGCCACCTCCGGTGCTTCAGGGCGCAGCGGTCTCCAGCGAGTCGCTGATGCTATGCTGCGGCACAGCATTGGTTTCGCGCCCTCTGAGGGGGGCTTTTGAGCAGTCAGGTCAGGTAGTTCCTGCCATTATGTTTCAGGCTCCAGATTTGGCTCTCTCAGTAACACCAGAGGCCAGCCTCGAGAGGCTGGTTCCCTTAGTAAATTTTTTGGCAGCGTGGAAGCTTCTGCCGAATATTTCTCATTGGGTCCTGCAGATTGTAGAGAGAGGATACAGAATCCAGTTTGGCTCTCGTCCTCCTCATTACAGCGGGGTGCTGCCCACAGTGGTGCATCCCGAGCAGGCTCTGGTAATGGAACAAGAAGTAAAGGCCCTGTTAGCAAAAGAAGCTATAGAACAGGTGTACTCACCCGTCAGAGAGTCGGGTTTTTACAGCCATTATTTTATTGTTCCAAAAAAGGATGGAGGGTTGCGTTCCTTTTTAGATCTTCGCCTGTTAATTCGGTCAGTTCAGAAACTAAAGTTCAAGATAGCTGACCCTCAAACAGATCGTGACCCGAATCAGATCCGAGGACTGGTTTGTCACGATAGATCTAAAGGATGCATACTTCCATATCTCCATCCTCCCTCAGCACAGGAAGTTCCTATGGTTTTCTTTCAGGGGCAAAGTATACCAATATCGGGTTCTTCCTTTCGGCCTAGCTTTGTCACCCCGTTCGCATTCTGAATTATATCGACGACTGGCTGATTCTAGCGGAATCAGAGCAGTTGGCGGTTCGGCACCGAGGTGTCGTTCTCGCTCATATGCAGATGTTGGGGTTGAGGCTCAATACCAAGAAGAGTGTGCTTTCTCCAGTATTGAGAACCACTTTCCTTGGTGTGGTACGGGATTTAGTATCCTAACAGCCACAGAAGAGCTGAGGCTAGGCCAGTCACGCACTGTAAAACAGTTCAAGAGACTGTTGGGTCTTGTTGCAGCAGCGTCCAACGGAATTCCTTTTGGCATGCTGTACATGAGACCTTTACAGCGCTGGCTCAGGACCAGGGGGTTCTCCCCGAGGGGAAACCCACTTTGCATATCAAGGTCACGCGGCGATGCTTTCGTGCCTTAGTTATATGTAGTAAACACTGGTTCTTAACCCAAAACCAGTCACGCATTGTAAACAGTTCGAGAGACTGTTGGGTCTACTGGCAGCAGTGTCCAACGGAATTCCTTTTGGCATGCTGTACATGAGACCTTTACAGTGCTGGCTCAGGACCAGAGGGTTCTCCCCGAGGGGAAACCCACTTGCATATCAAGGTCACGCGGCGATGCTTTCGTGCCTTAGTTATATGTAGTAAACACTGGTTCTTAACCCAGGGTCCGGTGTTGGGAGCTCTTTGCCATCGAGTTGTGATCTCGACAGATGCTTCCCTCACCGGCTGGGGAGCGGTAATGGAAGGCCGCTCGGTTCAGGGTCTGTGGAAAAGCCATCATCTTTCGTGGCACATAAATTGCCTGGAGATGATGGCCGTCTTCAATGCGTTGAGACATTTCCTTATGGACCTAAGAGGCCATCATGTGCTCGTTCGAACAGACAACACATCAGTGGTCTCTTATCTGAACCGCCAGGGGGGTCTGCGCTCGCGTCCGCTTTGCAAACTGGCGCACCAGATCCTCCTGTGGTCTCTGGGGAAAGTACTCTCTCTGAGGGCAGTGTATATTCCTGGGGACCAGAATATAGGAGCAGACATCCTGTCGAGGCAGGAGCTGAGGCCAGGGGATTGGAGACTCCACCCCGAGGCGGTGGAGAAAATCTGGGAGGCATATGGTCAGGCAGAGGTGGATCTGTTCGCGTCTCAGAACACGACGCACTGTCCTCTCTGGTATTCTCTGACGCACCCAGCCCCCCTGGGGCTGGACGCCATGGTGCAGACGTGGCCGAGGCTACGTCTGTACGCCTTTCCCCCTGTTGCTCTGCTCCCAGGAGTTCTGGAGAGGGTCCGTCGGTATGGAATAAGCCTACTGCTAGTAGCACCACGCTGGCCAAGTCGGATCTGGTTTGCGGACCTGATCCTTCTGCTAGACGGGCCTCCATTGGAGATCCCTTTGAGGAGGGACCTTCTGTCTCAGGCCGGGGGCACAATATTTCACCCTCGACCAGACATTTGGAATCTTTGGGTTTGGCCTCTGAGGGGGCCCAACTTATAGATAGTGGTCTTTCAGCTGAGGCTGCTGAGACCATCCTAAGCTCCAGAGCTCCGGCTACGAGGAAACTTTATGCGCTTTAATGGAGAGTTTTCTCCTTATGGTGTCACCGACATCAGTGGGATCCGGTTAATTGTTCTGTCAACACAGTAATCGAGTTCCTGCAGGAGCGCTTTGTGTCAGGTCTATGTCCTTCCACACTAAAAGTTTACGTGGCAGCCATTGCGGCTTACCATACCATGGTGGGAGGTATATCTTTGGGTCGAGACCCCCTGATTACACGTTTCCTTCGTGGCACTTTGAGGCTGAGGCCTGCAACTCGCACTAAGGTGCCAGCTTGGGATTTGACTATAGTTCTAGAAGGCCTGTCTAGGGCCCCATTCGAGCCCTTAGATTCGGTCTCAGAAAAGTTCCTTACTTTCAAGACTATCTTTCTGCTAGCTATTTCGTCCCTAAAGAGAGTTGGTGACCTTCAGGCTCTTTCGGTCTCCCCCACCTGCCTTGAATTTGCACCGGGGATGGTCAAGGCGTTCCTATATCCAATCAGGGATACGTCCCTAAGGTTCCAACCTTGACTCTGAGGCCTATTGTGCTGCAGGCTTTCTGTCCTCCTTTTGCAACTGCGGACCAGGAAAGACTGCACCTTTTGTGTCCAGTGCGAGCACTGGACACTTATGTACGGCGGACTTCCTCAATCAGAAAGTCCGACCAATTACTGATTTGCTTTGGATCACCTAAGAAAGGTCTTCCTGCTTCAAAACAGACAGTCAGTAAGTGGATAGTCGAGGCTATTTCACTGGCATACGAGTACTCGGGCCAGCCTTGTCCTTTGGTGGTCCGAGCTCACTCGACCAGGAGTATGGCGGCTTCTAAAGCCATATTGCAGGGGGTATCTCTTCAAGATGTTTGTGATGCGGCGGGCTGGTCCTCTCCGCTCACATTCGTGAGATTTTACAGTTTGGACCTGGATGCTGCCCCAGGTTCTCAGGTGCTGAGTGCTTAGATCAACAGACTGACACTCAGGTACTTGTAATTATGGCGGGTTGGGTATTCTCGTTCCCACCGTGTCGTTCGACGCATCTCGAAGTTCCCTTTTTCGATAAAGGGAACGTCTCAGGTTACTATTGTAACCATAGTTCCCTGAGAAACAGGGAACGAGACGATGCGTCCCCCTGCCATACTTCCTGCGTCCCTGCGATCGGCTTGCTTCGGCAACTGTCGAAGCTAAATGCCGGCGAGCAGCGGAAGTGCTCTTATCCTTTCCTGGTTCATGACGTCACCCGCCCGTGACGCTCATTCTCTCATTCCATTGGACTAGTTGGCATAGATGCTTCAGACGCAATCACGCAAGAGGCGTTCCCACCGTGTCGTTCGACGCATCGTCTCGTTCCCTGTTTCTCAGGGAATTATGGTTACAATAGTAACCTGAGACGTTCTTCATCCTACTTCTACTCCTTCATTCACTCCTTCTGCTAAGATGTGTGAAGAGTTCTTAAACTTTTTTATTGGTAAAATTGATGGAATTAGATCTCAGATTTCATCTGTTGACAATGCTTTTATTGCTCATGTTGACCCTACGAACCAATAAACCTGTTTTATGCCTGTTTCTTTGCAGCAGCTTAATGATATAACTGCTCATATGAAGCCCACCAGGTCTCCTGGTGATGTGCTCCCTTTTTCTCTGTTTAAGAAGGTACTTGATTCAATTGGCCCAAGTATTCTGTCTATTATGAACACTAGTTTGTCATCTGGTGTTGTTCCGGTTAGTTTTAAGCATGCAGTTATTCAGCCCCTTCTAAAAAGAAATGGCTTAGACCCTTTTGACATGGGTAGTTTTCGTCCGATTTCAAAGTTGCCCTTTGTTTCGAAGATACTGGAAAAAATTGTGCATGCACAGCTTAATGACTTTTAAATGATAAATAACATCACAGATAAATTCCAGTCAGGTTTTAGAGCTGGTCATAGTACAGAGTCTGCTCTTTTGAGGGTCTCTAATGATATCCTACGAGGTGTTGATTCTGGAAACCGTGTTGTTTTGCTTTTGTTAGATCTCACAGCGGCATTTGATACAGTTGATCATAACATTCTCATTGATCGTCTTAGGAACCAGATTTGTATTCAGGGCTTAGCCCTGAAATGGTTCTCTTCCTATTTGAAGGATAGGACCTTTTCAGTCAGTTTAGGGGCTTATTTTTCTTCTGTTGCCCCTCTTGTGTGTGGGGTTCCACAGGGCTCTATACAGGGACCAATTTTGTTCTCCCTTTATATGCTCCCTCTAGGCTTGATTTTTGAGAAATTTGGGATTCAGTATCATCTGTATGCGGATGATTCTCAAATTTACTTACCATTGAAACATGGGCATACATGTGCCATTCAGTCTCCCCATGCATGTTTGGCTGAAGTTAAGTGTTGGCTTGAGAATAACTTTCTCCAATTAAATGAGGATAAGACCGAGATGATTTTATTTGGAAATAAGGGCTGTGTGGATGATGACTGCCTGGGGTTGTTTCCTGGGAAAAAATTGGCTAGCGTGAGGAACCTTGGTGTCATTTTTGACTCTGAGCTTAAATTTGACCGGCAAATCAATGCTGTCGTTAAGAATAGTTTTTTCCATCTTAGATCAATTTCTAAATTGAAATCTATCCTTTCTTTTGACGATATGGAGAAGGTTGTTCATGCCTTTGTGTCATCCCGTTTGGATTATTGTAATGTGTTGTATCTGGGTGTGAGTCAGGCTTCTCTCTCCCGTTTGCAGCTCGTTCAGAACTCAGCTGCCAGACTTTTAACGGGTACTAGGAAGAGAGAGCACATTACTCCGGTTTTAGTTAAATTACATTGGTTACCCATACGATACAGAATTCAATACAAAGCTTTGTTGTATGTTTTTAAGTCTCTGCATGGCCTAGCACCTGAGTATGTTACTGATTTAATCAGCCGCTGTCAATCCAGTAGATCTCTGCGCTCTAATGATCAATTGATTCTCATGGTTCCGCGATCCCGTTTAAAATGTAAAGGTGATCGGGCATTCTCTGTTGCAGCTCCTAGGCTCTGGAATGACCTTCCTCTGTCTATAGAAACTTGTCCTTCATTGGGTGCTTTTCAGAGTGCGCTTAAAACGTACTTGTTCTCTTTAGCATTTGACAATGCCTTGTAAGTTTTTATGTCATATGTTTGCATTGTTTTTATGTCTTTGTTTTTACTTTTTTCTTTTATACCTTCTGTACAGCACTTTGGTTCCACTTGTGGTTTTGAAAGTGCTCTATAAATACAGTTGAGTTGAGTTGAGTTGAGTAAAGAACAGTAAAAAAAAAAAAAGATATTCCAAAATGCTACTCTCTACAGTTATTTTTCTTGCTGACTATCAAGTTAATGGTCAACAAATGTCTTTCTGAAGTAATTACGTGACATTGTTTGCAACACTGATAGAGATTACATGAGAACATGATATGGATTTCAGTAAGTTGTACTGTATCTTTCAACGTATTTTCTGATGTTCATTCATGTTTATTTCATCTGTAACGTAGTAAAGAGGAAGGGATGATCACATTCAATCATGATCCGTGACAACTGTTTAAGATGAAAACTTACGTATTAATGACCAAATGTATTAACATAGACATTTCCATTACCATGCCAATCTCTATTACCATGACAATCTCTCAGAGAGTTGTAAAGACAGAAATACCTAGTTCAGGCATGAAACTCTAGATGGCACAAGCTGATAGGTCCTTAACATATTTGGTAGCGATTACATCATTATCTACATAGTGCAGCTGAATGGTTGCTGTTGCATCAGCAGCAAATGAGCAGCAGCTCAATGTTCAAATACTTGTAGTTTGCTATTAGAAGTCTTGGCGCGTGCTTCCAGAAACCCTCCATCTTCGAGATGGTCCTCACTGCAGAACATGAAATCCACGGGGAGGAGTCGGATCTAGATCCGACTCCTCCCACCTTAAATACCTAAACCTACCCAGCTCCACCCCTTATCCCTAAACCCACCCCTAAACCTACCCAACTCCACCCCTTATCCCTAAACCCACCCCTAAACCTACCCAACCCCACCCCTTAATCTGGATCCGACTCCGCCCCCCGGATCTCGTGTACTGCAATGGGGTGCTACTGCCATCTTCCCCAGCTCCACCCGTATAGATCTGCTATGGGGTTTATTTCATGTATGTTACATGTACAGCAGCACCAGCATGTCTTTGTCTGAAATTAGTTTTGTGAGCTACTTTATTGTGCAAATGCTGCTTGCAAAGTCATTGCCTGAAAAGGCAGGAAGGCAACAAGTCTGTGCCCGGTTGCATAAAGCACCCTAAGTGTAATTTTCCCTTAAGTTCACCCTTGTGTTTCCCTTAAACCTAAGGGTGTTGCAGAAAAAAACCCTTAAAGGGGTCATATAATGGTACAAGCACTTTTACAAGTTGATTGTACTGAAATGTGTGTTTGCAGTGCCTGTACACAACCATCATATAATGATAAAAATCCATCCAGTGTTTTTGTTTTAATCTCCTTATATTTTTTTCCCCTGCCTCAAATTGAGCCGTTCGTTTTTGTGACGTAGATAAAACAGACGCCCCTCCCACGATTGTTGATTGAGAGCAGCGTTTCAACACAGACCCGCCCTCGCTCGTGAGCGAGCTGTCAATCATAACGGCGCAAACCGCCAGTCCGGTGCGGTCATTGTTGATACTGGAGCACTGTTTAAAAGCTGAGTTTGTTTTCAAAGGGAATATTCCCCACGATCAACGTCAATGCTTTCATGTTTGCGCGAATTATTTCTCACCAGACTGCTTTATAAACGAGGGTCAGCTTTGCTAAGAAGCTGCTCCTGAAAAAAGGATCGGTACCAACTGTTCGTGTTCCTGTTGCACCTCCATAGGGCCCTATAATTTCCGCGATCACGGAATCGCATACGGAATCGCGGAATTGGCCAATTAACGCGGAATCTAGTGTTAACGCGGAATTGCGCGGAATTTTACATATTTGGAATGAAATTCGTTTTTTGTGTGGGAGATGAACGTATGTCTGGTGAAAATGCAGACAGGGGGAAGCAAATCTGGGCGACACAACCCCTCCCGTTATTTCAGCTCCAATGACGGCATCAAAACAATGAAAGCATGGCGAAGCGGCGAAAAAGTTAAGAAACTAGACACACGCACACCCACACCATCCCCTCCGTGCACGTCTGTCTATGAGGTGCCGGACTGGACAAAAGCGAAGTGACACTGCACGAGAGAGACCGAGTGTGTCCGAGAGAGCGCTCGACAGTGTGCGCAAGAGAGATCGAGTATGTCCGAGAGCTCGCTCGACAGTGTGCGAGAGAGACAGAGTGTGACTTTTATTTTAACTTAACTAAACTAATATAATTTATTTTACAGGACAGTTTAAAGCTCATAACCATATTTTGTTGTTACTTGAAGTACTTAGAGTGCAGTGTTATGTTGCATCATGCAGTGTTTGTGCTGAAAAGTAAGAGTAAATGTCATTTTAATGTCATCTTAAGAGTAAATGCCTATTTTATTTGTGTACATTTTAATCATTAACATTAAAAGCACACTCTTTTTACAACTAAAATAACAGTAAAGGGTAAAAAAAAACTGAATTCCCAAAAATTAAAACGGAAAAAAAACGGAATTTGGGAAATAATAAAACGGAATTTGGGAAAAAATTAAATGTATTTTATAGGGCCCTACCTCCAGAAGAACTGAAGTGATTGTAACGTTTGATTAACCTTTATATTAATATTTGTATTAATCTTTGCAAATCGCTTCACGATGAATGTGGCTAAGGTTTGCACTCAGGGTACATTACGGCATGTTTTCTTTGTACGAAGTTCTCAATATAATTCATAATCCCACGTTTATAATGAACAACGCGTTATGGTTTTTGCACTCAGGGTACATTACGGCATGTTTTCTTTGTACAAAGTTCTCAATATAATTCATAATCCCACGTTTATAATGAACAACGCGTTATGGTTATTGTGTTATTGTGATACAAACGGTGTATGCACAGAACAGAGGGGCGGGGTGAGCAAACCTTATTATCATTTAAAGACACATACACTTAAACGGCGTGCTGAAAACAGAGCTGTTTTTGACCAGGTAAAATAAGTGTTTTCTTACAATACTAATGAGAATTTTTAATTAAAGTATATTACAAACTTTTAATTTAGACCCTAAAGAATCATATTAGCTTGTACAAAAATGGCATTATATGACCCCTTTAAGTGTTACTTGAGGTTTTCCTTACCTAAGAGAACCGTTTAATAGATCATATGCAACACCCTTAAGTTATTCTCTTAGGTAAGGGGAAATCGCCCTAAGGGGAGATCGTACCATACTTAAGGGAAAAACTTAAGGTGCTTTATGCAACCGTGCACAGGTGCCTAAGCTTTCGGACGCAGTCATGGTCAAGGCAATCTGCTGAAGTTCAAACTAAACATTAGAATGGTGAAGAAAGGTGATTTAAATGACTCTGAATGTGGTATGGTCTGGTCTGAGTATTTTAGAAACCAATGATCTACTGGGATCTACTACTTTAAATTTTACAGAGAATGGTGTGAAAAAGAGAAAATATCCTGTCAGTGGCAGTTCTGTGGGTGAAAATGCCTTGTTTCCAGAGGTGGCCAGACTGGTTTGAGCTGATAGAAAGACAACAGTAGCTCAAAAAACCATGACAATGAGTTCACTATACTCAAATGGCTTCCACAGTCACCAGATATCATTCCAGTAGAGCACCAGTAGAGATTCACATCATGGATGTGCAGCTGACAAATCTGTAGCAACTGCATGATGCAATCATGTTGATATGCACCAAAATCTTTGAGGAATGTTTCCAGCACCTTGTTGAACCTATGCCACGAATAATTAAGTTAGTTCTGAAGGCAAAAGAGGGGCCAACCCTTGTACAATGTGTACCTGATAAAGTGTCTGGTGAGTGCGTGTGTGTATATATAGCTGCTGTGTATATATATGTATACAGAAGCTGTATGCAGTCATATTATCAAGGTCATAGAATGGACTAAATAAACATAAGTCCATTCTAAAATAAAATATATATATATTTTTTTCAATGCTGCTACGTTTTTCTAGCACTGGGATGTGTAGCAAACCATACTTCCACCTAGAATACTAAAGGTCATTTGGGGATATAGACAGGGTGATTTATGGCTCGTACAGTGCGGTACGGTACAGTTCGGGTCGGGTCAGTTAACCATGATCCGGCTAGCGTTTCCACCGCCAACAGTACCCTACTTGATAGGCGTGGTGTTTGCCGAAAAGAAGTGATCGATGTCATTTTCGCGCGAAGAAGAAAGCGACATTGTAAACAATGGATGGCAAACAGCAGATCTTGCCCTTGCTTCTCGGCATGTTTGTCACAAGAAGACAAGCGGCGACATTAGGCATTTCTCAATACCAAGTAGGCCTACGCAAAGTTCTCAGGAGAAGGACTCCCGAGGACGTGAGTCCGGTAATTCTCCAAATAGAACAACGCGTTTCAGAAAGCGTCACTCAGCCCGCTCTGCTACTCTGGTTATCTCTGTGTGTACATTTTAGGCAACAATAAAACGAAATATGTTATAAAACACCACTATGCCTCTTTTTGTTTTCATTTAAATACATTGTAAACATTATAGGCACACAAATGTGGTTCAGGTAATGCGTAGGCGGCCTATTGATTATATTATTCACTGCATGTATAACGTTAGCCTATTTATAACAAAACGAAATATAAAACACAACCCTGCATCTTTTCATTTAAATTTTAAAAATATTAAACATATTCCAGGCAATATGTGCATTTGTACAAATGTTGCAATAAACAATTACAGTGATAATCTTTTAATAAAATAAAAAAATACACAACTCAAACCTATCTCTTTTTGTTACATTTCATTTTTATCAATAATAGCCATTATAAAAGTACAAGTAAAAGGTAACTTTACAAGAAGCTATACAATAAGAAATAAAGCAAACAATTCAGTCAAATATACAAATTCAGCGCTAGTCTTACATTACAACCGAAAAGTTAAATAGCCTAAATATATGAAATTTCACTTAGCCCTCAGCCAAACCGATTGGCCAGGGAACAAATTATAGATTCACGACACCAAAGATCGCCCGTTAGATACACAAGACAAATTACCACTACAGAGACGTCAGAGTCAGTGGCAAACGTCACAAAGACTAGTAAAGGCTGTTCTAGGCGGGGAACCGAGCGCCCGATGATCGCCTGGAATGGATCTCATAACATGGATCAAATTATCATAAATCTTTATAAATAAACCACAGATTTGAGCTTTAAACAACTACATTCTCGCCTGAAAAAACTCTTAAAACTAAATTCCGTGACACAATAACAGTAGTATTATATTCCAACTGTATATTAAAAAATGGCACATCTAATGTTGTCATTCCCCTTGTAGCATGCGCAAGTGACAATACTCTGTCAACCAATCAACGTTCTGCGGTGAGTCTAGCTCCACCCTTTAGTACTGTACCACTGTGCTAGGTACCCCAACGATACCCAAAAAGTGGTACGGTACGGTTTGGCTTTTTGGTACCATTCACAACTTTTGACAGTGAAAACGCAAATAATTGCGTACCATACCGAACTGCTGTATTATACCGTATCGCTCAGTGGAAACGAGCCGTTATAGGCATATACTGGTAGGGTGATGTACAAATGTACATTTTATCAATGTATAATAGTAGGGCCCTTACACCAGCACTAGAACACATTTTTGTATGGGAGTCATCCCACAGGCCTAACCTGTAGGCTATAGCATAACAATACATTAGACATCACCACAAGTTTAAAACAGTCTCAATGTTCAAATGTTTCAATGACATTATAGACCAATTAAGACATATTTCTCACTTACTCTGCAAATAAATGACAAGCTCATCAGCTCACCTTTTAAACCTCACAGTGCTTAAACATTGCAGCAATGTTATCTTTTTTCAGCCTGACACAAATCACCTTTTTAGCATGAGATGCCTTGAGAGCTCATGAAAGACTTGATATGCTGGTCACACCATAAGTCGATCTGTTTGCTTTATGTGTGACCTGCATAACATCTGCACTACAAAAAAAAGACATGTCTTTAAAGTTGAAGGTAGAATTGTTTATTTAATTTAAAAGGGGGAAATGTATATGTCTTCCTATGCAATGTATGTTTCTATGGTAATGTTGCACCCTCAAGGTGTTCTCTTTTGGAAACATTGGATGGAAATACAGAACTAAACTGAAGTTAGGTTTATCAAGCTGGCAAATGTGACAAAATGTTGTTATAGAAGTTGGCAGGATTCACAATCTGGAAATCCTTTACTAGTATTGTAAAAATCGAATGGCATTGACAGGTGTGTTTGTGTAATCTTTATTTCTTTCAGATGAAAAGGATAAAACAGAGACGTCCTGCACAGAGACGAAAATCCCTTCTGAGATAAAAAAAAAATAATACTAAAAAAGTATATATATATATATATATACACACATATATATACATATATATATATATACATTTAGAACATGCCCATGAACTATTTATTTATTTATTTATTTATTTATTTATTTATTTATTTATTTATTTATTTATTTATTTATTTATTTATTTATTTATTTATTTATTTATTTATTTTTTATTAAACCTTGTAAATTATTACACTGGGTTACACCCTCCCCTTTCCAATTGTCTGAATGTCCTCATCAGACATTTAAATCAAAAACCTTAGGGTTTATACCTTGTTGTTCATTCTGCTATTTTAACTCTGACCTAATTTAATAATGTCCCTTCTATGAACTATTTCAATTGGGTTGTCACTACTTCTTCCTGGTTTGTCATAAGTCAGTCTTATAACAGGCTTCACAGGTCTCTTACTATGGGATCTCTGACTAGTAGGCATAACCACTTTTGGTCTTGGACTCTTCCTTTCAGAGATAGTCACCATGTCTGGTTCAATTTCTGATTCTGACTCTGATTCAACAACAATATCGTTGTCAGTGCACTCTTCCTCAGCTTGATCACTTTCCTCTTGATCAGTTTCACCAGCTTCTTGCTCATTGGCATTGCCATCAGGAGATCTGTTCCTGGTCATCTTATTTTTCAACAACTTGTGCACGTACTTCTGGTAAGGCACACTAAACCTTTCACACTCTGACTCTGAGGATTCTGTCAACTCAGGTAAGTGTTTTTTGGGTTTCTTTTAACACCTTTTTGTGTGTTTGGTTTGAGTTTGCATGTTTTCTTGCATTTTCAGGTGATGCATATGTTGGACTCTCTAGTATTCTCACAGACTGTCCAATGGGTAAGAGGTGATCTCGATGGATGGTTTTTACTCCTCTACCATGTTCAGGTTTCACCTTATACACTGGTGAGTTGGGCATTTTGTCAACCACAACATATGGCAAAGAACTCCATCGACTCTGAAGTTTGTGTTTTCCTCTCAGTCCCAGATTCTTCAGCAACACCCTATCACCAGTTTCCAAGACCTGGAATCTAACTCTGCTGTCATAAGCTCTCTTGTTTCGTTGGTGCACCTTGTTCGAAGCTTCTGAGGCTAGTTGATAGGCTTCTTTCAGATCTTTTTTCAGCTTGACAACATACTGAGAATGTTTCCTCTGTGTCTTTCCTCTGTTCCATCAGCAGACGTTGGAAAACAAAGATCAACAGGGAGTCTTGCTTCCCTCCCGAACATCAAATAGTAGGGAGAGTACCCTGTAGCATCACATTTTGTGCTGTTATAGGCATGGACCAAATACCCCACATGCCGACTCCACTGACGTTTTTTTCTCATGTCTCAAAGTTCCCAACATCGAGAGCAATGTACGATTGAACCTCTCTGGCTGAGGCTCACCTTGAGGATGATATGGAGTGGTACGGGATTTGCGAATCCCCAAGAGTAGCAAGAGCTCTTTGATTAAACGACTCTCAAAGTCTCGCCCTGGGTCGGAATGGATTCTCCCCGGCAAGCCATAATGCACAAAATACTTGTCCACTAATATCTTGGCTACAGTGCGAGCTGTCTGATTCCTTGAGGGAAACACCTGGGCGCACCGTGTAAAATGATCAGTGACTATCAAGATGTTACTTATTCCTTTTGAGTCAGACTCAAGTGAAAGGAAATCTATGCAGACCAGATCCATTGGTCCATTAATGGTAATTTGGTGCAAATGAGCTGCTTTACTGCATGGTGTTTTGCGAGTAATACACTCCCCACAATTCTTGATGTATTGCTCCACCTCGCAAGCCATTTAGGGCCAGTAGAATCTACTCCTGATGAGATCAGTGGTTCTTTCTATGCCCAGATGACCCATGTCATCGTGCAACAACCTGCACACATCCTCTCTGAATTCAGCAGGCAGGACAAGCTGGGAAACAACTTCTCCAGAGAGTGTTTTACTATTTCGGAAAAGCAAACCTTCTTTAATTAGAAGCCTATTCTCCTCACGTTTCATGAGCCACAACTCAGAATTCACCTTCACCTCAGTAGGCCACGTCCCTTGCTTCAGAGCTTCAATTACTTTCCTCAGGACAACATCATTATTTTGGGCTTTTACCAAATCAGCTATGGATTTCTGCTCCAAGAAGTCACATTCCAGTTAAACAGGGAAAACATACGCATCAGGGATACACTCAGGTGAGGCTGCTAGTTGCTCTACATACCTAGGTGATTTGTTGAACTTTAAGTCAACATGAACTTGCTGGCATATGGAGCTTACATCATTCTCAGAGTTGCTTTGCCAACCTTCTGATTTTTCCTCATCTGGCAAATTACGAGACATTACTGAGCAAATCTGCATCAGTATTGTTCTTGCCTGGTCTGTACAGCACATCAAAGTCGTAGGTGGATAGTGCAGCCAGCCAATGATGTCCAGTGGCATTAAGTTTGGCCGCCTTTTACAGTACAGTACTTACAGTGTACTTACCTAGAAAGTACTGGCTAATATAAGGTAAGTACATGGGTTAGGGTAGGTTCAGGGTTAGTACCAAGTTATTACCCAGTAATTGTAATTACTAAAATAAGTACTGAGTATGTACATGGGTAACTGGACTGTAAAAGGAAGCGTTACCAACGTATGTAATTGGGTTATTATCCATACGCACGGAATCTAGCTCCATATAGGTAATCGTGAAATTTATCTAAGACCGCCCATTTCAAGGCAAGAAATTCCAACTGCTGAATAGGATATTTCTGCTCTGAATTGCTCAGTTTTCTACTAGCAAATGCCACAGGCTTCAGACCAGATGAATGCTCCTGATATAATACAGCACCAAGCCCTTTTAGACTGGCCTCTACATGCAAAATGTAAGGTTTGTGGGGATCTGCAAAAGCTAGGACTGGGGCATTAGTGAGACACTGAATGATCTGCTTAAAGGCATCCGTGCATGACTGGTTCCATCTGACTCCGAAGGGCTCAGACTCTTTTTTTTTTACTTTTTCCCACTTTTTACCTCGCTGGGTAGGTGCATAACCCTTTGTGAGCTCGGTAAGAGGTCGAACAATTGCAGCGTAGTTGGCTATGAACCTACGGTAATATCCGCAGAAACCAAGAAAAGATCTCAAGTACTTAACCCTTTCACACATACGATCACACCGATGTGATCAGTCTTGTTGGTCCCTGGAGCGTACGATCACACCAGTGTGATTAGAACGGTCAGTGCATGACGTGATCAACTACTAAATTCAAACGTGCTTTCGCGCGTTGGCTGGCGCTGAGCCAGAGACGGACGCACTCAGTGCTGTCATATATTACAACTATTGAGTGTTTTCAACCACATAATGTTTATTTTAGGTTTCAGATATTTAAATACACATAAGTACTAGCAAAACAATGATTTTGAGTTTGTAAAATACACACTGATGTCTATGGAAGTGACAATAATAATCCTTTCCATTATAATAAGATGACACGTTTTATTTATATCAGTTACACATTTACACACTAAAGGAATTGACGTGTTGTAAATCCAACTTCCGATTCTCTGAACTGTGAAACAAACTAAAATGGTGCCGCCCATCGCGCATACAGCTCAACTAATGCGATCGTTATAAAGGTGTTCAAACAACAAAACACATCCACTTGCACATATTTGACAATCAGAATATCAGTTTCATGCTATAGTTAATAGATTTATGAATATGTTTAGTAAAAAAAGGAAAAATGGCATAAAAGCAGATCATCATTCATTCAGCACTGTGTTGTGGTTTCACTGTGTCACGTGACAAGCAATGACGCGTCGCCATGGAAACATTAAAGTGACAAGTTCTAAATAAAGGTTGCCTTGAAAAACTCACGCTGGGGGGTCAGTTGGAATATTTTAAACTTACTTGTGAAAGGGTTAAGGTCTGTTGGCTGTGACCATGTGCTGACCGCCTTGACCTTATCAGGGTCTGTTGCAATGCCTTCGGCCAGTACTATATGTCCCACATACTTGAGCTTGGTCTGGCAGAATTGGCATTTATCCAATGACACTTTCAGTCCCACTTCTTCTAGTCTATACAGGACCTTCAGAAGTCGTTCTTCGTGTTCTTCCAACGACTTCCCAAAGACTATCAGGTCATTCAGGTATACAAGGACCTGCAGCAGGTTCATATCCCTAACAGCTTTTTCCATCAAGCGTTGGAAAGTCGCAGGTGCCCCAGTAATGCCCTGTGGCATACCCTCAAACTGATAGAATCCTAAGAAACATATAAAAGCTGTTTTTTCTTTATCCTCTTCAGACATAGCTATTTGGTAATAGCCACTTCTGAGGTCAAGGACGGAAAACCATCTACTCCCTGATAAACAGTCTAATACATCGTCAATGCGAGGAGTAGTATACTGGTCAGGCACTGTTCGAGCATTAAGTGTGCGATAGTTAATGCACATTCTTATGCTTCCATTTTTCTTTCAGGCGATTACAATAGGGGAGGCGTAGGGACTTCGTGATTCCTTGAAGATGCCGGATTTCATAAGCTCCTGAATGTGTTTTCGGACAGCATCGATATCTGCAGGAGCCAAACGCCTAGAGCGCTCACGAAAGGGCCTAGAATTGGATAGCTGAATTTGGTGTTCCACTCCTTTCGCCAAACTCACGTCCCACTCGTGTAACAAGAACACAGAAGCTCTTTCCGACAATGACTGCCTTAGTCTCTGCTTCCATGTTTCAAGAATTGGAGAATCTCCAAAGTTAATGAGGTTTGTATCAAACTCTCCTGTTTTTGTGGCTGGGGTTACTGGATCTGCTGGATATAAGTGACCAACCACTGTTCCTACCGGAATCACTGCATCCTTCAGGGATTTATTATGCATCAGTACTGGGCAATGGCTGACATCCATTTCAGATTTGGCACTATCATGGGCTGCAGTAACACTCCAATTGGCAGAGTGGCGTCTGGATAAGCCTCTACCAACAGAACCTCTTCTCCTAATGGTTCAATTAACTCCAACTTACAGATCGCCACGCATTCCCCTCCTGGGGACAAGGACAAAGAGCCAGGACCAAGCCACCTTACACTGCCCACTGTCTTCAACGGGGATCTTAGCAGGGTCACATGACAGTTCTTTGGAAAATGGACCCACATTTATGCCCAATGTTTGTGCAATGTCCACTCCAGTACTTTATCTACACAATCGAGCCAAACGCATAAAAAGTTTAGCATTGTGTAGCGTGCACCACGTGTTTAGTTTGTCTTACTACCGTAACATTCAATATGGGCCAATTGATCAGAAGAAAGATACCACTACTGGAGAGAGGAAGACAGCACAACAGGTGAGTGAACAATCAATACAAAGTCTTGTTTCTGATTCAGTTTGGTTTTGTATTAAGAGGAAATATACTTTTACATAAAATGTGTGAATTACAAAGATAAACAAAAAAAAAAATACGATAAATGACAATATTAACACTCTTATTTTTTTCCAGATACGTGGACTCAGTTTTGGACAGTACTCTATTGAACCAGATTGTCACATACTTATGAATAATAATAAAAAAAAAAAAATAAACCTCTGTGTCAGATTCCTTGTAACACACTAAAAGTAAAGAACTATGGATAATGCTTCCACACAAAGTATTGCAATCAATAGTTCAAATACCTCAAAATAAAATCAAATGAACAATCAGTTTGTTTCAGTTCACAGAATGAAATTCAGAATTTTCACTTTCAGTTGAAAACAAATCACTTTCTCTTTAAAACCTAATAGTCTGTCCAATGTAAATCAGAGACTCAAGATTTGTCAAATCAATTCAGTTAACCTGAGTTCATAACTTGAGTCGATGAGTTCAGAGAACTGTTGATTGTTTTAGAATGATTCAGGATCACAATCAATGTCTTTTGTTGAAAAATCAAAAAGGGAAAAATAGAAAACAAGATGATCTCAATGAGTCCAAGTCCCGTTTGTCCAAAAGTAAAAGAAAGAATTCTCCTACCAGTTTGATGGCTCAAAAACACAATTCAACAGAGAAAATGTTTCCATGGGTGGCTCGCCATTTACAATCTGCACCTCGTGCGTCCAGCACGAATCAGGGAATCATCACAGAAGAACTTGAATCTCACAAAAACCCAGCCTTGCAAAACACAAGGCAGAACAATAATTAATCCACAGTTCAACAATATCATCGTCAAATCACATGTGTGCACTTCAATCAACTCATTAAACATAACACTTTAACACTTAATAGCATACTTCATTAGCTCATTAGCATTCTCACACATGGGTCAGCTTTAGCCCATGTGCTATCCACTTCGGCTCGCACGGCCTATATATACAATATATTGAGTCTCTATCAGATCCGCAGCACATTTTTACATAAATGTCAAGTTAATGTTTGAGTTTTAACTCACCAAGGCGATGAATTTATATATTTTCTACAAGGAAGTTCATTTGTGGCACATTGATGTTCCATGTATCTGCATCGATCTGTTTCACAAGCCTCCGTCTCATCCGCGTCTTACTCCTTCATATTATAGCATCAGATCAGAAATCCTGTTTTTCTGTTGTATTCGATCACTTTTCTCTGAATTAATCACTTACATGGAGGGGTTTTGAAGATCGCTCTGTGTAGCTGCCTCATCTCACTCGCTCCACCAGTAGCAGATGGGCGGGGCTTGACTCATTGCTGCTATTAGCTCTTAAAGAGCCCATCACCTCATTTATTTAGTGATGGCTTTGTTTCTTTCTTACTCATTTTTTACTTTCATTTTATTTTATTAGTAGCCTAGATTACCTGGGTTACACTTGGTACCCAGGATAACAGGTGTTTGATCTGGACTACATGGTCCCGGACAGATTAAGGCCAAGACTGAAAGGGTTTCCTGAATTCCTGTGATTTTGGCAGGGTACTCAACATCTACCATCACATAATCCAAGTAAGGGTAACTGGACTCACTTAAACCCCAAATGGCCAAACCTGTGACAGGGTGAATGGGAACATCAGACAGATGCTGCTTGTACCAGGCTTCGAAGATGATGGTTACTTGTGAGCCATTGTCTAATAAGGAGTCACATTCATGTCCGTTCACCTTTAACTGAACAACAGACGTTGGACCAACTAACCCTTCGGGAAGGTGCCTTTGTTTTTGTATGTCTACTGCACTCCTCTTTACTGAACAGTTGGTTGTACTGGCTTTTGGCTCAGATGGAAGTAAGTCTCTACTTTTGGCTTTTTTCAGCGACTGGATTAATCTTCGAATAACTTTAGCTTGGTTTTCAGCATTTCTGCATTTTGCCACAAAGTGTCCACTTTCTCCACAGTGGTAGCAGTACTGTTCGGTAACACTTTATTTTACGGTGTCCGTGATACAGAGTAATTACTTAATAAATTACTTAGTAATAGACATTGTAACATGTAACAAAATGTAATTAACATGTAACTAAGTTATGGAACAGTCTGTACTTACAGATTGTAATTACACTCATGTATTAGGCAGCTACTGTTAAACATGTGTAACAGGCCGAGTCGGTTACATACGTGTAACCGACTTGGTACAATGTAACAAGTACTTAAATATGTTACTAAGGTAAAAATCCTGCAGTTACACATGGGGCTCTATCTTGCACCCGGCGCAAATGACTTTTTACACTGACGCATGTATCATTCCTATTTTGCACCCGCGCAAAGCGGGCTTTTCCCTCCACAGACGCACGTCGGTAAACTAGGAAATTAACTTGCGCTCCCTGGGCGGGTCGGCGCAAAAATGAGGCGTGTTTCGGCGCAAACATTCCCTAGTGCTATTTTGCAGTTACAGAAAACAATTCCGCCACTGACCAAAAAAAACCTGGTCTAAAGTCAATGGCGCGTTGCGCGTTGTTCATAATGCTATTTTAAGCTCGCATGCTTGGCCATAATGTAGCGGGTGCACAACGCGCATACACTTTGATTCTCTCATCAACACAGATGCAGCAGTTTTTATTTTTTGCAAATCATAAATTATAACAAGGAAATATATTACCACACGAGGGAAATCATTGTGGTGTCCATGAAGATGTGAAAAAATAGGCATAAATCTAGCTTACACATTTACCAGTGTATATTGGTAATTTTTCAGGCAAATTGTAGTAATGACGGATTAGACCTGTTTACCCAATAGTGGCAAGACACATATGTATATAAGGACATCTGACAAATTAGTTTGTCCGTCAAGAACTAGGGAAAAAAAATCTGAAGACTGCGAAATCACCTTTACCATAATGTACATTAAAAACCTTACTCTTTAACTTACCAGTTAAGTTGAGCTTTCTCATATTTCTTTCTATTGATTTGGATGGGTTTGTCCCATCCCTAATGTCAATTCTCTTTCTTTTACGGCCCTGACGAGAACATCGATCTCCTCCGCTGTGAACCGATTCTGAAGCGCACGGGGTAAATGCGCCATAATAACAATCCGCCATGCAACATGCGCACCTGCTCTTAAAGGGTATGTTGGATGACGCTCTTATTGGTTTATTTCCAGACTGATCTCATGAAACTGCGTATGTATGACACGCCAATTCGTATTTCCATTTTTGGCGTGCTATCAACACGCATAATCGATTTTCAGCGTGTTTATGAACGCCGTTGACTTAACGTTACATTACTGTATATATAAATATATGACCTACCCCAACCCCGTCCCTAAACCTACCCGTCACTGGTTAATACCATTTATGAGTCTTTCCCTACCATCCTACTAAGAAAAATATCGCTCTCCCAGATGTATATCAAAATTTGGCTTTATTTCGCTCGGATTTTTAACAGCGTGTACATACACGCGGAATCACTCGGACATAACGGCGTAGATATACACGCATACACGCGGATAGCTCAAAATGCGTATAAATAACACGCCACTTGACTTGAATGTGGCGTGTATGTTTACGCAAAAGTCATGATGTCATGTTGTTTATTTCACGTTACGCCCAAACCACACCTATGACTAATGAAGCTACTTCAGACCAACCCCTTTTAGATTTGCGCCAGGCGCAAGAGGCATTTATCCCGCCGGGAAAATAGCAACAGCGCCGGGATCCGCCCACAAAGTTACTTGCGCTTTGCGCTTTGACACTTGCATTTCAGATTGTTAAAATAGGGCCGATGGTCATTTTGTACCTTCTAAAATAAAGTGTATCAAGGTTGTACTTAAGTGCACTTCATGTGTATCTACAAACCTTATCAATCTGAATTAACCCTCTAGTTTACAGCTTAAATACATGCAGTAGCTTCTTAATCACATTCAATTCACAGAATATTACACAGGTATAAGCTACGTAAAATAAAGTGTATCAATATTGTACTTAAGTGTACTACATGTGTATCTACAAACCTTATCCATATGTACTTTAGTTTGAATTAGGCCTAACTCCCAATTTCACAGCTTAAATGCATGCGGTAGCTTCCTAATTACATTGCAGTTACATAATATTACACAGGGCTAAGCTATGTAAAATAAAGTCAAGTCAAGTCACCTTTATTTATATAGCGCTTTTTACAATACAAATTGTTTCAAAGCAGCTTCACAGAGATAACAGGAACATAATGTTATAATAGTATTGTTAAATTCAAAATTAAATGTTAAATGTCCCCAACTAAGCAAGCCAAGGAACCAAAACTCCATCAGGTGACAGAATGGAGAAAAAAACCTTGAGAGAACTCAGGCTCAGTCGGGGGGCCAGTCCTCCTTTGGCCAACAAACGAACAGTGAATGATTATGATTTAGGCAGCATAATGTCAGGAGTCAGATGTGATCAGAACTTTCACGATATTTATCCAGTTCATCTGGTTGGTGGTCGGAGTCATCACGCCGGTGTGGAGATGAGTATGTTGAGGTGTCCATGAGGCCTTCAGTGTTGATGAGGTTGGCACTTCAGGGATGCGTTGTCGTCGTGTCCAAGTGATGGTCCTTCCTCAGATCTGGATATGGCCTGGATCCGGCGGTTTGCGGTAAACCTCGGGATAAACAGAGGGACAAATATTAGCGTAGACGCCATCCTTCTTATGATGTACAAAGTACATCAGGAATTATGGGAAGTGTTCCCGCTTCCGGCTGATCTAAACTACGCAGCCTAACATTGAATTATAGAAGTCTATAATGTGTTATGTGTATGCTAAGCCAAAGAGATGTGTTTTTAGTCTTGATTTAAACTGACAGACTGTGTCTGCTTCCCGGACCATGTTAGGAAGATTGTTCCACAGTTTTGGTGATAAATAGGAAAAGGATCTACCGCCAGCAGTTGATTTTGATATTCTAGGTATTATCAACTGGCCAGATTTTTGAGATCGCAATAGACGTGAAGGACTATAATGCGTTAAGAGCTCACTCAAGTACTGGGGAGCTAAACCATTTAGTGCTTTGTAAGTAATCAGCAATATTTTAAAATTTATACGATGTTTAATAGGCAGCCAATGCAGTGTTGACAGAACCGGGCTAATATGGTCATACTTCCTGGTTCTGGTAAGAACTCTAGCTGCTGCGTTTTGAACTAGCTGTAGTTTGTTTATTAAGCGTGCAGGGCAACCACCCCAGTAGAGCATTACAAAAATCTAGCCTTGAGGTCATGAACGCATGAACTAATTGTTCTGCATTTGTCAGTGAGAGCATATGACGTAATTTAGATATATTTTTAAGATGGAAAAATGCGGTTTTACAGATACTAGACACGTGACTTTCAAATGAAAGATTGGTATCAAAGAGCACACCCAGGTTCCTAACTGACGACGAAGACTTAACAGAGCAGCCATCAAGGGTTAGACAGTATTCTAGGTTATTATGTGTGGAAGTTTTTTGTCCAATGATTAGAATCTCTGTTTTTTTTTTCAGAATTTAGTAGTAGGAAATTACTGGTCATCCAATTTTTTTATATCAGCTATGCATTCCGTTCATTTTGTGAATTGGTAAGTTTCGTTAGGTTTTGAAGAAATATACAGCTGAGTATCATCAGCATAACAGTGAAAGCTAATTCCATATTTCCTAATGATATCTCCTAATGGTAGCATGTACAGAGTGAACAGCAGCGGTCCTAGTACTGAGCCTTGTAGTACGCCATACTGAACTTGTGATCGATAAGACATCTCTTCATTTACTGCTACAAACTGAAAACGGTCAGATAAGTATGTACTTAATTATATAATTACATTGTACCAAGTCGGTAACACGTATGTAACCTACTCAGCCTGTTACACATGTGTAACAATAGCTGCCTAATACATGAGTGTATTTACAATCTGTAAGTACAGGCTGTTCCATAACTTAGTTACATGTTAATTACATTTTGTTACATGTTATTAAAATGTCTACTACTAAGTAATTAATTAAGTAATTACTCTGTATCACGGACACCGTAAAATAAAGTGTTACCTAATGTTCTTCTGAATCACTGTACGTGGTCGGCTTATTTCTAAAAGGAAAATTTCTAGAAGTCTCCACAGGTAAGGAGGCAACAGAGGAAATGGGCTTTTTACTTTGAACTTTCTGCTGCAATCTCTTCACCTGTTTTTTTCAGTGCAGTCACTTCAAGGTCTGCACAACATTCTAAGGTTGTAGCTTTCATGACTGGATCAGCAAATGCCTCTTCTTTCACAGCTCAATGAGGGGTGGCTGCCATAGAAGCGAACATGGCTTTCAGTTCATTCAACTCAGTTTTTAGTCTGAATTTCGGTCTGCTTATTGTCTACCTCTGCTTTAGCATGGGTCTTATGTACAGTGGAGTTTAGCTGAGCCCTAGATGCCTCGTATTCTTCCTCACTGCGAATCTCACTCAACAGCTCCAAAAAGGATGGAGGATTTTCCTTCTGTGGGAAGTATGTCAGAAGGGACGCTAGAACGGTCTACAACTTCTTTGCATTCACATAAAACAGTCAAACTATCCAGTCTGCTGTTGTACATACGTCCTCTCACCCGCACTCGACCCAGACATTTAACAGATTGGAGGGTGTCTTCAATTTGAGAAATATCTACATCCTCAGGGAGAATGACCATCAGCGCATGTGCTTCATTAAAGGGGGGGTGAAACACTCAGTTTCAGTCAATCTCATGTTAATCTTGAGTACCTATAGAGTAATATTGCATCCATCATATCTCCAAAAAGTCTTTAGTTTTATTATATTTATAGAAGAAAGATAGGTTGTACCGAGTTTTTATGGAAAAAGCTGAGCGGTGGAGGAGTGCCGTGTGGGCGGAGCTAAATAACCACGAGCGCGCAAAGCTTTTACGTTGAGAGCGTCTGGAAGCTGTGACATCCTAAAACAAACAATGGCTAAGAAGCAGTTCTACTCACCGCCTATGGTTCCAACGCAAGACCGTTAATCTTTATTGTTGGGACTGCTCCATCCTTGAGAACTAAACAATTAGCAAATCCGGCTTCGAACTGGGCCTTGTTTATAAAAAAAAATCATCCTCGAAATGCATGCAACAACAACAAGAATACTTTTACAACTGTGTTGATGTTCTGGAAAAACAAACTCCATCCACTGGTCCCTTACCGCTTGATTCTTTGGGAATCTGTGCAGTGTTGTCTTGCCTTGGCAACCGAAAACAAACTTCTTTGGTGACATATTGCAGCGCAGCTGATGCACAGCACTTTGATGGGCATAGGTTACCGCTATTGCTCTACAGCTGTGCGCACACCCTTCCGAGAGAAGTGCCCTTAGGACCGCATAAGGAAATTCCGGCGCATCTGACGTCAGACGCGCCCATACTCGAAAAAAACTTTCCGAAACTTGTGACAACCAGGAAGGAGTATTTTGAGAACAGAAATACTCAATTAAACGTATAACGTAATTTTTGAAACTTTGTCCATGTTTAGCATGGGAATCCAACTCTTTAACAGTGTAAAAAACTCACTATGCATGAAATAGCATTTCACCCCCCCTTTAAGCATTTCTCCTCGACACCATCCTTTAAGCTCATCCACCAGCCCAGGATATATAGAATAAGCAGTCATGGTCACACTGTGCTAACTATATTATCACTGAGACTTAATTTTGTTTCTTCTTTTACAGCACACAACTGCGACAGTACACTCAAGGATCCCAGCGGTGCCTCCAATTTATGTAGCGCTTTTAACCCTTCCTTTTTTTATATTAAAGGGAACACTCTGAGTTCGTATGAATAAACTTTGTTTTGTCAAATCTATTGTGAGCTAAGTGTGCCTATTTACTCACTTTAACTTATTTTATGTAAACGGTGCTTGTTACTTAGTTCCTTGGGTCACTTAAACTTTAAAATGAAATCACATAATAATGAATTAGGATTTTAGGATTTATCTTCTGTTAATAAAGTAATTGTTTCCCCCAACAACAACAAAAAAATCCTAATATGTCTCTTTTGTAACTCAAATTAATAAACTGAAAACACTCAAGTATACGGTATTAACAATTTTCTGAAATAAATATAAAAGGTTTTTTTCCAAAATGTAAATAAAAATAACACCATGTAAATAATCAATAGGAATTTCACCAATTCACACAGATAAATAATTTTAAAAAAATCAATAACACATTTCACAGTGGTAAATAGTTATTTTTTGTTCCCCTCCTTTTAGGTATATTTTAAATTTGAGTCCCCAAACTCTCTATCTCAAACTCAAAGGACTCTTCAACCAAATACTAAGCCGGCAATATGAACTTAACCTTAACCAATATGAGAGTCTTTTATTTTCATGTTGCAGGCCTGTTTGATGCTGGGGTACGTTGTGGTAAAAAAATAATAATAAAAGACCGCTTCACTCAGCACGGAGCAAACAAACAAAAATACCTTGAAGTATCCAATCAGAAGAGCGTGTTTCACCTCCCAACGTTAGATGTCCGTCAAACCCACGATCGTGGTGATTTCCTCAGGGCCAAAGGAATTCCGAGCACTCACTTAACTCATAATTCATCTGGAATCATCCTCATCTGAAACTGCCACGCATCCTCATGCTGACAACTCGCCAACTAAACACACAATCCATTCGAGCAAGATAGACACTGTTCAGTCTCTATAAATAGTCCATTCGCTGTCTTAGAAAATGGAGGCTGGAATTAACACAGCCAGGAATTGTCAGGGTTGGGTGCGCAGGTGACCGAAGACGAGGACACGGAAGCTTCAATGTAAGAGTTTTAATAACAAAATGAAACTTTTCCAAAATGAAACAAGAACAAAACTCCAGGGCTTCAGGGTTTACACACAACCACACATGGACGACGATCGACAAACACTGGGAGAAAACACAGGGCTTAAATACACTAGGAATGATTGGATAATGAACTGAACACAGGTGATAAAACTGAACACAAACGAGGAGCGGGAAAACTTAACAGGACTAAACCAAAAACCACAAAGACAGGGGAAAACAAGATCTCAAAACAGAACTTAAACATACAGAAACGTGACACTACCTCCCCCCTTCCCGAAGGCGCGACCTCGCGCCGTATAACATCCAAAGGGGTGGGAGGGTGGGCGCCCTGGAGGCTGACGAGGGCATGGAGCAGGTCCAGGAAGCCTCCAGGGCGGAGCAGGCTGTGGGCGTGGCAATGGCGGAGTTGTGGGACCCTCGGGCGTCCAAGGCGGAGCTGTGGGACCCTCGGCGTCCAAGGCGGAGCTGTGGGACCCTCGGGCGTCCAGGGCGGAGCTGTGGGACCCTCGGGCGTCCAGGGCGGAGCTGTGGGACCCTCGGGCGTCCAGGGCGGTGAAGACCCTTCAGGTGGCCAGGGTGGTGAAGACCCTTCAGGTGGCCAGGGCGGTGAAGACCCTTCAGGTGGCCAGGGCGGTGAAGACCCTTCAGGTGGCCAGGGCGGTGAAGACCCTTCAGGTGGCCAGGGCGGTGAAGACCCTTCAGGTGGCCATGGCGGTGCAGACCCTTCGGGTGGCCATGGCGGTGAAGACCCTTCGGGTGGCCATGGCGGTGCAGACCCTTCAGGTGGCCATGGCGGTGTTATCTTTTCGGGCCTCCGTGGATCTTTGGCCGGCCACGGCGAAGGCGTATGGCGCCCCCCCAAAATTTTCTTGGGGAGGACAGGCTCATGATCGGGAACTGACTTGACATCAACGGGCGCTGGGTCAACGGGTTCTGGGTCAACGGGCTCTGGGTCTGGGTCAACGGGCTCTGGGTCTGGGTCAACGGGCTCTGGGTCTGGCGCTGGGTCAACGGGCTCTGGCTCTGGCTCTGGCTCTGGGTCAACGGGCTCTGGCTCTGGCTCTGGGTCAACGGGCTCTGGCTCTGGCTCTGGGTCAACGGGCTCTGGCTCTGGCTCTGGGTCAACGGGCTCTGGGTCAACGGGCTCTGGCTCTGGCGTTGGGTCAACGGGCTCTGGCTCTGGTGCATCATGGGATTCGGAACTGGACGGGGCCAGCACATCAGGGGACTCGGAACTGGACGGGGCCAGCACATCAAGGGACTTGGAACTGGACGGGGCCAGCACATCATGGGACTCGGAACTGGACGGGGCCAGCAAATCAAGGGACTCGGAACTGGACGGGGCCAGCACATCAGGGAGCTTGGGGCTGGATTCGTGGCGGGCAGGTGAAGGTCTCTGGCTGGACGGTCTCTGGCTGGACGGTCTCTGGCTGGACGGTCTCTGGCTGGACGGTCTCTGGCTGGACGGTCTCTGGCTGGACGGTCTCTGGCTGGACAGGGCTGGATGGGATCAGCGGCGAAGGCTCTGTGTTTGGAGTGGGCTCAGGCGTTGGCGTGCAGGTGATGGGCTCAGGCGTTGGCGTGCAGGTGATGGGCTCCTGCTCTGGCTGGCCGTGGAGATCGGGCTGGATGTCTCCCACGGTGAGTGAGGAACCACACACCCACAGCGTACGGTCAATAAACTTAACTAAAGGGAGGTGGAGATCTCCCAATAACAGTATCTGGGCGAGGGTATCGTCCATCCCACTCCAGAATTCATGGGTAAGAGTCTCCTCATTCCAATAATAGTCCTGGAAAAGATGGAGATATATCTCTGCGTAGTCTTTCAGAGACCGGCCATCTTGTGGGACACAGAGTTCGTAATTCATCCCTTCGTTTGTTAGGTCGATCGCTCTGTCAGGGTTGGGTGCGCAGGTGACCGAAGACGAGGACACGGAAGCTTCAATGTAAGAGTTTTAATAACAAAATGAAACTTTTCCAAAATGAAACAAGAACAAAACTCCAGGGCTTCAGGGTTTACACACAACCACACATGGACGACGATCGACAAACACTGGGAGAAAACACAGGGCTTAAATACACTAGGAATGATTGGATAATGAACTGAACACAGGTGATAAAACTGAACACAAACGAGGAGCGGGAAAACTTAACAGGACTAAACCAAAAACCACAAAGACAGGGGAAAACAAGATCTCAAAACAGAACTTAAACATACAGAAACGTGACAGGAATACTTTGTGGAGAAATAAATCTTACCCGTCTCTGTAGTTTAGGTTTCTGTTCTCGTTTTGACAACACACTAACTACATAAACTATTGCAACACAATATAGCATATAAAATATATATATATATATATATATATATATATATATATATATATATATATATATATATATATATATATATATATAGAGACAGACAGACCAAGGCAGAAAGCTCTTTTCAAATGTAAACTTGACTTCACAGGAAACTTACATGAATCATCACCCCAGACTTACTGGGGGCAGAAGTTGATTTACATAGAACCATTTGCTAACAATGGAAATTTGGATTGAGTTCACTCCTTCTGAGAGCAGGAGTTTTTTGGGTTTGAGACATTTCAAATTATATCAAACATGTGTAATACTGTATGATATTATTCATATTAACCCATATAGATTTTTGGGTTAATTTCAGGTGATCTCAGCATGATAGCACAAGAGAGAAATTAAAATGTTAATTTCCTTTGTTATCTCAGAGAGTTGCACTATCTTCCAATTCTTCCAGTTTGTCCATTCTTACATATCCATAGCTTAGAGTAGACATCCTCCTCAAAGCAATTACATACAACATACAATGGCGGCCATGGTTTAATTTTTTGGTGTTGTATTCATTTATTCATAGTCTGTTATATTACCCTGTAGGTATTCTGATTACCATTGTTGGTATTATCATGTATCCATGTATTCATAATCTGTCTTATTTTACCTTGTAGGTATTTGATTACCATTGTTGGTATTAATCGAGCACAGCGTTAGTTCAGACAGGCCACGTAGGCATTGGCTGCGATCAGCTGACGCGGTCAGCTGTCAAATCGCTCCAACCACTAGCGTTCTCCTATTAGACCGGAAGGATATATATACGCGGCACTTCCGCCTGGGATGTATGCTTAAACTGCTCGCAAGCACCTGCTTTACAGCTAACCTCAGCATGAAATTTAACTCAACGATATTTCTATCAATTCTTACCTGCTGGTTGCTGGCGATGGACACTTCAGTCACCCTAGGACAAATATCTGATGATTCTCCGGACGAGAGCCAGGATTGTCTCACCGAGGACCTCGATCCAGCTCAGTTAGTGAGGCGCAGTTCTAGGATAGCAGCAAGGAATCCCTCTATTAATGACTGGCCCAAAGATAGGATCCTGTCCACCCTGTACTCCCTCAACATACAAGCTCCTCCGAATCTGAGTCACGATCAGCTCTGGAATTTTTTACAAGAAGTCCAAGACCCGCAGCCCATTTCTACCAACGAAGCGCCGTCTCTCCCCCGAGCCACCAGCCGTAAAGCCACCGAGAAAAGAAGGAATACTTCCACTGACCAGACGAATCTAACTCCAAAAAAGGCAAAATCATCTCACCCCTCCCAGGCACCAGCAGAGCAAGACGATGACAGGATATTCTCAGCGCTGCTTTCAATCCAAGGATCCCTCTCCAGCATGGACAACAGGATCCAAGCGCTGGAATCACAACGCTCAGCTTCCGCACATCCGGCGATCTTCGACGGGCAGACTTCCAGCTCGGCTCCAGATCGCGCCTCCACTACCGACCCGGCTGCTAATCTTCCTAGGAGAACTCTCGGAATAGCGTTACCAGCAGCTTCCACAGGTGCTCCTTTCTTTCCCCCAGCAGCTGCTATCTCTCCTCACCTGCGCGCTCAAATTCTGTCAGGTAACGACATCAACCTAGTGAAAATTTTGTTATGTGCAGAAACTAACGAACGAAGGATTGTGGATTGTGGGGACGTATCAGTCGTTCTAAAAGATAGTGACCTAAGACTCACCAAGAGTTTAACTATGGCGGAGTTTAACGTCGCTTTCGGCGTGTTCAGAGATATCATCTGTGAAGCGTATCCAGAAAGAAGAAAGGAACTAGACACTTATCTAGCTATTATACCGGATCTCGCCATGTCTTACGGAGGAACACTTTTTTACGAATATCACAAATCGTTTTCATCTAAAGCAGCAATGTACATACAATGCTTTAATCAGCGACTGGACTGGTCCGTAGTCGATCTCGCTCTCATTAGCAGGCACTTTACAGGCCACCGAGCGCTGTCATGCTCACTTTGCGGCTCGTTTTCCCACATCGCATCTCTCTGCCCTAAGACTGCTTCAACTCACGACACCAGCGCCTCGGCACCTGAACAGGTGAAGCCTGAAAGACAAACTCCCCTTTGTTTTAATTTCAATGAGAATGTCTGTACTCGTAATAATTGTAAATTCTTTCATGCTTGCAGCTATTGCGGGAACAGTCACCCGAAGTTTTCATGTCCACGCCGTGCAAAATTCCCCAAAAAAAATAAACACCCCGGTGAACACCAAAGAGCTAGGGGAAGCTCTGTCAAAGCATCCAAACCGCTGTCTCGTATCTTACCTTATTTTAGGGCTCATGCACGGTTTTCTAGCTGGTCTTTCCTATCAGCCCACACTTTCCTTCACCTGCCAAAACCTTCAGTCGGCTATTAAAGACCCGCAGGCCGTAGACGAACTGCTGGGGAAAGAAATCGAAAAGGGATATATGATTGGACCTTTCGATCAACCTCCTTTCAAACTTTTCCGTATTAACCCTTTAGGAATTGCAGTCAGGAAATACTCAGGGAAAAAACGTCTAATCATCGATTTATCCGCTCCCCACTCCACTGAAGGGGTCCCAAGCATCAACAGTTTAATTCCCTCAGAACCTTTTTCCCTGTGTTATTCCACCATGGACAACGCAATTAAACTTATTAAATTAGCCGGCAGAGGAGCGTGGCTCAGTAAAGCGGATATCACCGACGCATTCAAAATAATGCCCTTATACCCGTCCCAGTGGCATCTTTTCGGCGTTAGTTGGCGAAACAAATGTTATTTTTCAGTCAGACTCACGTTCGGGTGTAAAAGCAGCCCTAAAATTTTCGATACTTTGTCCGAAGCACTATGCTGGGTCCTACTTAATAATTTTAAACTGCCATTCGTTCTCCATCTGTTGGATGATTTTTTGCTCATCGACTTTCCGGACGCTAACCCATCGCGCAGCATAAATCTCCTGGTTGAAGCATTTAATAAATTCGGTATCCCCCTAGCAGAAGAGAAAACAAAAGGTCCTTCTCGCGTCCTTGATTTCTTGGGGATCACTTTAGATTCTATCAAAATGCAAGCATCTCTTCCGCTAGATAAACTAGTAAGGATTAGAGGTTTTATTAAATCGTATTCTCTATTAACCACCCTAACAAAAAGGGATATTCTTTCTCTGCTGGGGCATCTCAATTTTGCGATGAGGATCATTCCCCAAGGTCGTTCCTTTATTTCCAGACTCTTGGACCTTTCAAAAACGGTTGAGAAAATGCACGACATAGTCAAGCTAGACGAGGGCTGCAGGTCAGATTTAATATTCTGGTCACAACTATGCGATAACTGGAACGGCACTTCCTTCTTCTACGAAGAAAATATAGAGACCTCAGTCAAACTAAATTTATTCACCGACGCAGCTCCTTCCGTAGGGTTCGGAGGGATATTTAATAATCAATGGTTCGCAGAAAGATGGCCAAAAGAACTTCAGGAACTAGCTCCCTCAATCCAATCAACAGCACTCATGGAATTATATCCCATAGTAATAGCTAGCTTGTTATGGGCAGATAAATGGACCAGGAAAAATATTCTCGTTTTTTGCGACAACGAAGCTACGGTAAATATTATTAACAAAGGTCGTTCCTCGGTGCCATTTATTAACCGCTTCATTAGGCGACTAACCTGGATTTCGGTCATGAACAATTTTACCATTAAAGCCACTCACATACCCGGGCTGGATAATAAAATAGCTGACTCTCTGTCTCGGTTTAATTTTCAGGAATTCAGACGCCTGTGCCCAGGAGCGGCTTCATCACGACTGGGCTGCCCGGACTTCAGCCAAACAGTCCTAGATTAAAAGCACAGCGTTAGTTCAGACAGGCCACGTAGGCATTGGCTGCAATCAGCTGACGCGGTCAGCTGTCAAATCGCTCCAACCACTAGCGTTCTCCTATTAGACCGGAAGGATATATATATGCGGCACTTCCGCCTGGGATGTATGCTTAAACTGCTCGCAACCCGCCCCCCCACCCTGACTACTAAGTATCAAGCATTTTTCTGTGCACGTTTTGGCTGTTGTCTTCTCTGTTTCAGATCATCAAGGCTTCCAAGTTCTAGAGTCACGGACATCATGAGAAACACACCCTCCCTCGTAGCAAGCAACAACATAGACGTCCCCGACCTCACTGATACATTTAAACCACGGCTTAAAGACATTACTAAATGTCTTAATCATCTGTATATTGCAAAGCTGATGGTTCCATGGGGGGGTTAATGCTAAAGCTACGTATGTCATCAATTACGGAGCAAGAACCCCTATAAGGAACCATACCGCCAAAGATAAATTGTGTTCAATAAACTCAAGTAAACTTGCCAAAGTGGTCTCGTCTGAATTATAATTGTTACCTAAGGTCATATATGGTGTGTATTTAGGACATGTTGTGTTTATTTTAGTTTTTTGGTATTGTTTTGCTTTTTGGTGGGTACGAAGGGGTTCCCCTTCTTTCCTTTCTCATGTTTTTTTTTATTTTTTATATGTAATTATATAAAAAATTTTAATTGAGTATTATGATATTGTTTAAGGAAGCAACGATTGTTTTGTTTTTGTTTTTCCTGTTAATGGTAACCGGGGTGGGTTCAAATAAGTTTAACTTCTACCCACTCCGTTTCGAGCAATAGATGGAATTATTTTGTTAAGTTTGATGAAAATATGATGAATTTAAAGGCTTGCATAGATTAATCAAAATACTTCTTTATTGCCTTTGTCATGTGTAATTATATATTGCTCGAAATAAATAAATAAATCAAATAAAATAAAAATATACACTTGCTGCTACTGTAACGAGTCAATGTGTTTAAGTTCTGTTTTGTGATCTTGGTTTCCCCTGTCTTTGTGGTTTTTGGTTTAGTCCTGTTAAGTTTTCCCGCTCCTCGTTTGTGTTCAGTTTTATCACCTGTGTTCAGTTCATTATCCAATCATTCCTAGTGTATTTAAGCCCTATGTTTTCCCTGAGTGTTTGTCGATCGTCGTCTATGTGTGGTTGTGTGTAAACCCTGAAGCCCTGGAGTTTTGTTCTTGTTTCATTTTGCAAAGTTTCATTTTGTTATTAAAACTCTTATATTGAAGATTCCGTGTCCTCGTCTTCGGTCACCTGCACAGCAACCCTGACAGAACGATCGACCGTAAACAAGAATGAGCCGAAGGAGGAAGAACAAAGAGGTGAGCCCATTCGAAAACCCAATCCTCTTCCAGAAGGAACGCTCACTCGAAGAGTATGCGGGGCTCTATTTAGAGCTATATGATGATGTGTCGTTGGAGGAGGAGAAACTAACAAGAAGTTTCTGGGGTGGACTGAAGGACCCATTGGCCCAGATAATTCTTGTCAAGGACCTCCATCTATCCTTCCTGGAGTTTGTGGATCACACGCTGTGGGCGTGTGGATCCAGCTACCTGGTAGAAGATCTACCACTCCAGCCAGCTCCAAGCCCGCCAACGCCTGAACCCATCACCTGCACGCCAACGCCTGAGCCCATCACCTGCACGCCTGCCCCTGAGCCCATCGCCTGCCCGCCAGAGCCTGAGCCTGTCGCCTGCCCGCCTGAGCCCAGCCCCAAGCTCCCTGAAATGCTGGTTCCGTCCAGTTCCGAGTCCCCTGATGTGCTGGCCCCGTCCAGTTCCGAGTCCCATGAAGCGCCAGAGCCAGAGCCCGTTGACCCAGCGCCAGAGCCAGAGCCCGTTGACCCAGCGCCAGAGCCAGAGCCCGTTGACCCAGCGCCAGAGCCAGAGCCCGTTGACCCAGCGCCAGAGCCAGAGCCCGTTGACCCAGCGCCAGAGCCAGAGCCCGTTGACCCAGAGCCAGAGCCAGAGCCCGTTGACCCAGCGCCAGAGCCCGTTGACCCAGAGCCAGAGCCCGTTGACCCAGCGCCAGAGCCAGAGCCCGTTGACCCAGCGCCAGAGCCAGAGCCCGTTGACCCAACGCCAGAGCCAGAGCCCGTTGACCCAGCGCCAGAGCCAGAGCCCGTTGACCCAGCGCCAGAGCCAGAGCCCGTTGACCCAGCGCCAGAGCCAGAGCCAGAGCCCGTTGACCCAGCGCCAGAGCCAGAGCCCGTTGACCCAGCGCCAGAGCCAGAGCCCGTTGACCCAGCGCCAGAGCCAGAGCCCGTTGACCCAGCGCCAGAGCCAGAGCCCGTTGACCCAGCGCCAGAGCCAGAGCCCGTTGACCCAGCGCCAGAGCCAGAGCCCGTTGACCCAGCGCCAGAGCCAGAGCCCGTTGACCCAGCGCCAGAGCCAGAGCCCGTTGACCCAGCGCCAGAGCCAGAGCCCGTTGACCCAGCGCCAGAGCCCGTTGACCCAGCGCCAGAGCCAGAGCCCGTTGACCCAGCGCCAGAGCCAGAGCCCGTTGACCCAGCGCCAGAGCCAGAGCCCGTTGACCCAGCGCCAGAGCCAGAGCCCGTTGACCCAGCGCCAGAGCCAGAGCCCGTTGACCCAGCGCCAGAGCCAGAGCCCGTTGACCCAGCGCCAGAGCCAGAGCCCGTTGACCCAGCGCCAGAGCCAGAGCCCGTTGACCCAGCGCCAGAGCCCGTTGACCCAGCGCCAGAGCCAGAGCCCGTTGACCCAGCGCCAGAGCCAGAGCCCGTTGACCCAGCGCCAGAGCCAGAGCCCGTTGACCCAGCGCCAGAGCCAGAGCCCGTTGACCCAGCGCCAGAGCCAGAGCCCGTTGACCCAGCGCCAGAGCCAGAGCCCGTTGACCCAGCGCCAGAGCCAGAGCCCGTTGACCCAGCGCCAGAGCCAGAGCCCGTTGACCCAGCGCCAGAGCCAGAGCCCGTTGACCCAGAGCCAGAGCCCGTTGACCCAGCGCCAGAGCCCGTTGACCCAGCGCCAGAGCCCGTTGACCCAGCGCCAGAGCCCGTTGACCCAGCGCCAGAGCCCGTTGACCCAGCGCCAGAGCCCGTTGACCCAGCGCCAGAGCCCGTTGACCCAGCGCCAGAGCCCGTTGACCCAGCGCCAGAGCCAGAGCCCGTTGACCCAGCGCCAGAGCCAGAGCCCGTTGACCCAGAGCCAGAGCCAGAGCCCATTGATGTCAAGTCAGTTCCCGATCCTGAGCCTGTCCTCCCCAAGAAAATTTTGGGGGGGCACTATACGCCTTCGTCGTGGCCGGCCAAAGACCCACGGAGGCCTGAAAAAAGTTCACCACCACGGCCACCTGAAGGGTCTTCACCACCACGGCCGCCCGAAGGGTCCTCACCGCCGTGGCCACCCGAAGGGTCTTCACCGCCGTGGCCACCTGAAGGGTCCTCACCGCCATGGCCACCCGAAGGGTCCTCACCGCCATGGCCACCTGAAGGGTCTTCACCACCACGGCCACCCGAAGGGTCCTCACCGCCGTGGCCACCTGAAGAGCCTGCACCGCCATGGCCACCCGAGGGTCCCACAGCACCGCCCTGGACGCCCGAGGGTCCCACAGATCCGCCCCGGACGCCCGAGGGTCCCACAGCTCCGCCCTGGACGCCCGAGGGTCCCACAGCTCCGCCCTGGACGCCCGAGGGTCCCACAGCTCCGCCCTGGACGCCCGAGGGTCCCACAGCTCCGCCCTGGACGCCCGAGGGTCCCACAGCTCCGCCCTGGACGCCCGAGGGTCCCACAGCTCCGCCCTGGACGCCCGAGGGTCCCACAGCTCCGCCCTGGCCACGCCCACAGCCTGCTCCACCGTGGCCACGCCCACAGCCTGCTCCACCGTGGCCACGCCCACAGCCTGCTCCACCGTGGCCACGCCCACAGCCTGCACCGTCGTGGCCACGCCCACAGCCTGCACCGCCCTGGCCACGCCCACAGCCTGCACCGCCCTGGCCACGCCCACAGCCTGCTCCGCCGTGGCCACGCCCACAACCTGCTCCGCCCTGGAGGCTTCCTGGACCTGCACCATGCCCTCGTCAGCCTCCAGGGCGCCCACCCTCCCACCCCTTTGGATGTTATACGGCGCGAGGACGCGCCTTCGAGGAGGGGGGAGGTACTGTAACGAGTCAATGTGTTTAAGTTCTGTTTTGTGATCTTGGTTTCCCCTGTCTTTGTGGTTTTTGGTTTAGTCCTGTTAAGTTTTCCCGCTCCTCGTTTGTGTTCAGTTTTATCACCTGTGTTCAGTTCATTATCCAATCATTCCTAGTGTATTTAAGCCCTGTGTTTTCCCTGAGTGTTTGTCGATCGTCGTCTATGTGTGGTTGTGTGTAAACCCTGAAGCCCTGGAGTTTTGTTCTTGTTTCATTTTGCAAAGTTTCATTTTGTTATTAAAACTCTTATATTGAAGATTCCGTGTCCTCGTCTTCGGTCACCTGCACAGCAACCCTGACAGCTACATGAGCACAATTGTGTAAATGCTGCAGCTTATGCCTAGAATCACGCCACAAGACTGTTAAACATAATGCTTAGATTAAACTGTTATGATTACTCATTTAATAAACCAACCATGCAATGTGCTCAGAAATCTTAGATGTTGATTTCAGGTTAGGGGTGTGCGATATCACAATTTTTGATCGTGGACAATTAAAATGTCTCCACGACCTGCTTTTAAAGAAATATCGTAGTATCGTGTTACAGTGCATTCTATCAGTTGCAGTTATGGCGCCTCTGTCTCAACATACTGTACAAAGCGACATACCTAATGTTAATACTTAACACGTTAATGTAGAGGTACGGGACACTGCAATTAGCAAAAGTTAATTATTTGCATGTGCTTTAAAGCCTTGCCGGTTAAACATTTAATTTGCGTGCTGATGCCCTGTTCTAATGTGCACTTTTCTGAACATGTACACCCGAAGCTAACAGGAACTATAACAGCCTGTCAAACAGCGCCTGGTTACTGGACTATGTTATCTTTAGAGTCTCATTGCGCTAAACAAAGTTGGTTATGTCTAAAGTGAAAGCAAACATTTGAGAGAAAGTATGTTGCGCATGTTATTTGCGTGTTTATTACATGGCTTGGTTGAATTCTAATGTAGAATGCGGTCTGTTATGTAAGGGATAATGTATAGCAGGGCGGTTGTTATGGCGAATACCACCCCGACAGGCTGACTTAGGAGCCTGACGCGAAGCGGTGGGATCTTAATCAGCCTGAAGGGGTGGTATTCGCTATAACAACCGCCTCGCTATACATTATCCCGCTTATTATGGCTACCCACCAAATAAATCAATGATTTGACTCAAAATATTGATTTAAAAAGGAGTTTATTGATTTAAAAACGATTGTATTGCTTCCGCTAAAGAAAATAGTCCGTTCTGTCTCTGAACTGCGTCCATGGCAACGGTCTGTTTTTTCATGGCAACGGTCTGTTATACTAAGCAGCGGTCTGTTATCAAGAAATAACAGACCGCATTCTACATTGGAATTCTACCAAGCCATGTAATCATTTTTGATAACAGACCCCTGTTTGCGTGAATCATTTCACACACCAGACTGCTTTATAAACGAGGAGGGTCAGTATAAAGCTGGTTTTGCTAAGCTGCTCCTGAAAAAAGCATCGGTACCAACTATTAGTGTTCCTGCTGCACCTCCAGAAGAACTGAAGTGAGTGTAACGTTTTATTAACCTTTATATTAATATGTATATTAATCTTTGCAAATCGCTAGCTGCACGCTTCACAATGAATGCGTCTAAGGTTTACACTCAGGGTACATTACGGTATGTTTTCTATGTACGACCAGTGTTTGGAATAACGCCGTTTAAAATAACGGCGTTAGGTAACGACGTTATTTTTTCAGTAACGGGGTAATCTAATTAATTACTTTTCCCGTCGTTACAACGGCGTTAACGTTACTGGACGTTAAATGCGATCCGTTACCACGGGTGTCAGTTTGGTTTGCAATGTGCTGGGGACGCATTCGGAAGTGCATTTTCAGAAGTGCTGGGTAAAACTTGTCAAACTGTGCAGCCTCTCTGCTCAACCCGTAAATAAATCCATTGATCCGTAGTGGTCTATTGGTAGATTGTTTGCCAAGCATGTCAGAGGTTATGGGTTCTAATCCACGCTAGTATAGTTTTTTTTTTCTCCCGTATCAAAACCGAATATGTTCATCAGTGTTTACAGTCCATATCAAGCAGGGAAACGTTTGTGTGCTTTTTATTTTGTGATTTCACCGGAATGAATAGAAAGTCTCCACAACGGCGATAGATTGAAGAGCGCGCATCCGAGTGAAGACTGCGTGCGGCGCGCGCGCCACAAGAGAACAACTATGCAGCCGCGGCAACGAGCGCTCAGCTTGAGTTCAAAACCAAAACAATTTAACGCTAGATCTCTTATTTAATAGCGAACTAAATTAATGCTCTGCTAGTTAACTGGAGATGTTTTATTTATTTGTTTCAAAAAGTGGTGAGTACAAAATGACGCCTGATGTGTTACTATGTATTGATTGAATAAACTGTAATCCGAACGCACCCCTGGCTCACACAGCTAGTGAGGAGCTGGGTTAATAAGTGCAGTGAAGTGAAGTGCAGGATAAACCTCTTGTTGTCTGTCGACGTGCAATAAATATAGAAAGTTATGTACAAACACCTGTCATGTTTTACTCATTTCAACTGACTTGTGAAAACTGCAAAAAAAATAAAAAATTCTTTGACATAATAGCAACTTTTTTTTTAACAGTAACGCAAATAGTTACTTTCCCTGGTAACGAGTTACTTTTATTATAGAGTAATTGAGTTACTAACTCAGTTACTTTTTGGAACAAGTAGTGAGTAACTATAACTAATTACTTTTTTAAAGTAACGTTCCCAACACTGTGTACGACGTTCTCAATATAACTCATAATCCCACATTTATAATGAACAACGCTTTATGGTTATTGTGTTATTGTGTTACAAACGGTGTACGCACAGAACAGAGGGGCGGGGGGTGAGCAAAGCTCATTATCATTTAAAGGCACATGCCAGGGCTGCCAACTCTCACGCATTCGGCGTGAGACTCACGCAATTGACCCTTTTCACACGCTCTCACGCCACACATCCATTTTCTCACGCAGAGAAAAATTGCGGACACAGAGGACACTGACACCGACAGACAAGACAGAGGAGGTTACTTTTGATATGTAACAAATTATCAGCTGGCAGATTCTGTGAATATTTTTACGTGATTCACACACTAAATAACGTTTTGGCACTTTTAAATGTGTCAGATCGCTGTAGTGCGTTAGTCCAAACGGCACGTAATACAGTAACCCCCCCCCCCCCCCCCCCCCCCCCCCCCCCCTCCGCCAACAAATCTCACTCGTTGCCCCTTTCAATCTGCAAGCTGCAATGCTCAGTCACTTGCAAAATAATAAATCCAACTTGAAAAATAATCTTGATCAAAGAATCGTGATTTTGCTGAAAAAATCGTGATATGATATTTTTTCCATATCGCCCACCCCTATTGCATACTGATAACAGCCCCAGTATTGTAATGTTGACACACTTAAAGCTACAGCATATAAAGAAACAATGCTATGCATTTTTTTCACCCAGTAAATGGAGTATTTCCTCAATTCAGTATGTCCCACAAAACATTGAGATACTCTCAATTGCTGTTTCAAGGGACAAGTTTTTACTGTTGTGAATGCAGACAAAGCCACAGAACACTTCAACTGCATGCCCAATGTTGTGTTCCACCCACACTTCTTTTGATTTTGATGATAGGAAATACAGCATGTCATGGGCAGAATTGTATCTATTTATACAGTATCTCTATGTTTCACAGTATGCTTCTCATTCACCTTTTCTTCTAATCATTAGTTCACTTCCAAAGAGCCCTGTGGTGAGAGAAGCATGTCCTTGGCGGAGTTGCCACTGTGGTTCTCTCTTGTGCATTCTTTACCACGAGAGGGAGAGAAGATAATCAGCTTGTCAGACAGCACTTAGGCTTTATTCTCCCCTGTAGGCTCAAGCAGTGATGTCAGTGCAGTGCTGAATGTGCCCTCTCAAGACACTGTGGCGAGCTGATAGCCAGCAAGGCCGCTTGGTCAAACTTGCCAGCCAATTAAGGCATCCTGATCTCTCACTGACAAGCATGTCTCTGCTTGTAGAATGCAGAACACAATAATATAGTTACATAGTTGCTGTTTTCCTGAACTGTTGCAATGCTTTAATGATGAGTGTCACAGGTTTAAATAAAAAAAAATCAACCTTAGCATGCAACTCAACATGCTGTTTATGGTTGCAACAAACTTTTTAGCACTACAACAAATTCAAGTTTTGCCTTCCTAAATGAAATTGAGGTTTAAGGTAGTGAATGGAGAAAAAGCATGTGATATTTAGAAATTGAATGAAAAATACCATTAAAGGCCCCAATGTTCTTCAAGCGAAATCAAATGATTGTGATGTCATTGTGCCCATTTACACTTGGTAATTTCATGCGTTATACTCATCATATATCAGAACAGCGGTGGGGCTCAGGATGCTCGGACTAAGAGGATCTTCAGGTGAGTAGCTCAGAGCAACGTGAGTGACTGGCTTTCTCTATTTCCTCAGGACAGTGGTGGAGCTCAGAATACTCGGGCTAAGAAGATCTTCAGGTGCCTAACCCAGAACAGCAGGAGGAGCTGGCTTGCTCTGCTTCTTCAGGACAGCGGTAGGGTTCAGGATGTTCAAACTACGAGGATCTTCAGGTGAGTAACTGGCTTTCTCTGTTTTTCCATGGCAGCAGTGAAGTTCAAGATACCAGTGGTGCGGGGTCTTCGGAACTACCAGGAAGCTCAGGAGGTAGCGGTCTTCAAGGTCGTTGAACTCAAGGCGGCGTGAATGACGGGTTTTCTCTGTTTCTTCACTACAGCAATAGAGCTCGAAATACCTGAAGTGCAGCGTGATTTTTTTTCCCAAACCACTTCAGCGGAAATCCCGCCCTGCAGCCGATTTCATTGGTTTAGGTTATAGTGACGGGTAGGTTGTCACTATAAGTGCAGGGTCTTTGGAACTACCAGGAAGCTCAGGAGGTGGCGGTCTTCGAGGTCGGTGAACTCAAGGAGGCGTGAGTGACTGGCTTTCTCTGTTTCTTCAGAATGGGAGTAAATGGGCACCTGCACACATCTATACAGTCAAATTGTCGAACCTCCCCACACCCCACGGGGTGCGATTATCCCAGGGAAGATTTGGAGCGACGGAATATTTCAATCTTCCTCACACTTGTGCATACATCAATCCCTCCACAATCCCACACATGAACACTTCAATTCATAAGCACTGCAACTCTACAAGTACCTCACAGTGGATTTAAGCCTTCACTCCATTTGGCCTGGATCATTCCACCAGCAGCTCATACTCAGACAGGACAGGGATGTTTATGACTGCATGGAGCTTTATACGAGAAAATGAACGTGCCTTCCAATCACCAACTTCAACCACACGAAAGAGAGAAACAGCAAACAGGTACGAGCCCTCCAATATATCACAATGCCTCCATGAACACAGACGTGGTGCTTCTAAAACAATTAGGAATCATGTACTTAACTTCTTTCCAGATGATGGTCTTCACACTCACAATGACAATCTTCTTCCCAGCCAGCTCTGGTATTCTCACTCACTCGCTCCCTTCTGCCTTGTACTTTGCGTCCTACTTCTTCCTAGAACTCCGTTTAGATTCTCCAATCTCTGCTTTTATATCTCCTCTGGAAATGTGCATCCTCATCGCCACCATAATCAACTTCGATTTAATCCAGCTGCTGCTAATTTCCCCGTTTACCTTTCTGGTCGGCCACGACAGCAAACCGGAACCGGCCTGGTGTTACCCCGGAAGTGCTCCCCAAAGGAATCACGCGCTGATTTTTTTAGTTCCGCCTTCGTCACCCAGTGACAAAGGCCTTGCCTAGCCTTACACACACCGTTTCACACACTATGGTAACAACGTATTTCTACTTTGTTATTGTATTCAAGTACTACATTTCTCAAGTATCTGTACTTTATCATAGTATTATATAATACTATCTACATAGTATTATAAAAAACTTTTACCACTATTCCCATTATTTCCAACTGAAGAATTAGCCAACCCCTCTGAGATACAAGAGCGATATTTGATTTGTGAACGAGTTGATTCTTTCTCTGAATTGTTCACAAATAACACTAAAGAAATTAATTTTCGAATTGGACCAATCCAATTGCAACTTTTCTTGAGCCAACAATTCACTGATTCAATGATCAGGTCAAAAATAAACGAGAACAGGATATCGCGATTCGTCAGATTTGGATGTGCATGTAACCGATAGCATGAAAAGAAAATTTACCAATGAACTTGATGATAGGAAGAGTCAGGATTTTATTTAATATAACTCGTGATTTTGTTCGGCTGAAAGTAGAAAGTCATTTACACCTAGGTTGGCTTGAGGGTGAGTCATTTTGATTAGGCAAATTTTTTAATAACTCCCGACAGATATCACAAACTGGAGACGAGGAATGGGCATTTATTCACTATCTTTGGTCACGAAGATGGATGTTGTTAATGTGCCTTTCCTGAGTTTTTTCCTGCCTAAATCTATTTCAAATTCCCATCGTTACCACCCCCAAACAAACGGTGCAGCTCACAGTAAAGTGCTGAACAACTGGAAAACTGTCACATGCACCTCTTAATTATGTTACTTAACCCTGATGTTTTATTCTGTTGATCAAAAAATGGGAAAATGTTGTTTATGAGAAGTATATGTTGGAATTATTTTGAAAAGTGTCGTATTCTGATGTAATCTGTGGAGAGCGGAAGTGAATAGAAGACAAGATGGATGAAGTTCGCTACTCCTGTCTCATGTGCTTCATTGCTTAATAACTCCTGACAGATACCACACAGTACTTTGTTCACGGATGCAACACACTGGCTGCATCCGAAACCGCATACTCAATGAGTAAGTACTTACTCAACGAGTGCTAAAAGAGTAGGTACTTTATAGCCATATCTCGTTGAGTATGAATGCGAACCGGACATCTGCCATGTTGATGTTATCATGTGACCTACGACGCGTTATCACATGCACAACAACTTAAAAGACACGTTTAATTCATCTATCTGTAAATATCTTGATATTGATTAAACTTGCTCATTTTTGGGTCTTTTTGAAGAAACTACTGCCCATTTATTTTGTAAATACATTTAGGGTTGATTTAAGTTCTTATATTTAACCCTTGTGTGGTGTTCATATTTTTGTTATTCAGCCAGTGTTCGTGGGTCTGGTGGACCCGCTGCATTTTTGGGTTTTTAATTCAACATAATCAAACAATTTATGTTATAAATACTCAACAGATGTTTACTTCATCCCAATTACAAGCAATATAAACAGCATATATGGTTAATATTTTCCCTTTACCTTTGTTAGATCACATTTAAGAATTGCAACCTTGTGCGGGAACGGCAGGGGTAGAAACAAAACTCACTTTTGCACTCACACTCTCTCACACTTACACACAATCTCTCTCTCACATGCACGACACACACTCACTCACACTCACTCACGCACGCACACACACACACACACATACTACACTACACACCTACACTACACTACACTACACTAAACTACACTACACTACACTACATTACACTACACACACTTGGATATGTGGTTTATGGGGACTCTCCATAGGTGTAATGGTTTTACAAATGTACAAACTGTATAATCTATCCCCCTACACTAACCTAAACCTACCAATCACAGAAAACTTTTGGCCTTTTTTGAATTTCCAAAAACTGCATTTAGTATGTTTTTTTAAGCCGTTTGGTTTAGGACACAGATGTCCCCATAAACCATGTTTACGTTGTAATACCCATGTCATTATACACATTTGTGTCCTCATAAACCATATACAAGAACACACATACACACACACACACACACACACTAACAGCAAGCCCTGACAGGAGGAGGACAGAGTAAAGGTACACAGGACCTACAATTTCAGGACCCGAACATCCTGTGTGTAATATAAATGTGTAGGGGGTGGGGGGTGGGGGGGTTGGGGGGGGGGGTGTACAGTGTGTGGTCATTGAAAATGTGTTTGGATATATGTTCTTCACAGAAAATGAGCCAAGGCCAATGAGCCTGAGGTTGAAAAAATTATTAATTGTACAATTTTTCTTTTGATAAAAAATGAAAACGGGTCCCACAGACCCGAACACCATACACGGGTTAACCCTACTAATGTGACCCACCGTTTTATACTTAACGATATTATTTATTTTTATCACGGAATCCCAAAATTGTCATCTCTTGAATATGCTATTAATTTCTTTATTTTATATCCAAACATTTTCATCCACAAGCAAAAGTGCATACTGCTTTGTTTTGCTCTTTATCTTGTTGACTTTAACTCTCGTTTCATCCCTAGGCCTATAAATTACAAAAAATGCACTTTTAAATGTATTATAATTATTTAAGAAAATATATTTTAAGATATTCAACCCTGTAGATTCTTTTTTCCTGTCTATAAAATCTCATATGATGTATGCAAACCCATGATATATATATATATATATATATATATATATATATATATATATATATATATATATATATATATATATAATATATATATACCTCACAAGTTATAACATCAGTAATTCGACAGCCCTACCTAGAATAGGTTTCCTCAGCGTTTGTAATGTCTGCACAAAGGGTAGCTGTGTGAAGATTCACCTTTAGAGAAAACTGTTGATTTTATACTCGAAAAATTTAAGTATCATTAATATTAAAAATTAATATTACCCCAGAATAAATTGCATTGCTATCCCACCCCCAAAACATACAACGATAACAACGATACATGCTGACCAATACTTAATTATATTACTTTTTTCTGAAAATATAATTCAATAAAACAAACAAAATGTAATGTCATATAATATAGCTATGATTGAATACACTCTAGATGTGTATATAGTGAACATGTACATTTTCATTCAAACAATTAAAGCATTAATTAAATAATTATATTTTATTTACTGACAACAATGAGAAATGTCTAATTAATAAATTAGTAAAATAAACATCACACAATAAACAAATGCATAAGTCAACACATGAAACAAAGCTTTATTCAAACTACAATCATGTATGTAGGCTACAGGCGCTGAACCACATCCTTCTGCCGTCTCAACACAGCGGTTCCCATTCTGCGGCTTTATACTGATGAATCAGCTGACCGCCAGAGGTGAGCCGTGCCTTCGTGCCTGAGGTTGTTGCGTAATGTGTTGTGCTTCACAATCTGAGGTAATAAGAGTAGGTGGAGTCATGGAGGGTCTCGTAAAGGCAGGTGGAGTGATGGAGGGTCTCATCCATGGCACCATCTCCAGGATTCAGCTCTGGACTCCTCATTCTCAGTGCTCACACTGACATTTCCGATCCTACAAAAATGCACAAACATAACAAAAGCAGTCATTTTAACCGCACAATGTCATTTTATTTCAGTATTATTTAGAAGACAAAAACGCTTTTTTTCACAAATGCCGCCATCATCTTCCCTCGCAGGTCCTGCTCCACCACAAAAGATCTGCAGCAAATGCACAGAAATCAAGAATCAGGAAAGTGCTGTAATAGCTCTGTTTGAAATTACAATAATTAAAATAAACTACAACTTAATATTGAAATAGTTGTTGTTATTCATTTCTGTAGTGAAGAAATCTCTTCATGATCTCTCCACCGGATAAACACACATCTGTTCATCTGTCCCTGTAACATCCAGACAAGATTCACATTACCTCTTTATTTATATGTGCTCATGATTTATGAGCTCAACACTACATTTACATGTTGAGGTTGTTTTAACTTTTTATCCAACATAAATGTTCCTCAATTTATCAACAGTAATGGACAAATAAAATAGAATCTCTACGATGTTTGATAATGATAGAAGAGTATCCATCGGTTGAGCACTCGAAAATCTGTCCGGAAGCAGTAAGCCGTCCGGGAACTTCTCGCCTACTCTTTTATGAATACTGTTTATATATACATACTGTTACAATACTTTTATACATACTGAAAATGTTTCGAACGTACTGCTTCCCTCACGTACTGTTTTCACCTACTATATAGTAGGAAAGTAGGCATATTCGAACGCACTTAAGTCCGAATCTCGCGATAATTAGTACGTCACCCAGGTAATTCTCGCCTACTCTTTTGGATTCGTACATACTTTTTCGCTCGCCTACTTTTTTTCCCATACTAAATAGTAGGGAAGTATGCGGTTTCGGACGCAGCCCATCATCAACACCAGACATATCAGCTCCACCCACTCGAACAGCTTGACCTGAATGCAAATCCAGCGCACCTGCACACAGTTCATAAGCAGTCACCTTTTACTTCCCAATCGTCTGGTCTTGTTTTTCACTTTTGGTCAAATTACCCAGCTCATTACCTGATCGTCTCACATTTGAGATTACCCACTGTCTTCATCCTTTATCATCCTTCATCTTCCTTCGTCTTCACTTTAGATCATCTTCTCATCTTCAGCCATCACAAACACATTCCCTGCAAAAACATAAACAATTACTATTCAGCTAAGTTGATTTAACTAGTCATCATTCAAAACACTCACCTGTTCAATCCTCTAGAATCTAGATGCTATGGTTCATGAATTCACGCTCTCTCTCTGCCCGTATGTCAGTGTGTGTGTGTGTGTGTGTGTGTGTGTGTGTGTGATGGTGATTGCCAATCACATTAATTATCTCTGCCAGCTGCTGTCTATCAGCCGCACCTATATATGTTCCCTGTTTGGTGTCTTGTGTTGTCAGATCGTGTGAGTTACTGGTGTCATGTCCTGATTCCTGTTCACCTTGCCTATGTTGGATTCTAGTTCCTGTTGTCCTGCGTTCTGTCCTGGGATTACTGCTCATCTGGAGGTTATTGCTTCATGCTGGATGTCTCGTGCATTCTCTCTTCACTTCTGACACCACCGGTCGGGTTGCCGGTCGATGCCTTGCGTCACTCAGAGCGACCATTCCTGCACCAGACTGTATTGGACTTTGCTCTACTTCATTTACCAATAAACTGTTGTTACTTGCACCTTGTATCCTCCATCATTTAACATACCACTCAATTTCTGCCACCTGTCAATAAACCTTTGTGATTTAAGTTCCCTATGTTGTCGTATCCTGTCTGTTGACAGATACATTTAAAATCAAATACTTTTGTACTTTTAGTGAATAAGCAATACATAAAAAATAAGCATTTTTTTTTCCTGGAGTCTTGATATGGTATGTTTTAATTGGGTATCTGTACTTTTACTCAAGTGCTTGACTTGTGTATTTCCTCCACCACTGTGCACAACCTAAATGTGTATATATACATACCCATTAAATGTAGACCTTAAAGTATTATTCCTTAATAGTTATTTGAGTTAAAATGCATTTAACAGGACTACAAACAGTACACTGTACTATTTAAACTGAGACATGATATTTGTCTAAATTGGGCCATGCGCTGCTCTTGCTGGCAGAGTCCAGTCTAGTTAATGGTAATGTGCAAAACTTGCACACACAGTATAGGACAAAAACTCTCTCAAAAGCACAATGAGTCAAGAATGACTTTTTACTTTACATATATTAATCCATTATTCACACATTTTCTCTGTTACGTCTGTAGTCTTTGTCCACTAGAATATAGCTGCTTAGTAATGAACAATGGTGGCTGAGAGCTTAAAGCCATGACTAGATTAGGTCATTAGCATGGTCCAGAACATCACGCATGTATTAAGACATTACACTGGTGTTGTACTTGATTTTCAAAAAAAAAAAAAAAAAAACTAAAAAACTAAAACTAAGATATTCTTTCTTTTCAATGCTGCACTTTCTCTATGTTTTTATTTATTTATTTATTGAATGGAGTGAATCTCTCTGCTGTTTAATATGTATTGCTCTTACACTGTGTGGTACAGAACTCAACAACACTAACGCTAAAAGGTCAGACAGGTACTTTAGCCACTGCCAAAATGTCAGTGAATGAGGTATTTGGTGACCTGTTCAACTGATAAATGCAGCATGGGTCTTTTCATTTATGTGGGATGTCAGGGATGTTTATTGCTGCACCACCATAATATGCTATATATCTTCTCTTGAAACTATGTTGACAACCGAGTGTATCAGACAAAGGAAAGGAAAGGTAAAGGATGATGTAACTCTGTGTTTGGTGATATATACAAATATTTGCATCTAATAACATCAAATATAAAATATAACATTACAATAATAATGTTTGATACAAATGATATAACAAATTACAACAGAGGTCAATTTATATGCAGTTTTGTTATTTTATAATTATATGAATTAAAATTCTGACGGTTTCATTTATGTTTGTTTTTGCAGGGCTGTTTTTTTTTTTTTTTTTGTAGAACATCTGGAACATTTACTGTCTAACATGATATTTAGTCTCCATGGGTTCCCAGTGCAGTTGAAACAAACATATCTGTTTACACTAGAGTGAGGATAACAGTGCATTATGATTGTGAAAAATCTCTGGTTAAAACATCCACTAATGGTCCTGTGATAGCCTCTGTGGCCAGAGACGCATTATATCACTGGGTTTGCCAACTGCAGACTGAAGGAAAGGTTTGTCTTCATTCTAGAGCAACTGGCAATATAGCCGGGTGTCACTGTGTTATATTTGGCCTGCTCAACTGCACCACATAATGCCTTAGAAACCACCTTAATTAGAGTCGACTGTGCATTCTAATGCAGTTTTGCTTGGCAGTATTTAGGAACATTTCCCCATGGTCTAATCCCTTGTGATACAGACGGTTGGATCTCTCCTTGAAAGGGAGAGAGAGCGGTATTACTGCAAGCCTCATTGACCAAAATCCTCGCAGCTTTTTCTCAAACAAAAGCCTAGTAAGACTAAAGAGTTGATATCAAACATGAAATGTGATTGTGTTTGAAACAATTCCCTAAATACCTTTTTTTTTTATGTTCAACGTTCACATTAAATCACAAAAAGTTAAGTTAAGGCACCAATGGTCTGTCACACGATCGTTTAAATCAGCAACTCTTGTAAAATGACTTTTATAGTTCAACAAAGAAGATGTCAATATCGAGTAACTTACCGAGTAACTTTGTAGACAAAATATTATAATATAATTAATATAATATATAATTGACTCAATGTTGATTTTTGCACATCTCTGAGCAGCACACAGGTGAATTAATGATTTAATGACTCTCATGACAAACCATTCTATTCTCCTATGATGTACTATTTGAGGGGACAGCCATTTGTAATAGTGTTCAAAACCATAGTGGATATTATCGAGTGCACTAATTTAATCCTGTACTGCACTGAAATAAGGAGTGTACAATATACAGTGGTGCTCAGAATTAATGGCACCCCTGGTAATTATGATCAAAAATGGCTGTAAAAAATAAATCTTCATCGTTTATCCTTTTGATCTTTCATTAAAAAAAATGGCAAAAATCTAACCTTTCATTGAAGTAAAAGAATTGAAAATGGGGGGGAAAATCACATTATAAAAAATATTTTTCGCCAAAACACGTTGGCCACAATTATTCATACCCCTAGAATTTTTTATGAATAATTTATCTCTGAAGTATATTCCCATTAATATTTACCCTTTTTAGCACACCAGGGTGACTAGGAACATGAAATTGCCCAGCTATGACTTCTTGTTTCACAGGAGTTTAAATATGAGGAAGCACAAAGGCCAAATTCCCTTAATCATCCATTACAATGAATAAAACCACAGAACATGGTTCTGATGTGCAGCAAAAGATTGTTGAGCATCACAAAATAGAAAGAGGATGTAAGAAAATATCTAAAGAAGTAACAATCCCCATTTGCACCATCAGGGCAATAATTAAGAAGTTATAATCAACTAAAGATGTTACGATTCTGCCAGGAAGAGGACGTGTGTCTATATTTTCTTAATGGACGGTGAGGAGGAAAGTTTGAGTGGCCAAAGACTCTTCAAGGATCACAGATGGAGAATTGCAGAGATTAGTTGAGTTTTGGGGTCAGAAAGCCTATTAAAAAAAATCAAACAACCCCTACATCACCACTTGTTGTTTGGGAGGGTTTTAAGAAAAATGCTCCTCGCTCATCCAAAAACAAACTCCAGCATATTCAGTGGTCAGACACGACTGGATCTTCAAACAGCACGGGGTTCTGTGGTCAGATTAAACTAAAAAAAAAGAGCTTTTTGGCAGCAAACACAATAGATGGGTTTGGTGCACACAATGATAAAAAGTATCCCATGTGTACAATTTAATATACCATTGGATCTTTAATGTTGTGGGCATATTTTTCTGCTGGAGGTCCTGGACTTCTTGTTCAGATACTGTACATGGCATTGTGGATTCTATCAAATATCAACAGATAAAAAATCAAAACCTGACGCCTTCTGCTAGAAATCTTATAATGGGCCAAAGGTTGGATCTTCCATCAGGACAACCATCCAAAACAAACATCAAAATCAACACAAAATGTGTTAGGGAGCACAAAATGAAGCTTCTGCCATGACCGTCCCAGTTCCCTGACCTGAACCATATAGAAAATGAGTGGGCTGAACTGAAGAGAAGAAGCACCAATATGGATCTGGGAATCTGCAGGATCTGGAGAGATTCTGTTTGGAGGAATGGTCTCTGATCTCTTGTCAGGTGTTCTCCAAACTCATCAGGCATTATAGGAGACAACTCAGAGCTGTTATCTTGGCAAAAGGAGATTGCAAAAAGGTATTTAATAAAAGGGTATGAATAATTGTGGCCAACGTGTTTTGGAGAAAAACATTTATTTTATAATGTCATTCCCCCCCCCCCCCCCCCCCCCCCACACTTTCAAATCTTTTACTTCAATGAAAGGTAAGGATTTTGCCAATTTTTTGAATGAAAGATCAAAAGGATAAACGATGCAGATTTATTTTTATAGCCATTTTTTATCATATTTACCAGGGGTGCCATTATTTCTGAGCACCACTGTATATACTCAATGAATAGCATCAATATCCTTGCACTGTGAGGGTTATGCCAGAAGAATTCCTGCAAAGGCGGAAGATGGCATCCGCAGCCTTTCCGACACACACAGGGTCCTAATTCACTCACCTGTTTTCATTCACTCCTTCAAGATCAAGAGGACTGCAAGATAGAGAAATGTAGGGAATTGTGAATAAGGGTAAATCTAGAGTTTCTGAATGAATCAATTGAATAAATGACTGGACAACTCATAAAGACCTGACCTAACTATGTAACCAGCAGACTAAGTGAGTGAAAAAAACATCACTACTGTAATATTATACTAATATTATACAATGTACAATCGCAGTGCTGTTAGACTATATTAACACTCTTGGAACACTGTGCAAGCAAATCAAATTTGCGGACCAGAACTCTTATTTCCCAGTTTGGTTGTTCCTTTGGGAACTGTCCGACAAATATTATTTGTGGCTTTGAATTTTTATTTTTTATTTAGCTGCATAAGTCACAGTAGGGTGAGTTTGAAGGGAAAGAGAAACAACACAAAACAGATAAAGACCTTTTTAAGGTCACTTATTTGTTTATTTTCTATGGTATCAACTAATAATTTGCCATCCAGTATTGTTTATGACAAAGCTGCAATCATAAGTTCAATCTATGATGATATTAAAGGACACCTATTATGCAAAATTCACATAAATGTGACACATAAATGTGTGTTGGCAGAGTGTGTACACAACCACCCTATACTGATAAAAATCCACCCAGTGCTTTTTTTAAACCCCCATAAATCATAAGCACTGTCTCAGAACAAGCTGTTTTCAGATTCGGGGCGAAGTGACGTTGATTTGCACAAGACCCGCCCATGACTGTTGATTGACACTGCAGTTTTAGCGTAGACCCACCCTGAGTGAGCTGTACACAGTCCGCCATTGTTTCGACCCCAGAGCTGCTGTAGACAAGAATGTCTTCTAAGCGATTGAGGTGTTTTGTTGTTGGATGTAAGAATGAACATAGAAGTCTTAATTTACTCCCGTTGTTACTCGAGGATGGATCTGTATGGATCAGCTTACAGTCTTCGGAGCGATAGGCCTAACGTTACTGATCAGTGATCACAGCAGAAATGAAAGTGAGAGCTCACACTTTATGACAGCTCATCGAAACTTTTTACGGATATCAAGTTTACCAGTTTATTAAGCACCCCCTAAAAGGGGCGTATAGGTTTGTTTACTGTTAGTTGTAACCAGTGGTTAAATTGGCTTTTGTAGGGAGGGGGAGTCCTTATTTACAGTAAATGGTCATCATTCAAAATCGCGCTGTAAAATGACTTAATGTGTTTTTACACCAAAGTGGCTCTTTTTCCAGTATTAACGTGTAAGGTAGGGTTGAGTATTTGTTCAAACAAAGATAAATACTTTACAATTCACTTACTTTATTATTATATTTTTACCTTTAATGTTTACAAGCAGGCAATGGATTGCAACCTCGGAAAATGTATGAATTTATGAATTTATTTAACATTGGCAAAAATGTAAACATCTTTTAAACAAGAAAAATATGTCGATTTAAGAGAAGCAGGGCCAATTTCTTTGGCAGTTTATGTTATGTTTGATTTAATCACACCGGCACGTCAAGTAATGAAACAACCCAAACAACACTTGAGTCACTTGTGTGCAGACATAAGTTTACACTTTAAATACATCACATTTACTTATTCAGATACTACAATTCATGCATTCATCAGCTTCCGAATAGGAGTAAATGTAGGCTCCTCTGGTTTATGATTTATGGTTCTTTGTCTACAGGCAGCATGGTCTGCTGACCTCCTTGTCATCACCCACTTCCTAACAAACTTAGTTGGGTTCCACAACTCTAGTGGTGGACCCACTAACTTTACGAACATCAAAGAGGACACATTGACAATCTTCAGCTGATTTCTCAGTGGTGAAACAATAATATTCATTGCTGAAAATCCCCTTTCACATTCAGCTGTGCTCACAGCCAGTGTATCTACGGTGTGTTTTAATTTCAGAAGACCCTCTTTAATTGCCATGTTTGGGTTTTCCTTGTAGTCCCTGAAACCTTGTTTGACACTACAGTAGTTCATTGCCAGACTAACACACAGCTGCCTCAATTCTTGTTCTCCATACAGCAGTGGCACTGGAGAGGGCCAGGTGTCAGGTGACAACACGTTTATTTGGTCAAAACACTCCAGCTCATGCTCTGGAACCATCCTGGACTGCATGCTACAACTGAGTGTATGAAAAAAAAATTGTGATTGATTTTTATTTGTCTCCCACCAGTTTTCAATGGAACTCCCTTAAAAACACCATCCTGAACAGCCTGAGAGGCAATCTGGTAATGAGGGCCTGGTGTCTCCATCATTGCTAAGAAAACATAAGCCTGCAGTTTAACTTTTTTTAAACCTTCTGAGAGACGAGTTTCTCTGTTTTGTAATGCCTCAAACAAGTCTTTAAGCTCTTCTAGAGCATCCAACATTAGTCCCAAATTGACAACAAAACCCTCTGAGTATAATTTAGCTTCAAGCCCCCAATACATGCACCTTTCAGCCGAGGTCCTGGATGCATAAGGTTTAACTCTGCCATATTGCAACTCTGATGAAAAAGTGTATTTTTTTTAACCAGATCTTAGCACACCTGGTGACCCTGCATCTCTGCATATTTCACATCCCAGCGCATTATTAGATAGGAATATGAACGAGTATTTGGTTTTAAAGTGTTCATATTGGGCCAGAGTCCAACAAATTGGCAAACTGAGGGCTGACACTGGGCTGCTGCTGCTAGCACTGCTGAGGGCTGACGCTAGGCTGCTGCTACCACTGCTGAGGGCTGACACTAGGCTGTTGCTGCTACCACTGCTGAGGGCTGACGCTAGGCTGCTGCTACCACTGCTGAGGGCTGACACTAGGCTGCTGCTGCTACCACTGCTGAGGGCTGACGCTAGGCTGCTGCTGCTACCACTGCTGAGGGCTGACACTAGGCTGCTGCTGCTACCACTGCTGAGGGCTGACGCTAGGCTGCTGCTACCACTGCTGAGGGCTGACACTAGGCTGCTGCTGCTACCACTGCTGAGGGCTGACGCTAGGCTGCTGCTGCTACCACTGCTGAGGGCTGACACAAGGCTGCAGCTGCTACCACTGCTGAGGGCTGACGCAAGGCTGCAGCTGCTACCACTGCTGAGGGCTGATGCTGGGCTGCTGCTGCTGCTACCACAGCCATTGCTGAGAGCTGGGTTGCTGGTTGTGCATTTCTTTAGGGCTTTTCTACTAAATGCATAGTTCCAAAAATCGAAATTACTGACATTGCACAGGCTTGCATCTTCAATCTCGATCATTATTTTGATATGACAATTGCACCATTAACTTACCCCCCAAATACATCTTCCAGGGTCCGCTTCATGTTATAGATCAATGTTTATTCAGCATCTGAATGAACACAATCAGCTTTTTTTAATCTTTTTTTTTTAAGTGGGACATTCTAAAACGCTTAACGTGTTTTATGTACCTAAACATCGATCAAAGATCACCAAATTTCTCAAGACAGGGGGTGAAACAGACGGTAGAGGAGCAGGAACAGGCACCAGGCTCATAGCATCGAACCCGGAAATTGAGCTCCCCGAAGGAGAATCGGACTCGACTCTCTTCATTTCAAAATCAGTAGTGGCGTCGACTGTAGCAGACTCCGAAACAGAGCTCTCGGTTGCTGGCGTGGGTGCTGCGCTCTCGGCGGCAGGCGTGGGTGATGAGACAGGACAGACAGGGGGTTCAAGGATCGCGACAAGACGAGACAGATAGTCCGAAAGGGTCTTGGCCACAATGATGACGAGCATCTTCTGACGAGCCGAAACTGCTTGCAGAACCTCCTTAGCGGCTAGATCGCCCGCAACTCTCTCAGCAGGTACTAGGACAGCGCTTGCAGTAGAGGGCTCTGGGACAGCGCTTGCAGTAGAGGGCTCTGGGACAGCGCTTGCAGTAGAGGGCTCTGGGACAGCGCTTGCAGTAGAAGGCTCCGGGACAGCGCTTACAGCTGTCTCTAGCATTCTAGCATGTTTTTCTGAGCCCCAAAAAGTTACAATTTAAACATGCTGTAAAAAAATGACCTTTTGGATATTTTGATCAAACATTTCACATACACACTTGAGGAAATCAGACTTATTTTACATCTAGTGAAAAATTGGTGCCCTTTCAATTATTTCAAATTGTTTCAAAGTCAGGGTACTTCTTATTCCTTCTTAAAGATATTGTTTAATTTGGTTTATCCATATGTTAATTAATACATTAAAGGGATAGTTCACCCAAAAATGAAAATTCTGTCAGTAATTATGCCCTCATGCCGTTCCAACCCCGTAAGACCTTCATTCATCTTCAGAAACACAAATTAAGATATTTTTGATTAAATCTGAGAGCTGGATCACTCCTCCATTGGCTTCTAAAGGATTGAAACTTGACAGCCCCGAAAAGTTATTAAAGAAATCGTTAAAAGAGTCCAAGTGACTACAGTGGTTAGATCTTAAGTTTATCGAGCTAAGAGAATACTTTTTGAGCGCAAAAAAAACCCCACAAAAATAGCGACTCTATTCAGGCATTCTCTTTGGGCCTGGAGATTTCATGTATTGTTAATGCGCAACGCTTCTGGTTGAATGTCACACGCATCACACACATGACCAGCGTTGGCCAATAGTGAGCCTATGTGTGACGTATAACACAGAAGCGCTGCATGGTTACACTACGTCAACAGCTTAGAACAGACATGGAAGAGAAGAGATGGTTGAATAAAGTCATTATTTTTGTGTGTTTTTGCACGCAAAAAGTATTCTCGTCGTTTTATAAACTTAAGATTGAGCACTGTAGTCACTTGGACTCTTTTAACGATTTCTTTAATAACTTTTTGGGGCTGTCAAGTTTCAATCCTTTAGAAGCATATGAAGGAGTGATCCAGCTCTCAGATTTAATCAAAAATATCTTAATTTGTGTTCCGAAGATGAACGAAGGTCTTACGGGGTTGGAACAACATGAGGGTGAGTAATTACTGACAGAATTTTCATTTTTGGGTGAACTATCACTTTAACTTTCAAACATGTACTAAAATTAGTTAAGGCTGCCCTGTTATTCAACTCCAGTCTTAGTTAAGGATAGCTCTTCATTGGTTCAGGCTTTTAATTATCATTAGTTCATGTTGAATTAAGTATTAATTTGGGTATTAGTACATGATTATTCATGTACCCTTATTGTAAAGTGTTATCCCTTTTTGTGTCCATGACTAAACATCTAATCTGCAACCATAACTTCAGGACTACTTTATTTTTGTATATGCTTGCAAATAAATATAGAATCCTGTTGTGCTGTGCCTGGTTGCCTTGTGTGACTAGCAGGGTGTCTAAATGGACTGCATTTATATAGCGCTTTCACAGACCCAATGGCCACCAAAGCGCTTTACAATTTGCCTCACATTCACCCATTCACTCTCTCATTCATACACCGACGGGCGACGGCAGCCATGCAAGGCGCCATCCAGCTCGTCGGGAGCAGCTGGGGTTAGGTGTCTTGCTCATGGACACCACGACACTTGGTCAGGTGGAACCGGGGATTGAACCACCAACCTTTCGGTTTATAGACAACCTACATGAACCACTGAGCCACTGCCGCCCCGTAAAAGCCTAGCCCCGTAAAAGTCTAGCCTACAAAAGCAAACCTTAATATCAATAATCATAAGATAGTCACGACACGTCAGCTTCATACTGTAGTCTTTGGATGACTTTGGAGATAGCTAAAGAATAAAGTTGTTACTTTTGTTGTAAGGCTGTTTTATTTCACCAGGGCTCAGAACTTCATCCAATAATTTTTGTTTTACACTTGCACGCATCTCTTCGACCCTAAATACTTTGTTAAATGTCTGATGAAATATTTCCATAGTCCTGCACCCCAGCTCGATATGCTGCTCAAGGCAAGTCTGCTCTGCAGTTATCTGTTATGTGAGAGAGTGGAAGAAGGAGGAGTTAGGAAAGAGAGAGACGAGAGAGAAAAGGTAGGAATGGAGCTGCCTGATCTCAAGCGGCAAATTAGAGCTCCCTCCAATCGATAGCTGGAGGAGCTTTGCACAGATTTCATTAGCTAGCAGAGGCGCACAGTTAAAGCAATGCTAAGGGGTATTGATGCTGTCGATTGATTGCTCAGCCTTATTTAAAAAAAAAGAAAATAAAAAAGTATACATTAAGACATGATGCTGGGTCTGGATCTGTACCTTACCCATCCATAGTCAGCTGTCATTACTGTTGATTCAGCATATCCGGGCATCTTAGAGGTCACACATGCAAAGATTTAAAAATCTCAGAGATGAATATTGAAAACCTGCCATTGGGTTTATTTCCAAAGTGGGATTCGACTTCCCCCTTCACTTTTGCACTTTCTTTTAGTTAGAGAAATTGCCATGTCTCATCTTTTCTCTTTTAAGCACTTATTTATTTAACAGGGTAACCTCTCAAACAGTTGGAGAATGTTTTATTCTGTTTGGGCCAAAAGCCACAAAGTAAAAATCACATTGAGGTCCTCTGTTAACTTAAACAAGAGAACCCAATTTACTCTGTCAGTCTTGTATTCACTGTGAGCTATCGATCTCATCGCGGCTGAAGCCCTTAATCAGACTCAAATGAAGGAATGGAAAAGATAGCAATTGTTTTAAGGAGCTTGAACAACATATCAGGGGAGACAATAGGCAGATGCTTTCTGAAGGATTTTTTTTTTGTTGTGTTGTTGTAATAATCAATGCCACATAATCTAGTCAGAGGGAACCTCCAAAAATCTGCAAAATCTATTGAGAATAAAACTTTGACATTTTAACTTTTAACACAAGTGAGATACGGACCTCAATTGATCATACTTTATTGAGATTGATTCCTGCGCTTTGAGTGATCAATCTACAGTAGGCCAAAAAGACCAGAGGAATGATATGCACATATGTAAATTATTCATTATTGTTATGATTTATGACTTGACTGTGTAATGTTGGTCTTGCAACTTTAATATTTCATAACTTCTTTGATTTTTGCAGTCATCTGATAAATGTGTTATTAAGGTGGCATTAAATGATTAATAGATAGTGAATGTATGTACCTCTCTCTCTCTCTCTCTCTCTCTCTCTCTCTCTCTCTCTCTCTCTCTCTCTCTCCTCTCTCTTCTCTCTCTCTCTCTCTCTCTCTCTCTCTCTCTCTCTCTCTCTCTCTCTGTCTCTTTTTCATTACAGTGTGTCACATTTCATCAGGGTAGTACTTAATCTTATTCCATATGCATTTTAATAGTTACAATGCTACCTGTATCGTGGAAAGAGCTGATGTGATGTAAATGTCTTTGGCTGTTCTGGCTGACTGCTCTGAGCTCAGTAATGTATGACATGTTAGCGACTCTAAACAAAAGATGGACTTTCTGGTTAATTATTTTTAGCTTTATTCGTTTTTAAGCATTTTTGACAGTAAAGAAAATATGTTGTGGGGTGGAGAGCAACAGTAAGGAATAGAGAAGAGTCTGGAAGCTTAATTCTAGCATGTGTGAGCAGAAGAATGGGTTTCATACAATAAAAGCAGCAGATTCATATAGTCTGTCCAATATATATCAAGTATCTGCAAGAAGGATCAGGAATCTCTCTCTAGGAATATATCTCATTCATTATGAACTGATTATAGATAAACACCTGCAGTCTGATAGAGACTCACTTTTACCTCAGAGAGCTCATAAGCTCAACTGAACAAAACTATCCCCACCATCAGGCATATTGAACATAAAGGAAGCTGATCCTAATCAGAAATCTTTATGCAGGTCATTGTGGCAGGTTCGTTTCCATTTTCTAAAGAAGCAGTTGCACGGTAGAATGTAGAATGATAGATGACTGCTCTGGCAGACGGAGGTTGGATGAACGTGTGCATTTTATCCCAGGGGAAACCCCAACGGGGAGAGACTTTTCTCTGTGGGACGTCAATCTATTTTTCCTGTGTCTCCTGCAGAGAGCAAGTCTATTACAACTCTATTACCCCAAAACGCAGATCATTTTTATTCTGTCCTTATTACCTTACTCGGGCAGGAATCACATGGCCAGCCTTTCCCATTTCTCTCTGCTTCTTTTAAAGGTGAGAAATACTAATCCTCGCCCTCTCCAGAGATCAAAGACTAACCTTTAGCCACATGAACAGGGATTTATTTGACACTTTGAAGCATCAGCAACATTTTCTGGTGTACTATTTGCTTCTACGAGTGTCCGATATAGGGTGTGAGCTTTCAAATTGTGTCATGTCAGAACTGTTTTTGAAGTATTTTAGCTTATCAAACAGTGTTATGATCATTAGATAACTGTCATGCTCAGGCTTGGACACAGTGGCCCTCATTTATCATTATTGCGTAGAAACGTGCGTATATGTTGGCGTAAGATTATGCTTACACTCCTCTCACCGCCTGATGTATGAAGCTGTGCGTACCTTTGAAATCCTGGTGTACGCAATACCTGTCCTTGATAAATGCAGCGGCTGAAAACGATCATCATTAGAATAACACGCCTCTAAATATTCAAGTCTCCGCTTCCCCCACACCCTCATTTTACGCCATAAACACACGTGAGACGGCAAAGAAGAGAAACTTCTCCGACGTGGAGATCAAATGACCTATCACAATGCATTATTTTACAGCATGTGTTTTGAAACAATTAGCATTTAATATCGTATCACGTACAATAGTGATGATGATGTGTGGAGTATTCGTTCACATTAATAATTGCATGTCCATTTGTAATATTCTTATTATTATTCCTGTTCGCATTTATGAGGAAAAAAACAATGATACGGACGTGAGCGCTCTGAAAGCGGCACTAAAATATATTTTAAAACTTTCACAGAGACATCAAACAGAAAGCACAAAACCTTTCTTTAAACTGAATTTCGTTTTGTATTAATTGTATCTTAATTTTACTTTAAGTTTCATCAACCAATTACCTGGATTTAACAAATAAGAAGTAAATAGCAGATGATAGCCTAGATCAATCATGAAACGGAGGACGCGTGAACTGAGCTAATCTCATAAATGAATCGAAACTCAGCGTATAAGGTACTTGCCTCAGACATGTCTACTTTTAAACAGAACAATTCAAAACGAAAGAAAACAGACTGCAGACTGCTCTCTCCTTATGTAATCTGAAATGTGCATTTCTCTCTGGCGCGTTCACTAATGCGAAGATCGCGAGTCAGCATCTCAACTTCATCTTTGCAGCCGACACAAAGAAAACACTTCTTTATTAATAAACAATTAAAATATCTCCTTGCTATATTTTACATATTCATAATCATTACTTTTGCCGGTTCTTTGTTACAGATTTTTACACTGAAGTGTATAATTTGCCTACTATGTTGTTGTTGTTTTTTTTTTTTTTTTTTGGTCATATGTTTTAGGTTTGTCAGTGCGTTTTGTGGTGTTAGGAATTGTTTTTCTGCGCATTTCCGCACTAACTCAAACGTGCGTACACCACCTCCTGAGCTGGTGTAGGATTTGAGCGTGCCGTACGCCAACGTCCATATTGATAAATCTCAAAGTCACCCTGGTTTTGGGTGTACGCCAGGTGTACGCTCGAAATTTGGTGTACGCACTTTTGATAAATGAGGGCCAATGACCAGAACTGAGGTAAAACTCAAACAGGTAGGTTTATTTGCAGGTATGGCAAGAACACGATGTATAGGTAAGCGATTATATTTGAGATCGTTAGCACATGAGATACAATGTTATTGTTAACTTAGAAAAAAAGAGTTTTTTTTTCTTACAGAAACGTTGGAACACATAAACATGAGGGAGCAATGTTGAGATGAGAGATGATGATCTTGAATCTTGGAAGACGACTTGGATAATGTGATGACTGGAGGATGACTAGGATCACTGGAGATAGCATTAATAGCAAGGTAGGCGGGAACATCAAGCAGGTAAGTTACAAGACAGATAAGTTACATCAGATAATGTTCAAACAATGACTTAGTGTGTGTGCTCTAGATGAGTTCCAGGTGAGCTTGGTTAGGTACCAGGCAGGATGATGGGAAATGCAGTCTGTGACAGTAATAGCATGTGGACTAATATGCTAAAGATCCTAGGCTATACAAAAAGTATAGGAAGGAAAAAAAAAGGTAAAAGAAGGCCTAAAAAAGACGCATAGTTTGCATTGATTCCTCTCCATAAGTGAGTAACACAACAGGGTAAACTATACTTAAATCAAATATTAAAACTATATCATCAATAATAATAATAATAATAATAATACTAACAATAATACAAATTTGACACCAAGCAAACTGAAGCAATGATTTGCACAAGTTATGATGTTCCCTATCGAGGGAATTCCACAATGCATCGAGAAATCGATACTTTGGGGACGCTCCCTAAGCGTGCGCCTCTGAAGTAAAATGAAACTAGTCCAATCCTGATTGGTGTTGCGTCGTGACGTAACATGTGACGGCATACCCGGAAGTATAAAGGTCACGCTGATGCATAGCATGCCAGCTTTCGCTCTTCAGCAAGCGCTCTGTGTTTTGACTGTCTGTCTTATTTGGTGTTGTTTGTGATTCAGTATATATATATATCAAGTTATGGCCAGTGAACAGTTCAGGAGATGTGTGCACCCCTGCCCTCGTTTCATCACGGGTGGGGACACGCATGTTTTATGTGTGAACTGTTTGGGAGCGCAGCATGCACAAGCAGCTCTTGAGGGAACTGCTTGTGCAGACTGTGAAGCACTGCCTATGAGAGTGCTGCGCTCCCGGCTGGCATGTTTCAATGAGCATGGTCAGGCTCGCGTTCCCCATGGTTCTGGTCCCGCGTCTGCTGAGGCAGCGCGACGTTTGAGATCATGGGGTTCGCAGCGGGATCTTGCAGATGAGAATGAGACTGCTGAGGCACTTTCTCATTCTTCGTCTGAGGATCCCGAGCCTACTGTGAGTGGTGCAGAAGCCCGCGTTGCGGCTTCTTCTGCCCGCGATCAGATCCCGATGCTTGAGCTGTCTGCTTCCGAGGAAGTAGACGTGCTCAGCATCGAATCGGACGATCATGAGTTAAACACACCCACACACGCATATGATGAACTGGTCGAGGTTGTGACTCGTGCTGTGGCCAGACTTAACATCAGCTGGCCACAAGATGATCAGGAAACGCAAGTAAAGAGTAAATTAGACGAGCGTTTCCTGAAGCATAGGTCACAGCCTCAGCGCCGGGGTTTCCTTTTTTTCCCCGATCTCCATAATGAGATTTCGAGATCGTGGGATAAACCATATTCGTCCCGTATCTCCAGCCCCACTGTGGTGGATTATAGTAATGTTCTGGGGGCACGGGATATGGGTTATGGGAAGATGCCGATTGTCGAGGAAGCTTTAGCTAGTTATTTATCTCCTGATTTAAGATCTTCCTTGAAAACCCCGGTGCTACCTAGTAAGCCCTGCAGAGACACATCTAATTTAATAAGCAGGGCTTACATGGCGGCAGGTCGAGCTGGTTCATGCTTGCACACGATGTCTATTTTGCAAGCATACCAGGCAGACCTCCTAAAAGATTTAGACGAGGGGGAGGGGCCAACTCCTGAAGATGTAGCTGAGTTACGTAGGGCTACAGATCTGTCTCTCCGGGCTACCAAAGAGACGGCCCGCGCTATTGGCCGCTCTATGGCAGCAATGGTGGCCACGGAGAGGCACCTATGGTTAAATCTGTCAGGTATTAAGGAGAAAGATAAATCTTTTTTGCTTGATGCACCGCTTTCGCCCTCTGGTCTGTTCGGCGACGCCGTTAATTCGGTCGTCGACAGATTTCAGGAGACTAAAAAACAGTCTGCGGCGTTTCAGCAGTTTCTCCCCCGTAAGGCTAAGGCCAAGTCTAAATCGAGTAGGGTGGGGCAAGCAAATCAGCCCCAGCCGACAGCCAGTTCATCTCACCGCTCAGAGCAGAAGGAGAGCGTTTCCTCTAGAGCCCCTCCCCCGGGAGCTTGGCAACAGAGGAAACGTTCCCAGCAGAAGCCCTCCAGCCAGAGGGGCGACTTGAGAGACGTCATTCAGGCTAGGAGGGCTTCGGGAAAGAGGTCCTAACTGTAGTGCTAGGATCTCAGAGGGCTGTCCCCCCCGCTGCAGAACTACCGAGGTTGTTCTCGCACCGGAGTCCTCGAGAAATCGGTGTTGGTATCCCGCCGTCTCTGACGCTTCGGGCCACACCAATTTCCAGCGAACACACACTGTACCGTTCGTGTCAAGTAATAAAAAACGAGCTTCTGTTGTGGTCACAAAAACCGTTTCGATTGAATCCTGCCGGTCTCTCGCTTCAGGAAGTCGAGAACAGTGCTCGATAAACACCCGAGACCAGCCTCGAGAGGCTGGTTCCCTTAGTAGATTTTGGTATGGTATCATCTTCCCAACATATCTGCATGGGTCCTGCGTATAATAAAATCAGGGTACAGACTGCAGTTCGGGCACCGCCCCCCCAAATTTTCTGGGTGGTGCAGACTACGGTGGTTCCAGAGCAGGCTCAGGTGATGGAACAAGAAGTGCAATCTCTGCTGTTAAAGGAGGCCATAGAACGTGTTCCTCTCTCAGACAGGGAGTCCGGATTTTACAGCCGGTACTTTATAGTTCCAAAGAAGGATGGGGGGTTGAGGCCGATTTTAGATCTCAGAGTTTTGAACCGGTCTTTGAGGAGGTTCAGGTTCAAAATGCTTACAATTCCTGTTATCGTGAATCAGATCAGATCCGAGGACTGGTTTGTCACAATAGATCTAAAAGACGCTTATTTTCATGTATCCATCCTTCCATGTCACTGGAGGTTCCTGAGGTTCGCTTTCGGGGGCGAAGCTTACCAATATCGGGTTCTTCCGTTCGGCCTAGCACTCTCTCCCCGCACATTCACCAAATGTATGGATGCAGCTCTTGCTCCACTGAGACTTCAAGGCATCCGCATACTGAATTATATCGACGACTGGCTCATTCTGGCTCAGTCTCGAGAGATGGCGGTTCGGCATCGAGATGTCGTCCTTGGCCACATTCGGAATTTGGGGTTGAGACTCAACACAAAAAAGAGTGTGTTAGAACCGTCCCAGTGCACAACGTTTCTGGGCGTCGTGTGGAATTCGATTACGATGCGGGCACGCATGTCTCCTGCACGTATCGAGTCCATTCTGGCGATGGTGTCCAGGTTAAAGCTAGGCCAGGCCATCACTGTAAAACAATTTCAAAGATTGCTGGGCCTCATGGCAGCGGCATCCAACATTATACCTTTGGGCCTTCTTCACATGAGGCCCCTCCAGTGGTGGCTGAAAGCCAAGGGGTTTTCCCCCAAGGGGAATCCGTTTCGTATGATCAGAGTAACGCGCAGATGCCTTCGTTCTCTAAAAATATGGAAGAAAACTTGGTTTCTGTCCCAAGGGCCAGTGTTGGGAGCGTCATGTCGCCGGAAAACCGTTTCGACAGACGCCTCTCTCACTGGCTGGGGCGCGGTCATGGACGGCCGCTTTTCCAGGGGTCTGTGGCAGGACCATCATCACTCTTGGCACATAAACTGCCTAGAGATGTTGGCTGTGTTCAGGGCTCTGAGGAGCTCCTTCCAGACATCAAAGGTTATCATGTCCTAGTACGTTCGGACAATACATCAGTGGTAGCCTATCTGAACCGACAGGGGGGACTCAGATCGCGCCCTCTGTGCAGATTGGCGCATCAGATTATTCTTTGGTCCCAGGGGAAAATACTATCTATCAGAGCAATGTATCTTCCGGGGGTTCAGAATCAGGGAGCGGACATCCTGTTGAGGCAGGGGCTGAGGCCCGGGGAATGGAGACTTCATCCAGATGTGGTGAAGTTGATATGGGAGAGGTTTGGGCCAGCGGAAGTGGATCTATTCGCGTCTCGAGAGACATCCCACTGCCCACTTTGGTTCTCCCTCTCACATCCAGCCCCACTGGGGTTGGATGCCATGGTACAGGCCTGGCCGAGGCTTCGCCTGTACGCATTTCCCCCGATCGCTCTGCTCCCGGGAGTCCTGGAGAGGGTCCGTCAAGAGGGCATCAGTCTACTTCTGGTTGCCCCAATGTGGCCGACCCGAGTGTGGTTTTCAGACGTGATATCACTCCTGATAGCTCCGCCGTGGCAGATTCCTCTGAGGAGGGATCTGTTGTCTCAGGCGGAGGGCACAATCTTCCACCCTCACCCAGAGCTGTGGAAACTGTGGGTCTGGCCTCTGAGGGGGTTCAGTACCTAAATGCTGGTCTATCAGCTGGGGTGGTTGAAACCATACTTAGCTCTAGGGCTCCATCTACAAGGAGACTATATGGCCTCAAGTGGAATGTGTTTGTCACTTGGTGTAGAGAACAGGAGTTAGATCCAGTCAACTGCCCGCTGGCTTCAGTTCTGGAGTTCCTTCAAAATCGTTTCTCTGCGGGTCTCTCCCCTTCCACGCTTAAGGTGTATGTGGCTGCCATTGCGGCTTTCCACGCACCATTAAGTGATGGGCCTCTGGGGAGGCACCACCTGGTTATTCGTTTTCTCCGTGGTACCTGGAGGATGAGACCGACAACCAGGTCCAGGGTTCCTACCTGGGACCTGGCAGTGGTTCTCGAAGGGTTATCCCTGGCCCCCTTCGAACCCCTTCAGTCGGCTTTGCCTAGGGATCTTACGTTAAAAATGGTGTTTCTCTTAGCTATTACCTCTCTTAAGAGGGTGGGAGATCTCCAAGCCCTGGCAGTAACACCAGCTTGCTTGGAGTTTGCCCCTGGCAGAGTTAAAGCCTTTTTGCACCCGAGGCCGGGCTACATTCCTAAGGTTCCTATGAATACGGCTCGGTCCACGGTCCTTCAGGCATTTCATCCTCCGCCTCATGTGTCGGCTGAAGAAGAGAAGCTTCATTTGCTCTGTCCTGTCAGAGCTTTGAGCGTGTACCTTGAGAGGTCCTCTTCCTGGAGGAGGTCGGAACAGTTATTAGTGTGTTTTGGGTCACCTAAGAAGGGGCTCCCGGCATCCAAGCAAACTATTAGTAATTGGATTGTTCAAACTATTACTTCAGCCTACAAGGTGCGCGACTTGCCTTCACCTTTAGCTGTTAGGGCTCATTCGACTAGAGGCATGGCTTCCTCTAGGGCCCTCCTTTCAGGAGTGCCCCTCCAGGAGATCTGTGAGGCAGCCGGATGGGCTACCTCACACACTTTTATTAGGTTCTACAGTTTACACCTCCCTAGTACACCTGGTGCACACGTCCTTTCGTCCTAGTTGAGTGCCTGAATCAGTTTCACTCCGGGACAGGCCTATTCGGTGCGTGGCCTAGTGGGCATTCGTTCCCCAAAGTATCGATTTCTCAATGCATTGTGGAGTTCCCTCGATAGGGAACGTCTCGGGTTATGACTATAACCCTTGTTCCCTGAGAAGGGAACGAGACAATGCATCGTTCTGCCACGCCCCTCTAGGCCTTAGAGCGTCTTGCTTCATCGCGAGGCTGGCATGCTATGCATCAGCGTGACCTTTATACTTCCGGGTATGCCGTCACATGTTACGTCACGACGCAACACCAATCAGGATTGGACTAGTTTCATTTTACTTCAGAGGCGCACGCTTAGGGAGCGTCCCCAAAGTATCGATTTCTCGATGCATTGTCTCGTTCCCTTCTCAGGGAACAAGGGTTATAGTCATAACCCGAGACGTTATCTTCTGCTGTCGTTTTCACAAAATTTTATTTACTATGCATTTTTATAATTTTCCTTGTCGTCTCAGATTTATCATATTACATAACTTCTTGTAAATGTTAAGACATTTGTTTAGGTTAAGTTCAGGTTGAGGCAATTTTTGTTTTGTCTTTGTGCAGTAAACAACTTTAGTAATGTGTCACCACTTGATCTGCTGTAAAATATAGGTCTTGAAGCAAAACCATTGAGCCACTGAGTTGCTGGAATCAAGAGGGTTGCTGTCTCCTTTCTGTTGGGGGATTTTATTCCCACACTACACAAGTACACTCTACATGAGTGTCGAGATAAAGCCTACAGATAAATGTGTACCTGTGCTTTTTTTCTCCTCTATTCTTTCTTCATAATCCCTCGGTTCTATCTTTAGAGTGCATCTGTAATGGAAACAAAGCACTTTTATCTCTCCTCAACATTCTAAGAGTTTTCGCGATGCCCTGCCCCTGTGTACAATACATGTGTGTTAGAGAGAGAGAGAGAGAGAGAGAGAGAGAGAGAGAGAGAGAGAGAGAGAGAGAGAGAGAGAGAGAGAGAGAGAGGAGAGAGAGAGAGGAGAGAGAGAGAGAGAGAGAGAGATGCTGAGAGTAAACAAGATCTGGGAGTTGCTCTTGGTCTGCTTAAAGTCTGTGCAATTGGACCGATACTCGAGAGTGGGGCCTCTCCCCTTTCTCCACTCAGGCATTGGGGATTCCTCCCCCATCACACCGTTACAAGGAACAAAGTCTAGAAGAAGTCTATTGATCCATGTGGCCAGGTTTCAATTAACAATACAGTGCTGTTTGGGGGGTGGGGGTTTGTGGGGTGAAAATAAAAACCTGAATTCCTTTGCTTATAATTGCAAAAAAAGAAATGGTCAGATAATTTCGATATATATATATATATATATATATATATATATTATATATGTATATATATATATATATATATATATATATATATATATATATATTATATATATATATATATATATATATATATATATAAAGAATCGAAATTATCTTACCATTTCTGGTTATAAAACACAAATTCTACTGTGTATTTGTGATTAAATGGTCATTAATTACTTCCTATTTCAAGTGTTTAAATTAGAACAGTAAGACAGAGCAAAATGTGATTAACTCTAGTATCAATGCATTAAAGCAGTGGAGCTGAAAAAGTATCATTCATTTAGGGACTGTTTGATTGCCAAGCTGTTTGATTATGAGAATCAACTTCTATAAGCCACCATCGGAAATGCTATTTTGTTGGTAATGAGATGCTATGACAATGATGATTAACAAAAAGACATAAAGCTCAGAAGTCGGATCGTGTGCACGCACTGCGTAATGCAAAATATGTACGTGGAGTGGGACCACTATCAAATATTTCCCTTGTAATTGTTTGCATCCAAGGATATCACAACAGATTCAAATGGGATATGGTTTTAATTAAAAGCAAAAAGGAAAAAAAGCAAGTCCTCTTTTGGCTGCATCCCACTGCCATTGAGCTGTCCTTGCCCATTATGTGGTTCAACTAGTCGACTCCAGATGTTGTATGTGTGTGCGTGCACAGGAGCGTGTGCATTTGTGATGCTCATTTTGGTTTGAGAATAGATGGACGGACAGTCTGAATGGGAAATATGTCTCCCCTGCAATGTTAATCTCGTCCTCTCCAGCATCCAGCATGTCACCCTAATGAAGCCCCTACAGACAGATACTTAAAAAGAGTTAAGAGTAAATTAACCTTCAGGACTTTGCACTTCGTTTTTAATACACTTTATGCATCCATGTCCCGTACACATCCCTGCCAAGGACAACACCTCTTTTAACAGAAGGAGGTCAGAACAAAAACGTCCCTTATTGGTGACAACCTTGTGCGGCACACCAATGTGTGAGAGAGTAAAGAAAGTAGAGGATATTGAGAGTGAATTTCTTCTGAGAAAAAAAAAAAATCTATCAGTCAATCAATATGCCACCAACTGATTTTTTTTTTTTTTGTGCACCATTCAATTATGTTTTTAATGACAGGTTGATCTTCAATATTGGTTTATTGATTTCAGTCACCGTGAAATCCAAACGGACAGTGCTCATAATTTCATGGAATGCCGCATGACATATCAGTAAACAGTAAACAGTATTGTTATTATTTTAAAAAATATGTTCACCCATAATCTTTGTTCAAAATCATTAAAATATCCTCCCTATTGCTGTGACATCTCTTCTCATGAGGATGAGTATCCACCTTATTTTTAGCGAAAAAGTGGACGTGGCCATTTTTAACTTGAATGTGCAAGGCTTCCGGTGTCAGCCACTTAGGCTATGGTTATTTAGCTGTACGTTATGATATCCGTTATCATAATCATAAATACACTGTTTTTTTTATCTAATTTTTTTAACAATTTGCTACACTGTTCTTCTAGTTATGTATCTGTAGCAGCTAAAGAATCTGAAGTTTTGCACATTCACAGGAAATGGCTCAGAATACATCCCCTCCATTTAGTTTGCAACACCACGGTCAACGATATCAATTCCCGATGGACATGTCCCACCCTATATTTTTTTCTCATTCACTCATTTTCTATTTTTTCTCATTTCATTGTAGCAGTTTTACTCGGATATTCGTCACAATAGGGAAGAAAAGTCATCGCAATTTCAGTTTCATGCTGACTTTAAATATGTACTTATCACAGACAGACATGCAATTCATCATCTAAGCATGACAGATCAATGGAAAATACCTGTAATATTCACACCATATGCAATTGAATAATCCACCCAAAGGAAACAAATGCCTGTCAGGTGCTGTATATTAAATGAAACGTCCCATACTCAGACTTCAGGAACTGTGTGTTCAAGATAAACTAGTGACATAACTAGAATTTAGAGCTGGGTACTGTCCTATCACTTTCTCGCAGCCTTTCTTGTATGACATGAGCTAATTCTGGCTTAGCTTGAATGAATGACTGCCTTTTTATCTCTGCCCCTTAGTCAGCTGCTATTTAACACTGCTGATTCCATTGTGTATACATGCTTTTCAGCAGGCTAAAACTGAGCTGTGTTACTTCTTCTTTTCTTTTTTTCCCCCGGATGGCTTTAGGGATGGAAAGGCACACCAGGACTTTTAATACACCTAGTATTTAAATAATCCTTGCTTCTCTCAATCCTTTTGATGCCTTTGTTCACTTTGAGAAAGTTATCATTATGCAGGCCACACTGTTGGTGGAGAGTGAAATGTAGAATCACTCTGCCTACCTTTTCTTCCACATCCTTTCCCAGCAAAGAACATCTACATATCCCTTTCTTCCTCTTATCTCTGACTGCAGTCGCTGAAGTGAATTCCCTGCGCCACCATGCACCCAAAGCTCTGCAAACTCAAAAAGAATCAGCCACGCTTATCTATGACTGCTACAGAGGGAACTATAACGACAGTCGGTTATCCCCAGTGAAGAGCTTAATAATTCAATGGCGCATGCATGTAGGTGAAGTCATTTCACATTACCACCACTGGTTTATTCTCTATGCCTTGGATTTTTGGGAAGTTTCAGGAAATGTTGCATGAATACACATAATAAAACATATTGAACTACAAAAATAAACATAAACATCATTAGTACGTATTTATTGTTCACTGGCCCTTTAAATGGTGAATGATTAATTAGAACAAGTTAATGCATTATTCATGAGCAATACTTTTAAGCTACAAAATGTATAGGTTATTAATATATTTTTTAATATTTCAAAATTAACAATGTGTCATGAATGAACAATAATTTACAATAATTGGCCAGTATAACTATATGTGTACATTAACATGAAGCTAGATTAATTAATAAGTTACTCTAAAAAATTTTGTTGTTTATTATTATTAGTTCATGATGAAAGTATTTTTTTTTCTGTAATTACCAGTTTACTGGCATTATTCTTCTCATAACATGGCTGCTAACCAAATAAATAAATATGATAAGATAATACAAGAAAGTTTTATTTATTTGTAAGTTTTTATAATTAAAAATTGTATAATCTTATACCAGTGTATTATATTAACTTCCGCTAAGAAAGTTTTTCTACATCACAATGTACAAAGCTATTGACCTAGTGACAAGATGAACACTGTATTACACTGTATGTAGTATTCCAGTTGGTCACACTTTAGTTTAGGTAATATACAAATATAATTGGATTGTATTAAGTATTTAAATTTTCTTAATAAGTGTTTATGTAAATGAGTGATAGCTAATAACAATAATAATAATAATAACAATGCTATTACTGCTATTAAAACTGCAACTTTGAATATTTCACATAATACCTAAAACCTTCTGCAGGATAATTTTATCCTCCTACTCTTGTCTGCCGTCTATTTTTGAGGACATATCTAACAGTGTCAAAAGCATTTTTTTGTGTTTCACGGATAATGATATCGGACCCGGTGTTACTCAGCAGTCACTTCAAACAAATCAACAACAAAACGAAAACAATAGACATACCAAGTCAGTACAAACATGGCAGTGACTCAGCTCTCAGACAGAACAGGCAAAACTAAAACAGATCTGTCTGTGCAGAACATCTTCTGTTGTCACAGACTGAAGCCATCCTCAAATAGCCAAGTTAAAGAGACACGTGTCAAATCATCCAACATCATCCTTGCTTCCCTTTAGTCACACTAAATATTTCATGGGGGAGTGTTTGAAATTATGAATGTGGGATACTCTAAATTCAATACTGTTATTTCTAGCCCTGACATGAGAGACTAGATGTGCCCTTTCTAATCGTATATGATGGGGAGCTTTTAAAGGGGTGGAGATGCACAAGCTAAAAGTCACACATAGTTACATAAGGTCTCACACATGCACACAGGTGCTATTTTTTTCCTGTTCTTGAACCCCATCCAAGAGCGTTGTGACTAATCAGAGGGCATAATGTGTAAACATTTATACAAATATGCCAGTCACATCTTTACGTTCTCAGCTTCAATCAGCTGTTTATTTGTATTTGTCTGGAATGAGATGCACAGTGAAAGGAGGATGAGTGCTTGTCATCTCACTCCAAGGCAACCTTGTAGAGAAGAGGATCACGTTTTCATTTTTACCATCTCGTTTGATTGAACTTTTAACTTAAAAATAGCTTTTCATTTATTACAGAATCATTTGGCATAAAAAGTGTGATAATTTATTGACAGATTTAAGTTTTTCAGAACTTCAGAATCTACACAAATTATTAAATGAGTAAATGTGTCTGTTTGACTTCACTCTGTCTATCAGTTTTTCTGTCTAGTGTTCTATCATTCATTCTATCCAGCGTTCAGTTGTTTGTTCCCTCTAGCATTCTATAGTTTATTCGGCCTAGTGTTATATCGTTCATTTTGTCTAGTGTTCTATCATTCATCCAGCCTAGCATTTTATCGTTCATTCTGTCTATCATTCTATCATTCATTCTGTCTAGCATTGTGTAGTTCATTTGGTCTAACGTTCTATCATTCATGTTATTCATGGTATTTTCTCTTATATTGGCGCATTGGAAGACCCGTTTATGTGTGACTGCTGTACCCGACAATTCAGTGAGTATTCCTGTGCTGATGACCTGTTGATCTGAGAATGCAGTGTGCGTGCAACTCTGCGTTTGGGTTTGGCTACCTAATGATCAATCAAGTGTCTATACTTGGCTGGGTTATGAGTGCCAGCATTCACGGACGTTTGTATGGAATAGACTGCGTTACAACCCACTTATGCCTTTCATTGAGTTATGATTGGTTTATGTGTTTTCGCGTATGGTTTGAATATTTTGGATTTTTATTTGGTTTGCAATTTTGTGTTTCCTCCCATGTGGCGTGTTCCAGAGATGGGCGTGTCATATGTTCTTTCATATGTACTTTTTCGAGAAATCGTGCCATATGTTCTTTCATTTGGGTTTTTAAAACGTCAAATCGGCTATACAAAGAATGTGGGAAAACAATTAAAGACACCGGAACAACGACATACTGTGGTGCAGCTACATGGCTCCTTTGGATTGCAATCCTGTTAAAACAATAACAAATAAAATCTAGCCTTTAGCCTTGAAATGACTCGAGACTCACTCTGACTTGTGACAAAAGACTCCAGACTTGACTCAGACTCCAGCTTAAAGACTTCAGGCTTGACCCGGACTCCAGATGAAAGACTTGTGAACATATCTGGCGTGTTCTACAGTTTATAATTCAAGTTTTTTAATTTAATTTGAGTGTCATATTCATCATTGTTTTGTCTTATATGATGTAATTTAAACCCAGTGTTGGGCAGTAGCATCGCTACAAGTTGTGACTGTAACGAATCACACAATAATAATATACATAAAATGTATTTAAGGGGGCCGGAAGGCCAATTTAGCTCAAAGGGAATGATTCATCGGTTTGCAATGAATCTTGACAGAATCATTATGGAACCGAGCAAATGACTCGTTTAGAGTTAATTTGAACGGGCCGTAATTATAACCTTGGCAAGTTGCAACAGATATAAATATCCAATCTATAGTGAAACACTATGTATTAGCAAGGTAACTTTAGATGAACAATACAAGACATTAAATGTGCAAGCACAACACAAGGCAACTATCTTTTCAAATATATGGATGACTTTATTAACTATTCTAAACACATAAAACTATGGTCTAAACACAATCACACACACACACACAGCTTGAACAGCTTGAATGAAGCTGTTTTAAACCCTGATCTTGATTAGGGTCATTTGTCTCTATGTGTCTACATGGTTACTATAACCATCGTCTGCTCCACCCGACTTGTTCTGCCGAGACTTTTTCGAGAGAGAGAGAGAGAAAAAAAGAGAGGGTTTAAGATTTTAAACTCAAAGTTTGTCCAACCTCCAGGATGAGTTCTGGCCAATTGGACACTGGCATCATTTTAGGAGGTGGATCTAGTTCCTACTTATCGTTATCTAGGATCTGCTTGGGTTCCAGCACCAGCAGAGAACAAGAGACCACAGTTTAAACATTATAGATTATTATAATCATACAAAGCATTTTACACAGATTTCACTCAAGCCATCTTTTGAATTAAGGGCATACGATTATTTTGATTGGAAGCATGATACTCTTTCATTCATACACACAGTTATATCACAATTACCTGATTTATATGTAATCTAAGCATAGTACAAACATGAATTGTAGGAACAACAAGAATTATGATGTTTGATTATAAGTCCACTGAGCATTGTTCTGTGTGAGTTTTAATGGGTTTGATATGTAAAGTCTCATGGTTTGAGAGATTTCAGCTCTGGGTCCTTCAGGGGTATTTACGACTATGGCAGTCTGTTTTAAATCTGTTGTCCTGGGATCAAACACCTCGGTCGTTATCTTAGTGGGACCATCTCTGAACCAATCGGTGTTTTCTAACGTTGACAACATTCTTCCAGTTGAGCACATCCCTTTGGGGCCTGCAGGGTCATAAAGTCCTTTCTGATGGGGTCTATTGTTGACTTAGCTGGAGCCGGGATCTTTTATGGCTGAATTAGTGATTGAGTTCTGTTTGAATGAATCAAATGGAAGATTCATTTGTGTTTGGTTCACCCTCAAACCCTACATATTCCCCCCCTTCGATCGATGATGGGTTGAGAAGAAGACATCATTGAACGCTGGAGAAACAGAAGAAGCAAACACACACAGCAAACAACAAAGCAAACACCTCCATGACTGGTCACTTTACTGGTGCAGGGCATTAGATTATCTAGGCCTAAAACAGGTTCACTCTCTCAATATAGTCAATCATGTGGAAAATGTTTAGTTCAATTTTAGGACCGTTATTCTAGCTTGTTTTAAACGGTGATTGATCAACTGTGTGACTAAATTTGATTTGTTTGTTTTATTCTCTTCTAAATTGTTCTAGGTTTAGACCAATTTACCTTTCAAATTTTGATTCGAATGATGCAGGGAGTTCTCTAGGCTAACATTCGTTTTAAGGTGACTTGCAAACATCAGGCGTGGTGCGTCAATCCTTATATGGTAACCTTGACCCTTATGGGGTAACAGGGATTTTACCTAATAAAAGAAGAAGAAAAACAAAACAAAGCAGTTGAGTGACTCCTGTATGGCTACTGTTGTGCAGTGTCAGGTGTCACAATGTAATGAGAGGGTTATACTTGTTGGGTGTATTGCTACATGTTTCCTATGGAAAGGATAGCTAAGTCAGTGTTGCGATTTCAGTGTCTACCTGTGGGAAGAACATGTTTGTTGAATGTTTTTCATGGTAGCTGTGTTTAACTTGTGTATAGTAGTGGTACAGTGTAGTGTAGTGCATGTATACTGTATGTATGTCAGATCTGTCTCAGTCTGTTTTGCTCCCCCTTTGCTTGATGGCTTAGCTTTGATGGGCTTGTTGCATCTTTGTCTTGGAAAGGGATCTTCTGTGATCTGCTGGGGTCAGTCCAGTAAGGCAGGAAGTTCTCTGGCAGACATTGGGAGGTGGTTTGGCAGGCCATGATGCCAAGATGATGACTCAATCCGGGGTGCAGGTTTCTCAGGAAGAGGGTTTTGAAGTTCACATCCTATTCAAGTTCAGGTTTGTTATGTGCACCTAAATAGGCTTGTCGAAAGCGGTGGTAATAGGCTTGGGGAGTCTCTTGTCGACATTGTTTGGTTTCCAAGGCGATTAACACACCGTGTTCTGACTCTGGACCTGTAAATTCTTTAATCAGTGTCTCACGTAGTAGCTGGTAGTTTGACATGACATTAGCAGGTTGTCGGTCTAGGAAGCTTCGTACCTCTGGACTGGATGTGGATCTGAGGAGGTATAACCTGTCTCTGCCAGTCATATGGGGTCTCACCTCTAGGTGGAAGTCGATATCTCGGAGGTAGGCCTGGATGCCGGGACCCTCTGTGGAGTTCGGGTTGAACTGAGTGATATTCTTAACCAGCTGGTTGAGGTCTTTAATGGTCATCCCATGTGCAGCTTTGGAGTCTGCCTGGCTGAGCTCTCTTCGTTTGTTGGCAGTGAACAGTTCTGTGGTGAAGGCCGGTGACGTTTTGGGTTGTGGCCATTCCCCTATTTCACTGTATGCTAGTTCTGGGATGGAGGACTCTGTTCTACTCATCAGGGGTGATGCTGAGGGAGGTCTCTCCCTTCTTGGCTCTGGTTTCTGTTGGAAAATGTGCTGGAGTTCATCTCTGACCGCGTAGAGCTCGTCATTGGCGTCGTCTCGCTGTTGGATCAGATGGTCCATTTCAACGCTGCGCCTTTGCAGGTGGTCTTCCAGAGCAGTGATTTTAGAGTTCTTACTTTCAAAGTCAGCTTTGGCTTTCTCTAACTGATGTTCAGCAGACTGGAGTTGGTTTACCAGGTGTTTCTGGACAGTCTTTAAGTCTTGTTTGTCACGTTCAGTGACTGCAAGGGCTTCTTGGAGCTTGTCAACTTGTGTCTTTGTTTCTTGCTCCGCTTCGTCGGACACTTTGAGTTTGTCTTGAGCTTCACCTTTGAGCTGGTCTTTGCAGTGTTGAGTGTGCATCAGCTCTCTCAGGAACTCGGTGGTCTTGGAGTCATCCTGGACTTTCACTTCAAGCTTGTCTATGCGGTGGGTGATGTGCTTGTCGCTAAGTTTCAGCTGGGCTGTGATGGCATTATTTAAGGAACAGGTTATCTTGGTTAGTTCCACGTGGTTTTGGTTCTGGCTTGAATCGTGTGTCAGGAATCTTCTCAGAATTATGATTATTATTAAAAATAATAACAGTTCAATTGTCTTTGGTGTGTGGCAGTCTGTAATGCCTCTGAGCCAGGCGTCCACGTCTTCCCGTTGGGCAGTGGGGTTTGTCGTCCACGACATGTTGGCACGCTTGGTGAAGAGACTGACACAGATCTGTGTGTATAAGCTAGTGTTGTTTTTGGCGGCCTGTTTTAATTTTAGTTTTAGTCTAGTATTTGTGTCAAGCTGTCATTTTAGTTTTTATTAGTTTTAGTCACGTTCATACTCTTTTTAGTCGCCACCCAAGCGCCTCGCCCTGCCGGTGCCACCCAAGCGCCTCGCCCTGCCGGCGCCACCCAAACTTCTCGCACTGCCGGGGCCACCCAAGCGTCTCGCCCTGCTGGCGCCACCCAGACGTTTTGCCCTGCCAGCGCCACCCAGACTCCTTACGTCTGTCAAGCCAGAGACTGTTTGTGTCAGCCACGTCAAGCCGACGTTTCACGTCAGCCACGCCGTGCTAGAAATTATCCACTCCAGCCACGCCGTGCCAGAGATTGTCCACATCCTGTCTGCCCAGCCAGAGCCTGTCCCTGAACCTGTCCCTCTCCCCAAGATTTGGTTGCGGGGGGGCTATAGGTCACCGCCCTGGCCACCCGAGGGGTCTTCACCGCCCTGAAAGATCGTTACCTTCTTTTGTTTGTTCCCTATTTAGTCTCCCTGTGTTTGCAGTCCTGTGCTGGTTCGTTGTCCATTTTGTCCATGTTCCCAGTGTTTCCAGATCTTGCTTGTTATCGTTATCTTGTAGTTTGTGTTTGTTGTTGAATTATCATTCATTGTTATGCACTTGAGTCCTCACACCTTTATCTACCCATTCCGTGACACGAACAATATGAAAAGATAAATCTTGATAATATGCTTACAATTTAGGTTGAACTGCCCGCATCCTCCACCAACTATGTAACGAATCACACAATATCAATATACGTAAAATGTATTTACGGGGGACCGGAAGGCCAATTTAGCTCAAAGGGAATAATTTATCGATTTGCAATTAATCTTGACCGAATCACTATGGAACCGAGCAAATGTCTCGTTTAGAGTTCATTTGAACGGGCCGTAATTATAACCTTGGCAACAGATATAAATCCCAATCTATAGTGAAACACTATGTATTAGCAAGGTAACTTTAGATCGACAGTACAAGACATTAAATGTGCAAGCACAACACAAGGCAAATATCTTTTCAAATATATGGACGACTATTTTTACTATTCTAAACACATAAAACTAAGGTCTAAGCACAATCACACACACACACATTCATACAAGGCGCAGAGGAAGAGAGAGAAAGAGTGAGTTTTCAGAGTGAGAGGCACTTTGTAAGACATGACCTGAACGAACCACCAAGCATTAATTTAAACCTTCGTTTCTTAGACAGGTTATTCAATTTACATGAAAAGCACCAGTTCAGTTACAGTCTGGAGTACTTTCTTGTCTTTGTGTTGCTTAGGCCAGGGAATTCCCTTTTTGTGGTGCTTCGTCGAAGGAGTTTCCCGGCCCGGGTCCGTGTAGCTGGTTGTCTTTGAAGTGCCTGGATGTACGTTTCTGAACTGCCAGTCATGTGTGATTGGCAGGCAAATGAGAGGTTTTCAGGTCGTAGCGCGTTGCAGGAGAGACGTTTAAACAAACTCTGCAGCAAACTTAACTTTGAACCGAGACTTTAAACGGAGAAGAAAACAAAGGAAAAGAAAGGAAAGTGAGACGAGTTAGATGGCTTGAATGAGCTGTTTTAAACCCTGATCTTGATTTGGGTCATTTCAGTCTCTATGAGTCTACATGGTTACTATAACCATCGTCTGCTCCACCCGACTTGTTCTGCCGAGACTTTTTCGAAAGAGAGTTTTAATGGATTTGATGTTTAAAGTCTGTGTAAGTCTCTCATGCTCCGAATGAAAGCGTGGTCTGTTTTACATCTGTCCTGCTGCAGCAGTGGTGATGCTGAGGGAGGTCAAAGGTGGTCAGGCCCTTTGGTGGTCAGGCCTCGTTTCACCATTTCTGAGCAGCCTTGTCTTGCTTAAGGATGAAACAATGACAACGTTCTTCCTGTTTAGGCTTATCTCTGGGGCCTGCGGGGCCATAAAAGTCTTCTCTGGGGGGGGTTTCTAGACAATTTGGAGCCATTTTGTGACTTTGGAATGTGGTGTTTAGATCCAGAATGCTGAATCACATTTGAATGAATCCCATGAGAGATTAAATTGATTAATTTGTGTTGGGTTCACCCTCAAACCCTACATGACGCTACAAACTACATTTCTCAGAAGCGTGGTGGTAGCATTGCTGTTTTTTTAATCAAAATAGCTTATCAGTGGCGAAGCTCTTTTTTTGATCAAGTAGTGCAGTAGCGTCCACACAAGCTACATTTTCCCAAGCATTTCTAAAGTTCACGCTCAAATAGGAAATACAACTGCTAAGTATCACTGATCCTGAATAAGTAAGTGACGGTGACTTCATGATTTTTATGGCAGTTGGCAACCATAGGGCCATATTTCATTCCCACGATTCGGAAAACACGGATGGAATCGCGGAATCCAGACATAAAAACTGAATTTATTGTATAGAACGGAATTTGTCAGATCTTGGATGAAAAGTAGGTCAGTAAACTTAAACTTAATTTGCATAAAGAGTATTTAAAGGTGAACTTGGTAACTTTTTTAACTTAATAAAGCTGTCTAGAAATTTGGATGGTTAAGCAACCTGTTCTGGTGATATTGGTGACTTTCCTAGCTCCCCCAGCGTTCCCAGGCGGAAAACCGACATTGCAACATGGGGACTACTGTCCCGGCAAAATGAAAATAGGAAGTCTTGTGAGAAACGAGACGAGAACGAGCGAGAAACACGAACTGCTTTACTGGTTGATAACAGAATACAAAATGTACATGTCAATGTTCTATGATAATGTCTATGATGTATTACCCACCTCAGTAGACAGCTCCGCAAGTAAAGTTGGCCGGCTCCGATAATAACAAATGCACGTGAGCAGCAGTAGAATGGGAGAGAAGGGTGCCGCAAGTGAGTTTTTTTTTACGATAGTGTTGTGAAATATACGATCCACAGCTGTAGGGGGAGCGCGTGGGGAAAACATGCGACAACAAAAGGGAAACTCAGCGAAGAAGACTAGAAGTTGCCGAATTCTCGATATGTTTTCAGCCTATATTAACTAGGTTATTAACGCATGAGCTTAAGGGGCTTTTACACTGGGCTCGTTTGCTGCGGTCCGAGCCCGAGCGCGTTTGTTCCCAGCGCACCCCGCAGTGTTGGTCTGGTTTCACACTCGACTTGATTCTATCGAACCCTGGTGCATTTGCGTGCATATTACGTCATCGCATAAGTGCACGGCCCATGATAGAAAACAGAACGCGGGTCAATATTGTGTTTTTTTATTAATTTGCTGCTATTATGCGCAGTTGAGTGCACAATACAGGTTTACTGTGTGTGTGTCACATAAGGTGGACTTCTGCTGCTTGCAAATGGATTCTTTTGAGGAGACAGATTTCCAAATTTGTTGCCCTGATTCCACGTGCAATGCACAAATACACGGCATGCTCACTCTCGCTCGTATCCAAGGTAAATCATCAACACTATCATCCCTTACAAGTGTTTTATTTAACTGAATACATCACAATAAGCTAAAACTCATGCGCAGGTAACTTTACTTCCTGAACAAGTGCGCACCCGAGTCCGTGTTGCTTTCACATTCACGCGAACCACGGCATGTTACGGGAGCAACCAAACTCAGACCACCTCTTCCAGGTAGTCTTGGGTTTGGTACCCCAGTGCGCACCCGGGTCCCATGACAGCGTTCACATTAGCGATTTTTCATGTGAACCGTGCCTGACCAATCAGTGCTGCTCTGTAGTGCTGTGAGCACAATCATGAGTTGATCTCGTACACCTGTCGCTCGTTTCCCTTACCCTTTATATTCCCAGCTGTGTCTCCCCCTTGTTGTCAGTAGATCACATGCTTTGCTATACCTGCTGGCGTTTGTGTTCAGGAACCTAAGACGAGGGGTTTGTAAGCAAGGCCATCTCACTTGATGGATCATGGATTCGTCATTCAGTAGATTGCCCTGTTGTTCTCTGCCTGTCGGTGGTCTCCTCTACCTGTGTGTCCGTTGAGTGAGTGCAGTGCGCACGGGAACCACCCTACAACCTATTTTTGTGTCACAGAGTCTGTTTTCTGTTTTCTAATAAAATGTTCTCATGTTCATCAAAGCATTTGAGTCCTCCTATTCTCTGAGTTCCTGACAATTTAATTAAACCATTAATATGGAATCAAGAAAAAAAAATAAACATATTCATAGTTATGGGGTAATTTGATGCCAATATTATTGAAAATGGACAGACTAAAAGTCACAAATAGATATTTCAACTTGTAAACACAAAACACAATCTACAAATAGATTAATAATCCGCAAACAATGTCCTCACGATCCGCAAATGTAAAACAAGATCTACAAATAGATACAAAGTCCTCAAACTAACTGTTTGTGATCCACAAATTTAAATCATGATCTACAAAAAGATTAAAAATCCACAAATAAACACATCCCGATTCACAAACTGAAATCAGTGACTTGTACTTGAAAACCAGGATTTGAATGAATGTAAAGTGACTTGTTTGCAGGTGCAAATCATGTTCTGTTTGTAGATTGTGTCACATTTGTTTTCAGAATTCTGACACTATTGTTTCGCTGTTGTGACAAAATAATGCCATAATAATTGAAAATGAAGAGACTATGGGTCAAAATGCATATTAAAATTTGTAAACACAAAACAAGATCTACAAATAAATGTAAAATCTACAAACAGACTCCTCATGATCTGCAAATGTAAATCAAAATCTACAAATAGATAAAAAAATCCACAAACAGACTCTTCATGACATACAAATATAAAATATGATCTACAAATAGATTTAAAATCTGCAAACAAACCCTTTAGGATTCACAAATACAAACCAGTGACTTGTATTTGACAACCAGAATTTGAATGAATGCAAAGTGATTTGTCTGGGCATGAGGTTCATTGTTTGTTTGTAGATTGTATTGCATTTGTTTTCAGAATTTTGGCACAAATGTTTCGCTTTTTTTCCATTAAAAAATCTACAAATGCCCTCCTCACAATTTGCAAACAAACACAGTCTAACTTGTATTGTCAAACCAGTGTAAAAATAAATTCTTACACATTCTGTGCAAAGTTCAGCATGCAAGTGTTGAATCTGTGTTTGCAGATCACAGGGCATTCACAGATCCCTCTGCACACGTCTACAGATCTTTTTGGCACTATCTTTCCGCAGAGTGTGTGACTACGATCCACACGTGTAGTCAGCCAATCAGGTGTATTGCTTCAATATGATGTCACGCCCCCTCAATAAGCCCTTTTCAAAATAAGAGCTGAGACACTTCCATTTACCGTTGCCGGTGTCACCGCGCTGGGGAAGGACGGACTGACCGACTACGCTCACAAGATGGGTTGTCAGGTAAGCAGTGGCTAAGTAGCATTTAAAGTGTATGACATTTAAAAAATACTTGTATCGCACCCCAGCATGATTCACTATCGTTAAAACCTGCCCAGAAACCGGCTCACCAACATCCTGGCGTTAGCCTAATAATATCATTTAGCTTTTGCTGGCTATAAATAAACATGTGTAACGTTACAGAACAACAGCACATCCAGTTAACGTTAGCACATTTTGTCCCAAATAAAATAGACGTTCTCTGGGGACGTATCGACACTATGGGTCTTGGGGGGCTTACGGGGGGTTGGGGGGCTTACGGACTTTTGACTTGAGCTCCGCGGCTGAAGCTCCGCGAACGGCGACGGACTTTGGACTTGAGCTCCGCGGCTGAAGCTCCGCGAACGGCGACGGACTTTGAACTTGAGCTCCGCGAACGGCGACGGACTTTGAACTTGAGCTCCGCGAACGGCGACGGACTTTGGACTTGAGCTCCACGGCTGAAGCTCCGCGAACGGCGACGGACTTTGAACTTGAGCTCCGCGGCTGAAGCTCCGCGCGAACGGCGACGGACTTTGAACTTGAGCTCCGCGAACGGCGACGGACTTTGGACTTGAGCTAGGGTGACCAGACGTCCCGTTTTTCCCGGGACAGTCCCGTATTTCAACTCTAATTTTAGTGTCCCGACTTTAGTGTCCCGACTATGAAAAAATCATGTTTTGTCCCGTATTTCATCGTTAATATATATATATTTTTTATATATTATAGTTTTCGTTGAATACGCGCATGACAGAGAGGGAGAGAGAGAGCGAGAGACCTTGCGTGTGTGTGCTAGAGTAGCCTACGCATTAATACGCACGGCTTTATCCCCCGGTACCACGCCCCTGTTGATCAACACAGAGCTGCTGTTGTCTTGCAGGTTTTGTCTGGTAAACAATCTGCTATGTTTCGGAAAGCTATGTGCTCATGTCTTTTTTTTTCTCTTCCCTCTAGTCTGCAGAATCCGGACCGGAGGTGGCCCAATCTGTTTCCAGACCTGCCATACTGCTGGGGTTTTTTTTTTTTTTTTTTCGTTTTTTTTTTTTTCCTCTGTGTTGCAGGTTTTTTTTTTGTGTGTGTGTGTTTTTTTTTTTTAAAACTTAATGGCTTTATCCAGTTTGTCATTTTTTTTAACTTGGCTTTATCCATGCAACTTGATTTTGTGTTTGGATATAATGGTGACGTTGTCTTATGTCGATTCAGGAATCTCAAACCTTTCTGGTGCAATCTAGTCCATATTTGAGGGCTTTTGCCATAGTGGATTTTAGTTTAATTTGTAAACTGAATATATATATATATATATATATATATATATATATATATATATATATATATATATATATATATATATATATATATATATATATATAATTTCCCTCTGTAGTATTTTCATTAACAGAATAAAGGTTTTGCAAATCTGAAAGTGGGTTTCAGATAGCGTTAAGGTGTGTCAAAATTTTACTTAAGTAAAAATGGTGTTAGTAGGCCTACCATTTACTTAAATGACCAGGGCACATTGGTCAGTAAAATGCAAGGTACACTTTAACATCAATATTCACACAAAAATATCAGATATAATAATGAAACTGACAGGAACATTTTACTCCATTATACACTACTTTATACACAGTTGACCATGTGCAATACGTAAACAACTGCAAAGAAAAAAAAGCGAGTGGGAGATGCCACAGTCCACTTCTAAATCATGTTACCTCAGTCATATCATGATAATGGAAATTAATATTTGCTGTATGCTGCTCTCACAGATTTAACTGTTGTCAAAACCTGGCTCAACAGGAGACTAAAGAGGAAAACCCCCACAGGTCTGAAAATATTAGATATTTTAATTAGTAAATAACAGAAAATATACAATTGTATGTGTCTGTCAGATCATTATGTATGAATGAATGAGTGGAGTGTATGGGTGTAAAACACAAAAGAAACAGAACAGAATAATCAGTCAGTCAACAGAATTGAAAGGATTCGGACAACAAAGGAGTAGTTCTCTTTTAAAACAATATTTAGCTGATAATTTACCCACCCCCATGCCACCCAAGATGTCCACGTCTTTCTTTCTTCAGTTGAAAAGAAATGAAGGTTTTTGATGAAAACATTCCAGGATTTTCTCCATGGACTTCAATGGGGTCCAAACGGTTCAAGGTCCAAATGACAGTTTCAGTGCAGCTTCAAAGGGCTTTAAACGACACCAGACGACGAATAAGGGTCTTATCTAGCGAAACCATCGCTCATTTCAAAAATAAATAAAAAAGTTTAAGTTTTATAAGCACAAATGCTCACCTTGTTCTGTGATGCGTGTTCATGACTCATGTAATACAGAATTAGTTAGAATGTTTTCATCAAAAACCTTAATTTCTTTTCGACTGAAGAAAGAAAGACGTGGACATCTTGGATGACATGGGGGTGAGTAAATTATCAGCAAAATTTTTTTTTTAAAGTGATCAACTCCTTTGTTGTCCTAATCCGTTCAATTCTGTTGACTGACTGATTTTTCTGTTCTGTTTCTTTTGTGTTTTACACCATAAGCCCTATTTGCACTGGATTAGTAGGCCTATTATCTGGGGACCTAGAAATTACCCCGCCACATCTGAATTTCGTGTGAGGCATTCGCACGGGATAGCCGAACCTTCTGATTTTACTCAAATTTACTGACTTATCTCCCGGATGGCGTCAGGCTATTGCTTGGAAATTTATTTTCGTTATAGGTCTAGCTGCTATGCAGTGGTGGAGGAAGTACTGAATCTCAGTACTTAGGCTACGTAAAAGTACAAATAACCAGAGACATATTTACTTTAGTAAAAGTAAAAGTACCACAAAGAAAACCCTACTTAAGTAAAAAGTACCTGATTTTAAATGTACTTTAAGTATTAAAAGTAAAAGTACTTGCATAATTTATTATCTTAATGTCTATATTCTAGGCCTAATTAGAGCTGTAACAATATGCAATATGAACCAAGACACTCAGATCCACGAACCTGTGTCGCGGTGTGAAGGCACGACTCACCCCTTATTTGAAGTTAACATTATACAATAGGCCTACTTACACCTACACCACAAAACTAGTTGAGGATAAATTCATAAATAGGATAAATAAGTTAAAATTGGGCAATCCCAGCGTTATGGATGTGACATTTGCAGTAAAAACTTGAAATATAAATTCTCAGAAAATGCATTTAATACCAATTGAAACATATATCCATCCCTTAATAAAGAAGTCCAGACATTAGAAAAATATCAGTCTACAGACACATGCGTTTTATATTTAATATGAGGGAGGGAAATATACATCCATAACGGACTATAACACAAACAAATCTTTAACTTTTAGTTTAACTTTATGTTTCATCAACCAACTGCTTGGATTTAATAAATAAGTAAATATAGCAGACAATAGATAATCAGGTCACGGAGGCGCGTGAACTGGAGAAATAAACCGAAACTCAGGTCTGTACTTGCCTCAAAGACCTGAGACGTAGGAAAGCCTGAAATGTCTACTTTTAAACAGAACAATTCAAACCGAAAGAAAACAGACTGTTCTCTGCATGTAATCCGTATGAAATGTTAATTTATCTCTGGCGAGTTCACTGCGAAGATCGCGCGTCAGCATCGTCAACTTCATCTTTGCTGGTGACACTGCGCCAGAGTTAGGCCTAGCCTACATGTTTCGGGTCAGCACCGAAAACATGGAGATTTTTTTCAATCCTTGTTTTGGCAGGGGGGAAATCTGATCAGAAAATGTAACAAAAATTTAACGAAACATTGTAGAAATTTAGTGGAGTAGAAAGTATAATAATTGCTGCAAAAAGTAACGAAGTAAAAGTATGCACTATTGATTCTACTTAAGTAAAGTACAGATACGTGAAAAATGTAGGCTACTTAAGTAAAGTAACAAAGTATTTTACTTCGTTACATTCCACCACTGGCTGTATGATATCATGACATAAACAGAATAAAGTTCTTTACAGCATGCTGCTATACATGTCATTCATCTCCATCTAATCATTCTTTTTGTTTTGCTTTTCTGATGATCTTCAGCTTTCATTTTCTGCAAATTGTGTAGTTGTGTAAAGCAATATGACTCAGCACCCAAAATAGCCTACTATCAAAACACTCCAAACCAGCCTCCATTTTTCGCGAAAGATGGATAAAAAGGCGCACATGAAACAAAAATCTTGAAAAAATGATATACGATCCGGCCAGATGCCGATTCGCACGGGACTAATATTATCACAGGACCTCAGCGTTCGGCGAAATATAGTAGGTAATTTGCGGGGGAATTTTTACTTTACAAATAACAGACATGGCCGATTCGGACGGGATCGCAATTATTACAAATTACTAGAGGTCACCAGGTAATACGTTTTCTCCCGTGCGAATAAGCCTACACACTCCACTCATTCATTCATACATAATGATCTGACAGACACATACAATTGTATATTTTCTGTAATTTACTAATTAAAATATCTAATATTTTCAGACCTGTGGGGGTTTTCCTCTTTAGTCTCCTGTTGAGCCAGGTTTTGACAACAGTTAAATCTGTGAGAGCAGCATACAGCAAATATTAATTTCCATTATCATGATATGACTGAGGTAACATGATTTAGAAGTGGACTGTGGCATCTCCCACTCGCTTTTTTTTCTTTGCAGTTGTTTACGTATTGTACATGGTCAACTGTGTATAAAGTAGTGTATAATGGAGTAAAATGTTCCTGTCAGTTTCATTATTATATCTGATATTTTTGTGTGAATATTGATGTTAAAGTGTACCTTGCATTTTACTGACCAATGTGCCCTGGTCATTTAAGTAAATGGTAGGCCTACTAACACCATTTTTACTTAAGTAAAATTTTGACACACCTTAACGCTATCTGAAACCCACTTTCAGATTTGCAAAACCTTTATTCTGTTAATGAAAATACTACAGAGGGAAATTATATATATATATATATATATATATATATATATATATATATATATATATATATATATATATATATATATATATATATATTCAGTTTACAAATTAAACCAAAATCCACTATGGCAAAAGCCCTCAAATATGGACTAGATTGCACCAGAAAGGTTTGAGATTCCTGAATCGACATAAGACAACGTCACCATTATATCCAAACACAAAATCAAGTTGCATGGATAAAGCCAAGTTAAAAAAAATGACAAACTGGATAAAGCCATTAAGTTCTTAAAAAAAAAAAACACACACACACAAAAAAAAACCTGCAACACAGAGGAAAAAAAAAAAAAAACGAAAAAAAAAAAAAAAAAAACCCCAGCAGTATGGCAGGTCTGGAAACAGATTGGGCCACCTCCGGTCCGGATTCTGCAGACTAGAGGGAAGAGAAAAAAAAAAGACATGAGCACATAGCTTTCCGAAACATAGCAGATTGTTTACCAGACAAAACCTGCAAGACAACAGCAGCTCTGTGTTGATCAACAGGGGCGTGGTACCGGGGGATAAAGCCGTGCGTATTAATGCGTAGGCTACTCTAGCACACACACGCAAGGTCTCTCGCTCTCTCTCTCCCTCTCTGTCATGCGCGTATTCAACGAAAACTATAATATATAAAAAATATATATATATTAACGATGAAATACGGGACAAAACATGATTTTTTCATAGTCGGGACACTAAAGTCGGGACACTAAAATTAGAGTTGAAATACGGGACTGTCCCGGGAAAAACGGGACGTCTGGTCACCCTAGCTCAAGTCCAAAGTCCGTCGCCGTTCGCGGAGCTCAAGTTCAAAGTCCGTCGCCGTTCGCGCGGAGCTTCAGCCGCGGAGCTCAAGTTCAAAGTCCGTCGCCGTTCGCGGAGCTTCAGCCGTGGAGCTCAAGTCCAAAGTCCGTCGCCGTTCGCGGAGCTCAAGTTCAAAGTCCGTCGCCGTTCGCGGAGCTCAAGTTCAAAGTCCGTCGCCGTTCGCGGAGCTTCAGCCGCGGAGCTCAAGTCCAAAGTCCGTCGCCGTTCGCGGAGCTTCAGCCGCGGAGCTCAAGTCAAAAGTCCGTAAGCCCCCCAACCCCCCGTAAGCCCCCCAAGACCCATAGTGTCGATACGTCCCCAGAGAACGTCTATTTTATTTGGGACAAAATGTGCTAACGTTAACTGGATGTGCTGTTGTTCTGTAACGTTACACATGTTTATTTATAGCCAGCAAAAGCTAAATGATATTATTAGGCTAACGCCAGGATGTTGGTGAGCCGGTTTCTGGGCAGGTTTTAACGATAGTGAATCATGCTGGGGTGCGATACAAGTATTTTTTAAATGTCATACACTTTAAATGCTACTTAGCCACTGCTTACCTGACAACCCATCTTGTGAGCGTAGTCGGTCAGTCCGTCCTTCCCCAGCGCGGTGACACCGGCAACGGTAAATGGAAGTGTCTCAGCTCTTATTTTGAAAAGGGCTTATTGAGGGGGCGTGACATCATATTGAAGCAATACACCTGATTGGCTGACTACACGTGTGGATCGTAGTCACACACTCTGCGGAAAGATAGTGCCAAAAAGATCTGTAGACGTGTGCAGAGGGATCTGTGAATGCCCTGTGATCTGCAAACACAGATTCAACACTTGCATGCTGAACTTTGCACAGAATGTGTAAGAATTTATTTTTTACACTGGTTTGACAATACAAGTTAGACTGTGTTTGTTTGCAAATTGTGAGGAGGGCATTTGTAGATTTTTTAATGGAAAAAAAGCGAAACATTTGTGCCAAAATTCTGAAAACAAATGCAATACAATCTACAAACAAACAATGAACCTCATGCCCAGACAAATCACTTTGCATTCATTCAAATTCTGGTTGTCAAATACAAGTCACTGGTTTGTATTTGTGAATCCTAAAGGGTTTGTTTGCAGATTTTAAATCTATTTGTAGATCATATTTTATATTTGTATGTCATGAAGAGTCTGTTTGTGGATTTTTTTTATCTATTTGTAGATTTTGATTTACATTTGCAGATCATGAGGAGTCTGTTTGTAGATTTTACATTTATTTGTAGATCTTGTTTTGTGTTTACAAATTTTAATATGCATTTTGACCCATAGTCTCTTCATTTTCAATTATTATGGCATTATTTTGTCACAACAGCGAAACAATAGTGTCAGAATTCTGAAAACAAATGTGACACAATCTACAAACAGAACATGATTTGCACCTGCAAACAAGTCACTTTACATTCATTCAAATCCTGGTTTTCAAGTACAAGTCACTGATTTCAGTTTGTGAATCGGGATGTGTTTATTTGTGGATTTTTAATCTTTTTGTAGATCATGATTTAAATTTGTGGATCACAAACAGTTTGTTTGAGGACTTTGTATCTATTTGTAGATCTTGTTTTACATTTGCGGATCGTGAGGACTTTGTTTGCGGATTATTAATCTATTTGTAGATTGTGTTTTGTGTTTACAAGTTGAAATATCTATTTGTGACTTTTAGTCTGTCCATTTTCAATAATATTGGCATCAAATTACCCCCATACATAGTGCCCTAAAAATGTAATTAATTTTAATATTTTAATAAATTATTGTTAAATTGTATAAGTTTCATGATTTTAATTAATTAGACATACTTTTTGATTACTAAAATTTAATTTAACCATTGAAATGAGAGTCTAAAAAAATAAAAACGGGAAAAAAATATTTTGGAATGTGGGAAAAAATTAAAACGGATTACATAGGGCCCTACAACCAGCTTTTTGGTGCATTATCACCGTTTATCAAGGTGACATCACGTACCAATCTCAATCCTTGGGCTGACACGTGAAATATTTCCTTAATGGAAAGATGCACACACTCTCGACACCTGGTTGTTTTATAGTTTCATATAGTTGTATGGTTTTATTTAGTTTTTTTTTTTTTTTTTTGGTTTGGAACAGTTGTTAAATAAACAATTTAACTGACAAATTAAGCCTGCCTATCTGTATTATTGATCACTGAGATAGCATTGACTTGGAAGGAAGTTGGTTCAATATAAAAATGAAATAAAAAAAAAATGTTTAGATGTAGTTAACTAATTTTGCCATATTGCTGTATCTTAGTTTGCTACATTTCATAGGATGGTAGCTTCAGTGTAGTGAAGCTTCATTGAATGCAAAGTAAGTTATATCTTAGCTCACTACATTTTCCAAGTAGCTTGGAATTTTTTTAAACAACATTGCTGCCAACCAGGTTATTATTTCAACAATAATATTTGTGGAGAAGGATTGTATCTGTCATTTTAATAAAGTCAACCTTTTGTATTCTGGCATCTAGTTCATTTATTTGAACTGTCTGTGTTTAAAATATCATTGTTAGAGCCCCCTATCCCGGAAAAGTGGGGGTGGCGACATTTCTAACATCCATATATACTTGAGGTCACATACATTTTGTAAATTAATAACACAAAAAAAGTAACTGACTGCAGCTTTAATTCTGTCTAGCGTTCTATTGTTCATTCTGTCTATCATTATATTGTCTCATTCTAGTGTTCTATAATTCTACATTGTTTAACATTCTTTCGTTCTATCATTCTCTATCTCTAAGCTCTATTATTCTTAAACTTAAAGGATTTTTTCCCAAAACGTTCAAACTTTCAGTCAACATTCATTTGCTTTTTAGTTTTACAATTGACATATGAATGAATTTATTTATATTTCAGTTATTTTAAGTGTACTTAATGTGTCTTACATTCAAATTTGAATTGCAATTGAATTCTTCACAATCATGTTCACAAGTCCTCATACGAGCCTTATTCATTTATGTCACAGTGGGTATTTTAAACATTCAAAACTAGGGTATGCATAGATAATGTCATGCACCTGGCATAAAGGCTACATACATTCATTAGAAGGAGTTATGTACCCAGGGGTTTTGCAGCAGTCAGACTCACTGAGATTCCAGTCTCGATCTCACATGTGTTATTTCGGCCTGTGGGCAGTCTGGGCTGGCCACGTAGTCCGGAGATCACTCACTTGCGCCACATCTCTGAGGCCCCTGTGGTGATACTTTGGTGAGTCAGCAAGGTAAGGTGGTTATTTTAGCTTTGACACTGCTCCACCAGTAAAAAAAGTAATTCCTGTCTTTTCCCCCTGCTCTATATTCTTTCACATTTTCTCACCCTACTTTTGCCTCATACCAGGGTCAATTTTTACATTTTGAGAGCGTTTTGACAATTTGAGTGCAAAAGTGCAAAACTGAAGAAAATATTTAAACATTATATTTATTAAGATATATTAGATATTTTGATGTCACCATAGCACTTCTCCTGTCTTCTTTATCAAATTTTGAACTGCATTTCCCATGACTCATTGACAGGACTGGTGTGCTGATTGCTTTGTGTAATACCTCATTTTCGTTTATGTTCTCTTCTCACATATAAGCCCTGTGTGTTCTTGCTGTATGTTACGCTGCATTTTGGGACGCTATCTCTGGTCTCCTTGTCCTGGTCCTGTTCTTCTGCCTGTCTCCCTGGAGTGCCCTGTTTACCTGTGCCTTGGATCATTTATTATTATCTGGATGATTACCCTGTGGCAATCCTAGTCACGTCTCTGAGCAGTACACCTAACACATTTAATGAACACATTCTCATTCTCTTGGATCTATTTTGCAGTGTTATTTTTTCAAACATTATATTTTAATTAAACATGATGTGTTAGTTTAATTAATATAGACAAAATAAAATAAATATTCATTAACTTACATTTTTATTGTCAGTAATTTTGGTAACACAACTTGAGTGTACATTCATTACCTTGTACATCTTTAAGCAATTCTGTCTCCTCATAACTTTGTGAAAATGTTTCCATCTGAACTTTCTCAGTCATTCACCACCTCTGATAGTGTCTTATACATTCTAGCAATGGCATACACTCCATAACTACTGCTTTTTAAAATGCCATAACACTCTCTCCCATAACTCACTCCATGGGAAGCTGTCAACTTTAGACGATGGCAGGGTTGGGTCTGGTCTGTGACCTCTGGCATTGTATGTGGAATCGTGTCCCAGATGAGCTGGCTGGCGGCCCGTGGTTCCACCTCGACAGGGGCCCGGGCTGAAGCAGCTTGGCAGAAGCAACGGCGGGCAGAATGACCTTGCTTAGCACTCTAATAGAGAGTCTGGCTCAAATCCACCTCTCAGCCTCAGCATAGAGGCTGTTTCCCAATCAAAGGCCATGATCCCCCTGCTTGCCTCAACTGCCCCTTCACACATCATACTACTGACACTAATTGTCACCAGCAAGTGCAGCTGATAAAAGCTTTGCTCTACAGAAGAGATGATGAGTGAGGAAACTGGCAATTCTCTAGGAACCCGGAAAGTATACTGAATCCTCAAAATTCAGTTTCTCTTGATCTCAGACTGACACAAGCCAAACAAACGTTATGTATTTGCCATTACTTTTGGATTCCCCATTGACATTTAAGGCCTTGCTCAGCATGTGACATCTACTTTTAAATACTACCTGTCCTTGTTGTCTAGAAGTGTAAGCTGCTTTGGTAAGATACCATGTGAGAAACATGTAAATGTAGTCACTGAGTTCAAAATAAGTACCAAGTCAAGAGAGTATGCTATTTCAGACAGCCATTCTCAATTACCCCCCATTAAAACCACTGCACACATTATGGGGGTCTTTTATAAGTCAATGGGATCAGGGTAGGCACAAGAGATACCCCCCACCCCCATCACTTTACTTTCTCATCCATTTTTTTTTTTTTTTTTTTTTTTTTTTGAGGAGACTCCTCCCTTGCCTCGGAGCTAACGCAGATTGACCGATCGATAGATAGATATTATATAAAGATATGTTATTGAAATGCTCTGCATATTTTCAGTTGCACACTTAAATGGATTACATATATGTAATATATTATTTCTGGATTCAAAATAGAATAACACAGCAACTGTGACAGTCAATTAAATGCATTAGGAAGATTAGTGGATCATTGGAAAGGCTCTAAGAGCATTCACTAAACAAAGACCCCTGACCATTTTTCCACCTTTCGACACTCTTAACACATCTCTTTATTGATATGCTGACAATATAAGAAGCTGGTTTGTACAGAGACTTTATGACAATCAATGCTGTATAAACTATAGCCAATCCTCTAAAACAAAAAAATAAATCTATAAAAGGTAGGCCTGTGTATTGTTTCTATGAATAAATTAGACAAATGTGTTGGGCCATTAAGATATATCTTGCTGATTTTTCTTTGTCTCTTGGCATAAGCGTCACATTTTTAGATGCTTTGTCAGGTTTTGAACTTTGAAAACAGCTTTTTCTTTTTTTTTTTTTTTTCTTTTTTTTCAGCTTTTTCAACTTTTAAAAGCTCACCTCGAGACACATGTCTTTGTTTAATTTCATTGCACTCCATCTAGCTTTTTAAATGCAATAAAACATCTTGTGTGAACACTTGCACTTTGAAGATTTAAAGGTCTACCTTTAACTAAATCTAGTAAAAAGTGTTACATTGGCATTTATGACATGTTCTCCTCGAAGTATGTCTTTAAATAACGCTATAAGGCCATTAATTGTTTCAGAAGGATAAATAGAAGAAAAAAATACATGCAGGTTGCAACATTTTCTCTGCAGTAGCAATTACTTTTTGTTTAATACAAGCACTTAACCTAGAGACATTTTTATAAACTGAGAACAGATTTGCCTAATTGTGAATGAGAAATGTGTACAGTTGTGTAAAATTAGTCATCGCTAATTAGCTAAAGTAGAACAAAGCAATAAACCAAATGTTTTTGACCCCTCATTTCAGAATTGGAATAAGAAAAACCCAGTGGACGTACTTGCTGTTAAAATCATTGCCACTAACATGCCTCAGGCTTTTAACTCGTTTTTTTAGGGATATAACAGAACCTATGGTCAATTGCATTTTTCCAATTCTGTCAATTTTCCTGATTCTTTCTTTTAGACAATACATCCTTTTTACACAGATCTGATTTATTAATTTGTATGGGATTAGCTATACTGTGTGGGATAAGGTGATATCTCAAGAGCTTGAAATAGTAATCTTACCATGAGTTCACATCTAAATTGTAAAGGCACATAATTCTCAAAACAAAAAAGGTAAATGTACTTAAATGCACATTAAATACATAACTGAATATTGCCTGTATTATTATTATTATTATTATTATTTTGGTAAAGGTTTGGTATAATCACAAACATTATGAATGGAAAAAAACAGTAGATAATATATGATGTTACATTACCAATAGTAATGTTCTAAAATGTCTTGTCTTTTCTTTCTCTTTCTTTCTTTCTTTCTTTCTTTCTTTTCTTTCTTTCTTTTCTTTCTTTCTTTCTTTCTTTCGTTCATTCATTCACCTATTTATAATGGTAATTTATGATGTGACTGTCATCTTTGTTAGTCTGAGTGATTGATAACCCAGAAGTGACTGGAGTCTCATAATGAGATTCGTTAGGAGGACAGAGAATCTGACAGAGCATAATTTGTGAATAGGTCAATTAAATATGACATGCTATCAAGAGCTTGTATGCATGAAATCACAAGTTCAGCACAGACTCCTGTCCTTGGAGACGTAATATGGTATTGTATGGTAATGTAAAGTACGATAAGAGGAGAATTAAAACTCAAATTAAATAAAAAATGTCTATTAGACAAAGACATTCAAAGTGAGCAAGTTTCCCAAGAGTCTTTCAGGGAGCTTTTTCAGGTGAATGTTCAGTTTTTACTGGAAATGAAACTTGCACGTGAAATGTGAGCTAGTTGTTGTATGTTTCCAGTTGCTTTGGGATAAGTGGTTATATTTTAGAGTGTGACACATTGAGGTAGGATGGAAGCTGGAGAAGTGATAAGGTGAGTTTGGGTGGTGTCCATGTGCACTCACCAATCCAAACACTGAAGAGTCAGCTGACAAATTCCATTGCGTCTGTTGACCATATTGTCTTTGATGTCATATCATCTCTGCCCAAAGCTCTCCTGCTCTCACACCTCAGATGCCTCAGTGGATGCCTGCGAGGGCAACTTGAAAGCTTGAGGTGATAGAGAGAGACAGTGGTAGCTGCCGAACAGTGGTACTGACTTAAGCAGAATCTCGAGAGCCTTCCTGTCAAATTGTACCAAGCTGTCGAAAATAAAAAAACCTGAATTGCTTGGTCACATTTTTTTTCTCACATCCCTCCTTTCACTCAGCTGAAAAAAAGGAAAGGGGTTTCTCTCCTGAAGGAGAAAGTTTCATAGATGTCCCTGAGAGTGGGTAGAAAGAGACCCCATTCCAGGTGCAAGCGTCACCGCTGCAAATCAATCATTCCATTTCAGAGAGATAATTTATTATGGGTGCAGAGGGTTACGGATTCAATCTCCACCATGTTCTGACTGCCATGTCCAATGCTTAAGCCTGTCATCAGTCTTCATCTGGCTAACTTTTACTCCTCTGTCACCACCATTATTAAAGTGGCAATTCTTCCCCTCTATAATGAAATATGACAGCATACATACAAATGGCGAGGTGGCAAAATGTGATAAATCACTTTGAGTGTACACAAAAATTAGCATTGATTATGCACTTTTTAATAACAAACTCGCATTGACTGAAAAATTTGGAAAACTGTTGTGAAAACCTACTTTACAATAACTTGCAGGATAGCACTAAAAAGAGTTGTTATTATTAGGAAACATGTATATTAGATAGCACTTATAAATTGATCATTTGTGATGCGATCTGGGAAAACCCACCACATGGTGAAATTATTACAGGTTTTGTGATCATATTGAAGCTGGGTTCAAGTCCTTTCCAAATCTGTTTTTATTTATTTTATAGTTTGTCTGTAACAAAAGTTATGGTTATCTGAAGTCGGCTGATCGATATGATTTTCAGAAATGGAATTTTGAGAAAAACAGGTTTAATTAACTGTCACGTCCTGCTAGCGGGACGACTGGCACTCTTTTTTTATTGCCTTTTTTCATATCACATATGTTAGTAGCCTAATCATCATAGATTAGGTATCATTCGAAAGCTTACAAACTCAAAATTCATCCTGTGAAAACCAGTTTTGAAATTGGAGGATTGAGAGGCGAGCAAGGTCTTTTAAACGAGCAGCTTCAGACTCTGTTGTTCTCTTGTGCTCCGCATCACACCACACGATAACGCTGGATAAAAATAAATAAATAAAAACTTGCGTGCCGTTGTAGTTTACACAGGACTGGCGGGATATTCTGTTATGTGGTTTATTTTGATAGGCGAAACTGTCTTTGTAGTGTTTAGAGAAGGAGAACTAAATGGCCGTTTGTTTTGTTTTTTTGCACCTCCGCTCCGCGCGTGTTCTTAAAGAGAAAGACACGTCTTTTCAGCTTGCCACTATAAATCGCTATTTTTCTGCACTAATCTAGTGATTTTTCCCAAGATATATTCAGAGATTATAAACAAGATGTTATAGAATAATAATTTATTGAAAACCCAAATTTGACAATAAACTGACATTCAATCTATTTTTAGACTTTACTGAAAATGTATAAGCGCGACATCCGACGGGTTTTTCCCAGATCGCATCACATTTGAATACAAATTGACACTACATCTCTGTTTAAAAAGAACCTGCCGTTTCGTTTGAACCAATACAATGCTAAGGTTCCCTCTTGTCCTCATTTTTTGGTTCTTTTATCTTTGCTTTCAGTCACATTTCTCATTCAGTGCATCACTTATCTAGTCTGGCTATCACCAGACCAAGCTCAATCTTTTAAGACTGAACATTAGTCTAGGGAGTCTGCTCTGAATTTTTTACTGCACAAGAGGCGTTATCAACGGGCATAGTTCAAATTTAGACTCTTTACGCAATTGAATAGTCCTTCAACCAATCAGATCAATGATCCGGGTGACGTACTTTTCATTTGCAGAGCGACGTGAAAACTCCAGGCAGGAAACGTGTCAACAAACGTGTTGGTTTGTAACATTGATCAGCGGTTTGCAGAAGCAGCCATGGTATTGAGCGATGTATGCAGGTTGTGCAAAAAAAACAACATGAAAGTGAGTGGTATTTACATCCACTCGAGCGATTTGTTTGCTAAACTAAAGAAGTCATTGAGCATCGTTGAGAGATTACAAGGAATTGGATTGACGGTCACTTCTCTATCGTCATCGTGTTAAACCCTACAATATCGCTCCAGGTGGATAAGCCAGTTTGTGATTGGTCCCTGCAGATTTGTAATGAAAGCAGGATAGAAAAATTTACAGGTTTCCAGCCTGAGCTGCAGGGCGAAATCAAATCGCCGGCAAATCGGGCTGGGTTTAGCCAGTCTATCACTTATCTGAGACCACTTTGAAATTTCTCACAGTGTTTTGATTTCAAAGGAGAATGGAATAGGCTACTAGTCGAGGGCGTGTGTTGGGCTTATAACTCAAACTTTTAATGTAATATGGAAATAATTGTGCTAATATTCGGCTGATCTTTCTGAAAGCCGCTCTGCCATATCATATAGCGTGTTTGACAAAAAAGCAATTAAAGTTCATTGAAACATGTAATTTAATCAGTCAGAAATTGATGTTTTTGATGGGTAAGACATAATTACCTTTCTCCCCCCTTCTATTTAAGGTGTTTTCTATAGAGTCTACTCATGTATAAGCCTAGCAAATTTGTGGGTTGATGCCATAATTATGCGAAAATTGTGCTATATTTGGGGCTGGACTGACAGCATAATTACGGCCACACATTCTGCTGAGGAGAAAGCATTCAGAATGGGTATTACTGCAGCCGAAGATATTTCCTTTTTGACATATTGATGTTCCTGTAAGAAATACAATGGATAAGACAAAGCTAAACAGTATGTTTTTGTCATTTTTTTTTTTCATTGCTGTTTAATTTGGAATTCAGCACCCACAGTCCACCTCAATTAGACCTGTCCTACAACAATCTAAACAGTATGCCCTTTCTTTTCCAACTAGTCATAATGTCGATTTCTCACAAATTACAACAAATCATCAGGAAACTTGCAAATAATGCCAATACGAAAAGAATGGCTTAATTATATTCCATTTGTGGCCCAGACAGACTAGAATTAGCTATCATGACAGCTGTGCAAAGTTTGGCTGTACATTCCAGCTTTTCTGATAAACTGCAGGCATTTTATTTGCTCTAGATGTTGAAAAAAAAAATCAAAATATTATCATCATCTTCTTCCGCTTATCCGGGACCAGGTCGCGGGGGCAGCAGTCTAAGCAGAGATGCCAAGACTTCCCTCTCCCCAGACACTTCCTCCAGCTCTTCCGGGGGGACACCGAGCCGTTCCCAGGCCAGGCGGGAGACATAATCCCTCCAGCATATCCTAGGTCTTCCCCAGGGTCTCCTCCCAGTGGGACACGCCCGGAACACCTTCCCCTGGAAGGCGTCCAGGAGGCATCCGAAACAGATGCCCAAGCCATCTCAGATGGCCCCTTTTGATGTGGAGGAGCAGCGGCTCTACTCTGAGCTCCTCCTGAGTGACCGAGCTCTCACCCTATCTCTTAAGGGATCGCCCAGCCACTCTGCAAAAGCTCATTTCGGCCGCCTGTACCCGGGATCTTGTCCTTTCGGTCATGACCCACAGCTCATGACCATAGATGAGAGTAGGAACTTAGATTGACCGCTAAATCGAGAGCTTTGCCTTGCAGCTCAGCTCCTTCTTCACCACGACAGACCGGTACATCGACTGCATTACTGCAGAAGCTGTCCGTCTGTCAATCTCCCGTTCCATCCTTCCCTCACTCGTGAACAATACCCCAGGATAATTGAACTCGTCCACTTGAGGCAAGAACTCTCCACCAACCTGAAGGGGGCAAGCCACTCTTTTCCGAATGAGAACCATGGCCTCGGATTTGGAGGTGCTGATTCTCATCCCAGTCGCTTCACACTTGGCTGCAAACCGTCCCAGTGCATGCTGAGGGTCCTGGTCTGATGGGTCCAGCATGACATCATCATCCACATTAAGCAGAGACGAAATTGTGTGGTCCCCAAACCGGACACCGTCTGGCCCCTGGCTGCACCCAGAAATTCTGTCCATAAATATTATGAACAGAACCGATGACAATGGACAGCCCTGCCGGAGTCCAACATGCACCGGGAACAAGTCTGAATTATTGCCAGCAATGCAAAACCAAGCTCTTGCTCCAGTCGTACAAGGACCGGACAGCCCTTAGCAAAGGGCCCCGGACCCCATACTCCCAGAGCACCCTCCACAGGACGCCGCGAGGGACATGGGCAACTCCAGAGTGGTAAAGAGTCCATCCTCTCTCAAGGAGTGTGGTTCCAGAGACCAAGCCGTGTGTGGAGGAATCCCGATTATCTCTAGTCGGTACATCTCAACCTCACGCACAATCTCAGGCTCCTTCTCCGCCAGTGAGGTGATGTTCCACGTGCCTAAATTTAGTTTCCGTGTCAAGTGTCCCTTGACACGGAATTGACACTTTGCACCAGCCCCTTATGGTCCCTCCTGCAGGTGAGCCCACGGGAGGACGGCTCCATGTCGCTCGTTCGGGCTGAGCCCGGCCTGGCCCCATAAAAAAAAAAAAAAAAAAAAATATATATATATATATATATATATATATACATAAAAAAATATATTATCTCTTGGTTTATTAATTTTAGGTCTGTTTTATTCCATTTCATGGCCTACTGCATTTTCAAATAATGCTAAGATACTTTCTTACTCATATGTGAATGTACGCTAACACACACACACCACACACACACACACACACACACACACACACACACACACACACACACACACACACACACAACACACACACACACACACACACACACACACACACACAAAATCAGCACTGCGTTTGACTCGCTGCCCAGTTGCTATCTCCCGGTTTGAGATTTTCTGTTTGATTGACAGCTCTGGTACCTTTAATAGGGTTTGTAATAGATTCGTGATGCCTCTCATGCTCCTCTGGAGAGCATCCCAATAGCTCTCCACTCAGTCGTCTCATGTCATTCCCGACGCCTCAGCGTAGATTGACTTATCTCTGCCTCAGCCTCGCTGCTGACTCTCATAGACAGATTAGTACAGATGTTCTATCTTCTATTTACAGCACCTTCTATTATTTCTGTACAAGAAATAACATACAGTAATTGAATTAAAGAACCATTGTGTGACTCCCCATAAGGCATAGTTTAAATGTGCTTCCCTCAGCATTTATTGATCTTTTTCAATATTAAAACAAATAATAATTTGATTTGCTTGTTTAACTCCATTGTCCTCTTGTATATTAATATCGTAGTGTTTTACTGCATTACCAGCATAATGCAATTAGATTCTTAGTCTTTAAAATGATGCAATAAACTCAAAAGGCTGAATGTATTTACAATCATCAAGAAGCATAGTGTACTTTCACTGTCGTCTGTGTCTGTTTCCAAGAAGCCTGGAACATGTTAAAAGAAGGTATGAGGATCTCATGAATGTGTAGATTCTCAGTAGTCTTGACAGTGGCCTTGTTCTCAATCTTCTGAAACTCTATGAATAAATGGGAAAAGATAGATTGATTACTGGAAATTTCACGTTGTTTTTTTCTTATGTCTTCTGGTGGTATTTTACTGCATTCAGCGATAGACCAAATTGGCCACATGTGCCTCCAATCATCCTGCAGCAGGTGCTGGAATCTGCGCTGTCTGTGATTCTGAAGAGCCGCTGATTACAGTGACAGTTCTGCTCTCTTATATTCTAAATGGAGAAAGCTATGTGTTGCATGTCGTTGTATATATTGCATCTATTGCTGCTTGGCTTGAAATATAACTCACCACTGTACATCTAATACATTGTCTCTCAAATAATCTATAAGGTTTATTATGAGATTGTATATTTATGTATACTGGAACAAATAATTAAAGTCAGTAGTGGTAGTGTCAGTGTTATACAAGAACATTAATTGATCCCTTGGTAAGTCTCACCCTAAAATGAGACATTATCTGTAAATACTGTAAAAAAAGTGTGTAGTCAAAAGTCTGGCTGTTGAGGCATCTGAGGTGGCTTTGTAGTCTTTATTGGCTATATGGTAACTTGATTGTGGTAAGTTTATTTATTGAGTTGTAAATTAAAATACCCACCTAGTGCAGTCCATGGATAAAGTTAATCAAAGAAAGTAGGTTTATAGTTTCAATAATTTGTATGTATTAATTGTGTATGTGTGGACATAATGAATATCTGTTCCAGAATGATCACGAAACACATATTTTAATGTAATTTAAAAAGGTAGAGAGAGTAAGACAGGGAGAGACATATTATAGAGTGCTGAGCTCATGTTAGAAGGTTGCTGATTATTGTTCCATAACAGAGCATGTGTCATGATGTTCTTCAAAGTTTTAGCTTTGAATATTGTTAGTTTTCATATTACTAGCTTGCACACATTTTCCTTTAACAGCTTGAACAATGCATTGGAATGGACAAATTTCTTTCATGTCTCCTTACTTTTGTGGATTAAGTGTCAAGTGATGAACAAAAAGTAACCTTTTCAAAGTATTAAAAAGGTGAGGCAGTGGTTGAATAAATGGATTTGAAGCAGAGTTCCTCATTCAGGCGCCAGACTGCTGATCAGGGTGAGTATGTGAAGTCTGTCTCAGTCTAGTCCCATTCCTCAGTGCCTGTCACAGGCAGCCAATACTTAGTTCCATCGCCATGATAGATTGCTGTATTATCATGGTGTGACACCCCACTACCACCCCCACACATGCTGAAGAGAGCACTAGCAAAACGCTTGAGTCAGCTTGATTGATCCTCTGATTTTTGTGCCTGGATACCTCAGAGATTTGATAAAGTTTTTGACAGTTTTCCTTTGTAAGGTCAGCATGTTTGAATCATCGGGCACTTTGTTGAGGGGAAGCAGCCAGCTCATTGTCATAATGAGACAGCGTAACCCTCAAATGATACTACAATACTTTAAGGTCAGGTTCATCTGAGGTGATTAAAGACTGCAGTCAATTGACCTGCTAAGCTCTGTAGGCTTTATTAGATGAGGTATAGTAGAGGATTGATTTTTTCCTGGGTACTTTATGATATGCCAGATCACTCTAGAGAGTGCAGCATGGATTGATAATAGAAAAACTTTAAATGGAACACAATGAAATGCCTGGACAATGCAATTGTATAAAACTTGACTTGAATACCAAATGTCCTTATTAGAGAAAAAAATAGACTAGTAAAGCTAGAACTTTCCGTTCAAGAAAGACCCCTTTTAATGTTAACAATAAATTTGTATAAGCTATGTATATTTCTATGTATTACTGATACTCATGTACTTGTGAAGTGAAACCATTGATCATGACATGTGACATTCAAAGCTTGGTGACCACTTTACACAATATTGTTGAAAATATGTATCTTTTTTAATTTCATTAATTAATGAATTAACTATTTATTATTATTATTATTAGTATTATTTTGTGATTGGTTATGGTATGATGTTTTTTTTTTGTTTTTTGTTTTTTTTGCAGTACCTTACGGTTCATTAGATTCCAGTTTCTAACATTTTAGTTGAGAGCAGCAACCGTGCTCAACAGTCTGGAGAAACAAACATAGGCCTACTACTGCTTTTAGCATTTCTTTGATTCATTTGGCAACTTACACTAGTTTGAGGTCAGTAAGATTTCTTTCTTTTTTCCTTTTGTTACGTGGGAGTGTATACTGTGTTGCTGGGGTTTTCCTTGTGTTCTTTCTCTGTCTCTCTCTATAATCATTCTCAGGTGGAGCTGTTAATGAGGGACCTTGATTGGTGACGGGAGTGATTGCCGCTACATTTAAGTCTCCGGAAACCATGGATCTGAAGCTCCCCGCTCTCATGGCTTCTTTGGCGATCAGCAGTGTTGATTTTTTTTTATGTACATGTTAAAGACATTTGATGTGAACCACACCCTTATGTTTAAGTTGTGTTTAGTTCTGTTAAACCGTTTTGGAGCATGGTAAGGAGGTGGTGCCTCTTTTATTTATTATTCATTTTCTCCTGTTTTTGATAAGTAGGGAGGGCAGTTTTTGTATCATTTTGTTTGTTATCTGATTTCCAGGTTAGTTTCCTTAAATCAGTTAGTTTTGTTTTGTTATTTGTTTTGGCTTCTTCCCCTCCTGAACTTTGTGGCTTGCTAGCCATTAATGTAATAAATATACTTTTTTTGCACTTTAAGAATGTTTTTAGTGTTTTTGAAGCTTTGGGAGTAAGAGCGGGGACTCCAGGGATCTTGTTGAACATATCCCTGTTAATTGTTATGAATGGTTTTATTCTCTTTGAGTAGGGATATCATTTAAATTCGTAACAAATGGGGGCTCGTCCGCTTGTTTTTTGTATTGATGTACTACTAAGTGTACTACTAAGTTTACCACTTCTGTCATCTTGGTGAGTAAAATGTACTTCTATTTTGTCTTGCTGATTTAGAGTATAAAGCAGTAACGAACATTAGTAATGGAGGTAGATGTAAGATCATTTATTGCAAAACCTACTTTACAGCAGTTTCATGCATTTCGAAAGAAAGATCTAATGCAGATTGCTGAAAGTTTGGAGGTTTCTGTATTAAGCTCTGCACCTAAAAAGGTTGTTAAAGCTGAAGTTTATGCTAAACTGGTTGAGCAAGGTTTTTTTTCTGCTGATGAGGGTAGCGAAATTGAAAAGAGTGATGTTTTAGAGACTGCTGAAACTGATTTGACATCTCAGTCAGATCCGTTGCTCTTGTTAAAATTAAAAGAAATGGAGTTACAAATAAAACGACAAGAACATGAAAATCGAATGTTACATCTACGTGAGCTGGAGATGGTGCACAGGGAAAAGGAAAGAGATCGTGCGTTTAATACTGTTACACCTGTAGTGACTCCAGTGCTTTTAACTAGTCAGCCTGCTGGTGTTAATTTGTTTGACCCAAGTAGATACATTAAGCTTGTACCTCCTTTTCGGGAGTCAGAGGCCGATGCATATTTTATCGCATTTGAGCGCATTGCTGCTAAACTAAACTGGCCTAAAGACATGTGGGGGTTAATGTTACAATGCAGTTTAGTAGGTAAAGCTCAAGAAGTATGTTCTGCTTTGCCCATTGAGGAGTCCCTTAATTATGATTTGGTGAAAGCTGCTGTTTTGCGAGTTTACGAACTTGTGCCTGAAGCGTACAGGCAAAAGTTTCGTAACTTTACTAAATCGTCTAAACAAACGTTTGTGCAGTTTGCACGTGATAAGAGAGCTTTGTTAGAAAAGTGGTGTGCCGCTTCTAAGACTACTACGTTTGAACAATTTCAAGAACTGATTCTGTTGGAGGATTTTAAAAATTGTTTTTCAGACAATTTAGTGATTTACCTAAACGAACAAAAGGTTAAGTCCCTTTCAGCTGCTGCAGTGTTGGCGGATGAATATATTCTGACACATAAGACTGTATTTTCTTCGCTGCTAGCTCGAATCATAGTACTTCGATGTCTTCAAGTGCGGAGAAACCTTTGTACACTCGCTCAACGAGACCTATGATGCGCTCTGCAGTGCAGGGTAAGGAAGATAGCAAGAGTGTTGAGAATAAAAGAGTTTGCTTTTATTGCTTAGACCCGAATCATCTAATTGTTGATTGTAAAGCCTGGAAGAATAAGAATGCTGCCTTCAAGCCTAAAAGTGTAGCTAATATTGTTCTTGAGCAGATGTCTGATGTCGAGAATTTCTCAGGCAGTTCTGCTTTTACCCCCTTTGTGTTTGAGGGTGGCGTGTCAGGTTCTCTTGAGGGTACTATGAATCCAATCTCGATTTTGAGGGATACGGGGTCAGCTCAATCGTTTATACTGGAAAGTGCATTACCATTTTCAGATGTGACGTACACAGGAACTGATGTGTTGGTTCGTGGAATCGAATTGAACTGTGTTAAAGTTCCTCTTCATACTGTGTTTTTGACCTCTGATTTGGTTTCAGGTCCTGTAAAAGTGGGGGTACGCTCAAGACTGCCTGTAGAGGGCGTAAGCTTAATTTTGGGAAATGACCTGGCTGGAGCCAAAGTTTTCCTCACCCAATTGTAGCGAAGACTCCGCTTTGTGATGTGGAGCTGGCTAGTCGATTCCCTTCAACATTTCCGGCATGTGCTGTTACTCGTGCTCAGGCACGCAAAAATTAAGATGTGATTGATCTGTCTGACACTTTTCTTGTTTCTTCAGATTCTCCCTCTGAGTTCAAGCTATCTGTGTGTTCCAGTATTGGTAACACCGGTAGTGAGAGTCCTGATCAAGAACCATCTTTGATGATGGGTAGAGAACAGCTTGGTAAAGCCCAAAAGTCTGGCCTTTCTCTAATGCGCTGTGTTGAGGCTGTGGAGGATAAATTGAAAGGCGGTAATATTGGAGTACGGTATTTCTGGGACCGAGGCGTCTTAATGCGAGAGTGGCAGTCTCGTAATGAAAAAGAGGCTGGATTGAGTCCAGAATATCAGATCGTACTACCCTCTGGTTATCGAAAGACTGTGCTTAAACTTGCTCATGACCACCCACTGTCAGGTCATTTAGGCAGTACTAAAACATTCAATCGAGTGGCTAAATATTTTTATTGGCCTGGTTTAAGATCTGCGGTGTCAAACCATTGTCGTTCATGTCACGTGTGTCAACTCGCTGGTAAACCCAATCAAGCAATTCGTCCGGTTCCTCTGCAGCCTATTCCAGTAATGGGAGAACCATTCGAGCGACTCATTCTAGACTGTGTTGGTCCCCTACCGAAATCGAAAGCAGGTTATCAGTATATTTTGACGCTAATGTGTGCGGCGACTCGTTTTCCAGAGGCAATACCATTGCGTAACATCAAAGCAAAGACAATTGTGAAAGAGTTGATTAAATTTTGTTCAACGTTTGGGTTACCTCGTGTGATCCAGACCGATCAGGGAACAAATTTTAAATCTAAGGTATTTGAGGAAGTGTTGAAAGGGATTTCCATTAATCACGTAGTGTCGAGCGCGTATCATCCGCAGTCGCAGGGAGCTCTAGAGCGATTTCACCAGACGCTCAAATCAATGATGCGGGCGCACTGTGTAGAAGCCGGTAAGGACTGGGCTGATGATCTCCCGTTGCTTTTATTCGCCATAAGGGAAACCGTTCAAGAATCATTGGGGTTTAGTCCGGCGGAGCTTATTTTTGGACATACGGTTCGGGGTCCTTTAAAACTAGTACGTGAGCAACTTGTTAGTGATAAAACACAGTTCGTGCTAGTATCGGAGTATGTTAGCTCTATTCGTGAACGTCTTCGTCGGGTTGGTGAGCTGGCGAGGAAAAATTTGGCTGAAACGCAGTCTGAGATGAAGGAGCATTATGACCGCAAAAGTGTCGCTCGTTCTTTTCAGCCTGGTGAATCTGTATTGTTGTTAATGTTAATGTCAATGCCAGGGTCTGCTCTGCAGCCAAGATTTTCAGGTCCTTATAGGGTGACAAAAAAATTAAGTGAGACGAACTACTTGATTAGCACGTCTGAACGTCGGCGGAAGTCGCGGATGGTTCATGTTAATATGTTGAAGTCTTATGTGACAGACGAGTCTACCCTTGTCAAACCGAGTGTTGTATCGTCTGTAGCAAACGAGGTGGAACAGGATTTTTCTGTACCTTGTGGTCGCTTGTCGAACTCTGCAGTTTTAAAGGAGTTGGAGTCTCACTTAAGTTATTTAGCTCCGAATCAAAGGAAAGATATCGTTGAGTTAATTGAAGGTCATCACACACTCTTTGGAGACATTCCGTCTCAGACTACAGTACTTCGGCATGATATCGATGTGGGAAATGCGCAGCCCATAAAACAGCATCCGTTTCGACTTAATCCGAAAAAGCGTGAGCTAATGAAAGCTGAGGTCGAATACTTGCGTCGGAATAACTTTGCGAGTCCCAGTCAGAGTGCGTGGAGTTCGCCTTGTTTGTTGGTTCCCTTGTTTGTTGGTTCCCAAGGCGGACTCCTCAGTTCGTTTCTGCACTGACTATCGCAAAATCAATGCAGTAACTAAGGCTGATTCTTTCCCACTTCCACGTATGGAAGACTGCATAGATCGAGTTGGTCCCGCAAAATTTGTCACAAAATTAGATCTTCTTAAGGGGTACTGGCAAGTTCCTCTTACTCCTCGGGCCTCTGAGATTTCAGCGTTTGTGACCCCTGATGATTTTATGCAGTACTCCGTTATGGCGTTTGGGATGCGAAATGCACCATCAACATTTCAACGCTTAATGCGTATTGTACTGAGTGGAGTACTGAGTGGAGTTCAGAAGTGTGAGGCTTATCTGGATGATGTAGTAATATATTCTTCTAGTTGGGAAGAACATGTGAGCTCTTTACGTGAAGTGCTTTCACGGTTTTGTGACGCATCTTTGACTTTGAACCTATCCAAATGTGAGTTTGCCAAGGCAACAGTGGTTTACTTGGGGAAAAGAGTGGGTCAGGGTCAGGTATGCCCAGTTGACGCGAAGATTGCATCTGTCGTGAAGTTTCCAGTACCCGTGAATAAAAGAGAACTGCGCCGATTTTTGGGGATGGCAGGATACTACAGAGGGTTCTGTCGTAACTTTGCCAGTGTTGTATCCCCATTAACCGATCTCCTTAGCACAGCTAGAGTTTTCGTATGGTCTCCTGCTTGTGAGCAGGCTTTTCGAGCAGCTAAGGATTTACTGTGTAATGCTCCTGTTTTGGCGGCTCCAGAGTTTACGCGCTCTTTTAAGCTGGAGGTGGATGCCTCTGCTACTGGAGCTGGTGCAGTTTTACTTCAAGAGAGTGAGTTTGAAGTTGATCACCCAGTTTGTTATTTCTCGAAAAAGTTCACGTTATGTCAACGCAGATATAGTACCATCGAAAAAGAGGCTCTTGCGTTGCTGCTAGCGTTGCAACATTTCGAGGTGTACTTGGGTGGAAGCTCATTTCCAATTCTAGTGTATACCGACCACAACCCACTTGTTTTTTTGGCTCGGATGTCGAATTCGAATCAACGCTTGATGCGCTGGGCATTAATAGTTCAAGAGTTTAATTTGGATATCCGACATGTAAGGGGTTTACAGTCAAAGACCCAGAACCAGATATGAAGAATGAAGACCCGGAGTCAGAATTATAAAAAATTAAAGAACAATTTTACTGAAGATAGTTTGCAGTTTCATCAGCAGAAGTCAGCTTCAAGACTCACACATGAGTTCGTAGGCCGCCCCGCTTACAGTTACAAAGATCACAGCAGTTATACCATTTTCAAGGTCTAAGCTACGTCATTGCTTACAGGTTGAATGGTTCTCATTGGCTTAGAAATAGATAAACACAGTAATTTTCCACACACATACAGACAGACGGAAGCATATCTCCATCGATTATGGAGCTGACACATTCGGACCCACGTCATGACCTTCCAGGTCGCAGATTTGGATTGTTGAGCGCCAGCATGTCTCGAACAACAATTCACTCAATCTCCAATAATGCCAGTGGTTCTGTAACCAAGAAGACTAACACACACACCGACACACAGCTTTTCCAAGGTTGGATTTAGCCAGGCTCAAACTATAAACATGAGAGTCATCTCAAAACATCAAGATAATGCGTTCTTTCTCTTAACTTTAGTATAACTGGAAAGTAAGGCTTTAACAAAGAAATGGTCCATTAAACTATAGGTTTTAACACGTTGAAGATCTTTCTCAAACACAAAACAAGTCCCTATTTCATTTCTGGAAGCTGGGATAAATAAGCAAGCACTTTTACTGCATTCAGATATCAAATACATACATTAAAGAATACATGAAAAGAATATTTCAGTGATTATACTGGTAACTTCTATAACAAAGTGAAATCTCAGAAGCCTAGAGAAATCATTCAACTCATTTAATATTTAGAAAGAAAAATATTGATTAATAATTTGATTATAATTACTCATCATTACATATACATTGAAGCAGCAGTGGATTTCAATCCACCCCCATCAGTCCCCCATTTTAGACCAATGTGGGGTCCAATACCACCACATCTGGTCTATCAATAAAGGCTGCTTCAAAATGTTAAGTTTCTGACCCATGCTGCTCTGTCAGGTAAAACATTTTTTTTTTTTTTATAAAACAAACAATATCTTTTTCCTTCAAGGACTTCACATGAACAAAATATCCCTCATATCTAAGATAGTATATTATTCTCCAGAACCTTTGGACATAGCTGTCTTTACATTTTACTAATTTGGTATTATCATCAACAACACTGATTACAGAACAAGTGCATATCTAACATCCAAAAAGCCGGGCTGAATAAGAAGACACTGCTCCTGTACTCTCGACCTTGATCGAACCCTCAGTCACTCCTTAGATATTAAATACAGACATTGTCTACAATCATAAATACACGAATATATGAACCAGTTTTTATAAAACTATAATTTTCAAATCCTTTTATTATAAACAAAGTTGGATGGTTAATCCATTATTTTCACTAACCCTTTTATAGACCCGTTAGGTTCAAAACACAATGGTTGTCAAATAAAATAAAATAAATAAACAACAAAGAATAAAATATTAATAATTAAGAGCACTTTAAGTCTTTACTGAAATTATTCTTAAGTTGACGATCACATAGCATGTACCATGTTAATTGTATAACATCTTATACCCTTTTTTGTTTGTTTCAAAAATAGAAATAAAATAAAACAAATTCACATCATCATTTCAATCATTATTTTACCACTAAAATATAGTATTGTTCCCCCATTCTGCTTAATAAAGCTTTTGTTAATTCCTTATCTTTATATCACGTTAATCCCTGTTAATCATATAATGGCTCATTTTTATTCTGAAACTCACTTTTCATACCATTTAAACTTAATTTGACTTCCATAAATTCTATCAGAAATTTTATTTTCATAACATACATTTTTCTATATTTCTTCCATCTTTCCCATGAGTCTCTCACCCATGTCTTAAACTAAAAGTTAAACAACACTTAAAGTTCCCTCATTAGGGAAGTCCTGGTATTTTAATAATTCTTCAATACCCTTGTTTTCTTATCATTAATTTTAACTTTATTTTTCATTATAACTACTTCTCACAGTATTTCTCTATCAAAGGGTTAGTCTAAAGATGCAAAAAAAATATTATCAGTATTGTCTCAGTCCCACTTATCTTTACAGTTGTGCAGAAACCAAAATATTACGTTACTCAGCTCTCAACCCCTAAGACAGCCATATAGCTGCTTTCTCATTTAACCTTTATTAACTAAATTGTAGTTTTCTTGGACATCTAATGTCATACATACATTTAATGGAGTTAGAAATTATTATTTTTTTAGCAGTTATATTCACTCTTCCTTTGTTCGCCCACCGGCCTTTCGTAAGCTCACTCTGGATAATTTGGATAGTGACTTAGCCAATGTGTCACTTTGTCTCTCTGCCGTCAAATCTATTATTTTTACATTTACCATTATGATCCCACCTAGTTGTCTATTTAAATTTAGACCCTCAGTTGAATTTAGACAAGAGTTTTTACCCCATAATGGACGGCAATCTTCAACTTCACAATTCCAATTTAAATACTAATCCAGAGAGTAATTCAAATCAACATCATACATGACAAAAACGTCATAATTACCAATAGCAGACGGAGCTGGAAAACCAATTAAAGCTTGTCCCATGTTCTGCATTGTCTTTTCATCAGATTGACTCAGAATTATCAGCTTCTTTAAAGTTTGTCGTTTCACTTAACCCATCTGTAATGATAAAACACTCATTCCAGAGGTTAATGACACAATATCACAAAATAATAGTACTAACACATACAAGACATACAGTGCAGTCACCATCACACACACTCATACTGGACACGCATGTTAACTGCTCATTTTCAATGTTCGCTTTTTAATATTAACTCTTTCTTTTATATATTATTGCTAAAAAGATTTAAATTTTAAATAAGATTTTAAACTTCACATTTTTCCTGTAGCTTTTACCTTACTTTATGTAGTCTCTTAACCAGTTTGCAAAGCATTTCTGTTCATTATTCATTAGATTTTTAGACAAGTCAGCTGAGTTGCTTTGTTTAATTTTCCTTATCATTATTTTGCTTCAGCTTGCTCTAGCAGGCCGACAACAGAAAGACAGACACAGTTTACCATCCCTTCCTCCACTCAAACAGTCTCTCTCTCTTATTAACAAATAATAATTACATTAAATTAATCACTATCCTTTTACCATTAAATTTTGTTATCCAGACTTTTCTCAAATCAAAAACTGTCTTCATCTTTAGCCACCCACCATGTCAAACGTCCTTCAGGAGTTAAAACATATTAGTTCAAAATCAACACTTCTATAAATTTTCTTATTCTTGCCCATGAGGCAGCCAATACATAAAAAGTTTTGTTCCTGTCTCCACAACAAATAATGGCAGTCCCCTCATTTCTCAGCTGTCTCTTGAAAGCCCATTCCCGTTAGCTCTTTATCTTTAATTTTCCTCTCCTCAGGGTGTTGTCCCCCTGGCATAATTGCAGATACTTGTCACAATGAAAAACAAGCCATACAATTAATGCGGTTTCTTCTGGTGAGTGGTATAGAGGAGCTTTGCATTTATAGGGCAGACTGCCGTAACTCGTCACAGCGTCATCTCCCCTTAACGGTATAAGGACGCTGCTGGCCTCACAGCTCCTGCTCAACTCTCATACCTGTCTCAATAACACACCTCCATTCAGGAAGTCCGCAGTGACTTTACGATAATCCCCTGGCTTAGGTTGCCCTCTGTCTGGCCAAAGAGAGTCTTACCCGTCGTGGGGTGATTATCTCGTGCCCACTGGTACCGCTCTTTCCCAATACCAAATCAGTCTTCTTCAACAGAACTCAGCTGTTTTCTGGAGCTTTAGGAAAGGCACGTTCAAGAGTCACCAGAGCCATTCTGATTGCCTAATAGTGTTTACACAGGGAGACAGGTTAATAACAGCAGTATTTAATCACTAAAATCCATTAACCACCTTAAAATCATCAACCTAGCTACTTAGATTATCCTCAGTGAATTTAGTTCACAACCATAAATTCAGTGTACTGTTACTGTACATCTGTAGCCGTAGCCATCGGGCCTGTTTCAATGGTGGAGACTTAAGATAAGACAAAGAAGTTACTGGTCCTAAAATAAAATAATCAAAAATGTTATTTCTATCATTTAAGGTCTGCATTATTATTTTAAAGACTTCTTTAAAGTCATTCAGTTTTACATTTTAAAACATTCACAAATACAAATTGCCCTCTTAATGGCAATGATTTCTTTTACATCTCTGTGTCTGATTTTTCAACTGAGACACTGTGCTTTTACTATAAATAGCTTATTATTACTTATGACACAGGGTCAGATAACAGCCTGTTAGCTGAAATTGACTGAGGGAGACTCTGAGGCACTCAGGATTGGTACACTGTTCTCTCATAAACTTCTAACTTCAACAAAATCATTAAACTTTATCTATCATCTTTTAACTATCCCAGCTTAAGGCATCTTTGCCAGAAATGACATTTGTTTCCAAATAAACATAATTTTATAGTTGTCTTTATTTAGACATTACAAATTTCCACTCAGATTGAGTGTCTGTCGTACTGGCCGTGTACAGCCACAGCACACATCAGATTCAGATAAGCAACCTGTTTCATTACAGCCAATAACAAACTTATCTTTTGAAAGCAAAACATCAGCTTCTAGTTCTTTCATGGTCAACAGTTTTCAAGCTGTTTGTTTAATCAGGTGCCTTTTTACATTTTACATTTAGGAACTGTTAATTCAGTAGCCTACTGCCTCTGCTTATTTAATCTTAAATAATTATTCTAGCTCTCAATAACATTTCACATTTCATCTCAATTTTAATTGTCAAGTTCTCAATTACCATAGCTTAATATCTGTCTTCAAAGTTTTTTTTTTTTTTTTTTTTTTCCTAGGAGTTTATCAATCTCCAATCAGGATTCACACTAAATTTGACAAGGCTACTCTGCATCTTTCGCAGTTATTATAAATCATCCGTGAGATTAGTCTCTCTATATAATCTAAACCCTTTTTAAAATGTTTAATTAAAACACAATCATCTTTTTTAGTTAGGTTTATACATTTTGCAACTCACATTTGTTGGAGTCATTAATTTTCATGGGTCATTGATTTTACATCAAACTGTATTCATCAATTCACTTATAATAATTACTATTATAGATCTTTTCTTCAAAAGGACTCACTTTAAGACTTCAATCTTTTGACCTTGTTTTTATCTCTTATTCTTTCTCAGACGAAAATGTTAATATCGTCTTCACTTAAACACTGATCTACTTTCAAACCTGCATTATTACCAGAAATGTGTCACTGTCACATTTTCAAACACCTTCTCAGTGGGCATTTACATGTTAAATGGTCCTGCTGACCATAATTAAAACACTCTCTGTCTGCTCTAACTTACTGCACACCCTTGAAGCAGTGTGTCCCATTTAGGAATGCAAACAGAGCCACTGATAAGCAGTGCTCCATATTCTTTTACAGTCCACCATGGCAGATACAACAATAGACGAAACATAATCTTCATCATTATTATTGGCACAACATTAATTTTCATAAGCTGCATCGAAATGCTCAAAATATTCGAAGTTGTTTTCTCAAAGTTTCTGTTTAACTTTAGTCACTTGTCCAGGGAAATTATCCCTGACCCAGAATTTCTTTCACTTGCTTTTATAATCATCGTAAGCAATACGAGGCTAAACATTTAAAATTTTCAGTTTCTTTGTTTGTTTGTAGCCAGTCAAGTTGTTGTTTAAATTTCCAATCAGAATCAAAACCCTGACTACCATTTAACTTCATAATTTCTGCAAATTTCTTTGAAGTGAGGGCTTCAGAGCACAGCTGCTTACAGCGTTTGCTTTTCTGTCTCACTATTTGTTTCAGGACTGTTCAGGTTACTGATCATGTTAGGCTATTACATTTTTCTGCCATATCTTAATCATGGTTCATACTCACCTGAAGTTATTGCAGAAATGGAGGCGGCGATCTTTGAACAACACAGCTTGGCTTCTGCGTGATGAAACTGCAAAGTATACTCCAAAATCACAGTTACATATACTGGTCCACGCCAATTTGGGTCACAACTTTTTTAATTTTTCTCTCGGAATCATTCCTGATGCATCCCTGGCAAACAACCCTATTATTGTTAGTATCCCTAACTGCCTGATTCACTTCACTAAGTTCGGGGATCCCCTATCTGAGATGGAAGAGATAGAGCAGGTTTACGGTGCCACTGGACCTCCAGCCCAGGGACGTACTCTGCTGGGGTGGTGCTACACCAGTAATGCCCAGCGGGGCCCCCACAGAGCACGCTTCGCTTGCACTGTCTGCTGCCATTACCCTTAACGACGCTCTCAGCGACTTATACTTATACTGTCAGCAGTATAATTAACTTACTCCTTCACTCGCCTCATCGGAGTGAAGGCTCTCCCGCTCTCCTTCAAAATCTCTTCCAGTCAGACAGCCCTAACAAATAATAAAAAGCTTACTACCTTGTTTGTTGATTTGCCAGGGGTGTCACCGAGAATAATTGCCTGCGCATCCTCCACCATAACTGTAAGGGGTTTACAGTCAAAGACCCAGAACCAGATATGAAGAATGAAGACCCGGAGTCAGAATTATAAAAAATTAAAGAACAATTTTACTGAAGATAGTTTGCAGTTTCATCAGCAGAAGTCAGCTTCAAGACTCACACATGAGTTCGTAGGCCGCCCCGCTTACAGTTACAAAGATCACAGCAGTTATACCATTTTCAAGGTCTAAGCTACGTCATTGCTTACAGGTTGAATGGTTCTCATTGGCTTAGAAATAGATAAACACAGTAATTTTCCACACACATACAGACAGACGGAAGCATATCTCCATCGATTATGGAGCTGACACATTCGGACCCACGTCATGACCTTCCAGGTCGCAGATTTGGATTGTTGAGCGCCAGCATGTCTCGAACAACAATTCACTCAATCTCCAATAATGCCAGTGGTTCTGTAACCAAGAAGACTAACACACACACCGACACACAGCTTTTCCAAGGTTGGATTTAGCCAGGCTCAAACTATAAACATGAGAGTCATCTCAAAACATCAAGATAATGCGTTCTTTCTCTTAACTTTAGTATAACTGGAAAGTAAGGCTTTAACAAAGAAATGGTCCATTAAACTATAGGTTTTAACACGTTGAAGATCTTTCTCAAACACAAAACAAGTCCCTATTTCATTTCTGGAAGCTGGGATAAATAAGCAAGCACTTTTACTGCATTCAGATATCAAATACATACATTAAAGAATACATGAAAAGAATATTTCAGTGATTATACTGGTAACTTCTATAACAAAGTGAAATCTCAGAAGCCTAGAGAAATCATTCAACTCATTTAATATTTAGAAAGAAAAATATTGATTAATAATTTGATTATAATTACTCATCATTACATATACATTGAAGCAGCAGTGGATTTCAATCCACCCCCATCAGACATAAAAAGGCTCGCAGAATACTGTTGCGGATGCGCTGTCCCGAGTGTATGGTGCTGAAGTGTAAACTAATTGCGGTTGTGCAGTGTAGTAGATACTAACTTCCTGTTAGCATCTTTTTGGTGGGGAGGTGTTACGTGGGAGTGTATACTGTGTTGCTGGGGTTTTTCCTTGTGTTCTTTCTCTGTCTCTCTCTATAATCATTCTCAGGTGGAGCTGTTAATGAGGGACCTTGATTGGTGACGGGAGTGATTGCCGCTACATTTAAGTCTCCGGAAACCATGGATCTGAAGCTCCCCGCTCTCATGGCTTCTTTGGCGATCAGCAGTGTTGATTTGTGTTTATGTACATGTTAAAGACATTTGATGTGAACCACACCCTTATGTTTAAGTTGTGTTTAGTTCTGTTAAACCGTTTTGGAGCATGGTAAGGAGGTGGTGCCTCTTTTATTTATTATTCATTTTCTCCTGTTTTTGATAAGTAGGGAGGGCAGTTTTTGTATCATTTTGTTTGTTATCTGATTTCCAGGTTAGTTTCCTTAAATCAGTTAGTTTTGTTTTGTTATTTGTTTTGGCTTCTTCCCCTCCTGAACTTTGTGGCTTGCTAGCCATTAATGTAATAAATATACTTTTTTTGCACTTTAAGAATGTTTTTAGTGTTTTTGAAGCTTTGGGAGTGAGAGCGGGGACTCCAGGGATCTTGTTGAACATATCCCTGTTAATTGTTATGAATGGTTTTATTCTCTGAGTAGGGATATCATTTAAATTCGTAACACTTTTTTAAAATAAATTAGTACTTTTATTCAGCAAGGATACATGAAATTGTTAAAAATTGTCAGTTACAGTAACATTAAATTAAATTCCAAACAAATGTTGTATTTTATTTTTTTTATTCATCAAGGAATCCTGAAAAGAAATGTATTATGGTTTCCACAAAAAACAAAACAAAAAAAAAAAACAAGAAGCATAACTTTTTAACATTGGTAATAATAAGAAATGTTTTATGACCATCCAGCCGACCAGCATATTAGAATGATTTCTGAAAAACTTAAAACTCTGCTTTGCCACCACATTAATGAATTACATTATGGAATATGCTAAATTATAAAAGTTATTTAAAATTTTTATATTTCACAATATTACTGTTTTTACTGTGTTTTGATATAAGAATGTTATGTTTTTTAATGAAGTAAAAAAGTTTTTGTCATTTTGTAACAGGTCTTATAGTAATGAATATGCGAGTAACACATACACCTGGGCAAACACACACAAAATGAAGCTAGAAGCTTATGTAAGAATACTTATGTAATAAAAACAGATTTTTATAATTTTAACTTTGATTTTTTTTTTTTTGACTTTTCTTACAATTATGTCCTATATTTCATTTGTTTTTTTAATAGCATTTTGAACTTTATAGATATATCAGTCTTACTCTGACAGCTGTGTCTGTTAACCGGTGATTTCTGCCATCAATAACACTTTTCACCTGTCCCCAGTAACGCGGCACAAATACAAACGCGCTAGAGATGACACTTTGTGATGTAAATGATGAAGCAAGCATTCAATTCCACAAATTGACATAATCATTCCATTCTTGAAATCCTGCTGCGTTTAACCTGGGTCTCAGCTGTGCCTCACCTTGTCTGTTCAGTGAGGACGGGCATTCCATCTTGGTGAGAAATGGAGGCATTTTAACGGGCCGCTCGTGCTTTGCATGTCTGCTGCAACCCTCCTGCTCCCCTCACATCTGCCTTGCTCATCGCCATTGATTGCCTGATGCAACCAATAGACGAGTTTTGCCACTCTGATCGTTAATCCTGCACCAGCAACACACTTAAAAAACGGGTGTTCTCTCTCCCCTTTAACACATTACCTCTTTCTGGCATTGATTCAGAGTGGGGAAAAAAAAAAAAAAACAAGAAAAAACACATGCTGTAAACACAGGTTAGGGAATGAGTGTACTGGCCTTGTCAACCAGAGGTCTTTGATCATGTCTGAGTTAATGCCCACCTGCAGGAAAAGGGAAGACCCCTGTTCCCCCTAGAGCCCAAACCAAAGAACAGAAAAATACCTACCTGGCAGACGCTGTACACTGACATATCATCAATCCAAACCAGCTTAACCAACGTCACCCACCCAGCTCACCCCTCCTTTTTTCATTTTCGCTATTTCTCCGACTGCATAATTATCAACCGTTTTCTACCCATTCTAAATGGAGGGGTGGGTGTTCCTCCTACCCTTGAGCTGGAGGCTGAAAATTGCATGCCTCTCAGAAGACCAGACATGCACCAGAGCTAATCAAGCAAAAGGAGAGCACATTTGGGTTTCTCTCAATGTCATTCTGTAAATAGATTGGACATCAATGCACAGGTCACATCATTGTGCGTAATGTGCTTTGGTGCTAAATATATGCTAAAATCAACGCTGTGACAACTGTTGATATTGTATGCAATGCTTCATACACATTATATATATATATGTGAATTTAGCACCAAAGCACCTTACGCACAATGATGTGACCTGTGCATTGATGTCCAATCTATTAGAATGACATTGAGAGAAACGCAAATGTGTTCTCCTTTTGCTTTATTTGTAAATTTAATTATTTGTAAGTCATTGAAAGTGATTCAGTTATGGACAGTGGTTCCACACAATAGAAACAACATCTTATCTTTTCTCAGACTTCATGTAGGATGAACTAAATTCACAAATTAGCATAAACTTAAATTTAGATTTAGCTTGCTAGTATGGAAATATATCCAAATAACTTATAATATGTACTGATAATGTACAATGACTCATTTAGCAAGCTAAATATTAGTGATGTGCGCTTTCAAAGCATGATTTGCAAATCATTTGTTTGGAACCAGTGATGTGGAGCATGCATCAAACTGCCTAAATGACATGATTTCAGTAAAGAGGCTTCGTTAGGTCATGTTTCATTTTTTTATATAAATTTGAATGGTTATGTGGCAAAGCGGAGGACATATAAATATATAATACCCGCAAAGGGGACCAATGATCCTATAATCAATGCTCGACTACGCCACCTGGAATACACCAGGAAAATAACAGCCCTATACCAGGGCACACAGGTTCGTTGCCAAATGCGGGGGTGAGTAAGGATGTGCGGACTAAAATACACAAACAACAAGTCAATTTATTAAAATACAAAAAAAACAAACATGAAAGAAAACATAAAACCTAATGCCACAGTCTCACTAATAAGCAGTACCAAATAACATTTACTAAAGACACAAAGAGGAAGATGGCCGGCAGAGACACTTTGGATTTCCACCCCACACTCAATATCCAACACACACAAAGTGATAAAGTATTAAACACACTACGTGCAAATACACAAAATCAAATTATAACCACGGCCAACCCCTCCTGTTCAGCGATCCAATGGAAAGAAAATACACAAACTACTGACATACAAAAGATTCTACCCTTGTAAAACAAAAGTACACATTCATGAACCAAAACAACAAATATGATTACTCAGAAACAAAATAAACTCAGTTTAGACAAAACGCAAAAGCAATAAAAATACACCAACAAGAGCCATTCAATTGAGACCCAGGCAAACCAGCAGTGCAGTCACATTGGTAGGATTAAATCCCGCCCTCAAATAAATCACAGGAACCCTTGGACACTCTCGCACCTGCCAAAGATAAGAAACAATTACTAAAATTTAAAAACAAACTAAATTAACTTAAAATCATACATACCACAGGAGGGTTGCAGCACCGTACTACACATCATCACTCGCCTTATGAGAATGCAGCCGCTTACGAGACAACACACTGAAAACATGCAAGCATGCAAGCAATTCAGTATCCCGTTAACAAAGAAAACTTTTTAAAATACGGAAACTTACCTGGCAGCTATTGCAAGAGCCAGTGCACACCAGAGAGAAAACCAGAGGATGCATCAAACTCTCCTGCCAGCCACAAATATACTAATGTAAACATCTCAATCAAGTTCAAAGTTTGAGATTCAAAACCAACGCTACTACACCTACCATTACTCACAACATGAAGGTTACAATGGGCAGGACCCATAGTGACACATACCTGGCCAACAAACCACTCACATTTTTTCAACAACCACTTTTTTACTCCCCAAACTGGGCACTGATAGGCTCACAGAGTTGGCATGACACCAACCAATCACAGCAAGGGTTATATATCACCCTGCTACATTTGGCACTGATAGGCTCAAAGGGTTAGCATGACTCAAACCAATAACAGCAAGGGTTATACATACCCTGCTACAGTTAGCTGCTAGGGGTGATGATCTCTGTGAACCCATGAACCAGTGTCTATATGGTTTTACCTGATCTAAGATCAATTGTATTAGTTTGCAGACATTTAATGACACATTTGCATAATTAAAAGAAGAGTTGTAGTTAAAAGTATCTTCTTTATTTGATTAACCAAGCTCTACATAAAACAAACCAAACAAGTCATACAATTTGATTATAACTCATTAAGACAATTCATATTTCATCATTAGATGATTTGTTTATTGCATGTAATAGATCATAGAATATATTTAATAGAATTGTTTTGTAAAATATGTTTGTTTTTTTATGAATATTTTAGGTGAGTTTTCATTGCACTTACACAATTCTGACATGCAGGCATCACCAGCTTTTCAATTACTTCGAAACAGTGAATGATTTTGCAAAGCAATTGGTTCAATTCATTCAAAGTTGAAAAAAAAACTGTTTGTTTCAGCTGTGTGTTTATTTCATCACTACTAAATATATATTTTCTCATCACACTTGATGTTAGATGGCAGCCCAAAGATGATACTGGTCACATCCATAGAATTATCATCGTTTTTTTACCAAACCAAATTTACCATTTTGTTTCCATGTCCTGAACCCAAGCACAAGCTTGACTTTACCACTGTGGTAACCCCCAAAAAGCAAAATACCAATACCATTATAATAGAACATAAAACATCAAACATTCTCAAAATTGTTTGAGATGAGAGAAAATAACATTTCAACATTACTCTTCCTATCTAGGTCTGTGCTAAGCATTATGGTAAGTGGAAATCCTGTTCCCACTGTTTACTTTAATACAATATGTAGCTCAAATGGTGTTATGGAATGTGGTAGGAATCACGAAAAGACGAGGAGAAACAGGATTTAATAATAAGGATCAGGAATTACAAAAACACACTATACATGAATTAGAATGGACGAAGACTGAGGGAGACCACAGGGTATAAATACAAGGGAAAACAAAGGAACATTAACAGGACACAGGTGAATGAAATGATGATCTGATGATGTGCAGGTGCGGGTGATTGGGAAGAGCATGCAGGTGAGGGCCAGGGAGGATGATGGAAAATGTATGCCTTGTCCACACGGGTATTTTTATAACCGGAGTTTTTCCTCCAGCGTTTTTAAAAAAAAATCCAGTCCACACATGCTCGGTCTCCGTCTACATGAAAACGCAAAAACACGCTATCAAGCGAGGTCAAGACATGGCATGCCAGCAGGCGGCGATATAACCCTTAACCGTAAACCCACGTTGGCCAATCAGAAGCCTAACAAAAAGTTATTACCGGTTCCGGTAGGCGCAAATCTGACATCAAACACAGCGGATAACGGTGCACACTCTGATGTCGCAAGGCAAAAACCCCAGTTTCACTGTCTACACGACAACACTGTAACCGGCGTTTCTGAAAATCCTCACCCTGGCAGGAGTTTTCAAAAATGTCCGGTTTCAGTGCGTTTCCGTATAGACGAACGGTCGAACCGAGTAAAAAAAGTCACGGCTATCCGTGTGGACAAGGCCGTAGTGAGGAGGAGGAGATTAGCTGGTGAACGTGACAAATGGATTATGTAAACTGGATAAACAATTATTTTGTTGGATTAATTTGTTTTCTTTCAGTAAATTGAACAAGCAAACTATTTTTTGAGTGTAGTTTCTATTCTATTATTCATAACTAAATATCACAGTTTACAATATCAGTTCAAAATGTTTAACTTTCAAAACAGTCAAATGTATTTGTAACATCTGCCAATTAAACTATACCATTCAACAATAAACAACGAGAACTCAAGTAGAACTCAAGTAGGCCCATGCGCATCATGGATTAGGTGTAGATTATTAAATGTCAAGCCTTAAGTCCAATACTTTTCTCTGCCTTGAAGTAAATCAATACTACTTATCTTTGATAAAAGAGGCCACTGAGGCACAGTAGATTTTCCAGTAATGGAGCAATGACTCTCTTTCTCTCTGTATCTCTCCTTTTTGAGAAAAAAAAAAATAAACAACACGTCTCCATGTGTTGTTATATTTCAGACAGTGCTAGCAAAAGGCAGTGTCACATTTCAAGATTACATTAGCAAGTCAATTTTAATACATGAGAAGGAAAATTGTGGATAAATAAGAGAGCCTTGGCTGTTTGGACTAAGTCAGTGTGAGTCTGCTTATAATGCAAGAGTTGTTTATTTTTTCCTCATGCTCTTAGATGAACTGAGACACAATGTAATATGCCTCGACAGGCTCATATGACTTCAAATGATGAGCAGAAAGAACCTACAATATGTACTCCTTGGTTCCCACTTCAAAATAATCTTCACGATTACTGCCTGCACCAAGTGTGTATTTGCCAGTTCTCTGTGATTGAGTCGGCTTGATAATTACTACGTAATCGTATGCACTGAGCACCATCCCTGCTGATGTTTCTCTCCCTTCCCTCTTTTTCTTCTCCATGAATATCAAATGCCTCCATGCTGGGGTATGAAAGCAGTACATCTCTTCTGTAGACACACAGACATGAAAAGAGAGAAAGTACACCACACACTGACAAGAGAAAGCAGCAGGCTTCAGACATGAGGCAGCCACTCGTGTCTGGCCTACTGCTTTCATTCAGGTACTTACTCTCTCGTTCTTCCTTTTTTCCTGTCATGTTTCAGAATCAGGGCATTTTCCATTCTGCTTCATGAACTCACGCTGCATTCCAGCAAATAGCCATGTAACCACTCTGCGCACAACGTTGGAAGACCATAGCTGCCTGTAGCCGTCTGTTACAGGATGCCACATGTGGACGTGAATACACAAATCTCCATGCAAATTACCATTTTGTGGTAATATTTTATCAGCTTTCCTTTACAAACATATTTAAACTATATAGATTCGGTGATAATATGTAAAATTCAGATTTTCAGCGGTAAAACAGTTAGCTTCTTGCACATGGCTAATTAGTCTACTTTTCTGTTGTGACAGGCTCACTTGATTCACTTCTCTTTCTTGCTTTAAGAGCCAACAGTTTCTCCTCTCATTACCAACAACATGCTTTGCATATATTCTTAACTCCAGTTAATAAGAGAACTGTCACTTAATACACTTAGCATACAGTACATTACTTTATTACTGTGTTAATTTGCTGTTACACTTTATTTTAAGGTGACAGTTACATTGTACTTACTCAGATAAGTACTGAGTAATATTAATTAACTATATGTACTTACTATATAATTACAGATAGGGTTATATTTTGATTTAGTCTTAGTTACTTGTAATTATGCATCATTTACTGTTATTACTAGTACATGTAGTAATGTGTAACTACGTCATCTTAAAATAAAGTGTTACCTCATTTGCTTTTTACTTTTCTGTATAACTGAAATGAAGTCATTGACCCTTTAGTCACTGGTCAACCTGTTCAGGCCAAGAAGAAGAATCCCAGTTGCCAGCACTATAATGTCCTTATTTATGTGGGTGACCTTTTTGTACAGACACATTTGATGAACATAAATATATATTACCATTCAAAAGTTTGAGGAGTTTTGAGGAAGATTTTTATATAAAAAAAAGTATGTTAATGTTAGACTTTGTTAAGTCTATTATGCTTACCAAGGCTGCATTTATTTGATCAAAATATTGTCACAATTTTAAATAACTGTTTTGTGGAAACTGTGATATACTTTTTTTCAGCATTCTTTGAATAGAAAGTTAAAGAACGACATTTATTTGAAATAGACATTTTGCAACAATACTTTAACATTATTAATTTGTATCCTCACTGAATAAATATGAGTCTTTCTAGCAATATCAGACTGTGTGGTTTGTTTGTGTTGTGTGAACTTGGCAGAAACGGGATCCGTATCTGTTGCTTACATTTCAAGATAAACCGTTCATTTTTCCACACCATTAACAGGAAATGATGTGCTTTTATTTGCATTTAATGCGCAAAACCATTTGCCGTAAAGACTTCGACTATGAGGATGTCAAAACACTGAGGACACAAATAACAGTTGCTTGGCTCACTGTCAATACAACTGTAAACAGTAGCTTCATCCTAGTAGTATCGAGACTGCGGCAGAGTGTTATTCACTCTAAATGTAAATGAGAGGGGTTCCGAGTGTGGTCAGGTAATGTGTGAGCTGAATGCACTGGCTCATTCTCGTCCTAAAAAGACTATTTGGAGTAGGAAGAGGAAAAATATAAGACACAGATGTGCATGTATTCAAGTTTTTAAAAATTAAATAATAATGCAATTATTTCAGAAATACAAATCACATACAGTAAACCAATCTACAAAAACAACAATGTCTAGCTTTAAAGGTTATTTAGTTTGACTGAGAAAACCACCTCAGTAGCTGCAGGTGGCATGTGTTATTTTGTGTAAACGGCAAAGCTGGACAACATGTTCTCTGGTGGTGTATGTGCAAAGACATACAGAGAGCTGAAATTTCCCTCAGAGCAACACCTGGAGTCTAACCCCATGACACTCCCTCCCTAGGAGACTTCCACCCTGCCATCCCACTCTGTACAGTCTGATTGTCTCTGAACTGTTTTCAAACAGGAAAAGGAAAGATTCTCTCTGTAAAACATCCACAATTTGCCTGCTCAAAAACCTCATGAGACCTCAGAAAGAGAAGTGAATTAAGAAATGTTGTGCACTGTACATATTAAATATAGGTGTGTGTGTGTGTGTGTGTGTGTGTGTGTGTGTGTGTGTGTGTGTGTGTGTGTGTGTGTGTGTGTGTGTGTGTGTGTGTGTGTGTGTGTGTGTGTGTGTGTGTGTGTGTGTGTGTGTGTGTTTTCCATACAATGAAAGTCACTGGGGTCTAATGTTGTCTAATGTTGTTTTGGACTCCACTGGGTAATATGGACAAAATCTTATTTTGCTTTTTATGGAGGAAAGAATGTGGAACTAAGGATGAGTAATTTAAATTTTTGGGCAAATATACAAAATACCCAAAATCAGTAACATATGCCGTTAGGGGACCAAGCGAGGTGATAGGAAGGCATAGACATAAACCAGGATAATCCAAAGAGAGTTAATTTTATTAATCAAATAGCAAGAATTGGGGTACAAATTACAAGTTTGTGAATAACACTCTGTAAAAAAAATAACAATAAATTGAAAACAAAGAATATTTACAAAAGCTTTACTCAGCGCACACTTTTTCTTCTTTACAAAGAACAAAGTACATTTTGCTTTAAACAGCACAAACGCAAATTCAGCTGAACCCTGTCTTCTGTCTGAAAGGTTGACAGAAAAAGCCTTAAATGCAGGAAGCTAGGAATTAATTGATGCTTACAAAAATAAGCAGGATTTATTGAACAAAGTTGTTTGTTTTAATGCTCAGACTTTGTCTAAACTTCATTTCTACCTCATCTGGATTTTAGATTTTGTCCCTACTGGACCTTTTGTATACTTTAATCCTTGTACTTTGTCTGACCAGCACAAATCCAAGTGTTATTAAGCAAAAGCAATGGAAAATGACTGCTTCACAACATCGTTCTAGGATGCTAAAAATCTTAAAATTGAGGCATTCTCTTATCTCTTACTTGTAAAGATAAATATCCCTTGAAACCACACAATTGTAAGATTAAACAACAATTGCAAGAGCAAGGAAAACAACTAAAATAATAAGTAATATAATAAAAAAAAAGAATACATGAGTATGTTATTTAATGGAATAATTAAATGATTAAATCATAACTATGATTACATTATTATACATTAAAAAATAACAAAAACAGACAAATGGTCACTCTTAAACACTCAAAGGTTGCTATGGAGAATCCTTAGATCCTTCATATACAATTAATTGTAAACGCCACTGACACGTTGATCAATAAAATAACAGTTTGACAATTAAACATGAGCAATCTTATGCCTGTATAATGTGTTTTATACTTTATAATTTCAACTCAAATAAAAGAGATTAGATGCTTCCAAACATTGTCACACCTGACCTTGCACATCACTTTAAAGAATACAATCTTTAGAGCTTGATAAAGCCAGCTTAGAAGAAAAGCTTCTACATGTCTATTATGCAGGTGCAGCTGTGGGCTCTGTTGCTCTCCTCTATACGTCAATGGGTTTTTGACAGAGGTGAAAATATATGGTCGTGGAGGGTAACCACTGTCACGGAACAGCCACCTCCCATAAAACTGGCCTCACAAAACCATCATACGCATTACTGAGCCACCTGGCAACAATGTTTAGTTTCACATCCCACAGTTTCACATAGCCTAACTTACATGTTGATATGGGGAAAACTTTCCCTGCAGATGACCAGCTGACAACCCTAGAGTGAACGGAAAGTCCCTATGTGTGATAAATGCAATGCTTTTTACCACAGTAATGTGGTATTTTCATAAGGGAAATGTCACTGTTGTAATGCTGTAGTAAGACATTTTCATCTCAGTTTGGAGGATTCTGTCAACTTAATCTTTGAATATTGTCATGTGTTTAAATGACACAAAACACTGTGATTTTAAAATGAAATATGTTATATTATACAATAGTTAGTCCTAGCTTTTATATATACTGTATGTAGTCCAACAGCCCTGGGACTTTGAAATATTTGTATATCCATGTGTCTGTTTTGAACGGTTCGTCTGTGTAGTGGTTGGGGTTTTTCAGTGACTCTTTGGTGACAAGTGGCTGTCTTTATGAGTGAGTTATGAATCATTATTTTAACCTATTTGTTATAAAACTGATACATTCATACAAGTAGCTGGCTTGATGAGAGAGTCATTGATTTATTCACTCAACCGATTCTTAAAAAAACACTGATTCATTCTGTAATGGCATTAATTGATGTTTGGATACATTTATTTATGCTTTGAATTCAGTTGGAACTATGATGGAGGAAATAGAGTACACAAACTAACTATATATACTGGTTCTAAAAAGTAAGTTTAGATAGATGGTATATGATCTGTTTGCTGGAATACATGCTGCTCATGTAGACCTCAGGTCTAGGACAAAGGGGCCTTGAGATGATGCCTGTGCACACATACCTGACAATCACCCGGTTGATCACTGAAGAGGAGGTCAAAGATCCAAAACATCTGACTCAGCAGGTAAACAGGAAAACCGCCAGCTTTGCACTGCTAATGCTACGACCTACAGACAAGGCTGTTTGAAACTCTCAATGGAGGAATAATAACTGTAAAAAGCCATTACTTTTGAGATGTCTACTGTACCCTCAGTACTTTCACTGTCATACATGTAAGGACATTTTTTTGAGCTTTATCCATTTTGCTGAATAATCTATGAGTTAATATTTGAAGATGAGAAATCATGTAGGCCTATTTTTTATTTTTTATTATAAAATAGGGCTGTATTTACTGAACCTAAATCTAAACCCTAACCTGAACCATAACATATTTTAAAGCAACATCAGAACTATGCCAGGATAAAATACTAGCCTGTTCAATAGCTTGAATAGGTATCCAGTCGATGTTGTCAGAAAAAAAGGACATTGAGAAAGCAAATCCAGAAGAACAAAACATCTATTTGTAATTATCTCCCTGCTGATGGTAAACAAATGAATGATTACTGTTACATATTGATGATGTTATTCTAAATCTGTAATGTCTCAGAAAAATGCAATGTAAACAGAGGCCAGGTAAACAAAAAAAATAACCAAACAAATAAATAAACAACTAACAAGTTATTTATTACCAAATACATTAAATGAATACCAATTTTTTGTTGAACATTTGGTTTTTGCTACAACATACTGCCTCTGGAAATTTATGATTTTGTAAAACTCTCCAGACTGGCATCTCATTAAGGCAGATTGTAGGAATTTAATGGTGTTTGTAATACGCAATTCTCCTACCACATACTGATTTTGCACTGTGGATAACTTTCATGTGTGACCATTGCTCACGCTCATCTAAAATATACAAGAGAGAAAAACACCCATTACACTAGACTGCTGTAATCATTTAGCAGCTTCAGTATCATGATTGCCCCAAGGCCAGTGGAGGAGAGAACACTGCAAACAAAGCCAGTGTGTTTAGTACCAGAAGTTGATCCCAAGTGTTTTGGGTCAGCCAAGACTCACTGGAGGACAAAAGCACTATACATACACAATGTCCTGGAAAGTGGCTAACAATAATTCATCATCTCCTACATGTGCATATTTTTAACCTCATAATTACTGGTGAAGTACAAAGGCTGTTTTTATATAATTGTACAAACTAACTAAATCAAATTAAAATAAATAAATATATTTGAGTGAAGCATTTACATTTACGCCATCCTTGGGGTCCAGATTATTTTCCTACTCATTAATTTGCTTGCAAATAATTAGGTTTTATGCTTTTTATGTAGCACAAAGAACTTTGCCACTTTCACACTTTCAAAGTTTTAACAGTATCTTAAGAACATAATTTAATTAACTTAATCATTAAATTATCTTTAAGTGCTAAACTATTAATTTGCTAAATACACTTATGAGAGACATACATATGTCATCATTCAGAGTTCTAAGATAAATGTTGTCCTTGGTCAACATTAAAATGATTTCAGTTGAAAAGCTGTAGTGCTAGTTTAAACTTGTAATAAATATCACTGACTGGACATGATCAAACTGTACTGCCCGACAAATGTAAAGTAAAAAAATAAATAAATAAAAAACACCAATGCTATAAAGTAAGTAAAATGGGTTCAACTTTTTTGATTGAATTTTGATTTGACATGATTTCAAAGAGCACTGTTTTTTTTCTGATTCAAAGTTGATCCAAACCCATCTCACAGGACAAATCATAATCCTAGAGATCCAATTTTTTGCCATAACTTAGTTTTGACAAATTATATAGTAGTTGTAGGTCAGAGTGCATTTAAATATGTTTTTATTAGGTAAATTAAATGTACTAATTAAATATTACACATTACTTTTACAGTTGAATGTAATTTTGGAAATTATTTATTTTTATTAAATGTCAACTGTGTAATTTACTTTTTCACATACATATATTGGCATATAGGCATTTATGTTCTTCTCTCTTTCTCTGGCTCAAAAAAAAAAAAAATCTTAGTTCAATTTGGCAGTGTCTTGATTCAATTTTGCTGGATGTATTTTCTCTCTAATAGACAGAATCCTGGAGACTTTTCACTCCAGAGTTGGTAATGAAGACAGCATGAGGATTTGCAGATGTAGATTAAAAGGTTAAGATCCCATCTGTTGTCAATAAGATGAGGATAAGAGAGACAGAGAACCATGTTCTGAAGCCACGGATGCTCTTGAAGAGCAAGCTGCTGTTGATTTCAAAGGATGCAACTGATTTTCAAAAAAAAAAACATCATCCTTCATACTCGTTGATCATACTCTACAAAATTGGTTTTGGCTAAATATAAAGACAAGAAAAAATACTATAACACTTTAAAACTTTAAACCAGCCGTATTACCAAACCAAGAACTTGATTTCCAAACACATTTGCTATGTTTACATGCACAACTTTTGTTTCAATCGGACTGAAATCATTCTGATTGATGAATCTGAATGTAGTGTATACACACTATAACCAAAGACGACAACCGACAAGCACAACTGAAAGCCCAGGGCTATATATGATTAGAACAAAGAAAACCAAACTAGACACAAGGGCAACCAATGTGTATAGAAACAATCGAGGACATAATCAGTAACCAAGAAAACGTCTCAGGTTACGCAGGGGAATGATACGCTGCATCCAATGATGACACTTTAGGAAACGCCTCTGTGTGACTGTGTCTGAAGCACGTGTGCAACTACCTCAATCCTACTTGCTGTGTCACATCTTTATGTGTGACGGCATAAAACGGAAGCTACAAATGGAAGCACAGCAGCGTTAGCTTCTGATAGGTGGATGCAAGCCGCTCCCAGGCATGCAGGAAGTATGGCAAGGGGATGCAGCATCTCATTCCCCTCTCAGGTAACCATGGTTACATGCATAACCTGAGATGTTCCCTTTCGCAGGAACTCACGCTGCGTCCAATGACGACACTTTGGTGAACGAAATACCCGCTTAACCGTACTGACAAATGCCTATAATTGTGTGAAGCTGTCCAGGGAAAACTCTTGAGACCTGGTGTGATCGGCAGATCAAGGCTAGAAAACCTTATAAATGTTTGCGGGAAGGACCACCTTGCCTCATAACAAAGTTCCTGGAGGGAAGCCCCCTGACAGTAACACTTTGGAGGATGCCATACTTCATGCTGTGACAATGCACTTCTTCCAGAAAGACTCCGAAGGCGAGATGATAACACATATTAATTGATAGACCAGAAAATAAAATCAAACAAAAAATGAAAAGAGAGAAGTTCCTTAGAAGTCAATTGAGCCATACTTGCTGTTTAATCGTGACGGAAAGTTGATTTGGTCGGCCATTTAATCTGCCTTAGATCTTACATCTTCCATTGCGTACTCTTCCATACGCAAGTAGATCCATTTGTTCTTCCATTTTTTGTGAGGAGGAGTGAGTAGAGCGTTAACGGAGTTCCCAGTCATTGTAAATATAGACAATCGAGTGAACATGGATAATGTACAGATTTTGAGAAATATTGATAGATTATCATATGTTTACGTCAAATTTATACAATATTTTTTTTTTTCAATTTGCAGTGTTTTTCAATTCATACTGGCAGCCTGAGGGCTCTATATGCACATTTAGTCCACCAATGGCACTCGTGATGAACAAGCATATCATGTGATATTCCAGGAAATACCTTACATAAAGCCATGTCAGGTATTTTCATAATACTAATTTATACTCACCTAAAGGATTATTAGGAACACCATACTAATACTGTGTTTGACCCCGTTTCGCCTTCAGAACTGCCTTAATTCTAAATGGCATTGATTCAACAAGGTGCTGAAAGCATTCTTTAGAAATGTTGGCCCATATTGATAGGATAGCATCTTGCAGTTGATGGAGATTTGTGGGATGCACATCCAGGGCACGAAGCTCCCGTTCCACCACATCCCAAAGATGCTCTATTGGGTTGAGATCTGGTGACTGTGGGGGCCATTTTAGTACAGTGAACTCATTGTCATGTTCAAGAAACCAATTTGAAATGATTCGAGCTTTGTGACATGGTGCATTATCCTGCTGGAAGTAGCCATCAGAGGATGGGTACATGGTTAGGGTGACCATATTTTGTCCTGAAAAACCAGGACACTCGGCCCAGCAAACAGATAGGCCTACTCAAATGATACTCGAAGTTTACTCAAAGAAACCTTATTAATTTCAATACATTTAAAGTAGGTTATGCCTCATCTGTATGGATAGAAATTTGTTATATTGTTATATGAAAACAGGACATGTCCTGGGAAAACAGGACAGTTGGTCACCCTATACATGGTGGCCCTAAAGGGATGGACATGGTCAGAAACAATGCTCAGGTAGGCCGTGGCATTTAAACGATGCCCAATTGGCACTAAGGGGCCTAAAGTGTGCCAAGAAAACATCCCCCACACCATTACATCACCACCACCAGCCTGCACAGTGGTAACAAGGCATGATGGATCCATGTTCTCATTCTGTTTACGCCAAATTTTGACTCTACCATCTGAATGTGTCAACAGAAATCGAGACTCATCAGACCAGGCAACATTTTTCCAGTCTTCAACTGTCCAATTTTGGTGAGCTATTGCAAATTGTAGCCTCTTTTTCATATTTGTAGTGGAGATGAGTGGTACCCGGTGGGGTCTTCTGCTGTTGTAGCCCATCCGCCTCAAGGTTGTTGCTGCATACCTCGGTTGTAACGAGTGGTTATTTCAGTCAAAGTTGCTCTTCTATCAGCTTGAATCAGTCGGCCCATTCTCCTCTGACCTCTAGCATCAACAAGGCATTTTTGCCCACAGGACTGCCGCATACTGGATGTTTTTCCCTTTTCACACCATTCTTTGTAAACCCTAGAAATGGTTGTGCGTGAAAATCCCAGTAACTGAGCAGATTGTGAAATACTCAGACCGGCCCTTCTGGCACCAACAACCATGCCACGCTCAAAATTGCTTAAAATCACCTTTCTTTCCCATTCATTCATTCAGTTTGGAGTTCAGGAGATTGTCTTGACCAGGACCACACACCTAAATGCATTGAAGCAACTGCCATGTGATTGGTTGATTAGATAATTGCATTAATGAGAAATTGAACAGGTGTTCCTAACAATCCTTTAGGTGAGTGTATATTTATAATGCAATGCTAATCGACATGATATACAATATAGAACAATATAAAATCATATATTTTCTGTCTGATTTTGTGATCCAAAGCCACATCAGATCACATAAGGTTATTTAAAACACCCGACTTGCATTATAAATTAAGTTTGGAGCAAAAACATGGTTTTAATCTCATAAATTGTCATGTATTCCTTTATGGTGTGCTAAGCTAACAGGATGGCTATCCCTAAGATGCACCTGCTACTTAGCTGATCAACTATGTTATTTGTATGATTAATTCTGAATATTAAAGATCAAATAGGGACGCACCGATACCAGTATCGCATCGGGCCCAATACTGTGCTTGTTTACTTGTATACTCATACTAAAAAAAAAAAAACTGATACCAACAACAGATACCAGGCAGCATACAGTGTTTGTGTCCAGGCAAAGAAACACTGACAAGTATAATGCGGATAAAAAAGACAGCTGTCTGTAGCGTATTTAGGGTGAATCTGAATAATTAAATATATTCTGGATAACTAAAATCCTAAGAGCCTTCAAAGGCCGGGAAGCTTCCAAACCAGCCTCCTCCCCCAGGACTCAAAATTAACACACACACACACACACACACACACACATATATCCAAACACACATCCCCCCCAGGAATGTGGAATGTGCCACAGGAAGTTTATGTTACAGAGAAAAGAAACTTCTCTTTTTAAAAGACATTTTAAACAGAAATATTCAATGTGTTTTATGTGTTTGTTTGTTCATGTTACATTGAAATAGTTGAGTTTACCATTATGTGTTTTTACATGTAACTGCGTATTCCCTAGAATTCTAACGAAGGAGAACTGAATTTTGCATTCATATATATTCTTTTATACTTCCCCTTTAGAATTGTAAGAACAATGTATCTAATCTCATGTTATGATTTGTCTTTTATGTGTTTGGTCTGTTTCTCGAAAACTGGGATAATGTTTCAAACCTTGCCAACTAATGTTTAACCAAATCCATTTGTGACAAGTTTGGAGTCTCTGAGTTCCAATCTTCGCTCCCCAGTTAGCCATTGATATCACATCTTGCTAAAACTTTGTTACACATATGACTATAATAATTTTGAAGATTCTGCTTTTAAACACCCGATGAAATTAGGGTTTCAAATGCCTTGCTTAAGAGAACAAAGGGCTCATACAACCAGAAGTCCCGCCTGCGAGTTTCGACCTCTTGATTGGCCGAGTCAATGGGAAGAGGCTGGACTTCGCCGATGTGATAAATGTAGGAGCGCAGCTCTGCCCACTCTCTCTTGCTTCGCCCGTCGTTACTGCTGCATCATGTAACCCGATCCCGTGGGCTCCTTCGGAGACCCGATCCGATCTTTATATCTTTCCTTTGTAAGGCAAAGTTTTGTTTTCCATAGTCGAATCTGTTTACTTCCACGGAGTGAAACAAACGTAGCCGAGCTACTTTCATTGGTAATGCTACTCAAAGACTTTAAACCGCCGCGCAACACGAGCGCCCAGAGACAACACGTGACGCTTACACACACAAAGGACTCCGCTCACGCACGCGGCCGGGACAGGCCTTCAGGAATGCGACAACACAGCGAGACCCATAACTTGTGCAAGTATCTCTTTATAACGCTTCTAAGGAGCATTAAGATGATGTTTCGTGTTGTAATCAGAAAGGTGAATGTCTTAGGAGGAAGTATGCCAATGTTCTCTCTCTCTCACTCTCTCTCTCCCTCTCTCTCTCTCTCTTACTCGCTAACGCGTGTAAGTCATCCATTGCCCAAACTTTACGCATTTCTCGTTCATCAATGTCTTAATGTGTTTCGTTCGTGTTAATGTTTGTAAATACATGTATTCCTGTAACGTAGTAAATATATATAAGTAGACATGCCTTTATTAAATCATTATATTCACTTGACTGATGGACTTTCTCTTTGCTCAATTTCGAGTCTCTGAAGTGCCAAAAGATCTTGCTACGAACTTTATAACTTAAAGATAGCTTTACATATTTGTTTATAGGGCAGAAAACCCAATTCTTCTGGCCAGAGAATTGTGTTTCCTGCAATCCTATAAAGTAAGATGATATTGGGGAAAACCCCTCAATGTTATTCGGACAATTGAGCTAAATTAATTTTGCCTGCTTTGTAAGACGTGATCTGTGTAATTACTTGCAATCAACTTGTTAAAATGAAAGGATTGTATGTATACATCCAGGTAAAATGACATTCTCCTTTAGGGGAGATTTATTAACATGTAAGACTGATCTAATCCAAACATGTATGAATAATTATTAATTACTAATTATTAATTATGATATGCAAATTCCCCAGGGATTAGATCCCCAAAGTCTTTACAGTATGGTGGAGAATGAGGGCACACTTTAAACTTGTTTTTGAGCAAAAGAGATCAGTTTTCAATCTTGTCTATATTGTGATTTAATAGTGTACGTGCACCTCGGTTGAGCGAACGCATTGCGAACTCACCGTGACTGATTAAAGGCAAAAAGCCATTTCAGTCCAGCGAAACTAAGAAGTAAACTGCAGTTTTCATAGTTTCACAGTATTAAATTTGTCCTATAAAAGACGAAGAAACCTCTTTTGAACGACGACATTTTTAATATTAAACTCCCCTGTCCGAACGATGTTCTTCTGTCAGGGTGAAGACAAGATTTAGTGAAACGATGCTCTTTCACTATTCTTAAAAAGGCCTTATATTAAATCGTTAGATTAACGGTAAACTCCTGGTTAAAAATTGACGTAGCTACTCAATTGTAAAACCTAAAGCATATCTAATCATAAGTGCTATTTGATAATATGTTATGGGAGTCGAAAAAACAGACAAATAATTCCTGTTTTATTTATGCGCAGCGCAGAACCCCTGCCAGACGTGTTTGTTAGAATATAGCACAGAAAAATCCAAAACCTTAAAACATTTTAATCATTAAATGCTATTTGATAAATGTTATTTGGATTCGAATGACAGACGTATAATTCCTGTTATCTATATTAATGTAGGGAAGCGAAGAAATCCTTCCGTGCACACGTGTCGAAAAAGGAAAAACCCGCAGAGGTTTGAAATTTATAAGCGAACACGTATGAATCATAGTGCTAATTATTTGTGGGAAGCGAAAAACAGATGCCTAATTCCTGTGAACCCTATGTGTGTGTGTAAAAAAATCTTGCCACGCTGTTTAGTGAAATATAGCACCAAAACCTCCAAAACATTTTAATCATTAAATGCTATTTGATAAATGTATTTGGATCCAACCGACAGACGTATAATTCCTGTTTTCTCCTACATAGCGCAGAAAAAATTTCTGCAAGTCGTGTTTGTTAAAACATAGCATAAAAAATCCGCTGAGATTTAGTTTGATAAGTGTGATCGCTACAGAAAGCAAAGCGTCTGCACGCTCAAATTTGAATCACACATGGAAGCAGGCCGGTTGTTGTTCCGCTGACAAACACTAGAGGGCAACCCTTAGGCTAAGTGCTTGACAGTTCTCGCACCGCCCCCTGACTTCATCCTGCATGAGCGAAATGTCGCCATCATGTGGACACTAGTAACAAGGTCATCCTTTCCTAAACATTTTCTCTCATCACAATTTCAGATTTTTCCAGTGAATTCCTGAAATTGTGTTTAACTTTCAATGCATGTGCAAGTTCCAGTGTTACTAACATGATTTTTCACTTCTGACTGTGTACACTTATTTTGAATTTAGTTCAAACCACATTTGAATTTAAAAAAAAAAAAAAAATATTCAAAAGTAAGTATTAACAGTCCCTGATGAACACTTAGTAGTGCGGCCCCCTTGTGGCCCTCCCCTGCTAAGTCAGCTCATCTCTTATTTCTACTCTTTCTGCTTTGAAGTGGCGTTCTCTCAGTTGATTTTATGTTGGATATTATCCTCATCATACATAATGCCAACCTTAAATTTCCTACACTTATTCAAATTTGATTTGAAACAAACAAATTTCAAGATTAATGTGAATTAAGTCTCCTTCCCTGTGGGGAAGAGCTTTATGGCTTTACTTCTATATTTCCGGTCTCAAATTATTTTTAATAATTTTGATTTGATATGTTATGACCACAATTCTAGAAGTTACTTAACATCTATGCATACGCTCGATTTGAAGTGTATTTAAACCAGTTTGAATGCAATTCAAATCAAGTTCTCGGTCAGCCAGGTTGACCACTAGGAGGAAGTGACCCAAATCCCTTTGTGGTCCAAACGCGCCACTACTGCCTGTCTTCTCCCGGGGTCCATCCTACTTTATTACTTTTAATTATTATTTTTTATTAATAGTAAAAGTAATAATAATAAAAGGAATTTAATAAAAAAAAAAAATTTTTTTTTTTTTTTTTTTTTTAGGAATTTTTTTTTTTTGGGTTAAGTTATTTTGATTATTAACATCATTTTCATAATTTCCTTTTTACCATTATTTAGGAAAACCTTTGCTTCTATTTTCTACATACATAATTACTCAATTCAGTTTAAACAAGAAAGCTTTCATTCACTGTTAAGCCTCACTGTTCTGTATTTACATGTAGAAACCACTAAAGAGCTGCGGTGATTTGACAGTCATCCCTGCTTGGAGTCCAGCACGCTGGTTCATCTGACCTGCGTCACCAGCACTGACTGAGCGCGAGTCTCGGACTTTCCTGTATCTCTCCGTTAGTGCGGCCCGCAACACGACATCACCAATTTGGCACTGCCGGTTGTGATTCAAAGTCAGGTTGCGTGAGAGGGAGCACATCGGTACAGATACACGAAAGGCCCGGGACACTGCCGTCAAGCGTTTGGGGACGACAGAAAGACCAACCACGATGCTGACTCCAACCCACATGACCTCATTCCACCCCAGGCAAACTAAACAAAGGTATTAAACCCATCCACTTAATATTTGCTACAGAATCTAGAGATTCCCCCGGTTATTGAAGTGTTTGGCTCCCTCCTCCTCTCCGAGCCACAAACCGCAGGCTTAGACCTCCTTTTCCCCTGTAACACTTCCTGTGTACTCTTAACGCCATTTCATTACATACCTTCCCATCTTGGATGGTTGCATGTTACTTCAAACTCTGCTATCTTGCCACTGCTCTTTTCTGTCGTGCTCTGTTCTTTTCAGTTCACCTAGAAGACAGAACCTATCTGAGACAACAAGGAACGCTGAATAATAATTAGACAACAAGCCGCTAGCATCAACAGGTGACCCCTAAGCTATCGCCCTGTTAAAATTTCATTCAGGCCCATGATGACCTAACCAAATTGTCCCACAGAATGATTTAACTGTCTGCATCAGTTAACCACAATTTGCATACGCGGCATAGCCCGTATTATAGCTCGTTAAACGTAGAACAACTTGCTTGGTCTCTCTGTGTGTGTTGTGTTCCTCTCGCCCACAGTTGAAACAGTATGTCCGGTCCTACAGTCCCACAACCCGCTGGGATAACCTGGAGACATGGCAGAGATTCACAGACCTCCATTCCTGCCCAAGGTCGCCAGTGACTCAGAGCTCCAAAGCCAAGAGCAACGTGGACAAGCTGAAGGCGCACAAACCAAGCCAAAGCTCCCACGACAAAGACCGGCCAGACACGTCCAAAACCTCGCTTGCCAGCTCATCGCACCAGCACGTCTCCATGAAAGGAGCCGCATAGCCCTGGAGCACGAAGCTGCAACGCTAAGGATGCAAGCCGAGGACGACAACGACCCCGAGCTACAGAAGGAAGTGGAAAGACTTCAAACTGCCCTGTCTGATCTTCATCGGCACACAGACCGAAGAGACCAGTCAGAGAAAAGAACCAGAGAGGAACCCAACGAGAAACTCCGACAAAAGTGAAGCCCCTTTGCAAAGAGCAGAGGCCGAACTTAAAGAGACTCGAAAGCCACGGCCTGAAAAGAAAAAACTCGCAAGAGGCCCGTGCTACCATCCACAAGCTCGTTCAGCAGAGACTGAACTCAAAGAAAGAGACACTAAAGCCAAGGCCTTTGAAACCACTTACACACGGGCCGAGCTGAAATCCATGAACTTAGTCAACAGAGACACGATCTCAAAGCCGAACTTGACATTGTTCCACAGAGTTGAAACACTCTTATAGACTACCCGCCGCTGCGGCAGGCCTTCATTAAAGAATTCTCTGATCCAGAATCCGAAAAGACTTTGAAAAACCCCACGATCTACTGTCTCTGAGCACTACTCAGAGATGCCTCCAGAGGGCGCCCCATAACACCATAGCCCTGTCCACAGAGAGTCGAGTCCGTTCCAGGCCACTGGTAAGCCCAAGTCTGAGCACGCATCAGACAAACACAGTGCCGCCACGTCTGAGAAAGCCGAGACCCTGAAATCGCTGAAAAGCTTCTTCACAAAAGACTTTCCAAAATTCAAGAGGTACGAGCTTTACATCCTATACCTGAGCGTAAGACCTACAGGCACACAGAACACTGCTCGTCAGCCACAGACACAGAGCAAACTGTCACATCACAAAGTGACAGCAGCACACAGCCACCACAGCTGACAGCTGCACAGCCTGAGCGAAACCGCACAGTTTCCCACAGCTAAGTCCAAAACCCCAAAAGACCAAAAGGGGGTGGGCCCGGAAACTTTACCTACCCATCACTCTAGACAATGAGGTGAGCCTTGAAACCCTGGTTGAAACCCGGCTCAGACCTCACTTTAATGTCAGCTCAACTCTTTGAAAGACTCAGTACTAAAGCTAAGAGTGAAGATCGAACTCTTATACCCCACTGACTTTGAACTGCAAAACCAGAAGACACTGCATGAATACAGTGCAAGACTCTGCTAAAAGGGTCCCTGATCAGCATAGAACATAGAACTTTTAAAAGTAGATGAAAATGTCTGCTCAAAGAGTTGCAAGACTCTGCATTCGTAAAATTAGAATTTTACTGACTTAAAGAAAATCTTGGAAAGTAGATGAAAAGGTCTGCGCAAAGAGTTGCAAGACTCTGCATTCGTAAAAGTAGAATTTTACTGACTTAAAGAAAATCTTGAATGGACGTGTAAGCCTCACCTGCCAACAGACTATGCACGACTCTTTCGAACCAAGCATTTGCAACATGCTGGTTGAAATGACACTGCTAAACATTAGCTTCTATGACAATGAAGGGTTACAGGAAACGCTAGCTCCAAATAGGGCATACGCCACTGCGACGTCAGAGTTGAGTGAAACCACCTGAGCTTTAAGCTACAGTTAACCTATGGGCGTGCATTTAATCGTTACGATCCAACTAAAACACAATGTGCAGTACGCATTTTTGATCGCTGGCTGGTCTAAATGCAGATAAACGATTGCTGGAATTGACATCCCTACTTTAAGTAAAATAGCCTTAAATTTCCAACTAAAATTAGCATGTTAAGCAGTAAAGCGTAAGTCTGTTTGATGAAGAAACCTCATCTCAGCAGCCTGTAAACTGTACCGATGTTTATTCTGCTTTGCTTAAAAGAAATCCAAATTGCAGTATGACTAAACCTGTGTCTAACAAAGAAAGCCCAGGACAAAGTTATATCTAGGTAGATCTGGGCGACGCTCCCCTTTCTACAAATGTAAAGGCCTTACAAATTATTGTTTGATTGATGTAATTCACCTAAACTTTAGCTGCATCTACAAACAGAGAGCTACCTAGTGATCAAAACTGTTTTAATCGCTGAAAAGTCAGTAGTAGTGCACAAGAGGGACGTAACTATATATGCTTAGACAAGCTTTGACTCCCAGCAAATCTATTTCCTTACTCAGTAAACAAATAGAATAAGTTGCTTAAAATAAAGAGAAGAGTTCCATGAGTAAAATTAGCTAATGCCAAAACACATCTGCATTTTACTTCATGTAACACCGAGTCCTAGAACTGGTTACCTGTTAACCCGTTTAAACATGCCTAATTCATGTAAAATGTACAGACAGCCTTTAGGGACTGTTTGAATTGTCTGACATGCTCTAGTTTCCATGACAACGACTTGTCACAGGAAGTGCTAACTTGTGATGTCACTTGGTAAACAAACCAGCCTAGGTGGCTACGCTAACTTAGCATCCTTCCAGCTCACGCTAAGCTAAACTAACATAGCATCTAGCTAGCTTACGCTATGCTAAGCTAACCTAGCATCCTTCCAGCTTACGCTAAGCTAAACCAACCTAGCCTCCAGCTAGCTTACGCTACGCTAACCTAACCTAACATCCATCCAGCCTAGGCTAAGCTAAATAATAACTTCTACAATTAGCAGTTAGCATAATTTACTTAAGCCCTTAATCACCGCTTGTGTTTACACAATGCAAAGTATTCTAAAATACTTTCCTTAACACCAGTTAGGGTTTCTAATCATTCACGTTCCGTGTTTGCAATTCTTCTTAGCTAAAGTTCACCTTTACTAGTTGAGGCATAGCCCTTGCTAACCGTCGAAGGCTAACTTTGAAGATACCCTGTTAATTAAACTTAAGTTAACTACATGTAAACTGTGTAGCTAGAGAAGAATTCATATAGCAATAGCCATCTTCATCGGCAAGTGACTAATCCTTTGATGGGACACACACGATGTGGCCTCGAACACGCAACCGTTGTAACCCACTATGGAGTGTTGGCCCAGGCAAATCCAAAGTTTAGTCACTAATGCCACTGATTATTCTCGCCTTCAGATCATTCCCGTTGTTTTGATCACTTTGTTTCTTTTTGCTTTTAATTTTAATTTTTGTTTTCTTTTGGCTCTTCTTTAATTTTTTTTCTCTCCATTTTATTTTATTTGACCTTGATATTAATAGCACTCAGCTATTCCCCCTACTTTTCGGTCACCTCTATGATTTAAAATTTATTTTATTCTTTGACCTTGATATTAATAGCACTCAGCTATTCCCTTTACTTTTCGGTCATCTACATGATTTAAAATTTATTTTATTTCCTCTCTTGTTCAAATGTGGTTCCATTTCCCATAGGGCCCAGAAAGGAAACAGAGACACCTTTATTTGTGATTTTGTTTTATTTTCAACAAGTGTACTCATTTTTGTGACCCTGCAACACAAGTAACTTCAACAATTTACTAGGGCACAACTATAGTCCAGAGGATTGATAATAAGCATAATTTGAATAGGAAAGCTGTCCTTTTTCCCCATCATTCACTTCGTCAAGCCGTAGTGAACCACTAGTTAAGTCCAGAGAAATAATTTAGTCATAAGAACCATCTTAAGGCATTTATTTCATCTCGGCTATGCCCTTTCCATGGAATAATCTCGGAACCACACCTCTTAGCCTCCTAACATCCACAGCTAAGATAAGATACAAGACACACTTCACTAGCTAGCTACATGTGAAACACCTAGCTTTAAGCTACATACCTAGCGAACCAGTTAAACCATGGTTCTGAACTTTTAGGGTCATGCATTAGGCTCTCACTACAAGTATGACAACATGTCACAGAGCCCCTGCTTCACCTGACCTTAACCTTCCAGCTTACCAAAGACTATCACAAAACTATGGACACTATGAGAAACCACCTCTCATACCCCTCCAACCACCCACGAAAGTCGTGTGCACCCACCGACAACCGGTGCCCCACACAACCTACATCAACAAGCACATGCTGCGTGCACTGGACAACATTCAGCGTTCTGCACCTGATGCCATCACCGCGCCACAGCTTGTTCTGCCACAGTGCAAAAGGGGGGTAATGCCACAATGTATGCCCTATGCCCATGACGCACCATGTGCTGCAACCCGCAGCGCCAGAGACACTTGCAAGACACCGAAGCAAGTGGCATACTGGCGCCCTCAAAGCGAAAAGACTGTCCTAGCCAACCAAGGACGATGTTCGCTGAAATTTTTCCTCCCTTTCTCTCTTTCTCTCTCCCTGTCACTTTTACCAGGATGCTGCTGTGCTTCCAGCCAACGGACAGAGGAGGCCCTCACGCACACTGAGGCCGATGTCGAACACATGCTCGACCAACTTGAGAAAATGACTGTCACGCTAGCGGAGCCAGGTGGCCACAACCGCCGCCGCACTGCCGTCAGAACTCTGTTTAACACTTGTATGTCCGGCATGAATGCAGTAAACCTCGCCAACGTCGGACGGCATGCAGCCAAAATTCAGACTGAGATTCCACAGAGAACAGAGCCACTCACAACAGAGTGCATCCCTGCAGCCCATCGACAAGACAATAGGGAACTGTGGTAACTTTCAACACTCACAGCGTTCTGCTGACCCCGACAGTGAACTCCATGAAACAGCTGTTTACCGTCTTCCATAATGACTTTGCTCAAAATCAGCTGGTAACAGCCCTGATGACAAACCTGCTAAGGGGGGGGTGAACTCCTCCATCGACAGCCTCGCCATGGGTAGAATCCCACCGCACCTGATACCCTTAGGCCTCATGCAAACCGTGCTGGCGTCCGCCATCACCACGCCAACTGACTCTTTAAAAATACACCTTGCCTACTCTCATGGGTAGTGCCATCCCACTCTGCATCACCACAAGCAGAGAAAATGGGACGTTCCCCTGAACTTACCCATCATAGTCAAGCCGAATCCACCGGCTCAAGAACATTGTCCATGTCAGATTTTGAAAGGCAGCACTCACATCAAGATCCGCATGCCGTACGTGATTGCCTTGCATGACAGCGGCACCAAGCTGTCCCCAGCTCCGAATCCACACATGTGCACATTGACCAAAGACATTTGCTATCCCTGCCCTAACAAATCTTTCCTCAGAGACAACCCTGACGGAACCTGCGGGCTGCAGATCAGTGGCACAAGCTGCCCTGCTAAAGCCAAGCCTCGCACTTAAGTCACCGAGACCCAAGCAGAGATTGTAAGTGATCTGTGTCACCTTGCTCAGCCAGAGTAGCGCATCCAAGTACCAAAAGGCCCCATCCTTCTTCAAGAACCACACTCTCACCCTAACTCCAGAAAGGGAATTGTGGTTCGCAAAAGGGGGATCCCAGCTAATTGACATTACATCTATCAACTACACCCTGACACTCGACAGTCATCCTGCACAGGAGGCTCAACGAGATGCGAACATCTACAGCCAAGCCCACGGGACCCTCAGGAAGAGGGTACCACGCTGGAGGCTGCGTCGAACTTTATCAAGCTGAGCCCTCAGCCTCAGCCTAACAGCATCTCCTACCCAATCATCATGATTCACCTGCCATCCGCCAATGGTGATGATTTGTCGTCATATGATGTCCAACACACGGGGACATCATCCGACGAAAAGGGGGAAATATGTAGCGTATTTAGGGTGAATCTGAATAATTAAATATATTCTGGATAACTAAAATCCTAAGAGCCTTCAAAGGCCGGGAAGCTTCCAAACCAGCCTCCTCCCCCCAGGACTCAAAATTAACACACACACACACACACACACACACATATATCCAAACACACATCCCCCCAGGAATGTGGAATGTGCCACAGGAAGTTTATGTTACAGAGAAAAGAAACTTCTCTTTTTAAAAGACATTTTAAACAGAAATATTCAATGTGTTTTATGTGTTTGTTTGTTCATGTTACATTGAAATAACTGAGTTTACCATTATGTGTTTTTACATGTAACTGCGTATTCCCTAGAATTCTAACGAAGGAGAACTGAATTTTGCATTCATATATATTCTATTATACTTCCCCTTTAGAATTGTAAGAACAATGTATCTAATCTCATGTTATGATTTGTCTTTTATGTGTTTGGTCTGTTTCTCGAAAACTGGGATAATGTTTCAAACCTTGCCAACTAATGTTTAACCAAATCCATTTGTGACAAGTTTGGAGTCTCTGAGTTCCAATCTTCGCTCCCCAGTTAGCCATTGATATCACATCTTGCTAAAACTTTGTTACACATATGACTATAATAATTATGAAGATTCTGCTTTTAAACACCCGATGAAATTAGGGTTTCAAATGCCTTGCTTAAGAGAACAAAGGGCTCATACAACCAGAAGTCCCGCCTGCGAGTTTCGACCTCTTGATTGGCCGAGTCAATGGGAAGAGGCTGGACTTCGCCGATGTGATAAATGTAGGAGCGCTGCCCACTCTCTCTTGCTTCGCCCGTCGTTACTGCTGCATCATGTAACCCGATCCCGTGGGCTCCTTCGGAGACCCGATCCGATCTTTATATCTTTCCTTTGTAAGGCAAAGTTTTGTTTTCCATAGTCGAATCTGTTTACTTCCACGGAGTGAAACAAACGTAGCCGAGCTACTTTCATTGGTAATGCTACTCAAAGACTTTAAACCGCCGCGCAACACGAGCGCCCAGAGACAACACGTGACGCTTACACACACAAAGGACTCCGCTCACGCACGCGGCCGGGACAGGCCTTCAGGAATGCGACAACACAGCGAGACCCATAACTTGTGCAAGTATCTCTTTATAACGCTTCTAAGGAGCATTAAGATGATGTTTCGTGTTGTAATCAGAAAGGTGAATGTCTTAGGAGGAAGTATGCCAATGTTCTCTCTCTCTCACTCTCTCTCTCCCTCTCTCTCTCTCTCTTTTACTCGCTAACGCGTGTAAGTCATCCATTGCCCAAACTTTACGCATTTCTCGTTCATCAATGTCTTAATGTGTTTCGTTCGTGTTAATGTTTGTAAATACATGTATTCCTGTAACGTAGTAAATATATATAAGTAGACATGCCTTTATTAAATCATTATATTCAGTTGACTGATGGACTTTCTCTTTGCTCAATTTCGAGTCTCTGAAGTGCCAAAAGATCTTGCTACGAACTTTATAACTTAAATATAGCTTTACATATTTGTTTATAGGGCAGAAAACCCAATCCTTCTGGCCAGAGAATTGCGTTTCCTGCAATCCTATAAAGTAAGATGATATTGGGGAAAACCCCTCAATGTTATTCGGACAATTGAGATAAATTAATTTTGCCTGCTTTGTAAGACGTGATCTGTGTAATTACTTGCAATCAACTTGTTAAAATGAAAGGATTGTATGTATACATCCAGGTAAAATGACATTCTCCTTTAGGGGAGATTTATTAACATGTAAGACTGATCTAATCCAAACATGTATGAATAATTATTAATTACTAATTATTAATTATGATATGCAAATTCCCCAGGGATTAGATCCCCCAAAGTCTTTACATGTCTGAAGTCAATATATCTAATTAGTGGAATATTAAACTAAATATAGTAATGCCTATATAGCTGTGGTGCGCAAGCTGATAAATGAAAAGTTTGTAGTTCAGTGTAATATAGCCTAGGGGTCAGACAGGTAAATTTAGCTCAAAAGGAATTATTAAGGTGTTATTATTAAGGAATTATTACAGTCAGTATACACAGAGTGCTTGATGAAGACAAAAGCTAATGCTGCTGTGTTGCCGGCTTCCCTTTGTAGGTTCCGCATTAGGGTGTCGCACACCATGAGGTGACGCAACAGTGATCAGGATTGGACTAGTTGCAGATGTGCTTCAGACGTAGTTACACAGAGGTGGCCATCATTGGACACAGTGTGAGTTCCCTCCAAAGGGAACCAAAACTAAACAGAGCAGGGAAGCAGGAAATAAAGGAAATAAAACAGAACATCAAAATAAGTGAGACATAGAATGGGACATAAACCTGACACGGTGACTATAAGTTATTTGTAAACTAAATATGAAGGGCAAGCTGTTTAAACGGGTCACATTTATTTAGTGAATTATATCACAGTCTATAAGTAAGCTACTTTGGGTAATAAATGTGAATAGCATTAAATTAAGTTCCTGTCGAATCAGTTCCCTTTCGAACGGTCACTTCGTATTGCGTAGCTATACGCAGTGGGAAAACTCCTTTTCCTCGGTTTTACTGAACCTTATGTAAAACGCATTTGCAGCTGCACAGCTGACGCCCTGAGCGTCTTGCTCGCTCATAGGCTGTGCTGCAGCAACTGCATATCCAATGGCGAGGACGACTCTGACGCGCAGCCAATGGGGTCACTCCACGTCAGAGCCCGTCATAGGGGCGAGCCCTAGGCTATATAAGCCCCTGAACTCGCCAAAATAGCAGATTTTACTCCTTCAGCGACAAACTTTACGTCTCTGACTGTTTTTCACTGAGCCTTCGCCGTTGAACAAGCCCTTCAGCCTGAGCGAGCATTATCTCAGCGGATTGCGTCTTTCAGCCGTTCGTCCCCTGACGCCGTCTCACCTGTGGCTATCCGGCGAAATCCTTATTCTTCTACAACATGTCTCGCTGCACCACGTGCGCGCGCCATCTGCATGAGGCCGATCACCACGCGAGATGTATCTCATGCCTGGGACTCGACCACGCGGAGAAGGCCTTCTCCTCCGGCGGATGTGCGGCCTGTGAGAGCATGCCCATTTCATCGCTGCGGACGGACTGGCTCTTGCCAGGGACGAAGACGCCGCTTCGCCCGCGCCTCCTCCCTCGACTCTTCCTCAACCTAGGAGGAAGAAGCGCCGCAGTCAACGGCAGCCCGAGAGCATGGAGCTAAGCGATCGCACGCCGGCCACGTCCCCGCGTGCCTCGCTTTCTCCCGCCCGGTTGTCCCCTCCTCGGAGTCGGCTGGATGGATGGTTTTTGCCGGGAAACCAACAGGCCCCTCGCCATAAACCAGCGCCGTTCTTCCCTGAGGTTCACGAGGAGCTTACCAAGTCATGGCGCACTCCATACTCCACACGAGGCGCCGCAGTTTCCGCGACTCTCTCCTCGGTGGACGGTGCGGCGGAGAAGGGCTACGAGACGTTGCCGCCTCTCGACGAGGCCGTAGCCGCTCATCTATGCCCAAACACGGACGCTAGCTGGCGGACCAGAGCCGTGCACCCCAATAAGCCGTGCAGAAACACGTCAGCCCTCCTCGGACGCGCGTATTCCGCTTCCGGGCAGGCTGCTTCAGCCTTGCACACGATGGCCGTGTTGCAGGTCTACCAGGCCAAACTCCTCCGCTCTATGGACGAGGCGGGCCCGGATCCGGAGGCCTTTCGGGACCTATGCAGCGCGACGGACCTGGCCCTGAGGGCTACCAAGGCTACAGCGCAGGCGATCGGGAGGAACATGGGGAGCTTGGTCGTGGCTGAACGCCATCTCTGGCTGAACCTCACCGACATCAAGGACTCTGAGAAGTCCAAGTTCCTCGACGCTCCGGTTACCAGCACCGGTCTCTTCGGCCCAGCGGTGAAGGGGTTCGCGGAGCGTTACACCGAGGCGCAGAAGGCGTCCCAGGCCATGCGACACTTCCTGCCTAAACGCTCTAGCTCTGCATCGAGCAAACCCAAACCCGCTTCATTTACGCCTCAGCCAGCGAAACCGAAGCAGCAGGCCTCTCAGCCCCGCCCTGCGGCTGATGCCCAGCGCCCGACAAGAGCTGCGAAGCGCTTCCCGATGCCCCGGCGCCAAGGCCCGCGGCCCAGCGCTGCGCCCGAGGCAGCACCGCCGAAGTCGTCCTAGCAGGCGGCACAAAGAGAGAGGGCGAGTGTCCCGCGCTGGCCGGACCACCCTCGAAAAAGCAAACGAGACTTCCCACAACCCCCTGTTCAGTTCAGGTGGATGGGGATTTTATTTCTGTACACAGGCCCGCAGTAAGTGTGTCTTTACAACCAAACGCCGTTTTCACGGCGACCCAAATAAATCAGAAAAAGAGTATGTTTCACAAGCAAAATGCATGGGTTCACGGTCCCCCTCAGATAGGTGGCCCCTCCCCTGTGATAACACTGACTTCCCCACATGCAAATGCCTGTACAGTCAGTCAAGCACTCAATGTATGCACAAATCAATTGAATCAATCCGAAGTTTCAGGCGGTCATCGAGACCTCGGTGAGAAGCGACGTGGGTCACGTGCTTCGCACCGAAGTGCAGAAATTATTAGCAAAAGGGGCGATAGAGTTAATCCCTCCTGCGCTGATGCAAGCGGGGTTTTACAGCCGTTATTTTCTGGTTCCGAAAAAAGACGGCGGTCTCAGACCCATACTAGATTTGAGACATTTGAACAAGGCGCTCATGCGCCGTCCCTTCAAAATGTTGACTACCAAGCAGATCCTCGCGCAAATTCGCCCGGGGGATTGGTTTGTTACGATGAATCTGAAAGACGCTTACATTCATATTCAAATAAACCCTCGCCACAGGCCATTCTTGAGATTCGCCTTCGAGGGTCAGGCTTATCAGTACACGGTTCTGCCGTTCGGTTTGTCTCTGGCACCCCGCACGTTCACAAAGTGTGTGGATGCGGCGCTCTCTCCTCTGAGACAGAGAGGAGTGCGTGTGTTGAATTACCTCGACGACTGGCTGGTGCTAGCACAGTCGAGAAGCGAACTGATAGCTCACAGAGATCTGATTCTCGGCCATTTGGAATGCTTGGGTCTCACGATCAATGTTTCAAAGAGCAAACTATCCCCCTGTCAGAATGTGATCTTTCTGGGCATAGTTTTAGACTCAATGTCAATGAGAGCGCGGCTCACACCGGAGCGCGCGCTCTCAGTGCGAGCGCTCGCATCCTCGTTCAGAGAGCGGGAGCGCGCGCCTCTGAAGAAATTTCAGAAGCTACTGGGTCTCATGGCAGCAGCATCACCGGTGCTCCGCATGGGATTGCTGCGCATGCGTCCACTGCAGCACTGGCTGAAACGCCGGGTGCCAACATATGCATGGCAGTCAGGCAGCTTGCGCATCAGAGTGAATCACGGTTGTTTAAGGACCCTGGTTTCCTGGCGGGCGCGGGACTGGTACCAAGAGGGTGTGATAATGGGGACCATTTCCAGAAGGAAAGTGGTTTTTACAGATGCATCCAACCTGGGTTGGGGGGCATTACACGAGGGCACGCCTGCCTCCGGCCTCTGGTCGAGCACGGAGCAGACCTTACACATCAACTGTCTGGAAATGAAAGCAGTTGGTCTGGCCCTGAATACTTTTCTGTCAAGCCTCAGGGGTCATCACGTCTTAGTCCGAACGGACAACATGTCAGTGGTGGCCTATATAAATCGCCAAGGGGGCGTCAGGTCAGGTGGCCTGCATGCTTTGGCGAGAGATCTCCTCTTGTGGGCGCAGAACAATCTGAGCTCTCTGAGGGCTGCGCATATCCCGGGCGTCCAGAATTTGGGCGCGGATATGCTCTCACGGGGCAACACTCCCCTAGGCGAGTGGGCCCTGAACCCGCAGACGGTCAGTCTGATATGGGAGGTGTTTGGCAGGGCCGAAATCGACCTGTTCGCCTCGAAAGACAACACCCATTGCAATCTGTTCTTCTCGAAGGACAGGAACGCGTTGGCCCACGTGTGGCCCAACCGTCCCCTATATGCTTTTCCCCCTGTCTCGATGATTCCACAAGTCATCAAACGGGTCAGGGAGACCGGGTGCCCGGTCCTTCTGGTGGCCCCTCTCTGGAGGTCCAAGCCGTGGTTTCCGGAGCTGGTTCAGATCTCGGACACAGCTCCATGGCCTGTCCCGATGAGGAAAGACCTCCTCACACAGGCGAAGGGGTCGTTGTGGCATCCGCGACCCGACCTGTGGGCCCTTCATGTGTGGCCCTTGAACCGGTATCCGGGGGCCTTCCTGTGAAGGTGTTGAACACTATATCTGAAGCTAGGGCCCCGTCAACTCGGCGCCTTTATGCTTCAAAGTGGGCGTTTTTTTCCGGCTGGTGCTCGAAAAACCGTCTGAATCCAGAGTCATGTGACATATCAGTGGTTCTCTCATTCCTACAGGAGCTGTTGGACGCGGGTCGCTCCCCGTCCACGCTCAAGGTGTATGTGGCCGCTGTTGCAGCTCACCACGTTCTGGTAGCCGGTCAGTCACTGGGTAGGAACGACCTGGTTGTAAAATTTTTAAAAGGTGCTAGGAGGATTAACCCCTCCAGACCTCCTTCTGTGCCATCCTGGGACCTATCTACGGTCCTAGGGGCTCTAAGGGGTCCGCCCTTCGAACCGCTACAGTCGGTTGATCTTAAACTTCTCTCGCTAAAGACGGCCTCCTGTTGGCATTGGCGTCTATCAAGCGAGTGGGAGATCTGCAGGCTCTTTCGGTGAGCCCGGCATGTCTGGAGTTTGGTCCTGGTGATTCCAGAGTCATTCTCAAGCCCAGGCATGGTTATGCACCCAAAGTGCTCTCAATGTCGTTCAGAGCGCAGGTGGTGACATTGTTAGCCCTTCCCCCTTCCTCAGAGGATGGGGAGGTTAATTTTCTCTGCCCTGTCAGGGCGCTGAGAATCTATCTGGAGCGTTCTGCGTCGTTTAGACAGTCAGAACAGCTTTTTGTCTGCTTTGGTGGTCGGTCCAAAGGGGACCCTGTCACTAAGCAGAGGCTGTCTAGATGGATAGTGGAGGCCATTTCTGTGGCTTACGCCGCAGCGGGCCACAGTTGCCCGTTAGGTGTCAAAACCCATTCGACCAGAGGCATGGCCTCGTCGTGGGCGTGGTCATCGGGTTTTCCCATTCATGATATCTGTGAGGCGGCTGGCTGGGCCTCGCCGTCCACATTTATGAAATTCTATAATCTGGAAGTACCCTCCCTTCAGGCAGGGGTGCTTTCGGTATGATTATGGCCCTGACAGTGTCTGGCCTTGTCATTACTTGTTACTGTGCATAATCACATTCTCTATATGTATGTATATAACCCGCTTCTTGCCGGATACAAAGTTTTCATATTATAAACCCGCTAAGGCTGGTGATGTTCATGTTCTTGACCCTGTCAGGAATTACTGATGTATTCACCTAAACCCGACGGTGTCGGGTTTAGTGTATGCATATAAATGGTTTATGGCTTGTTCTGTTTGCTCAGGGGTTCCTGAGTTGCAGTGGCAGCCAGTTATTCAGTGCGGCGTTTTGCATAGCGTTCCCACTGCGTATAGCTACGCAATACGAAGTGACCGTTCGAAAGGGAACTACTTGGTTACTCACGTAACCTCAGTTCCCTGAGTTAGGGAACGAAGTATTGCGTAGCCGGCCGCACTTTTTTAACTGGGGTTTGTCGCTTCAGTCGTATAAACCTGCTATTTTGGCGAGTTCAGGGGCTTATATAGCCTCGGGCTCGCCCCTATGACGGGCTCTGACGTGGAGTGACCCCATTGGTCGCGCGTCAGAGTCGTCCTCGCCATTGGATATGCAGTTGCTGCAGCACAGCCTATAAGCGAGCAAGACGCTCAGGGCGTCAGCTGTGCAGCTGCAAATGCGTTTTACATAAGGTTCAGTAAAACCGAGGAAAAGGAGTTTTCCCACTGCGTATAGCTACGCAATACTTCGTTCCCTAACTCAGGGAACTGAGGTTACGTGAGTAACCAAGTAGTTTCTAACTTGTTTTGCATATTACAAAAATAAAAAACTACAAAACATATTGAAAGTTTTATCCTTTGAGTGTATATATATATATATATATATATATATATATATATATATATATATATATATATATATATATATATTTTGTTACAATTAAGTGTGTTTTGCTAAAATTAAAGGGACACTCTACTGGTTTTTCATATTAAACTATGTTATTCCCTTAACAAGTGCTTGGGAGCACTTCGACTCGGCGCAGTAATATCATCACTAGTGGCAAATCCTCGGAGTCGAAGTGCTCCCAAGCACTTGCAATGGTATTCCGCCATACAATATCCATTTTACACACTTAGAATATAAGTTTTATTTTGTGTCTAGACTACTCTAGTAACTGTATTTAAATAGGGAAAACGTGGAGGTGTTTGGTCGCTTATTGAATGAACAGGGCTGAGATAAGTTTTAACAAAGTTTCGCCGCAAGACAGCAATTTAGTGCACGCACTGAGACGAGAGAGGTATGTATTAACTCGTCTTAGTTAAGGGAATACATTTTTTTTATATGAAAAACCAGTAGAGTATCCCTTTAAGTGTTATATATATATATATATATATACAGTATATATATATATATATATATGTGTGTGTGTGTGTGTGTGTGTAGTCAAACTTTAGGTTGGGGTCCAATTCTCACTATTAACTAACTATTATTAACTATGACTTTTGCCTCAATAAACTTTTAATTACTGCTAATTAATAATAGTTAGTAAGATAGTTGTTAAATGTTAGCCTGACTTCGTCATACTCATATTCTAGAAAGAATGTGAGTCTGAAACTGCTCCATTGGGCTGTGATTATGGGGCGTGTGTCAACCGAACCAGAAAAAAAAAACCTCTGCACTCAATTGGATAGACCTACAACCAATCAGAGCAACGGAGTAAGTGACGTTGAGAGATAGATTAAAGTTGATAGATTAAACTTTTTCCGAATCCCGTAGGAAGGACGGCAAAAACATATTTTCCATCGACAAATGCCTTGATCGCGGTTCTCTGTTCCTCTTCTAAAATGAATGCGCTGTCTATATCTTCTATAAACACACGCGATAGCGGAATATACACAACTCAATTCTCCAGCGGCAGCCATGAATTCAAAACAAGCGCTCTGATGACGTGGATGGTTACGTTACCGTTGCGTTGCTCACATAGGTATGATGTCTATGGTTGATCATCTGTCCATCATCGTAGAAAGCCCGCCCTGACAATTTGATTGGTCCGAACAATTTTTGATCGGGCATAATAGCTCCTCAACGGATCGAGGCCCGACCGAACTTCCCGACCAAAAAATGTTGTGGGCGGGGTTCGGGCTGGCAGCCAGGCTAGTTAAATGTAGGTATTGGGTAGGAATTGGATGGCATTAAAGGTCCCCTGACATGGGGTTATTTTATTATTTTATAATGTTTCCTGGGTTGCCCTTATAATGTTAGTATGTTTTTTTAGATCAAAAATCGTCATAATTTAGAAATAAAAGACATTTTTCCTAGCCTGATTTTAGCCTCTGAATTGAACACTATGTTTGAAGGGGCGTGTCTGCTGTGGGATTCAGTGTAACCGCCCACTGCTGTGATTGGCTGCTGTGGGATTCAGTGTAACCGCCCACTGCTGTGATTGGCTGCTTTGGGATTCAGTGTAACCGCCCTCTGCTGTAATTTGCTGACATGCTTGCATATGAAACAGCTACGTATTACATGTGAAACTCTCTCAAATTCTTTTACTACAGCTATTATACGTTTATACTAATACAGCTATCGAGATTAACGAATCGTGAGATGTTTATAAAGTATTTAAATCTATTTCCATCACATAAAATGTTGCCGTGATGAGCATTGAGCAGATGACAGTCTGTTGATCGCGAGACTGAAGATCTTATCATTGCAACGCAGTTTCTGCACTCTCTCTAATGCTTTCACCAATGCAAACACGATGATATACATACAGTAAGAGCTTTGTTGTGCAGTTTAACGTGCGTCATTGATTTCATAACGAGTTGTCCAGATAAACTCGCTCTGTGTGGAAAGATTGTTCTTTGATCGCTTTCTGTATATAATTTGTTCACAATTTAAATACGATTATTTTCATCCTACTAAAAGAAACGACGTGAAGTTGATATTTTAGTCACTGGCTTGAATTACTGATGCATAAACAGTATTGAACGATTTTGAGAGAAAGATTAACTTACCTGTATGAACTTGAAATTGAATTGTTGCTTGGTAGCTCGATGATTTATTTTCAGACGTTCATCGAGGCCAGCTCTGTATTGGCCCAAGTTGAGGAAACAGGCTCGGATGAAGGAACTAAAAAATACTTTTGTGTTCATTTGTACATCCGAACACTGATCAACTGCCATGCTTCGCTCGTTTGCAAGCCATTATATCTCTCGAGGAAAAACGTACTCGGTTACTAACGTAACCTCGGTTCTCTCTAGAGAGGGAACGAGTACTGCGTAATATCTTACGCTATGGGGAAACACTCTTTCCTCGAGATATTGAAGCCAAAAATTATCCTTAATTTTTAATCATGCAAAACGCTTTTGCAGCAGCAAGCAGACAAGGGCGAGACAGCTCGCGCGCCCATTGGCTGCCTTGCTGGAAAAGCTGCAGCCTATCGAGTGAGGCACTGCGTGACGTAATGACAAATGGGGGCGCTTCGCGCCCATTTCGTCATGTCCCGCCAGTAAAGGCGTGGTCTCGCCCTATAATACCCTCGATAGCTGTATTTCCTCTGATTTTTCAACGCTGAAGCGAACCAGAGCGTATTCCAAGCACGGCAAGATACGCAGTACTCGTTCCCTCTCTAGAGAGAACCGAGGTTACGTTAGTAACCGAGTACGTTCTCTTACGAGAGTATCTCTCGTACTGCGTAATATCTTACGCTATGGGGAACACCATGCAACACGCCGTGCTGGTAGGGATCCAACACCAAAGTCCCAGGGGCCGAAGCCCGGGGCGCATATAGTGCATAATCACCATAAACTCACAGAGAGTGAGGGAAGAGAGGCTAGAAGCATCATTCCCTGTAAATAGCATCCGAAGGAGCTGATCATGTGACAAATAGACCATACCGTCAGGGTGAACATTCAGCCTGAACTGGGTGGCCACAAGTGTGTCGACAATTTAATGAGCTGCTGTACCGGTCAGTGAGCAATACGCAGGTCAAACTCAGTATCTGAGCCGCACAGCGGGCAGATAGCACTGAACTTTATACCGCCAAAAGCTTAGCTTGCAAGGCGGGAACCTCCAGGTTATAGTATTTTATAAATGTAGACGGCGAGGCCCAGCCCGCGGCCATACAAATATCTTGCAGGGTAACCCCGCTAGACCATGCCCACGAGGAGGCCATGCCTCTTGTGGAGTGCGCTCTAACACCCAAAGGGCACTGTAGGCCCTTAGCAGTGTAAGCCAGCGCTATGGCACCGACTATCCATCTGGATAGGCTCTGTTTCGAAGTGGCAAGTCCCTTAGCACGGCCGCCAAACGAAACGAAAAGCTGCTCAGTCTGTCTGAACCAGACGAGCGGGACACATAAGCCCTTAGTGCCCTGACAGGGCAAAGGAGACTCGCGTCCTTCTCCTCATTGAGAACCGGAAGGGCAGACAGGGAAATCACCTGTGCCCTGAACGGTGTGTTGAGGGATTTTGGCACGTAGCCGTGCTTCGGTTTGAGTATGACCTTTGAGTCATTAGGTCCAAACTCCATGCATGACGCGCTCACTGAGAGCGCTTGCAAGTCCCCTACGCGCTTCACTGAAGCGAGAGCCATAAGAAACGCTGTCTTGAAAGACAAGTGTTTGATGTCTGACGACTGGATTGGCTCGAATGGGGCACCTTTCATGGCCTCCAAGACCGTGGAAAGGTCCCATGTCGGAACTGAAGGGGCCTGGGAGGGTTTAGCCTCCGAGCTCCTCTAAGGAAACGCACGACTAAGTCGTTCTTTCCTAGTGACTGGCCAGACACCGGTTTTACAAACGTTGCTATGGCCGCCACGTATACTTTGAGCGTGGAAGGGGTCCTGCCCTTATCCAGTAGCTCCTGAAGGAAGGAAAGCACTTCCGTAACCCCGCAGTCTACAGGTGAAAAGCTCTACGCTTGACACCAAGCAGAGAACACAGACCACTTCGAGGTGTAGAGCCGTCTGGTAGACGGGGCTCTAGCCTACGCGATCGTGTTTAACACTCCCTCTGGGAGGTCAGCGGGTACCCGTTGATGGCCCATGCGTGCCGGGACCACAAATCCGGGCGAGGATGCCAAATCGAGCCTCCTGCCTGAGAGAGGAGGTCTCTCCTCAACGGTAAAGGCCATGGGGCAGCGCTGGTCAGCTGCATCAGGACAGGGAACCACGACTGGTTTGTCCAGAGCGGAGCTATGAGTAGCACTGGGCATCCCTCCCTCCTGATTCGCTCCAACACCTGAGGCAGGAGTGAGACAGGGGGAAAAGCATATAGGGGGGGGGCGGCGGGGCCAACATGGGCCAGCGCGTCCCGGCTTTTCGAGAAGAATCTCGGGCAGTGAGCGTTTTCTTGGGACGCGAACAGGTCCACCTGCGCTTTGCCAAACGTTTCCCACAGCAGCTGGATCGTCTGCGGGTGCAGAGACCATTCTCCTGCTGGGACGTTGTTTCTGGACAGCCTGTCTGGCCCCACATTTAGGTGACCAGGCACATGCGCCGCTCTCAGCGAGAGCAGGTTGTGCTGAGCCCAGACCAGGAGGCGTTCCGTCAGCCTGTAAGGTTTCGGGACCTGACGCCGCCCTGGCGATTTATGTACGCCACCACTGACATGTTGTCCGACCGGACCAATACGTGGTGGCCTATTATCTGGGGACAGAAGCGCCTTAGCGCTTTGTCGACTGCTATTAATTCCAAGCAGTTTATGTGAAGGAGCTTCTCCCGTACTGACCATAGGCCAGCTAGCGGTCTGCCCTCGAGCAGCGCTCCCCGCCCCGATGTGGAGGCGTCCGTAGACACCACCTTCACACCCGAGGCGATCCCCAGACTCACACCTGACTGATACCAGTCGGTCACTTTCCACGGTTTCAGAGCTGAAACGCACTGAAGGTCGACCCTGAGGCGAAATAGACCCGCGGTCCACGCCCTGGGGGAACTCGTGCTTTTAGCCATAGCTGCAGTGGGCGCATGCGGAGCAGGCCCAACTGGAGTACGGAGGCTGCTGAGGCCATCAGACCCAGCATTTTCTGAAACCTTCTGAGCGGGACTATAGAGCCGTGGCGGAAGGATCTCGCGACGTGCTGAATATTCAATCCGCGCTCCGGTGACAGGCGTGCTGTCATGGATAGCGAGTCTAACACTGTTCCCAGAAAGGAAATTCTCCGACTGGGGAGCAGTGAGCTTTTCGCTTAATTGACTGTAAGGCCCAGCTCCTCGAGGTGCTCGAGTAATGCGGCCCTGTGTTCTATGAGCTCCGTTCGTGAACGAGATAGAATCAGCCAATCGTCCAAGTAGTTCAAAACTCGCATGCCCCGAAGTCTCAGGGGGGCGAGGGCCGCGTCCATGCACTACGTGAACGTACGGGGTGCTATGGACAGGCCGAACGGCAGGACTGTGTATTGATATGCCTGGCCCTCGAAGGCGAATCTCAAGAATCGCCTGTGATGGGACGCTATTTGTATTTGAAAATAGGCGTCTTTCAGATCTATTGACATGAACCAGTCTCCTTGGCGCACTTGCGCGAGGATTTTCCTGGTCGTAAGCATTCTGAACTGGCGCTTCCCGAGCGTTCTGTTCAGCAGTCGCAGATCTAGAATGGGTCTGAGCCCACCATCTTTTTATGGTACCAGAAAATATCTGCTGTATAAGCCCCCTTCGCCCTGAGATAGAGGTTCTATAGCCCCTTTTCTCAGTAGTTTCGCTATCTCGGCTCGAAGTAGATGAAACACTTCGCTATACACCGTAGTTTCGACTCGCGCCGTATAACGGCGGGGGCGTCGAGCGAACTGTAGCGAACAGCCTCTCGTTATAGTGTTCAACACCCATTCTGATACCCCGGGAAGCCTTGACCACGCATCTGCGTGAATAGCTAGGGGTAGAATGAAATCTGGGCTCTGGCCGCGGCAGGACGGCGGCTCGAGAGCCCCTGTGTACTGGGAACACAGCACCGTGTTTACAGCGTTCGAGGCGGGGGGCGCGCTGATCACAGCGGGCAGCCTGGCCGCGCTCAGCTTCTCTATGGCGGGACGCGCAGAGAAAGCGAGCGGGGCGAATCCTGTGGGATTCGGCGCGTGTGAGGGAATGTGGGCACATTTACTAAATGCGGCACATTTACTACACTGAGAATACTGTCAGCTCGCGCGACTAAATCACTGCTGTGTTTACAGCGTGCGAGGCGCGCGCTGATCACAGCCGGCAGCCTGGCCGCGCTCAGCCTCTCTGTGACGGGTTGTGCAGAGAAGACGAGCGGGGGCGAATCCCGTGAGATTCGGAGTGTCTGTGAGAAACGCGGGCACGAGACAGCGGGCACATTTTCTGCACGGAGAACACTCGGCTCGCGCCGACTGAATCAACGCTGTGTTCACAGCGTGCGAGGTGCGCGCTAATCACAGCGGGCAGCCTGGCCGCGCTCAGCTTCTCTGTGACGGGTTGTGCATAGAAAGCGAGCGGGGGTGAATCCCGTGGGATTCGGCGTGTCAGTGAGGAAATGCGAAAACAGCGGGCACATTTACTGCACTGAGAACACTGTCGGCTCGCGCCGACTAAATGTGTGTTAGTTTCGTTTTTACAGAAACCAAGGGACACGCATCGTGTAGTGTAAGCGGGCATTGTATGGGCGCTTTCACTACATTTTCTGCACAACCAACATGAGTTGGTTTATTTGTGCTAGCCCTGCACCGTGGCGGGCTGTGTCTGGGTGTGGGAATGGGCACTGGGACGTGGGCATTCTTACAACACTCGTAACACCATCGGCCGTGGCCGGAACACCAGAAAATGCACTCTTTATTGGATTTATCTGGGTAGCCATAGAAACGGCTTTTGTGCGCAGGCAAGCGGGCTGAGACACCGGCTGCTTCACTGCGAAACACACTGGGACAGTCACAACGCATGGAACTGAACGAGCGAGAAGTTTTGGTGGAAATCCGGCCGCAGCGGGATCTGAACACCGTCACTTTCCTAGAGAGACTAGGAAGGCCTTGAGACCTCGGGCTTTACCTCAATCCTCGGCCGGGGCCCGCGCTGAGGGGGGCGGCGTCCAGCAGAGCGAGAGCGCGGGTGTTTGATCTCGGGCCTGGCGGCGCTGCTAGTTAGCCGAAACGACGGCCTTTGTGCGCAGGCAAGCGGGCTGTGGAACCAGCTTGCTCACTGCGAAATACACTGGAACAGTCACATTGCTTGGAACTGAACGAGCGAGAAGTTTTGGTGAAAATCCGGCCGCAGCGGGAACTGAACACCGTCGCTTTCCTAGAGAGACTAGGAAGGCCTTGAGACCTCGGGCTTTATCTCAATCCTCGGCCGGGGCCCGCGCTGAGGGGGGCGGCGTCCAGCAGAGCGAGAACGTCGAGGAACACGGAGCGCTCAGCTTCCGTCATCTCGGATAGCGTTAGCCACAAATGTATCTCACCATTCAGACCGATGTAATCCACGGCTTGAGAGAGCGGACGCATCGGCTCAGTTTCAATGCCGTCTCCGGTAAGTTTGTCGAGCTCAAGTGCGGACGCGGCGGCAGACGGCGGCCGCTGTCCGTCTGGGAGCGACTCGAGCGAAGCCGGCGAAGCTGGCGGGCGAACCGGCGAGCTTTGGCGGGCTAGAAATAGCTCGGGCGCGCGCAGGGCGCGGCGCTTCTTGCGGCGCGGCATCACGGCGGGCTGGGATGCGGGCTCGGAGAACGAAGCTAGGCGAGTCCGCAGAGTCACCATAGGCAAGCGTTCACAATGATGGCATCCGCCGTCAGCGAGCGCGGTGGCCGCGTGATCCTCACCCAGGCAGGACACGCAGATGACGTGGCGTTCCTCGTCGCTGAGTGGGGCTCGGCAAGAACCACAGGAAGGCATCTTTAAAAAGACGCAGCTCTTTTAGAAATGGGTGTTGCGTCACGTAAGCAAACACACACACACTTAGCAGAGTAAAAGGATATAGTACGCCGGAAAGCGCAGCAGGTACGGCAGTTGAAGGCGGCTGGGCCAGCGACTTCAGAAGATGGCACGTCCCGCTGAGAAGGCTACAAGTCAACGGCGCGGCTTCTCACTCTGGATCCCGCGATGCGTGAGCTTCGCGTGAAGAATGAAAAAATCAGAGGAAATACAGCTATCGAGGGTATTATAGGGCGAGACCACGCCTTTACTGGCGGGACATGACGAAATGGGCGCGAAGCGCCCCCATTTGTCATTACGTCACGCAGTGCCTCACTCGATAGGCTGCAGCTTTTCCAGCAAGGCAGCCAATGGGCGCGCGAGCTGTCTCGCCCTTGTCTGCTTGCTGCTGCAAAAGCGTTTTGCATGATTAAAAATTAAGGATAATTTTTGGCTTCAATATCTCGAGGAAAGAGTGTTTCCCCATAGCGTAAGATATTACGCAGTACGAGAGATACTCTCGTAAGAGAACTCAAATCGCGCTCGCGCGTTCGTACTTCCTAGCTCATTTTCTCATGGACGAGCCAAATTCTCTGGGCGGGCAAAGCAGAGAAAGGGGAGGTAACCTTTCCTCCTTTTGATGTCATAAGGAGGAGATTCAAGATCAGCGCGTCTGAGGCTGAGCTCACAGAAAGATAGCCAAAACTCGGTTTACACCGATTGTAAATTCTAGACAAGAGGGGACAAAATACAGGCTAGGGGAACTAATATTTATGTTAAAAAAACTCAGAAAGTGAAAATTTCATGTCAGGGGACCTTTAAATGGAATGTAGAATGTGGTAATGCAGAATAAAAAGTCCTGTTCACACCAAGGACGATAACGACAAAGATAACAATAAAGATATACCATAGTTCTAAAATTTTTTCTCAGTATTAAAGGAGAACTCCGGCGCAAAATGAAATTTGGTCTAATTACACATTGTTACCTAGTCAACCGTTATCTGAGATTTGTTTTCATGATTATCGAATGTAGATAGTTTTATCTCTAAAAACAGTTTAGCCTATAACGCTAGTATAACACAAGTAAATAGGGCATAGAGTAATGACAAATAAAAATCGCTAGTTAATACCAGTAACAAGGCTCAAAATAGCCCAACACTAACACGGTAGCATAATCAGGGTCCTTACATACAAACCGAAGCATTGAGAACGTTGTAAGTGTACAGACAGTTTAATAAGAAGATATTTTATAAAGACAGTCGACTTCACGAAAACAGACAGGAGCCATTTTTGGAAAACAGTCTCGAGTAGTCGAACCACGAACGCAGAGCCAAGTACGCTGGTGAGATGTGAATGAGTCAGAGGTTGTGATAAGGTGGCTCGGCATTCGTAGATCGACTACTCGAGACTGTTTTCCAAAGATGGCTTCTGTCTGTTTCCGTGAAGTCGACTGTCTTTATAAAATATCTTCTTATTAAACTGTCTGTACACTTACAACGTTCTCAATGCTTCGGTTTGTATGTAGGGACCCTTATTATGCTACCGTGTTAGTGTTGGGCTATTTTGAGCCTTGTTAGTGGTATTAACTAGCAATTTTTATTTGTCATTACTCTATGCCCTATTTACTTGCGTTATACTAGCGTTATAGGCTAAACTGTTTTTAGAGATAAAACTATCTACATTCGATAATCATAAAAACAAATCTCAGATAACGGTTGACTAGGTAACAATGTGTAATTAGACCAAATTTCATTTTGCACCGGAGTTCTCCTTTAAAGAATAATTAATTAATGTGGTTCACAGCACAACTATAATGGCACAGATAAACGTTTTCGTTGAAATCACTTTCAGAATGATTTTATCCAGCTGATGAACGATAAAAACATAGACAGCCAATCAGAATCCATCCTGCTGTAACAAGCTGAAGCATTTAAAATGACAGACAAGCACACTCTTAGAATAAACAGAATGTTTCGTCCACTGGTGTGGATGCTAATATAGTTATCTTTATAGTTATCGTTCTTGGTGTGAACGGGCCTTAAGGCATTAATATGCTTTATAAGTACAAATTAACAGCCAGCCTTAATACTTAATACAACTAGTAATATGCATACTAATAAGCAACTAGTTAATAATGATAATTGGACCCTAAACTAAAGTGTTACCATACATTCAAATACTTTGTACTCAAGTAAAATATAAAGTATTAAAATTAGTATACTTTTGTTGGATAAATATTTCCTTCAGGGTATCTTTACTTCAATTCACATGTGATTTATTAACCACTGCTGTCTGCAGGTGTGTTCAGAAAACTTGTTTGAAATCAGTCATTAATTTTGCAATTCTATCTTGTGCCGCTAGTATTGCAACAATTACACACTTCACATTTAATGCAGAGGTATGTTTATAAAGAAGAAGAAAAAATAAGCCTATCTCCTCTATGCAGAAGGCTCCAGAGAATTTGATTCCTTTTCATGTGTCAGAATGGAGGTGTTATTCTCCTCCTCAAGGTTTTTATCACCTCACATGCCCTGACAGCTTCAAGCCGCTTTCTCAAGAACATTCATAAACAGTATTATAGGACACATTGAGAAGAGAAAAAAAGGAAGCGAAATAGGAAGACGGAAACATCAATTGTTTAAATATTCTGACTCATGTTTTTTTATTAAATCCATTTTCATTATCCATGCAAACACACTGTTAACATGCATTGAGGATTAGTGTAAAGAAATGTGTTGACAGTTTTCTTTTTTGTGTATGTTTGAGTGAGAGGTGAATGATTTCCTTTCCTCTTTGCCCTTTTTCTCTTTTTCAATTTACCCTGACAATGATTTCAAAGGGGGTTTGTGCCGTTAAGTTCTGAACAAAACTAATCCGATATTTTTGACACCTGTTTATGCTCCCCTATCCATCACCAATTCTTCGGACTATAAATGTAGCTTGAAAGGTTTTTTTATGACATTGTGTATATCCTCATTCATAACCAGAAGCTCAATATAATGGTGAGATAAGTCCAAAGGAATTGGCTTGCAGAACTTCCACAGAACTTCCACAGAATCTCAATACATTAAAGAGGTTTAGTTTTTTTCAGACATAAATGTTTAATAATATTACTTTCACCGGCCAGGCTGACAGGTGTGATGTGTGTCTCGTTATAGAAGTCTCTGTGAAATACACCGTAGCCTGCTTTCCCTCATCACCATTAAAGCCTGTCAGAAGCAGAGCTTAAGCAATAACATGGCAGACATACACAGAGTAATTCCTCACATCAGACACATGACCTGCACCCCAGAATGTAAGGAGATTAGTCAGGCAAATGTATTTGCATTTGTGTGTTTATTAGGAATGTTTCTGTCTGCCTTATCTGCAATGTTAGCTGACACTGAGCTGGATGGCAAAGATCAACCTGTGCTGGAATTACAGAGTTTCATAGGTTTGTTACCTGAACGTGGAGAACGATAGCAGATGGTGGTGTATATATATATATATATTGTTCTTATTTTAAGAGTAAAGCTTACTTCCATTATGATTTCCAAATTGTCAAATCTGAATGATGTGTTAACCCTTTATGACCTGCCATAGAACAATTCCACCAGAGCATATCTTTGTATTTTTACATGCTGTTCTGTCATTCTTTTGAGCATTTTCATATGCCATACATCAAAATAATCCTTACTCTCCCAATTTGAAGGCTATGTTTGTAATACATCAATAGTAACTAGATAAATATCTCAAAAATGCAATAAACTAAAAGAAAAACAAATTTAATTATTTTTTTCTACATATTTTATTCAATACAAAAAATGGATAAATGTCAACCTCAAACTTGTCAATGTGAATAACGTGCATAAAACAATTTAAAACTATACAGAATTGATTTGAACTGTTTACATAAATTAGTTTTTAAGAAACACTCATTTTTACACTCATTCAAAAAAAGGGGAAAAAAATGCCATGTAAAATATTCAATTACATTTGTGGTCAAACAGATAACATTTTGCTTTTGAATATTGATTGAACATTGAATTGGTTAAAATATAAAATAAATAGATGAGCATACATCGTCATCGGATGCAATTAGTATTTCCAAAACCTCCGTGTCCGTGTACTTGCGTCGTGTTCAAACCATAGACTGTAAGGTTCAAACATAGACTGTAAAAAAAGATGGACGACGCCCCATCGCTCTTTTCCATTGGAGAGAACTGAAGCCACCAGTGTCCCGATATGGCGCTGACATATTGGAACTTGAGTCTGCGCAGTAGCGTTTTCGGGACCAGTCATGCGCAGTCGTGAGCAGGAAGTAAAGCCGCGAAATCAAGGCCCCACCCTTAGTCTAGCTGAATCAATCGCAAGCACACGCCCTGCACTTTTCTTAAGTGGACTTGTCTGCTCCGTTCCTCTCCAATGATGTCTGCTGATTGCAGTACCTCGTTAAAATAAGGTAAATACAACTACTAACCATATAGTCAACATTATGAAAAAAAGTCAGTTGCCGCTTCAGTGACTACTTCACACAGAGAACCTGTCAATCACTAGCCTGGGAAAACCCAGACAACTTCCGGCAAATTTAGATTTGCTCTGAAAGTTAGTCTGGCAAAGAGCTCATTGAAGTCCATTTCCAATCCGGCGAAATCGCGGCACCAATCAGAAACGTTGGGGCGGCTTTACACGATGACGACAGCACAGCGACGGTGAAGCAGATTTTGTACATTTACAAAGATGGATTAGAGGTGTGACGTTGTACCGTCATTAGAACTCTATAACCGCCAAAACCATGTTATTAAAATATTTTTTTCACAAACATTTATCATAGAGAATGTTTAAATACTAATATCAGCTTACGAGGGAAACGGAGGCGGAGTTAGTGGTGCTTCGGCTACTGCAGGAGATGATTGGGGAGAGCGTGCGCTGACACGGAGTAAAGCCTTGTTTATACTTGACGCGTCCGCACAAGCGCCAAGGTGAGCTGGACAAAAATGATGCGCTCGGTGCGCAAGACCCCATTTCGCTTGCCTGTGTGCACGGGTTTTTGTAACAGCGCGCGCGGCGCAGCATCCGAGGATGAACAACTTCAAGCTGAATCTGCCCGAGCCGTAGGCTACGTCTCTCACCGCACCGACGCAGTTTGCGCGTCTAAATTGCAAAGTTCATTAGGTTTTTTTTTTTATTGTGTGTGATTTATTTAATGGAAAGCACATTCACTTCCAGTTGTCTTCCTGTTAATTTTAAATAAACGTAGAGCAAGTAGCTAATCAGTGTCTGCTCGTTTATTCAAACTCAGTTGTTCCTCCTATAACAGACGAACGTCGCTCTGCATACGTCATCTCCTTCATCGCTCTGATTGGTTTTAGGTCTATCCAATTGCGCCCTGAGGCATTTGAGCGACGTCCGTTGGTGACGCCCCTTTGGAAATGATTTGTCTATGAAGCTTTGCCAGACCCTAACTCAGTTTAAACTGAGAAGGGTCTGGTTTTAACCAGGCTAGTCAATCACAGCTGTCAATCATGATGTCACAGCACCGTTTTTATAGCATCAAATAACTAACTAAAAACTAACTTATTTTAAAAACAAACACTTGAAATTACATCAACGTAATAGAAACTACAGTAAATTACTGAAACTATCTTTAGAAAAAAGATACGTGAAGTGTAATTTAATTGTTTAGTTGGTCTCGCGAGTAACACAGGGAGGTGGGGCCTATGACTTATACTAGGACCGGTCACCGGGGGGCGATCGAGACGTTTTGGCTTCACTTTTGAGGGCTTGTGCGGCGCGCTTGGGTTCAAACGCATGGTCAAATGACGCAGCCTGTGACGCCACAACATGCGACACACCGTGGGGTCATAGTGCACAGAACGTGATACGTCAATGAGCCATCGGAAGACGTAACTATCAATCGCAGATCTACAGAACATGTGTGCAAAGACGTGCAATGCATTTTTTTTTTTTTTTTGTAAACGCATATTATGCAGTTTGTACAGACTGATTAGAGGGTGAAAGCACTCTAAAGAACTCTGAACTCTAACGGCATTTGATCTCTTTCAAGAATCTCTTTTGAGATATTTGATCTTTAAGATGAAGAAAGCAGCCCATTCACCTCTGGACTAAGTATTTCTCCTGTCTGACGATCGATTGCTCCTGTCTGACGATCGATTGCTCCTGTCTGCCTCGCTGCCTGCTGCTGTGTGAGTGTGTTTGCTCCGAGGCTGTTAGCTCCGTCTAATCCTCGCATTTCTTTCTGTTTTGAACCATCATTTACTATCATTTCTAGTTGTTTATACTACTAATTACAGTTTACCTAACATCGCTAGCTTCCGTTATTGTTAGCACAACACGCTAGTATCTCGCTAGCCTGTTAAGGCGCCACCCGTGCGCTCAGTTATTTATTTTTCTCGTGCGCGCCCGCGCATCTGAGTTCATAAAAAGCCCAGGTGAGTAAGAATCAGTCAACAAACACGGTGAGTAATGTCTTGTCCTGTTATTGTCACTTGCACATCATGCCATATGTTTACCATAGCCTTCCCCGTCGGCATAGGGTTTATATGTGATAAATGCAAGGAGACAGTCAGGCTGACGGAGAAGATTTCAGAATTAGAGACACGCATCCAAACTTTAATTGAGGATAGTAAGTGTGCTCGAGCTTTAGATACTACTTTGGATGCGCCTAGCATAGTGAACCATTTACATGATTCGGTTCCGGCTGAGTTATTGCCTGTGCAGCCAGGCAGATGGGTGACGGTGAGAAATCGCTCTAGTCGCGGATCAAAAAACCACTCTTCTGTTCCGGTTACCATAACAAATCGATTTGCCCCTCTCAGTGAAACACCCACTGAGAATGCTGTTGATTGTACCCTGGTAATTGGCGATTCTATTACACGGAACGTGAAAATAGAGACACCAGCCACCATAGTCACATGTTTGCCGGGAGCCAGAGCGCCTGACATCAAATCAAATTTAAAAGTGCTGGCTAATGCTAATCGTAAATTCTCTAAGATTGTTATTCACGTCGGCACTAATGATGTTCGACTTCGCCAGTCGGAGATCACCAAAATTAATATTAAAGAGGTGTTTGAACTCGCAAGTACGATGTCAGCCACTGTAATCTGCTCTGGCCCCCTTCCTGTTCGAAGGAGTGATGAGATAGTTAGTAGATTGTGTTCACTCAATGGCTGGTTGTCTAATTGGTGTCCGCAACATAATATAGAATTCATAGACAATTGGAAAAGTTTTTGGGGCAAGCCTGACCTGTTGAAAAGAGATGGTATTCATCCCACCTGGGATGGTGCTGCTCTTCTCTCTAGTAATTTGGCTCATAGTCTTAGAGATAAAACATGACAATCTGGGGCTCAGGTCAGGAAGCAGACAAACTGGCTAAACCGACCGTCTGCTAGCGGCCTCACGTCACCAAGGTCAGATAAATCTCATCACATAGAGACTCTTTCACCTAGATATCATCATATAGAGACTGTGTCTGTTCCCCGAATTTGGAAATCCAAAAAACTGCCAAACCTTTCTAAGGTTAAAAATCTAATTGATGTTCATATATATAATACATATAATAGATATAATACAGATGAGCAAACGATAAAGCTTGGGTTGCTGAATATTCGATCCCTTAATTCAAAATCGCTCATAGTTAATGATAAGATTAAAGACTATAACCTAGAGGTGCTGTGTTTGACAGAAACCTGGCTAAAACCAAACGATTACATTACTTTAAATGATTCCACTCCGCAAGATTACTGTTATAAACATGAGCCTCGTCCGAAAGGCAAAGGGGGCGGTGTTGCTGTAATTTATAGTAATATTCTCAAAACCACTAAGAAATCTAGTTTTAAATATACTTCTTTTGAAGTGTTGGTGCTTAATGTAAAAATTTATAGTGTAAACAATAAATCACGTTTGAGAATTCTGCTGGCTACTGTATACAGGCCACCAGGGCACCATAAAGATTTTATCAAAGAATTTGCTGACTTTCTATCAGAATTAGTATTGGCTGCAGATAAAGTCCTAATTGTTGGTGATTTTAATATACATGTAGAAAATGAAAAAGATGCATTGGGATTGGCATTTAAAGACATTATAAACTCAATTGGAGTGAGACAACACGTGTCAGGACCTACTCATTGTCGTAATCATACTCTTGATCTAATATTATCACATGGAATAGATGTTGATGGCGTTGAAATTCTGCAGCAGAGCGACGACATCTCCGATCATTATCTAGTCTCGTGTAAATTACATTTAGCCAAGGCTGCAAAGCCGACTCCGTGTTATAAATATGTTAGACCTATCACTTCTGCCACTAAAGATTGCTTTATCAATAATCTTCCAAATCAGTTTCATAATCTCAGCATCCCAGATAGCTTAGAAGAACTTGATATTGCAACAGAAACTTTTAACTCTCTCTTTTCCAGCACTTTAGACACAGTTGCTCCGCTGCGCTTAAAGAAGATTAAAGAAAATAGTCCAACGCCGTGGTACAATGAGCACACCCGGGCCCTTAAGAGAGCAGCCAGAAAAATGGAGCGAAACTGGAAGAAAACAAAACTAGAGGTATTTCGGATTTCATGGAAGGAGAGCTCAATTGCTTACAGAGAGGCCTTAAAAGATGCTAGAACTAATTATTTTTCAACCCTATTAGAAGAAAATAAACATAATCCTAGGTATTTATTTGAACAAGTGACTAAACTAACGAAAAAGAAAGCTTCAAGCCCAGAAGTTTATAAGAAACACAGCAGTAATGACTTTATGAACTTCTTCACTTATAAGATTGATAATATCAGGGACAAAATTATAACTATGCAACCGTCTACTACAGTATCGCATCAGGGAGTATATTGTAGTCTCTGTGAGGAACATTTTGATTCATTTGTTGCTATAGGAGAGGAAGAATTTTGCAAAATTGTTAATTCATCTAAATCGACAACTTGTATGCTAGACCCTATACCGACTAAGCTACTGAAAGAGATGCTTCCAGAGGTCATAGATCCTCTTCTAGATATCATTAATTCATCTTTGTCATTAGGATACGTACCAAAAACCTTTAAGTTGGCTATGATTAAACCGCTTGTTAAAAAAACGCAATTTGATCCTACAGAATTAGTCAATTACAGGCCAATCTCGAATCTGCCTTTTCTGTCAAAGATACTAGAAAAAGCAGTATCCTCACAACTGTGTTCCTTTTTAGAAAGAAATAATATCTGTGAGGATTTTCAGTCCGGATTTAGACCGTACCATAGTACTGAGACTGCTCTCATTAAAGTCACAAATGATTTGCTCCTATCATCCGATCGTGGTTGTATCTCTCTATTAGTGTTACTTGATCTTAGTGCTGCATTTGATACTATCTGTAACAATTCAATGTGTTTGAGTTCTGTTTTGTGATCTTGGTTTCCCCTGTCTTTGTTATTTTGGTTCAGTCCTGTTAGTTTTCCCGCTCTGCCTAATTAGTTATTCCCGTCACCTGTGTTCTGTTCATTATCCTATTATTCCTTGTATATTTAAGCCCTGTGTTTTCCCTGAGTGTTGGTCGATCGTCGTCTATGTATGGTTGTGTGTAAACCCTGAAGTCCTGGAGTTTTGTTCTTGTTTCATTTTGAAAGTTTAATTTTGTTATTAAAACTATTATATTGAAGCTTCCGTGTCCTCGTCTTCGGTCACCTGCACCCAACCCTGACAGAACGATCGACCGTAAACAAAAATGAGCCGAAGAAGGAAGATGGAAATCTGGAAGCAGGCCTTTGTAGGAACCCGCCAAGCTGTGTTCCGTGGGACCCGTGGAGGTCGTAGTAGAGGAGGATATGGGCGATATAGTCCAATTAAAACCGAACCAGTCATCTGCACTGTGCACAAGTTTATTCACGAGTTTGATGACTTCACCGATCTCCCTCCTCTCATCGGTCCAGAAGAGACCGTCGCCTGCCCACCAGAGCCTGAGTCTGATCCATTTGATGACCTTCCTGAGCTTCTTCCGCCAGAGACCGTCCAGCCAGAGACCGTCCAGCCAGAGACTGTCCAGCCAGAGACCGTCCAGCCAGAGACCGTCCAGCCAGAGACCGTCCAGCCAGAGACCGTCCAGCCAGAGACCGTCCAGGCAGAGACCGTCCAGCCAGAGACCGTCCAGCCAGAGACCGTCCAGCCAGAGACCGTCACCTGCCCGCCAGAGCATGAATCCAGCCCCAAGCTCCCTGATGTGCTGGCCCCGTCCAGTTCTGAGTCTCCTGATGTGCTGGCCCCGTCCAGTTCCGAGTTCCCTGATGTGCTGGCCCCGTCCAGTTCCGAGTCCCTTGATTTGCTGGCCCCGTCCAGTTCCGAGTCCCTTGATGTGCTGGCCCCGTCCAGTTCCGAGTCCCATGATGTGCTGGCCCCGTCCAGTTCCGAGTCCCATGATGCGCCAGAGCCAGAGCCCGTTGACCCAGAGCCAGAGCCAGAGCCCGTTGACCCAGAGCCAGAGCCAGAGCCCGTTGACCCAGAGCCAGAGCCAGAGCCCGTTGACCCAGAGCCAGAGCCAGAGCCCGTTGACCCAGCGCTAGAGCCAGAGCCCGTTGACCCAGCGCCAGAGCCAGAGCCCGTTGACCCAGAGCCAGAGCCAGAGCCCGTTGACCCAGCGCCAGAGCCCGTTGACCCAGACCCCCTTGACCCAGCGCCCGTTGATGTCAAGTCTGTTCCCGTTCCTGAACCTGACCTTCTCCCCAAGAACATTTTGGGGGGGGGCTATACGCCTTCGCCGTGGCCGGCCAAAGATCCACGGAGGCCGGCCAAAGATCCACGGAGGCCCGGAAAAATAACACCGCCATGGCCACCCGAAGGGTCCTCACCGCCATGGCCACCCGAAGGGTCCTCACCGCCATGGCCACCCGAAGGGTCCTCACCGCCATGGCCACCCGAAGGGTCTTCACCACCACGGCCACCTGAAGGGTCTTCACCGCCGTGGCCACCTGAAGAGCCTGCACCGCCCCGGACGCCCGAGGGTCCCACAGCTCCGCCCTGGACGCCCGAGGGTCCCACAGCACCGCCCTGGACGCCCGAGGGTCCCACAGCTCCGCCCTGGACGCCCGAGGGTCCCACAGCTCCGCCCTGGACGCCCGAGGGTCCCACAGCTCCGCCCTGGACGCCCGAGGGTCCCACAGCTCCGCCCTGGACGCCCGAGGGTCCCACAGCACCGCCCTGGACGCCCGAGGGTCCCACAGCTCCGCCCTGGACGCCCGAGGGTCCCACAGCTCCGCCCTGGACGCCCGAGGGTCCCACAGCTCCGCCCTGGACGCCCGAGGGTCCCACAGCTCCGCCCTGGACGCCCGAGGGTCCCACAGCTCCGCCCTGGACGCCCGAGGTTCAGCCTGCACCGTCGTGGCCACGCCCACAGCCTGCACCGTCGTGGCCACGCCCACAGCCTGCTCCGCCTTGGCCACGCCCACAGCCTGCTCTGCCCTGGCCACGCCCACAGCCTGCTCTGCCCTGGCCACGCCCACAGCCTGCACCGTCGTGGCCACGCCCACAGCCTGCACCGTCGTGGCCACGCCCACAGCCTGCACCGTCGTGGCCACGCCCACAGCTTGCACCGTCGTGGCCACGCCCACAGCCTGCTCCGCCGTGGCCACGCCCACAGCCTGCTCCGCCCTGGAGGCTTCCTGGACCTGCACCATGCCCTCGTCAGCCTCCAGGGCGCCCACCCTCCCACCCCTTTGGATGTTATACGGCGCGAGGACGCGCCTTCGGGGGAGGTACTGTAACAATTCAATGTGTTTGAGTTCTGTTTTGTGATCTTGGTTTCCCCTGTCTTTGTTATTTTGGTTCAGTCCTGTTAGTTTTCCCGCTCTGCCTAATTAGTTATTCCCGTCACCTGTGTTCTGTTTATCCTATTATTCCTTGTATATTTAAGCCCTGTGTTTTCCCTGAGTGTTGGTCGATCGTCGTCTATGTATGGTTGTGTGTAAACCCTGAAGTCCTGGAGTTTTGTTCTTGTTTCATTTTGAAAGTTTCATTTTGTTATTAAAACTATTATATTGAAGCTTCTGTGTCCTCGTCTTCGGTCACCTGCACCCAACCCTGACACTATCGACCACAACATTCTTTTAAATAGACTAGAAAACTATGTTGGCATTAGCGGAATTGCACTAGCATGGTTTAAATCATACTTATCTGACCGTTTTCAGTTTGTATCAGTAAATGAAGAGATGTCTTATCGATCACAAGTTCAGTATGGCGTACCACAAGGCTCAGTACTAGGACCGCTGCTCTTCACTCTGTACATGCTACCATTAGGAGATATCATTAGGAAATATGGAATTAGCTTTCACTGTTATGCTGATGATACTCAGCTGTATATTTCTTCAAAACCTAACGAAACTTACCAATTCACAAAATTAACGGAATGCATAGCTGATATAAAAAATTGGATGACCAGTAATTTCCTATTACTAAATTCTGAAAAAACAGAGATTCTAATCATTGGACAAAAAACTTCCTCACCTAATAACCTAGAATACTGTCTAACACTTGATGGCTGCTCTGTTAAGTCTTCGACGTCAGTTAGGAACCTGGGTGTGCTCTTTGATACCAATCTTTCATTTGAAAGTCACGTGTCTAGTATCTGTAAAACCGCATTTTTCCATCTTAAAAATATATCTAAATTACGTCATATGCTCTCACTGACAAATGCGGAACAATTAGTTCATGCTTTCATGACCTCAAGGCTAGATTATTGTAATGCTCTACTGGGTGGTTGCCCTGCACGCTTATTAAACAAACTACAGCTAGTTCAAAATGCAGCCGCTAGAGTTCTTACCAGAACCAGGAAGTATGACCATATTAGCCCGGTTCTGTCAACACTGCATTGGCTGCCTATTAAACATCGTATAAATTTTAAAATATTGCTGATTACTTACAAAGCACTAAATGGTTTAGCTCCCCAGTACTTGAGCGAGCTCTTAACGCATTATAGTCCTTCACGTCTATTGCGATCTCAAAATTCTGGCCAGTTGATAATACCTAGAATATCAAAATCGACTGCTGGCGGTAGATCCTTTTCCTATTTAGCACCAAAACTTTGGAACAATCTTCCTAACACGGTCCGGGAAGCAGATACAGTCTGTCAGTTTAAATCTAGACTAAAAACACATCTCTTTGGCTTAGCATACACATAACACACTATAGATTTCTATAATTCAATGTTAGGCTGCATAGATTAGATCAGCCGGAACCGGGAACACTTCCCATAATTCCTGATGTACTTTGTACATCATAAGAAGGATGGCGTCTACGCTAATATTAGTCTCTTTGTTTATCCCGAGGTTTACCGCAGACGCCGGATCCAGGGCATATCCAGATCTGATGAAGGACCATCACATGGACACGATGACACGCATTATCAGGGCTGTGAAGGCCCATGGACACCTCACCACTCATCTCCTCACCGGCCGGATGACCCTACCCAACCAGATGAACTGGATAATATCGTGAAAGTTCTGATCCCATCTGACTCCTGACATTATGCTGCCTAACTCATAATCATACACTGTTCATTCGTTGGCCAAAGGAGGACTGGCCCCCCGACTGAGCCTGGGTTCTCCCAAGGTTTTTTTCTCCATTCTGTCACCTGATGGAGTTTTGGTTCCTTGCCACTGTTGCCTTCGCCTTTTGGCTTGCTTAGTTGGGGACATTTAATTTTCAATTGAACAATACTATTACAACATTGTTTTCCTGTTATCTCTGTAAAGCTGCTTTGAAACAATTTGTATTGTAAAAAGCGCTATATAAATAAAGGTGACTTGACTTGACTATGGCTATTCCAAATTAATGCACTTTCATACTGTATGTTCTATCATCAGAGTAAAAGCTTTGTGGCCTTAATGGCCATGGCAGTTCTGATTAACCTCCAGTGTGTACAGAGTTTATAATGGGGTCACAAGAACAATAATATGTTGCCTAATGTCTGTGAGCTTTTCGTAAGCTAATTGTAAGGAACGAGGCAGAGTCTGCTCTGAGCTGTGGTGACAGAAGTGCAAGGGAGGAAAGGGTTTTGTGCGAGGTAGCCATGCCATAGAATGACACTCTAGCAGACGTCTGTGCTAATAGGTTTCATGTGGCTGCCCCTCCACCAGCTCTGAGGGGGATGTGTCACACATGAACTCCTTTAGCTGCTCATGCTGTCTCTCTCCCTTGCCACTCTACTCCATCACAGTCCCTTGTGCAATTCTCTCCTCTCTCTCTCTCTCTCTCTCTCTCTCTCTCTCTCTCTCTCTCTCTCTCTCTCTCTCTCCCCTCTCTCTCTCCTCCTCTCTCTCTCTCTCTCTCTCTCTCTCTCTCTCTCTCTCTCTCTCTCTCTCTCTTCTCTGTGTGCATGAATTTGAGTGAAAGGCTTTTACAAAGGTGGGGCGGAAGTGCACCACAGGTACAGGCTGGATTTTTGATCATACAATTGTCATGTTGTATTGATACATCTACGTGTCTTTCTGCATTAGTGCCTTTGTCTAACTAGTAATTTAATATAGACCCTAGTCTGTAGATGCCATACGACATGATTTAGTATCTTAACCCTAGAATACATGAAGGGAGTCAAGTTGACATCATGGAAGTGACCTATTTGCATTTCAAGAATTATGGCTCACTATTGTATTTTTTTTGTTTTTGTCTTGCCATACAGTTTGTGACTGTTTCTCATGATCCAAAGTCCAAATTGAGTTGGTGTGTCCAACTTTTAAATGGTAATGGTCTCATTTCCACAAAAAGAACAGCAGTAAAATCTGCCCAAAAAGCCATCAACAGAAAAATGAAATAATTTTGTGGGAGATCTGCTCGTCCTGTCCGAAGGATGATAGTGAAATAATTAGCAAAACTGCCAGCAAATGTCACACATAATTGCAAGAATACTGATTATTATTATTATTATTATTATTATTATTATTATTATTATTATTATTATTATTATATCAAATAATCAAACAAATATTTTGGGGGGTCAAGCAGTCTTCCATTAAGACAATTTTAATTTGTGTAAAATTAAATATGGTGCCAATCCCAATACAATTCTGATAATGCAAATATGTCACATGCAAGTCTTTGAAATGACATTATATGTATTGTAAAAATAAATATTATACACCTATACAGATAGATGCACATATGTATTGAAATTAAAAAATGGATGTTGTAATTGACTTAAAGGTGCCCTATGTCAAAAAATCAATTCATACTCCACATATTCCATACCAGATGGGGGCAGTATACCTCCAGAAAGTTGGCCTACTCTAGTCTGTTTTTTAGTTTCAGGTTGTTAATCTTCTAAAACCGTAAAATAGTCCGCTTTGTCCCGCCAAAGCCTATTTTGATCGGTGAGGGATGTAGACTAGAATGACTGCTGCCGCTGCGCTTCACAGGGCGCGTTACGAGCAGAGAGAGAGACAGAGAGAGCGAGCCCCGGCCGCGCGCGCGCCACTCTCACGTCTTCAAACAACACGAGAGCGGTCCTGCTCTCTCTCCCTCGCGCATATTAATCAAATCAACTGACACGATAGTAAGACCGCAGTTTCACGTGGAGCATTTGGAGATTTTTAGAGATTAAAGAGATACAAGCAGTGCGAGTTATTCGTGTGTTGCAGTTTGGCTGGTGGTTATGTATGTTACCCGCATACCGCCTCCCATGGCCGAAACTGGTATTACAACACCTGTCGGGCCGGGGCTAGTAATGCTAATGCTAATTTAGGTTGATATCTCTGCAACACTATAACTTTTCATTTTTTTAATGACATCATCGCCCTTATTTCTTCTCATTCTTTTGATGCGTGTAGCTCATTTTTTGGATATTTTTAACCTCAATTATTACACATGGCACCTTTAAAGGATAATTCCGGTATTTAACACTTTGAGTCTATTTACCCATTTTGACGATGGGTCCTGTCTCGACTTTTAGACTATTTTAGGATCGCATCTGGGCGCTTCAGAGTGGCTGCCTACGAGCATACTGAAACATGTCCTTAAAACAACACTTAACATTAGTTCTCAAAACTGTGAGTGATTAGTGGTGTTCGTTGATGATTAAAAACAAATATATCGGCACAATGTATGCTTTCAATCCGTTTTATTTACTATAGTAGAACTATATTTTCAGATACCTCACAACCGCGTCTAAACTTCCGCTGGATATTTGAGTCTGAAGCGTTAGTACACTCCCGACCACTTGATGGCGACAACCACTTTGCCGCAGTTGCTCTGCTCACGCTAGCCTACTGAGAGACGGAGAACCGAGCGAAAAGACTACAACCATGTAAACAGACCCCTATCGGTTTCCGGTAGCGTAGTAATATCAACGAGCACTGAGGCTCCAACAGACATCACCGGAATTTAAAAAAATGGCAAATAAAACACGACAGAAACTGTATTTCGCTACGCTACTTGTTTTGGATCATCAACGAACACCACTAATCACTCGGTGAGTTGCACAGTTTTGAGAGCTAATGTTAAGTGTTGTTTTAAGGACATGTTTCAGTATGCTCGTAGACAACCACTCTGAAGCACTCAGAGGCTATCCTAAAATAGTCAAAAACTCGAGACAGGACCCATTGTCAAAATTTCTAAGTCCACCACTCTAGTTTATCCAAAACAAACTAGAAAATAGACTCAAAGTGTTAAATACCGGAATTATCCTTTAATGGAGCACATGTATGTTTCATTAAAGGTCAGAAAGGGAGGAATAATATGCTGTAGGTGCAGTATCATATGTCTGATTGCTTTGGAGTGTAGAAGGATGAGGAAAAGATGGGAATCGGGTTGAAAGGAGAGAAGGAGTACTGCTCGAAACATGAATGGATTTGACCTCATAAAACCCTTGAAGCAGTCTCAGGTTTCTCATTAAGACTGAGTGAAGGGAATCATCAGCGCAATGGGACAGCAAAATCATCTTATTATTGAATGATCTATGCCACTACACAGTTTAAGCATCTATATTAGAAGTAAATTTGATGATTTATATGTCATGATTACACAATGAGCTTATAATTGACCTTGGTAGAAACAATTATTATTGATGCAGCGCTGTATCAAAATCACTGAGAAGCCAATGATGGGTATTCACAAGGTTAGCATAAAACCAGAGCGGGAATATCTTGCTATTAATTATTCGCACTCAGGTTTACTGTGCCACTCTAAACACACAGAGCTGTTTGGTGACTCTGGCACATTGTGTTGTGATGGTTTGGGTGCTGCCCAACAACAGACTCATTATTCCCAATTATGCCTCCCCTAACATCCATCATAAAGTCCTGTTGTAAAGCATGTGGAAGGCCCATTAAAGGGTGCTATTAAAGAAGTCCACATGGGGTTGATGGAGATGGAGTGTGGGCTGGGAAGTGGGGCTAAGGAACGCTAGCTAACTGTACCCTCTGGGCTCCTCTGGAAAGTTTTACTGCTCCTGTGAGGAGGATTGAGGTAGTAAGGCTGGCTTGAAGATCCACAGCAAACCAGAGGCGCAGTGGGCTGGATTTATGGCTCGATCAAGTTTAGTTTCATAATTATGAACTCAGTCCTGGGAGTACTGACATACTGTGCACATTCTAATATGTTCTGAATTATTCAGTGAGTCATCAGTTATTTTAGATTTAAGGTGACGCCATTCCATAAGTTTGTGAAGGGCGTGTCTCATGTGGTAAGAGCAGTTCCATACAAGGTGCAGTGGAACCAGAATAATGCATATTGTGTCTGTTATCCAACATGACATCATGACTTTTGCGTAAACATACACGCCACTTTCAAGTCAAGTGGCGTGTTATTTATACGCATTTTGAGCTATCCGCGTGTATGCATGTATATCTACGCCGTTATGTCCGAGTGATTCGGCGTGTATGTACACGCTGTTAAAAATCCGAGCGAAATAAAGCCAAATTTTGATATACATCTGGGGGAGCGATATTTTTCTTACTAGGATGGTAGGGAAAGACTCATAAATGGGTATTTCAACCAGTGACGGGTAGGTTTAGGGACGGGGTTGGGGTAGGTCATATATTTATATATACAGTAATGTAACGTTAAGTCAACGGCGTTCATAAACACGCTGAAAAGCGATTATGCGTGTTGATAGCACGCCGAAAATGGAAATACGAATTGGTGTGTCATACGCAGTTTCATGAGATCAGTCTGCTGTTATCATATGAACGTATGATCTGAACATGTGCATTGTTCTTAAGTTTGCCATCTGTACGATTTTTAAATGTTTTTGAAAGAAGTCTCTTACTCATGTATGCACATTAAGACTGCATTTAGGCTATGACTATATTAATCCAGATACATTTGTAAATGGCGTTTTCGTTTCAAAACGCTCTCCGTCCACACTAGCATTTTTTAAGCATTTTCCAAAAGTTTCTCATCCACACTAAAATGTCGGAAAACACAAAATTCACCTTACTGTACATGCATATGTAACAATGCATGCAGGGAAGCTGAAGACAGAAGACTCAGGTTCTCACAAAACACTAAAAAGTTTAATTATTTCCTCAAAAAGCAAGCAAACAGGCAGTGCAAACACATCTCAACATAACAGAGACTGGACCAAGTCAAGTCAAGTCACCTTTATTTATATAGCGCTTTTTACAATACAAATTGTTTCAAAGCAGCTTCACAGAGATAACAGGAAAATAATGTTGTAATAGTATTGTTAAATTCAAAATTAAATGTTAAATGTCCCCAACTAAGCAAGCCAAAAGCCAATGGCGACAAAGGCGAAGAGAGGCGACAAAAGCGAAGAGATGCGAAAAAGGCGACAGTGGCAAGGAACCAAAACTCCATCAGGTGACAGAATGGAGAGAAAAAAACCTTGGAAGAACCCAGGCTCAGTCGGGGGGCCAGTCCTCCTTTGGCCAACGAACGAACAGTGTATTATTATGATTTAGGCAGCATAATGTCAGGAGTCAGATGTGATCAGAACTTTTACGATATTTATCCAGTTCATCTTTTTGGAGGGTGAGTCATCCCGCCGGTGAGGAGATGAGTGTGAACCAAGAGTGAAGGCAAGGGTGAGGCTTAAATAACAAACTGAAACAAGCTAAGAAATGACACAGAGCTGAAACCAATTAACTAATAATGGCGGTAACAATGGAAACTGAACAAAGGCGGGAAACTGAACAAAGGAACATGTGAAACTCAGATATGAACAAAACAGGGAAACAGTTAAAAAACAAACATAACCCGGACACTGCAAACCCTCATAAAAGCTCACTGAGATGATACAGACAGAACAGACATAATAAAGTTCTCTTATGGCAGAATCATTTTGTTTAGCAAAATATTGCACCATTTACTGATGGATCCAGGTTGCACTCACTCACCATTATATGTGTAGTCTAAAATCCAACTGCTCTAGTGTTTTGCCTCAGGAAAGCAATCACGAGTAAATTTTCTGTCATCTTTGCAGGACTGTGATATGAAGAGTGTGCAAAGTAACATATTTAAGCAACTGTGTGAAAGTGAATAGCACATAACAGGCACAATACCAGCATAAACATGAACATCTATCGGTACAATATACGGTCATGACTAAACATGCATCATCGGTTTCAAATACCTCTGTTTTTACAGTCCTCACTACAACTCGAAAACAACGGTTTTAAATTGATACACTTTGGAGAGCATTTTCAAACGAAAACTAGTTTAGACAAGGCCATATTTGATCAAAATACAGTAAAAACAGTAATATTGTGAAATAATATTATACTTTTAACATTATAAATAGTTGAATTATACATTTTAAATTCTGTTTTATTCCTATGATGGCAAAGCTACATTCTAAGCAGTCATCATAACAGGCTATAATATTATCATTATTATAACAATTCTATTACATACAAATATATAATATATGGACAAATATATACCAATAGCCTATATGTTATATTTGTGCTCTGGGCAAAATAAAGCTGCAGTAACGATATTTCCAAGCATATGTGGTGGCTCTGGCCTCTCTGTCTTTGTGTTTGTTATTTTGGCTCTGTATTTTGCTCCAAAACTGCTTAGTCGGCTAGCTGCTGTCCTCTTGCTGGGAATGTTTTGCTGTAACAGCCAAAGGTAGCACTCACCTGACTTTATCTCCCTGTGCACTGTCGCTTATGGTCTGATTAGACGTGAGACCTGTGATCTCACACTAAGGTGCCCTCAATGCAAAATGCTCTTAGAAGAGGCAGGGAAGAAATCAGATTACTCCCCTAAAACTGGGGGGCATTCAAGACACCTGTGACAGACAGCACAGCAGAGCATCCCCTATGAAGGTCAGTCTCAGCTGACCTGGGCATCACTATATTCATGTTTGCAGTTGCCTTCCAGCACAAACCCAATTACTACTGTCTGCTTTGACAGTCAGCTCCTGATATGCACAGCATGGTCACCTTCATTGAAATAATTTTAGGCAACATAGAACCATGATTAAAAAAAATGGGAGAGAAAAAGGTTAAGGTTATTACAATTATATATACAGTGGCCCCACAAACTGTTTGGACACTTTGGTCATACATTATTTAGGAATGTTTTGTATTCTAGAAATATATATATATATATATAAAAACAAGTAGCATTTATTAAAACAGATATATACAGTAGACACTGCTGGTGAAAAGTTTGGAATAATTCAGATGTTTAAATGTTTTTTTTGAAATAAGTCTGTTATGCTCACCATGGCTAAAGATATTTGAGGAAATTGATTGAAAGTGACAGTAAATACATTACAAAAGAATTATATTTTAAATAAATGCTGTTCTTTGAAATTTCAGTTCATCAAATAATCCTGACAAAAATGTATCACGGTTTCCACACAAATATTAAGCAGCAAAAACGCCTCGGTTATGACTGTAACCTTGGTTCTCTGAAGAGGCAGAACGTCGACACGCTGTGTCGTACAGTAATTTTACGAGACTATGGGAATGCCTCTGTGTGATTGTGTGCAGAGCCCGCAGCAGCACATACGTCATGACGAAAAGCCCCAGAAAGCAAGGCTTTTGAAGCAGCTACTCATAGTAGAATGGAGCCGAACAGCCAAAGGAAAAGGCATCAACTACCTACTTGCTCATTCTCTGCTTAGACGTTGGGTACCCTTTTCTAGTTGACACAAAGCATACAAAGAGTTGATCAGACTTACGCCACATGACAGCTATATGAACATAACATCAAGTCCCCTCACTGGGCAAAGCAGATTTAATTTATCCTGGTCTGATGTACAATGGGGCAGAAAACAGAAGGCCTACAACACTATAGATCTGGCCATATAAGTGGGGACCTTAGAAACATAAACCAGCTTAGGGTGAAGAAAAGTACAGATGCAGACAGATAATGCGATTAATCGCGATTAAATATTTTAATCGTTTGACAGCACTAATCGCAATGTATGGGTTCAATATACATGGAACAACAGTGACAGATTCACTCTGTGTAAGCATCCTCCCATCATCCTTCCAGACAAGAAGGGGTAGAGGCTTGCATAGGGTGCTGGATGGGGTGCAGCAACTGTGGCCCTTTGGTAAAGATTCGTCCTATTCGTCGGTCTCGACGTGGCGCCGACTGACCGACTGAAGAGGAAGGTCTCGGTTACATATGGTAACCCTCGTTTCCTAAAGGAGGGAACGGAAACATAAGCTCGGACTGGGCATAATAGATGTACTTTAGCTTGATCAGCCGACACATGCGGTGGAGGATGAAATGCCTGCAAGATTACAGACCGTGCCACATTTGCAGGCACCTTAGGCACATAGCCGGGTCTAGGGTGGAGATTGGCTCTCACTCTGCCAGGAGGCAAGAGGGAGCAACAGATAGCGCCTGCAGGTCCCCGACTCTATTTAGGGACGTGAAAGCTAGCAGGAAGGCTACCTTCAGGGTTGCATATTTCTCGGACAACTCATCCAAAGGTTCGAAGGGTGCCAGTGATAAACCTTCAAGAACCACTGCCAGGTCCCACGTGTGAATCCTGGCCTGGACGACATGCCTCATCCTCCTAGCTCCACGAAGGAAATGTATTATAAGTGGATGTCTCCCCAAAGTGCCCACCCCTAAAGGTGTGTGGAAGGCAGCTATGGCCACCACATAGACCTTAAGCATGGACAGGGAGAGCCCGTCAGAGAAGCGACTCTGGAGGAACTCCAGCTCTGAAGCCACTGGGCTGTTAACTGGGTCCAACGGATGTTCTATGCACCATAATTTGAATACATTCCATTTTAATGCATACCGTTTCCTCGTGGAGGGGGCTTTAGAGTTTAAGATTGTCTCAACAACCCAAGTTGTGAGACCAGCATTTCTGAGTTGGTCCCTCTCAGCGGCCAGACCCACAGCTTCCCCAGCTCCGGCTGAGGGTGATATATTTTTTTCCCCTGCCTGAGACAGAATATCTGTCCTGATGGGGATTTGCAAAGGAGGGCCTGCTAGGAGAGCTGTTATGTCTGAAAACCATACTCGGGCCGGCCAGTACGGGGCTACTAGGAGAAAGCTGATCCCATGCCACCGGACCCTCTCTAGAACCCCTGGGAGCAGAGCTATCGGGGAAATGCGTGCAGGCATTGCCTCGGCCACGACTGCACCATGGCATCCAGTCCAAGGGGAGCTAAATGTGTGAGCGAAAACCAGAGCGGACAGTGTGTGTTCTCGTGAGAGGTGAATATATCCACTTCCGCCTGACCGAACTTCCTTCATATCAACTCCACCGTTTCGGGGTGGAGTCTTCATTCTCCGGGCCTCAGCCCCTGCCTCGACAGGATGTCTGCCCCCACATTTTTGTTCCTAGGAATGAACATTGCTCTGATTGAGTGTAGTTTGCCCTGGGACCAAAGACAAACCTGGTGCGCCAGTCTGCATAGAGGGCGTGATCTCAGGCCCCCCTGTCGATTTATATATGAGACCACCAACATATTGTCTGTTCGTATTAGAACATGATGACTTCTAAGGTCCGGAAGGAACTGTCTGAGAGCCATAAATACTGCCAACATCTCCAGGCAATTGATGTGCCACGAGAGATGGTGGTCCTTCCATGGACCCCTGGTGTAGCGCCCCTCACAGGCTGGGGAGCGGTCTTGGAGGACCGCTACACCAGGGGTCCATGGAAGGACCACTCCCCAGCCTGTGAGGGACGCATCTGTGGTCACTATTTTTCTCTGACACAGTGCTCCCAACACAGGGACTTGGGACAGGAACCAGAGTTTCTTCCACATGACCAAAGAACGAAGGCATCTGCGTGTTACTTTGATCGTGCAAAATGGGTTCCCCCTTGGGGAAAACCCTCTGGTCATCAGCCACCACTGCAGGGCCCTCATATATAGCAGACCAAAATGTATTACATTCGACGCTGCTGCCAGGAGACCCAGAACCCTTTGAAAATGTTTGACAGTGATGGCCTGGCCAAGCTTGATACTCGTGACTGTGGTCAAGATAGTGTTTATATTGTTTAATTTGTATCATCTTTACTATTAATCTGGTGTCGTGCCACATACCTGATTTAAATATTATGCGGGAAACAGAAATCCGATCGGTTATCCAGATACAGAGGCTACTTTATGTGAACAAATGTAAACGCACCATGTCCTGATTGGCTAATGATCCGATCTGCTTGATCGGATCACGGTGATCGCATGTTAATGCAAAGTGTAAACGCAGCCAAACAGTCACACAGAACGCTTGCTGAAGAGCAGAATGCTGACACTGTCGTGATCCGATGTCCTTTCATAGCTTCCGCATCACCGTCACATGTGACATCACAAGTGACGTAATGACGCAACACCAATCGAGATTGTACTAGTTCCATACAGTCTTCAGAAGCATCATGCTGAAGGCCTTCCCCAATGTGTCAATTCTCAACGCAGCGCAAGCTGCTTCGAAAGAGAATACTACACATCTTTTGGCGAGTTTTTTACCCTATTTACTGTCTGGGCAAGTTGACACTTGTTGCCAAAAGTCAGAGGCAGTCTGCAGATTTGAGTTTACAGATTTCACATAAAATCGTATATGATGGAAACATATTTTTAGCTTCAATGTTAGCTTCAATCCATTTTGAGGATGTCAAACATGTTTGATATTTTTAGCCGATTTTAGAACAAATGAAAACAATATGTGTTTTAAAACCGTCTCAACATCAAACGTGTTACTGTATGAGTTTGTGTCTGGTAGTTTGTGATCCTCAGTCAATTTGTGTATGATGCCCAGTTTTTCCTCTGTAAAACTCTGTAAGTCAGCAAGTGTATAATGCCCGGACCACAATTTCAACTGAGAATAGATCATTATCATTTGGTTGCTAGAGGGGAGAGGTCATTATCCTGCCCTTGTGCCAGTAAACACGTCATCAAAGAGGCAATCGATGTTGTTGTAAGAGGGAGGCAGAAGTTAATTTGATTAAATATTATGATGGCAAAGAGTTTAATATAATAAAATAAAAAAATAAAAAAGTAATAATGATGTGCATGAATAAATAATTTATAATAAATACTGCAATTATCCATACAAATAACAATTTTGTTTTAATGCTGACTCTGGGTGTGACTTTGGCATCCAAAAAGTATTTCTTTTTTAGTTGTGTTTAAGAAAAATAAATATGACCAAGCCTTCTATCATTAATAAAAAGATGTGGATTATACTCAATTCATTCGGAAAAGTTTTTTTTCCCCTCTTACTCTTTTATTAATATTGATGGGCATAGCACTGCATTGGTTTTGTGCCTGCCATACACTTAAAAACAAAGTTTTATTTTCCTGAGCAGGCACACAATGCAGCATCCCAGGCACTTGAGGGAACAAACAAGGCTTGAGGGAGTGTACCATCTTAAGGTAAATATTATCAGTGAATCATACTCAGTATGCTGTTGAATGGGTTCTGAAAGAGCTTGAATTCAAAGCTATATGCAAAGACTATATGCCAAATAGCTGAGAGGGTTTTGAAAGTCTTATTAATATGTATGAGTTTGTGGAAAGGTGTGTTAGAGTTTGAATGGAAAGATAGCTTTTTGTTGTATTGGAAATTGTTAAAACCAATATTCATATACAATTTTAAACAAATGACAATGAATAAGATGGAAACTACTGATTTAGGAAAAAAAACAATTATTCAATATTAATTTAGTCTGAAAAAAAAACACTAGATGGCACAAAAAATAAGCTCTTTTCTAAACAACCGCTTTTTATGATATTTACTTACTTATGCCCATCACCCTTGCCAAAAAGGTTGGTATTGCTGATGGTGTCAGGCCAGTGGATATGAAGAATTCTTCTGAGACAGCTGCTGATGAAGGTTTGGACCTGATGGTCATCTTGGCCATCCTCCAGTTTTCTGCTCCATACAGCAACACTGACTTCACATTGGAGTTAAACAGGTGGATCTTTGTTGTCACTTTGACAACAAAGATCCACCTGTTTAACTCCAATGTGAAGTCAGTGTTGCTGTCTCTGGAGCTCCATATGTTCTGAGCTGTATGTAGGCCGCTCTTGCTTTGCCAGTCCTTGCCTTGATATCTATCTGTGCCGTCCTGTTGGTCAACGCTGCTGCCCAAGTAGGTGAAGGACTGGACTTCTTCCAAGGGACTTCCATTCAGCATGACTGCGTCCTTGCTTGATGATTTTATCTTTAGAATCTTGGTCTTATCTCTGTTAATGTTGAGGCCATTCTGAGATGAGATAGTTCACACTACATCCGTCTTCTCTTGCATCTGCTGTTTGTTGTGGGATAGAAGAGAAATGTCATCAGCAAAGTCCAGGTCCACAAGGTCCACTGGATTCCATTATTTTCTTTCTTGTGGTTTTCTTCATAACCCAGTCAAAAGCAAACAGGAACAGGAAAGGTGACAGCAGGCAACCTTGTTTCAGAGCAGTTTTCACCTGGAAGCTGTTGGTGAGCTGCCCTCCATATGACTCTTCAAGACATTCCATCTTAAGATTTTCTGATCAGGTTGACCAACTTAACTGGAATGCCGTAGTGTCGAAGGAGCTTTAAAAGAGTCTCTCGATCCAAGCTGTCAAATATCTTCTCGTAGTCAACAAAGTTGATATACAGGGGAGAATTTCACTTGAGGGACCATTCAACTATGATACACAGAGTATTGCAATCTGGTCCATTCATGATCTATTCTGCCGGAAGTCAGCTTGTTGATCTCGAAGCTGTGAGCTGTAAGCTTTTGATGATGTAAGTGATGCAATTTTGAAATGTGGCTGATCCTTGACTCGATCGCGGATAGCAAAGGTGATTCTGCGATAGTTTGATCAAATATTTAATGTTATTTTAAAATGTTATAAATGTATGTAGCAAATGAGAATCAATAGAATTATTGTCTATGTTTTGAGACAATGGTCTTGTTAATGATTTTCAGTTTTGATCAAGGTAAATAAAGCAAAAGTTTTTTTAATAATGGAAGAATATGTAAAAGTATGGTATTTTGGGTAAAAGGAGCCCCTGATGTTGGGCCAGAGATAATCAACATTTTTATAATGCAACCATCATATTTAAAAATTGGCACAGTTATGTTCAGTTTGTCTTAGTTATCTTATCATGGACTTTTAGTTTGTTTTCATTAATTCTCATGTGTTCCTTTGTTTGACTATCCCGCCACTCCTTTGTTTCTATGGTCACCGTCATAGTCACTTGCTCATCTTGTTTGAGTACTATTTAGGTTCTGTCTTCACAGTTTGTCATTATTCGGTCATGTTTATGTTGAATGTTGAATTCTCTGTCGAATTTGAACCACTGAATTTGTTGAAGCGAATTTGTAAAGCGAAATATGAAAATTGACTGAAAATTGCATGTTGAATTATAGGTTGTATTATTAAACATAATTAACATTTTGGAAGTGAAATCTGAAGGTGAATATGGATTATTTCATTTTTAATAATGAAACTGTGTGAATGTTTTGAGTTGAAATGTTAACAGCTTAAAGGAGAACTCCGGCGCAAAATGAAATTTGGTCTAATTACACATTGTTACCTAGTCAACTGTTATCTGAGATTTGTTTTCATGATTATCGAATGTAAATACTTTTATCTCTAAAACCAGTTTAGCCTATAACACTAGTATAACGCTAGTATATAGGGCATAGAGTAATGACAAATAAAAATCGCTAGTTAATACCACTAACAAGGCTCAAAATAGCCCAACACTAACACGGTAGCATAATCAGGGTCCCTACATACAAACCGAAGCATTGAGAACGTTGTAAGTGTACAAACAGTTTAATAAGAAGATATTTTATACATACAGTCAGCTTCGCGAAAACAGATAGGAGCCATCTTTGGAAAACAGTCTCGAGCAATCGAACCACGAACGCCGAGCCACCTTATCACAACAACTGGCTCGTTCACATCTCAACAGCGCACTTGGCTCGGCGTTCGTGGTTCGATTGCTCGAGACTGTTTTCCAAAGATGGCTCCTGTCTGTTTTCGCGAAGCTGACTGTATGTATAAAATATCTTCTTATTAAACTGTTTGTACACTTACAACGTTCTCAATGCTTCGGTTTGTATGTAGGGACCCTGATTATGCTGCCGTGTTAGTGTTGGGCTATTTTGAGCCTTGTTAGTGGTATTAACTAGCGATTTGTATTTGTCATTACTCTTTGCCCCATATACTAGCGTTATACTAGTGTTATAGGCTAAACTGTTTTTAGAGATTAAACTATTTACATTCGATAATCATGAAAACAAATCTCAGATAACAGTTGACTAGGTAACAAAGTGTAATTAGACCAAATTTCATTTTGCGCCGGAGTTCTCCTTTAAATATTATACCATGTTGAATTTCAGCTCATAAAAATGCAAGACCTAAAAATCCAATGCATTAAAATGGAAGCACGGTTGATGCAATGCATTTTTTTTTTTCAAATTAGTGCAATTCAACAAAAAATAAGTAAAATATACTTTAAATGTTACAATTGAATAACCTTTTTCATAAAGGGAGGCATAATAATGAAAATCTCGCTCTACTCGATTAATTAAAATATAAAAATTGATTAACATATTTCTTTTTCAAAATGTTCCGACATTGTTTCATTAAAGTTCATAATCATTCTACACATTTTATTTTAACAGCTGCACGAAATCTCCACTATGGTTAGGGGTTTATCATGAATAATGATAAAACAAGTTTATAAAACACTTTTTCTACAACATACAGCCTATATATATATTCTGAGATTATCTGTTAAGAGAACAGCAGCTATCTTTAGCAGCTGTTCTGTACTTCATCAAACTTACGAGAAGTTACCTAGCGAGAAGTTACCTAGCAGATCTTAAAGTTTTCAGGCTCATCCTTCATCCTTATGTGCCCTCTACAGACAGACAGAGGAACTAACTGCACTACTGTGGCTGCATTCTCTATGTTCCCAGATGAAATAAGACAAGGACATGTACATTTAATGCAGGCTCATAAAACATTTTGGAAGAGGGAGGGGTTGACCTAGAAACATGGGTTTGTCGACAGTGGGAAAAGAGCCCTAAAGCGCTTTACTGGGGCTGTGCAGAAATCCTAAATCTAAACAGTGGAGGGCAGTGAGCTCTGAGGCTTTTATACACCAAGCAAAGAACGGGTGAATTTCTTTCTTCTTGCAACCTCTCTGTCTCACTCACTCACTCACTCTCTCCAAATTTTTTTCTTAGTCAACCATGACAGAAAGTTTCTGACTGGATTTTAGTGAACTTTTTTCTGAAGTTCTGTCTTCCTCTCTCTGTCTCTTTTCCCACTTATTTATTTTAGAAGTTCTCCCACTTCTCCCACGTTATTTTTGGAAAAAAAAAATAACGACTTTATTCGACTATTCAATTACTTCCTTGTGGGCCTGAGACAAGAGTTCAAGAGATTTCCAGGACGCATGCATGAGAACTGAGATGAGGACGTGAAGAAGAGGAACGTCATTGCCCAGGGACGAGCATGTGGAGAATCAGTGGTTAAGAGTTTATATTTGCAATGATACCACAACAGTATAGCCAGAACCTTGTGTTGTGTTCTCATCATTTAAATGACGAATCATTCAAAAACATAAATGAATTCAAATGTGTATTCGCAAGCTGGTTGTTCCTGAAGGAGGGCTCAGTACCCAGTGTATATGGATCAGCTTCCTTCTCCGAATCACAACCTGTAAGTATTATTAATAATTGTTGCTTTTATGGGTTTCGTAGCGTCGGGGGCGCGAGGAGGGAAGGCACAGTAAGTATGTGTGTGTGTGTTGTGTAAGTAATGCTCAGCGCAGCTTCTAGGTCTAGGTCTCCAATGTCAATTTTTTTAAATATGTGAAATGTTTGTCGCTGTTATTGGAGCTGTCATAAAGACTAGAGCAGTGCCTTGTAGTACTGCAGTGCTTTATCAATATGTTTATGCATTGGGCTAACAAACAATAACTGACTGGGTCATCTGACCAATCACCACTGATTAGCGTCACTCAAAAGAGGGGTTTGGAAAAATAAGTCATTGAACGAATCATTAGGGAGTCGGTGAGCAAATCAGGTAAAAATAAATGCATATTATAAGACAACAAAAGTGTTTGTTTTTTTTTGTCATTGTATGCATGTAAAACTGTTGTTGGGGTCTCCCAGAACAATATTAGGAACATTTTAAATGCCATAATAGGTGCCCTTTAAACTTCAAATATGCGGTTTATTTATAAAGGTAGTGCCTAATTGGATTTTTTTTTTTATGTTTTCAGAGATGTGAGCTCTATGCTGTCTATATTAAATGAAGACAAAACATTAATTTGATTGATATTTTGTCTGAAATTAAACCTTTTTTTTTTCAAACAGCATGCGGCACAACTGAGCATTATACTGTTAAAATTACAACATAGGAGAAAAAGTGTGATTATTACTTAAAAAATAAATGTTTTCATAATTTATTATTATTAGTGTTAGTATTATTATTCAATTGAGATATATAAATTATACTGTACAACAATAATATATTATCAAGTTAAACCAAACTTTTATTTTGACATGTTGACCTTTGAGTTTCCATATGTTGCGTTTCCATGTGTTGATATAACAATATCAATGTGGTGAAGACCTTTGAGTTTCCATGTGTTGCGTTTCCATGTGTTGATATAACAATATCAATGTTTTTTTCTTAAATGAAACCGTAGAATGCTGATGAACTTCAGTGTCTCTCAGAGCTGCTCTGGAAATGAAGTTCATGCATTCATGTTCTCATATAGTGAGACTGCAGAGGCTTAAAGACCCCCTCCAATGAAAATAATGTTTTTCTAGGCGTTAACATGTTCTTGTGTTTTTTTTCTTATGTTAGAGGACATATCTTGAGAAAAATAAGTTCAAAGTTGTATTTCTGAGTATTTCTACATTCAAATGGCTGTGAATCAGTAGCAGACGCTAAAATGCCATTTAAAATAGACTGGAGTTGTGACGTAGTAACTCCACTGGGCGGGGCCACAAGCTCATTCTCCCCTCCGCCCCGCCCGCGCCCGCTCTGGTTCTGAGGAGTAGAGAAGATGATGGCGGATCAACACCTATGTGCGGTAGCAGGTTGCAATGCTAAGAGGAGAGATAGTGGTATTAGCTTTCATGCTTTACCAAAACATGTTGCTGTGAGAGATAGATGGATTACGTTCCTTGGTCACGGCAATGTTAAAAACCACACATCGGTTTTGCGGTCAGCACTTGACTGTTTCACTTTCACCAACTGGCAGAAGAAAAAAAATGGGCTTCGTCAGTAGCCTAAATTGTTATTGAAGCCGGATGCAGTGCCTTCCATCAAGACACCATCAACTGGACAGCGTGTGTCTTTACCAGTAAGTTTTTTTTTTTTCGGTCGGGAGCTAGTTCAACGATCCCACCTGTTTGTTAGCACAGTGCGGCCAAAGTCCAAAGTGCGTCTCCGCGCCAACGGCTCCGCCCACAACGCAGAGGCGAATTGCTAATGAGCTACTGCCGCTCGGCTGAAGCAAAGTCCCAGAAAACGGCACAGGTTTTGTGAATTTTGCTAAAAATGGCATAATCATAATTTAAAGGCCACTGGGAATGTTTAAAAATAGCTCAAAATATGATCGGAGGGGGACTTTAAGAACTGTCTGTGTGTGTGTGTGTGTGTGTGTGTGTGTGTGTGTGTGTGTGTGTGTGTGTGTGTGTGTGTGTGTGTGTGTGTGTGTGTGTGTTGTTGTGTAGGTGTGTTGGTGTGTTGGTGTGTTTGTGTGTTGTGTGTTAAATTAAACCACGCGCCTGTGCCACGCATTCACACAGAGACATGCAGAACATGCAGGATTCGTATGTAAATAGTCTTACTCTCATGCGCTGATGTGTTCTTCTTAGGTACTGAAATTTGGCACAGATTGATTTAATGTGACTCGGTACTCAGTAGTACTGATGTAATTTGGTCGGTGCCGTTAAAAGTACAGAGTTTGGTACCTAACCCTCATTGTTCCCTGAGAAGGGAACGAGACGCTGCGTATTTGTTAACCCTCAAATGCTCTTAGTTTCCTGTTTACACTCAGTGCATTTGGGGTCTATATGACCCCAAAGATGCATAGAGCTATTGTACAAAAAATATAAATTTTAATAATACAAATTATATATCATTTTTTTCGTTTACTTCTCATCTATATTTTTATGCTGTGTTTTGGGGGATATGAAGTACTTTTTTACCTATTTACTGCAGAATTCCTCAACTACAGCATTAGCATAAATATGAAATATTACATTTTTATGAAAAAAACACATTAATGATGATCAAATTTAAATACGAGTTGTTTCTGGATATTGATCTAGGTGTTAGATGCATAATTCTGCCATCTGCTGGTTAGATGTCTTTTTGTAGATAATATATTTTTAGCCAGAAAGTGTAATAACCATATACTTCCAGCAGAGGCCCCATAGAGATCCATTCATTTTTCTGGATGTGACTTACTGCTCTTATAACAGCTTTTGTTATGAATATATATATTTAAACATTTAAAATACATTATATCAGTATTTTGTCAAAGTTTAGAATTATTTTTGTTGTTGTTTGAGGTCTTTTGAAGTATCTTGTTATTGCAATAATGTTTTATAAATTTGCTGTAATGCCAAATAAATTTGCAATAATGCCACATAAGTTGCCACTAAAAGAAAATACTTGATTGCAATTACATATTATTTCCATAATCGAAATGTATAAAATGATTAACTTTAGAATAAGAAATTAATTTTTAAAAAGTAAATATAAACAAAAAACATAACACTAGGCGGATAGGAACAGTGAAGAGTAAACACACCTGTGTGTCTGTGTGTGTTTGTGTGCGCGCACGTGCATGTGTGTGTGTGTAATCATGCTCATTCCACATTGTTTTTTTGCTCCAATGCCAGGCCTTCATTTATGTGTGAACATATTTAGATTCATGCTGGAATTATTGTTTTTTTTTGCCAATTTCGATAAAAATGCTCTCTTTTGCAGTCACACCTGTTTGTTTGTGTGTCTCTCTGTGTGTGTGTGATATGTGTGTAGTCATGTTCTTTCCATATTGCATTTGTGCTCTCATACCATACCTTCATTTGTGTGTGAATTTTTTTAGATTTATGCAGAAATTATTAATTTTATTTCCCAACTTCTATAAAAATGCTCTCTATTGCAGTCACACCTCTCTCTATCTGTGTGTGTATTTGTGTCTCTGTCTGTGTGGGCGCACATGTGTGTGTGATAATGTTCATTTCCACATTGTATTAGTGATCTAGTACCAGGCCTTCATTTATGTGTGAGAATTTTCAGATTTATGCTGGAATTATTGATTTTATTTGCCAATATCTATAAAAATGCTTTCTATTTGAGTCACACCGGTGTGTGTGTTTATGTCCGTGTGCACCTGTGTGTGCAAGTGATCATGTTCGTTCCACATTGCATTTGTGCTCTAGTACCAGGACTTCATTGTGGTATAGAAATTTTCAGATTTATTCTGGATTAATTGATTTTTTTTTACAAATGAAAAATAAAAAACAATTTTTTTTCGATTTTCCCATTCATTTCAATGTGGGGTCATATTGACCCCAAAGGTCATAAGTGTGACTTTTTTTTTTACATACCTTTAGAACAACCGAATCAATCCCAGTTTTTTTGTGTGTGTATATATAGATAATGTAGGAAAAGTGACAAAATTTTATGCAACTGAGATGAAGGGAACCATGTTTATTTACTTCAGAAAAGTCGATTGGGGTCATATAGACCCCAAGGATCAAATAAGGGTTAAGAATCAATGCTTTAACGCTTCTGTGTGATTACATTTGAAGCACGTGTCTAAAATCAGTCCAGTGGCGAAACGGGACGTCAAGGGCAGGTGACGTCATGACCAGGAAGCTTAAAAGTACATCCGGAATAAGCTTCCAATAGCCAAAGCAAGCAGATCACATGGATCCTGGAAGTATGGCAAGGTGAAGCAGAATCTCGTTCCCCTTCAGGGAATAAGGGTTATATTTGTGACCCGAGACAATATCCAAGCATAGACACTTTGGGAACACTTATACCCAAACATCCATGCTTAAAATTGCCTGTCTGTGTAAATACTGAGAGCAGAACTAACACATATGTACCTGTAATCCCGGGGCAGAACCCAAGTTCAGATTGTAAAACTCACTAATGTGTATGGAGAGGATGGGCCTGCTTCATCATAATGTCTTGTAGGGGGACCCCTGACAATAAGGTCTTGGAGGCTGCCATGCTCCTGGTGGAATGAGCTCTGACCAGAGACCACATAAACAAGAGATATAGCCTCAACTATCCACTCACTTAATGTCTGTTTGAATGCAAGGAGCCTTTTTTAGCCAATCCAAAGCAGACAAACAGTCAGAGGGAAGGTCTGTGCAAGGAAGCATCCAGTGTTCTAACTGGAAACACAAGGTTCAGCTTACCCTGATCCTGATCTCTGAAAGATAACAGGCCTTGGCAAATTGGTTGTCACTTTAGGGACATAGCCCGGTATAAGAATAAGAATGCCTTAACCATCCTGGTCCAAACTTGGCATGAGCTAGAAATCTCAAATTATGGCTTGAATGAAATCTGTGTAAAATGTTTCATATCCTTATTATAAAAAGCATGTCTAACCTGTACTCTATTAGAGCGGGAAAGTTAGGAGACTATCAGATAACAGAGAAACAGCCACCAGTGGACAAAAGACGATACCTAATTGGCCAGAACCTCTCCAGGAGGCTGGACAGACATATCAGGTTAAAAGTCAGACGAGTAGATTTGGGAGATGAAAACAGGTTAGGAATGAACAGCTTCATTCAAGCCATCTAACTAGTCTCGTTTCACTTACTTTTCTTCCTTTAACTTAGTTTCCTTTCTTTTCCTTTGAGAGTTGTGAGTTATAAGTTAAGCTTTGCCGCAAAGTTTAGTCAATGCTTCTACAGCCTTTGCCCGCAACAAAACTTCAGCCACGAAAAAGACTATGTCTCCATTCATTCGCCAACACACCAATGTGATTGTCTTCTCAAGAAAGAAGTAACTCCAGACACGAGACAGCCGGAGAATCAATAAACTGAGAGATACCCTTTTCAAGCCAAAGACGCTGACAAAGGGAATATCCAAAAACAAACACAAGTAGCCTTCAGACTCTTGGCTCGCAAGCGTCTGTTCCCCCTTAGGCATCACCCCATACCCGTGTTCTTTCAACCCCGATATCTGAATAGTTATGGGCTTGAGGGCTGATGAGACTGGAAGAGTAAGTCTTGTTCCATGACCTTGAAACTTCTTTATGGAGATCAGGAAGCAATGTAACGCAGTGTGATTTACCTGGACGTTATAATTCAGGTGATAGAAAGCACTCCTCCTAATTGCTTCCTGGACGAGTGCCCTGATTCTCAGCCGGCCAATTGATGTTTAGCTTTGACACAGCACATTTACTGTGTCACATGCACCAGCTCCAAATTCAGTGGATTGACGTGGTGAATCTTCAATATCCCCTGCTTCGATGCTCAGCACATCCACCCATCAGAGCTAGACAGCTGAAGCGGGCTCTCTTCCCTTTCACCAGGTCGGGGAACCATACTCTGCCCGGCCAGCGCGAGGCTATAAGAAGTAGGTGAACCCGGTCCCTGCGAACTCTCTCCAGAACTCCCGGGCGCAGAGCGATTGGGGGAAAAGCATACACCCGCAGCCTCGGCCACGTCTGTACCATAGCGTCCATTCCGAGAGGAGCTGGATGCGTGAGGGAGAACCAAAGTGGACAGTGAGACGTCTCTCAAGATGCAAACAGATCCACTTGTGCTCGGCCGAACACCCTCCATATCTGCTCCACCACCTCGGGGTGGAGCCTCCATTCCCCGGGCCTCAGCCCCTGTCTCGACAAAATGTCTGCTCCTACGTTCTGATCCCCAGGAATGTAAGCTGCTCTGAGTGACAGCAGCTTCTCCTGAGACCACAAGAGGATATGGCGCGCCAGTTTGCATAATTGGCGAGAGCTCAGACCCCCTTGGTGATTTATATAGGCAACTAGCGATGTGTTGTCTGTATGTACTAGCACATGGTGTCCCCTGAGATCTGTGATAAAATGCTTGAGAGCCAGAAATACCGCCAACATCTCTAAACGATTGATATACCATGAGAGATGATGATCTTCCCACAGACCTTGAGCCGAGCGACCCTCTAGGATCGCCCCCCAGCCTGTGAGGGACGCATCCATCGTAAGCAACTTGCGACGACAAGGAGCTCCCAACACAGGACCCTGGGATAGGAACCAAGGTTTCTTCCATATAACCAGGGCACGTAATCAACGCTTACTTACGCAATTGCCCCTCTGGGAAAACCCCCTGGTCCTGAGCCACCACTGTAGGGGCCTCATGTGCAGCAGTCCAAAAGGTATCACGTTGGAAGCTGCTGCCATAAGACCCAACAGTCTCTGAAACTGTTTTACAGTAAGTGACTGGCCTAGCTTTACATTCTTCACGGTTACAAGAATAGATTCTATACGAGGAGGTGACAGGCGTGCCCGCATCGATATTGAATCCCAAACCACGCCTAGAAAAGTGGTCCTCTGAAGTGGAGAAAGCACACTCTTTTTGGCGTTCAACCGTAACCCCAACTCTTTCATATGGGTGAGGACGACATCTCGATGCCGAATCACCATCTGCTGCGTTTGAGCTAAAATCAACCAATCGTCGATGTAGTTCATGATACGGATGCCCTGCAGACGCAGAGGCGCCAGAGCTGCATCCACGCATTTGGTGAAAGTGCAGGGTGATAAGGCTAGGCCGAATGGAAGTACTCGATATTGGTAAGCTCCGCCCCTGAATGCGAACCTCAGAAACTGCCTGTGATAAGGATGGATGGAGATATGAAAATATGCGTCCTTGAGATCTATCATGACAAACCAGTCCTCGGATCTGATCTGTGGCACTATTTGTCTCAATGTTAACATCTTGAACTTGAGCTGCATGACTGAGTCGTTCAGCACTCGAAGATCTAGAATAGGACGCAATCCTCCGTCCTTTTTTGGAACTATGAAATACCGACTGTAAAACCCGGTTTCTCTGTTGGAGGGAGGTACATTTTCTATGGCCCCTTTCTCTAACAGAGTTTTTACTTCTTGTTCCATAACCAGAACCTGCTCGGGGCCAACCAGTGTGTGTAGGACCCCCATAAACCTGGGTGGGCGAGACCCAAACTGTATTAAATACCCTTTTTCTATGGTCTGCAGGACCCAACGAGAAACATTTGGCAGTAGCTTCCACGCTGTCAAAGATTCTACTAGAGGTACCAGCCTCTCGAGACTGGCTTCTGGATTTTGTTGTTGTAGAGCAATCAGTCCGTCGCCCTGTAACGGAGGACCGGCAGGGAACGACTGAACAGACTGCTCTGATTCCCTCCTGAGAGGGGGCGGGCATCCCGAGACCACTACGTTTCTGGGTGGACCTTGAGATAAGTGCTCGCCGGAGACCGCTGCGCCCTGAAACACCATAGGTGGCAGAGTTTGGCAGAACGGTCCCCTGAGGGCACCAAAGAGAGATGGGCACCGTAAAAAGAGGTGTTGACAAGTTAATTGTCCTGAGCCCTCGAGCGTCAGGACTTTTTCCCCGCAGCCTTCTTGGGGATAATAACGGTCCGCAGATCCGCTCTACCCCTCGAAGACTGCTAAGTTTGAGAGCGCCTTCCGCGTCCCGTAGCTGTTTGCGGGGGAGCACGGGAGGAAACGCTCTGTTTTTGAGTGGCACGATGGGAAGAGCCTGTTTTAGATGAGTGAGGCTGCTCTCGCTCAGCAGCCTCATGATAAGAACGGCGGGGGAGGAGTTTTTGAAAGGCAGCTGCCTGTTTAGAGGATTCTTGGAATTTATCTACAACAGTGTTAACAGCATCACCGAATAAACCTGAAGTAGAGACTGGTGCATCCATAAGAAAACTCTTCTCCTTTTCTTTAATATTACTGAGGTTGAGCCACAGATGCCTCTCAGTGGCCACCAGGGCTGCCATAGAGCGGCCGATGGATTTAGTCGTCTCCTTGGTGGCTCTGAGAGACAAATCTGTGGCTCTACGTAATTCACTCACAACCTCAGAATGAATACCCCCATCCTCATCTAAATCACCCAATAATTCCGCTTGATATGCTTGCATTAACGACATTGTATGTAAACATACTGCAGCTTGACCAGCAGCGGAATATGCTTTGCCCACCAGAGAGGATGTGACTCTGACGGGCTTAGTGGGTAACATCGGAACCTTAAGAGAAGATGCCGTTGCTGGAGAGAGATAACTAGCAAGTGTCTCTTCCACCTTTGGCATTTCTCCATAACCATGGTCTTTATATTTATATATAGATGAGTAGTGTAATGCTTGTGCACTGTAAACTCTATATGAGACCGGTTTCTCCCACGATCTGGACACCTCAGTGTGAAGTTCGGGGAAAAATGGAAGGCTCCGACGCTGAGGTTGTGATCTAGCCGGCAGGAAACGTTCATCAAGTTTCATCAGGACTTTTAGAATGAACGTCCTGCTTATCAGATGGCCACTCAATATTCAGTCTTTCAACTGCTCTAGTCACAACCTCTAATAGCTCTTCAAAAGCATGGGGAGAGGTGGCGAAATCTCAGACTCAGCATCAATACTAACAACATCCAGCTCCTCAGAACTGGATAGTTGTAGTATTGGTGCCTCAACCGGGGCGGAAGTAACCGCAAAGCGTGCCCGTCTCAAACCCCGCTGAAAGATCCATCTGCGAACCCCAGGACTGCAATCGACGCCGTGCCTCGGCAGCGGCGGGACCAGAGCCCTGGGGAACGCTAACCTGAACGTTCTCGCGAAAGAACGACAGGCGGGATCAGAGCAAGCGCAAAGGCAGCGCTTCACAATGCGCACAGCCCGCACCCTCGAGTGCAGACTGAGCGTGCTCCTCTCCCAAACAAGCAACACACAGCTCGTGAGAATCACCACCCGTTAAATAACGCGGGCAGGGATGTACACACTGTTTAAACTGCTACTCGCTCGCCATACTGATATATAATATATAATATATATATATATATATATATATATATATATATATATATATATATATATATAGATAGATAGATAGATATGATATATAGACAGACAACACCAAATAACGTGGACAAATCACACAAAGCGCTACTGAAGACACAGAAGCTGTCGCTCTCTGTTTTCAGGCAGGCTTTATAGCTTCCTGGTACGTGACGTCACCCGCATCTGATGTTCCCCCACACCATTGGACTGATTTTACATGTGCTTCAAGACATCATAACGCATCGTGTTCCCCATGGCGTCAATTTCGACGCAATGGGAGTTCCCTTTGAAAGGGAACGCGCGACATGATGTCTATGAGTATGTCCGCTGTTTAGCAGTATTTCAGACTGGACCAACCAGCCAGTAAAACAGCGACATGTTTCATATGCCATACTGCAATTTTGAGGGGTGGAAGAAGTATTAGCAACTTCAACACGAGTAACTTAAAGCATTTGAAGACGCGTCAACCCGCAGAACACTATTACACAAAGGCAAGGGAGGAGAAGGATGAGCCGTGCCAGAATCAACAATCTCTGAAAGCTTCATTCAAATAAAGAGGAAAGTTTTAAAAAGACAGCCAAAGAGTGATAAATATAACCAACAACATGTATTGAGTTTAATGTTCTGGATGACCAGCCGCGGCCAAAACTGAAATGCCGTTTCAGTCACAGGGGATCCACACTGCAATCCAGAATGGGGCAGTCACGGTAATGTAATGTTATTTTCTACCAGTAAAAAGTGCAGAAGAAGAGGAAGATGCGATAGACTCTCGATATTTCAACTGCGTAAGGATATCAATTAAACAGCTTGATAATAATATCTCACAAAGCATTTATACACATACATTTACCTCAGGCATTTAGTGTTGACAGCATGCTAGTTCGCTAAAGAAAATAACTCTAGAGAGAAGCATTTCGTATATGCACAATATATCCTATATCCACTATATAACATTTACTTTTATATTTAATCACTTAGCTGACGCTTTTATCCAAAGTGACTTACAAATGAGAAAAGCAATATAATCGGTTAAACTAACAATAGGACAACAATGTGTAAGTGCTGTGACCCTTCCCAGTTCAGTCTAACACAATATATATATGATTCATGATTCTGCCATCATGTCCTTGTATTATTTTAGTATTGTGGCAGGATCATGACAGAACCATGTTTTATGTACAAGCGCATGGTCTGTTGTTTGGGCCATGTGCTTGTGTTGTCTCGTTACGTCACCCCGCCCCCTTGTTATCCTCGTCTTGTGATTATTGTCTAGTCAGTTTCACATGTCCTCGTCATTAGTGTTCCCTATTTAATCTCCTCATGTCTTCTGCCCTGTGTCGGTACATTGTCTAACATAGCACATTTAACTCTGTGAGTATCTTGTCTGTAACCTCTTTAATGAGAATTGCGAGTTTGTTTTCTGTCAAGTCTGAGTCTTAGTTTGTCGTCGTGTCATAGTCTTGTTATACTCTCATCCAGTCCTGTTTTGCCCCCTCGTGGGTTTTGTTTTCTGTTTTTTCATAAATAAACCCTGTTAGAGTTATTTTCTGTCTGCGCTTGGGTTCGTTCCTGCACCCCCATGACATATATATATATATATATATATATATATATATATATATATATTGGTCCCACTTTATATTAAGTGGCTTTAAGTACTATGTACTTGCATTGAAATTAATAATTTGATACAATGGACTTATTGTGTACATACATGTTTTTACATTGTACTTATATCTTGAATATATATTGGTCCCACTTTATATTAAGTGGCTTTAAGTACTATGTACTTGCATTGAAATTAATAATTTGATACAATGGACTTATTGTGTACATACATGTTTTTACATTGTACTTATATCTTGAAAATACCTGCATGTAATTACAGCTGTAATTAATTTATGTAATTACATTTGTAAATACACAGTTGAGCCTTCCCTTACACCTTAACCTACCCTTAAACCGACCCATACCACCACACCTGACACTAACCTTACCAGTATCACACCTCAATATCAGCAAAAGTGTTTTACAATACAACCTGAACACAATAAGTACATAGAACTTAAAACCACTTAATTTAAAGAGGGACCATTTTTTTTTCTTAAATAGAGTATAGGAGAAAAGAAAGTATTAGTATTAATGGACCATGTGCCAAAAAAGATTCTTAAAAATGGCTACGGACTCAGCAGCTCGTGTTGAGTAAGGCAGGTCCTTCCACCAGCATGAAACAGTCAAGGTAAAAGTCTGTGAAAGTGATGTTTGACCTCTTTGAGATGGCACCACGAGGCGACGTTCACTTGCAGAATGCAAGTTTCGATGGCATGTAAGTCTGGAGTAATAAGTTTAGGTAAAAGGGAGCAGAGCTGGTGGTTGTGATATAGGCATATAACCTATTCATTAACCTGTTAGTAATGTCTTGATTATTTAATGTATGTTTAAATAAATGTGTCATGAAAACAAGTTATGGCAGCCACTGTGTATTATATTTGATTATATTTCAAAAATGAATTGAAGAAAATAAACTTTATAATTACATTCAGAAGTTAATGTAAAATCTGCCATGTGCAATTTACAGTTCATATTTTGTTTAGTTTTTTGAGTTGTGATTATTATATCTAAAAATAAATAGCAACTGATTTTAATAATTTGGGCTCTGCTGACAATTGTAACATTTAGTAATATGTAATTAAGGCCTCCCCATATAGTTTACAGCATTAGCCATGTTTGTGTACCTGTCAGGGTTGGGTGCAGGTGACTGAAGACGAGGACACGGGAGCTTCAATATAATAGTTTTAATTAACAAAATGAAACTTCCAAAATCAAACAAGAACAAAACTCCAGGAATTCAGGGTTAACACACAACCATACATTGACGACGATCGACAAACACTGAGGGAAAACACAGGGCTTAAAAGAACTGAACCAAACAAGATAATTAACTGAAAACAGTTGCAGAAAATTGGACACAAACGAGGAGCGGGAAAAACTTAACAGGACTAAACCAAAAATCACACAAGACAGGGGAAGACAAGATACAAAACAGAACTCAATACATCAAAACGTGACAGTACCTCCCCCCTCCCCGAAGGCGCGTCCTCGCGCCGTATAACATCCAAAGGGGTGGGAGGGTGGGCGCCCTGGAGGCTGACGAGGGCATGGTGCAGGTCCGGGAAGCCTCCAGGGCGGAGCAGGCTGTGGGCGTGGCCATGGCGGCGCAGGCTGTGGGCGTGGCCACGGCGGAGCAGGCTGTGGGCGTGGCCAGGGCGGAGCAGGCTGTGGGCGTGGCCAGGGCGGAGCAGGCTGTGGGCGTGGCCAGGGCGGAGCAGGCTGTGGGCGTGGCCACGGCGGTGCAGGCTGTGGGCGTGGCCACGGCGGTGCAGGCTGTGGGCGTGGCCACGGCGGTGCAGGCTGTGGGCGTGGCCACGGCGGTGCAGGCTGTGGGCGTGGCCAGGGCGGAGCAGTCCCTTCGGATGGCCACGGCGGTGAGGACCCTTCGGGTGGCCATGGCGGGGAAGACCCTTCAGGTGGCCACGGCGGTGAAGACCCTTCAGGTGGCCATGGCGGTGAAGACCCTTCGGGTGGCAACGGCGGTGAAGACCCTTCGGGCGGCCGTGGTGGTGAAGACCCTTCGGGTGGCCATGGCGGTGAGGACCCTTCGGGCGGCCGTGGTGGGGAAGACCCTTCAGGTGGCCATGGCGGTGAGGACCCTTCGGGTGGCCATGGCGGTGTTATTTTTTCAGGCCTCCATGGATCTTTGGCCGGCCACGGCGAAGGCGTATAGCGCCCCCCCAAAATTTTCTTGGGGAGGACAGGTTCAGGATCGGGAACTGACTTGACATCAATGGGTGCTGGGTCAACGGGGTCTGGGTCAACGGGCTCTGGGTCTGGGTCAACGGGCTCTGGGTCAACGGGCTCTGGCGCTGGGTCAACGGGCTCTGGCGCTGGGTCTGGGTCAACGGGCTCTGGCTCTGGCGCTGGGTCAACGGCCTCTGGCTCTTGCGCTTCATGGGACTCGGAACTGGACGGGGCCAGCACATCATGGGACTCGGAACTGGACGGGGCCAGCACATCAGGGGACACGGAACTGGACGGAACCAGCATTTCAGGGAGCTTGGGGCTGGGCTCAGGCTCTGGCGGGCAGGCGACGGGCTCAGGTTCTGGCGGGCAGGCGACAGGCTCAGGTTCTGGCGGGCAGGCGACAGGCTCAGGCTCTGGCGGGCAGGCGACGGGCTCAGGCTCTGGCGGGCAGGCGACGGGCTCAGGCTCTGGCGGGCAGGCGACGGGCTCAGGCTCTGGCTGGATGTGGCTGACTTGAACCCCAGCCTCGGCAGCCTTCTTTTTGGCTAACCGCACTGATATCAGCGGGGGATCAGTCAAACTGGATATCTTCCAGGGAAATCCAGGGACAGATCTGGTGGCAGGGCTGATGCGGTGTGCAGGTTCTGGTGGGCAGGCGATGGGCTCAGGCGCTGGCGTGCAGGTGATGGGCTCAGGGGCTGGTGTGCAGGTGATGGGCTCAGGGGCTGGCGGGCTTGGTACTGACTGGAGTGGGAGATCCTCCACGAGGTATGTGGATCCACACGCCCACAGTGTGTGATCCACGAACTCCAGGAAGGATAGATGGAGGTCCCTGACCAGAATTATCTGGGCTAGTGGGTCTTTCAGTCCACCCCAGAAACTCTTAGTCAACTCTTCTTCATCCTGAGTCTCGTCATCATACAATTCTATATACAGTCCTGCATATTCTTCAAGTGAGCGTTCACCTTGAAAGAGGATTGGGGTGTGAGTTGGGTTCACCTCCTTGTGATTCCTCCTTCGGCCCATTTTTGGATTTTATGGTCGATCGTTCTGTCAGGGTTGGGTGCAGGTGACTGAAGACGAGGACACGGGAGCTTCAATATAATAGTTTTAATTAACAAAATGAAACTTCCAAAATCAAACAAGAACAAAACTCCAGGAATTCAGGGTTAACACACAACCATACATTGACGACGATCGACAAACACTGAGGGAAAACACAGGGCTTAAAAGAACTGAACCAAACAAGATAATTAACTGAAAACAGGTGCAGAAAATTGGACACAAACGAGGAGCGGGAAAACTTAACAGGACTAAACCAAAAATCACACAAGACAGGGGAAGACAAGATACAAAACAGAACTCAATACATCAAAACGTGACAGTACCGTTACACCCCTAATAGTTCACCAAAAAAATGAGTGACTGGCCTAGCTTCATATTGTGAAGCACTCAAAAACAGAGAATAAATTGTTTTGAGACTGTTAGAGAAAATATAATCTAATAGTTTATCGACTGCATGGATAGTTTTGTATCAATTATTGTTAACAGTTAAAGGCACTTTATTTGATGTCTGATCAACCTGCTGCAACCATAATGTAATGTCTTTAAAGTATCTTTGTTGGGTGGCTTTTCTCATTGTTTATTAATTACAGTTGAACTACATATGATGTAATTAATTCAAGTAAAACATGTAATTGATTGACACTCCCAATTCAACATACTATACTAGCCTGGATTCGGTAAAAAACAAGAAGATATGTTAATATGATTTTCCTGCTGGTTTCTGCTATACATAAATTATGAGACATGAAACAGCATATGCATACCCCACTGCCACCCTTCACTTGGTTACTCTTAACTTCAAAAGACTCATATGATGCACCACAACAGATGATTGAGAATACTGCAACCAGATGACTGCCATCTGGGAGAAAGTCTGACCACTTGGCGCAGACCTGTGGTGCATCTAATGAGATATAATGGAAAAGATGGTTTCAAAGACGCGAGACAAACAACAATTAATGCATTACTTGTGATTGAAGAAGGCAGATAATCTCAGTAATGCCTTTGAGGTAATGAATCCAAACTTTTGTTTTGGACTTAAGGCCCGTTCATACAATGACCTATAACATAAAGATAACTATAACGATGTATAAGCATTAGGGGTGGGCGGATCAATCCTGAAGTATCGGTACTTTCGATACTGATGTGGTATCGAAAATGATCGATCCTCACATAAAAATATAGATCCAAATGTGTGTGTTTTTTTACCAGTGATATTTATTAATTTAGCATGCAATTCAGTGCATAAAATAAGCGAATATTAGCGAATAATTGTGATACAAGATGAAACCAATCAATCACAGAGAGCCTTCGATGCTGGTGCTTCGCTGAGCTCACAGGCCCACAGTGCGTTTGGAAAACGAAGCCTTGCTTAGATGGCAGAGAAACAATCGGGGTTATTTCACAATAAACAAACTAAAAGTGCCGGTTCAAAATGTTGACGTCAGTAAGATTTTTTGTTGACGTCAGTAAGGATCGATGCATTAAATTGATTAAAAGTGACATTTCATATAAATGCTGTCCTTTCAACGTGGTTCGTCAAATAATTCTGCATAATTTGTATCATGGTTTCCACAAAAATATGAAACTATTTTCAACATTGATGATAATAATAAATGTTTCTTAAACAGCAAATCAGCATTTTAAAATGAATTCTCATCATGAAGAATCAGTTCTGGAGCAATGATGCTGAGAATTCACCTTTGATCACAGGCATAAATTTCAGTTTACTATGAAGACATAAACAGATAGCCTATGTTAAATTGTAATAATATTACAGTTTTTACTGTATTTTTGATCAAAAAAATTCAGAAGAGAATAAAAAATATTACAGACCCCACACTTTTGAACAGTAGGCTAGTGTACAATAGTGCATTTACTATAATTAGGGTAGTTTGGTAAAAGTCACAGACTAATTACAGGCGAGTTGATCTTGGTTTCGGATCGATATCGAATTTTGCAGTATCAACCACCCTAAGCATCTACACCAAAGCATGATAACGTTTTCATATTCAGTGTGTGCTGCAGTTTAAGACTTTCCTATTCTTATAAAATTAGAATGATTATTAAAACTTTATAGTTATCATTATAGTTAGTGTCCTTCATTTGAACAGACCTTTGTGCAAGGCCTTCATTTTTAAAATTATAAATAACCCCAAAACAGAAATGCTGTCATGATTTACTCACCATCATTCAAACTGAATTTGTCCCTGTAGAACACAAAAGAAGATATTTTGAAAAAATAATGGGATCCAAACAAGACTGAACCCTATTTACTTTAATTGTATATAGAGTTAGTCAGTCAATCAACCAACCAATCAAGCAATCAAAAAATGCACGTTTGGAATGACATTAGCATGTATACATTTGCCTAATATTTTATGATGAACTATCCCTTTGACCAAATGCTAGCGACATTTCAAGAAGCAGGATATATGAAAATGAGTCAAGCTCTGCTTGCTTGAGGGAAAAACAATGGAGATTAGGTGTGTAACTAAAAAGCTGTTCCATCTGGTACACGGGCAGCCCATGAAACAGCCCATACATGTGTTAGCCAGAGCATTGAGGGCAAAACACTCAAAATGGAAGCAGCATCAGCTTTCCTGGCAGCAGGATCGCAGAATGGATAACGAGTCAGGAAATGCAATGCGTATCTACACCAGATACACAATAGTCTTTGTCCTTCCACTCTCATGAAGCGACAAGGAGACTTCGATAAAATAATGAGGATTGACGTAGTGGCTTCTAGGTTTCATTCAGTTGGTCAGATAGAGGAAGGCTGCTGATTCCTCTCCCAGCGGGTTCTCTGTGCTCCCAAAGCATTGTGCGAGAGGCAATGATGGGGAGCAGAGGGCCATCTGTTGTGCCACTTGGCACGCCTTCTCCTGCCAGGGTCTTTTCAGGTGGGAACTGGAGAGACTCCCTCCAGTGTGGTTTGAACAAGGTGCACACAAGATAAAAATCTGCTCAGTATTCACACATTTCACACCACTTACATCTCCAGATGTGCATAAGGATTCATTTATCTGCCTGCATGTTCTTCCACCTAATGCGATGGAGTTGTTGCCGTTTGGCGAAGGATTAAAAAGATCAGTCGGAAATGAGTTACTTTTCTCAAATTTGCTATAAACTTTCCTTTTAGTTCCAGAGTGGAACACAGCATGTGGCAGTCTTTTTAGAAACCACTGGCAAACAACACAAAAAAAACAAAACACACATTACATGACTTATAATGTAGCCGGCACCACATGTGGTCCATTAGCCCAGTGTTAATTATACAACCATTTATAAGTTAAATAAAATCCTCTATGACTTCTGTCTGATGGGGAAGTTGGCCAGATAGAAGTAGACTTAATCAGTGTGTTGAGTCCTTCACTGTTTTATCTTTGTCTGGCTGCAGTCAAGTGAGCCCTCCTGTCCTTGATGGAGGGATATGGCAGTAGTGACACAGCGGATGAGAGAGCTGCAGCCTTGGTCAGGGGAAAGTCATTTATTTCCGTTGACCTGCTCGGTCAAGTGGATTGAAGCTGAGCCTCTCGTTTCACTCTCTTTCTTCACAACCCCTGCCCCCGTCCCTCCCTTCCCCATCTCCCTCCCTTTTCTTTTCTCTTGCTGAGTGCTGACACCATTCCTGCAATTACAGCAAACAGCGAGGATGATGGGACTAAGATTTTGCTCTGTTACAAGAGTCAAGACCCCGTCCCTCATGCTGACACCATTAAGCCGTCCTTTTGGGGGAGGGGCTTAAAGTGTTGAGGATGTAAAAGTTGCTGCTCTTCGACAGAGCTATGAAAGCGCTGTGGATGAGTCCAGTTTAGAACCCAATTTTAAAAGATTAAGGCATCAGAAAGGATACTGAGAGTTGTGACCTCGCTCACATTTAACAGGTGTCCTGCTTCTGGACCATGCCGCATGGAAGCCATTATTAAAAGTCCATTACATCTTTAGAGGGAGTAATTTTAGTGATCATTTTTCAGCTCCAGCCGCACTTTGTACCATTGAAACAATGAGTGAAAGTGCTGTGCAGAAGGCTCTGACAAAATAAGGCATCAAGTGTTGTGTAGAATTTAACTCCACGTGAGTAGTATCTTCTTCCAAGGCCTAAAAGCAGACAGAGCACAAAAGGTGGAAAGCACAGAATTTGTATAAGCGCTGAAGTCACACAAGGGGTTGTTTAACACGGATTTAATCCAGCCTTCCGTCTCTGCCTAGAGCTCTTAATCTCTTTACAGCTAAACTTATCACGCGATAACCGACTCTTCACTGATTCATTTCCAACTGCACAAATGAAAGAACTGCTGAATTACCGCTGGTATGTAGCTTGCTTCCCTGTCTATTGAAAGTAATACCTTGCATTATTTGATTTGCTGCATACATTTATTATCTTTTTGGAAAAGTGCTAAAATCTTTAAAAAATTCTAACTTTATTCATACATATATTGCCTGTTCTTTTGCAGTAAGGAATAAATCTCCAACGAATATAAATTAACAAGTTTAAATAATGTTTTATGTATAGGTTTAAAGTCTTGTTAAAAAAGGCTGAATGTAAGTGCTTTTTCGTTCTGTTGATAGGCTATTTTACAGATGCACTAATTAGATCTGTGGCTTAATGGACCCTAGGCAGATCTCAACTGAACAATCAATCATAACCTCATTTTTATGCTATTGAACACACATGATGATGTCATTTACATCACTCCATTGAGATCAATCAACTTATTTTGCCAGCATCTCGGTATCATTGTGCTCTCAAAATCGTGACTCGACTGCATGCATAATAATCTCAGATAAAGATATAGCATGGGTGCATTTACAGTAAAACTTGTTGAGCACATAACGAGTCACCAACTAAATGAAAGTATTACCAAAAAATTAAATATATTTAAAATGGAAAGGGAAAACGGTATGGCTGAGAGAGAACTGTTAGCATAGACCTTCAGCCATGATAATGGCAGCTGAGTCAATGTCAGAGAGGACGAGTCCTCGTCATCTCAACTCTAATAGAGAATGACTCCACTGAATTGCACCAAGCAACAGCATCTGAGAGTAAGCACATTGCTATTCACCCAGCATCACATATCAGGTTTAACAAGTTGAGACCTACAGTATATGTGGTTAGACTACAGACGAGAGGGGAGGGAGGTGAGCCGTTTCCCTCTTTCTCCTGCTTTTTCATTTGCCGCCTTTAATGTGACAGTGCCACACAGTCGTTTACAATGACACCAGAGCCTTTATTGTTTTAAACACATTGCCCTTGAACAATGTGAAATGCATACTCCATGAGGTTTTTCAAGATCACTTTGGATAAAACCTTTGTTATTGTCAATTTGTTTCCAAGGGAATTCCTTGGAGGTTACATGTTTTTCTTTTAAATTGCAAGGTAAAAAGCTACTTAGAGATGGACTGTTTGAGCCCAAATACGAATATGCACTGTGGGTTTTAACTTTTGCATGATAGTTGCAAAATATCTTAAATGCAATAATCACATTATGTTACATTCATCACTTACTGGATTTATCATTTATGTGATTACAATAGTATGTTCACCCCCCGTAGTGTATTCCTTGAGATAATCAAGGTTATGTTATTTTATTAGAGCATCTGTGGTTTAATTGTGCGACTGCTTAATCTGGAGGGACTGGCTGTGATATCCCAATGATTTTTTTTTTATTGCTAATTAATTCCATTGACATCAGCATAGGCTATTTTCTATAGTTTATACACATTTACTGATACCATTGACACAAATGAAATTGCTTTAGATGTCAGGCAAGGAAAAACAACGCTATTGAGTTTTATGATAATACTTAACTTATTGTCACCTACAAGCAGGGACATTAGGAGGCCCTAGGCAATATCCATGTTGGAGGCCCCCCACGCCCCTGACTCCGCCCTCCTTCGTACTTCTGCTCAATTTTGATGTTCCTTCAGTACTACGTCTGGGATTCTGCAGTAGATTTTGGTTTTCTCCGATCAATTCTTTCCCGGGCCAATCAGCGAACAGTGGGAGTGGCTGAGAACGATGGCATTGAAGTCGACTTGTGCGTTATTTTGAGTTGTAGTTCGGTAATGACAGCGGAGAAAGATGCAAGCGAAGCCATTCGGTCGTTTCGGCATTGAACGTTGCCTTAAATCCAGAAGTTAAAGCTGGAGCAAGAACAATCTTTGCTTAGTTTTGTTGGTGGCCATCCTCCCCACGGGGTTCGGGAAAATACATATGTCATGACCAAACGTTAGCGATTGGTTATGACAGATAGAGTGACTCTGGGCAGATCCAATAGTTTTAGATTTCAATAGAGTTCCCGCCTACAAGCAAGTTAACACAATGGAACGGTGCCAGACTCTATGTACAAATGAAATGAAATGTATGAGAGTCTGGTGGGACCAGGCTACAACGCCCCACCCCCTATAAAAAACTCTTGAAACAAATATGATTCCTAACCTTTTAATTTATACAACATTTGATTTTAACTGAAGTATATTTTTACTTACACAGTACATAAGTTTGGACACATTATTTTTAATGTTTTTGAAAGATGTCTCTTATGCTCATCAAGCCTGGATTTATTTGATCAAAAATACAGAAAAAAATAATATATAGTGAAATATTATTAAAATTTTAAACAATGGTTTTCCTATTTTACTATACTTTAAAATATATTTATGTGATGCAAAGCTGAATTTAGTGTCACGTGATCCTTCAGAAATCTTTATAATATTCTGATTTATTATCAAATGTTAGAAATGGTGCTTAACCCTCTGAGGTCTGAGCTGTTTTGGGGCTCTTTCGGTGTTTTGGTATGCCCTGACATTTGTGCTTATTTCAGCTACTTAAAACATACCATTTGCCAACATATAAATTTGCTGTATTCAGCACAAACTCTGCTACAATAATATGTGAGCAAAATTGATGTACTTGTTTGCATTTTATAGAAAAAAAATAATATGCGTGGTTAGTACGTTTTGGAAAAAAAAATGTCACTGCAATAAGGCCATTTAACACATAATGAATAGTTGTCCACAATACTTTTGAGTTACTATTCTTGTAGGCTAGAATTTTTACTTCAAAATGAAGTGAAAATCATTCTGACCACTCTTTCAGAAACATCAATATAACGATTTGAATTTCTTACATCAGTTTTTGGGTCAGCAGTGCTGTATGCGTGGGAGTGTTAATGCCCATGAATTTAATGTGATTTACACCTGGGAAGACTAAAGACACTCCCCCAATGGCTAATGGGCCATCAAGGTGCTGTGAGGCAGCCTGAACAAAGAATGATTCACTGGTGAACAAAAAGTTAAAAAGCAGCATTTATTCAAAATAGAATTTACGTTCTTTCCTAAGAATGTAAAGACTTAAAGTCATTACTATCACTTAACACATCCTTTCAAAAAAACAAACATAAAAATACCAAACTTGTTTTTTTTATAAAAAAAATATTTTTATTCAAAGAATACTAAAAAAAAACTACCGCAGGTTTAAAAAACTGTTTGAATAGACTCATGGGCGAATGCGAGTCTACAGAGCTCAGTTGCGGTCCAGTTTCCCGTGCAGGAAGAAATCGCAGTGTCTGTGGAACCATGTCAACATCGGTCTCTGTTTTCCATGACAGCGTGGACTGCATGTTGCTCGTCTGCTTGTTTGCCTTGGCTCTCTTCGGAACTGGTGCTTGGACATTGTCACATCTGTTATAAAAAAAGAAGAAAGAAAAAGTGTGAGCATGCTGATAAGACAATCAAAGAAACTGTATTATTATCATTATCAATCACTAATTACCATGGATTTAAAAAAGACATATTTGTAATTTCACACAAGAATGGGAACTTTTACATTATGACGATGTAAACACAATTAGGCTACATTTCATCTGTAAAATATTACGTCTATGCACTTACTCAGTATTATTCTCGATCGCACTGAGAACTGAACGACACCTGCGTGTCCCTCTGCGAGGTGCTGGAGAAGGAGAACGTGATGCAGCCAATTTCCTAAAAAACAAAACAAAATAACTGTTAGCATACATTATGTATACAACAGAGTTATTGAATATTCTGTACTGAATATGCATCTGTTACTGAATATTCTATATAGGTATTATTGTTTTTTTGTATTATGTTTTGTTATTGAGTGTTAAAGCTGCCGTGACAATATAATTTCCTGCAAAGGATCAATAAAGTATCAACAACAACAACAACATCTGTTGATGGCCCATATAGAATGCATGCTGATAACACAGTCAAAGAAACTGTATTATTATTACGCTTATCAATCACTAATTACCATGGATTAATTTCACACAATAATAGAAACTTTTACATTATGACGATGTAAACGATATTACGTCTATGCACTTACTCAGTATTATTCTCGATCGCACTGAGAACTGAACGAGACCTGCGTGTCCCTCTGCGAGGTGCTGGAGAAGGAGAGCATGATGCCACATTCCTAAAAACAAAACAAAATAACTGTTAGCATACATTATGTATACAACAGAGTATCTGTTGATGGCCCATATAGAACGCACGCATTTATTATGTACACTCAATGAACGGATCGTTCGCGATCGACACATCGCTACATTTCAAACATTTACACCTGTATTCACAGTGCATAAGGCAGTAAGCATGATAATTAGTGTCATAGGCTAACTAAAACTGAACATTTGCGAGTATCTATGGCCCATATAGACAGCACGCATTTAGGGATAGGCTACACAATGAACGGATTGTTCGCGAACGAACGACACATCACTAACTTACATTTCAAACATTACACCTGTATTCACAAACAAGTATTTACGCATGATAAAGTGTCATAGGCTAAACAAAACTGAACATTTATATATAACATATTGTATTTAGACAGAATCTATCACGTTTTTACCAGAGTCTGAAATATCACATATAACCTAGCAGTTATTCCCCAAAAAATGCATTACACATAGGCTAAGGCAGTAGGCTATTTTAGCATGATAAGTCATG